>CP125978.1:20816194-21416194 GCA_030063025.1 Avena longiglumis | reverse complement strand
GAGCACGCCATTAAGATGTCGGGCTACACTCAACGTCTTGAGAAAGCTGGACTGCAAGATTCCATAAGAGCTCAAGATTGACAAAGTTCGCAATCACTCCTCCTAGCTACAAAGGTTTTGTAGTTACTCATAATCGATTGGTTCCTTGATCGATCATCTTTGAGCTCTTCGCTAAGCTGAAATCTATGGAGGTGGACATCAAGAAAGATAATCATGTGTTGATGGTCAACAAGCCCCCCAGCTTTAAGAAAGGTAAGGGTGCAAAGAAGTCCTTCAAGAAAGGCAGCTACAAGCGTGTTGCCCCTACTGAGAAGAAGCTCAAGTATGGACCTAAGCCGGACACTGAGTGCTTCTATTGCAAGGACAAGGGTCACTAGAAGCACAACTGTCCGAAGTACTTAGCGGACAAGAAGGCTGGCACCATTAAAGGTATATTTGATATACATGTTATTTATGGTTACCTTACTAGCGCTCGTTGTAGTGCCTGGGTATTTGATACTGGTTCAGTTGCTAATATTTGTAACTCGAAACAGGAGCTACGGAATAGACGTCGGCTAGCGAGGGATGAGGTGACGATGCGTGTTGGCAACGGATCAAGAGTTGATGTGATGGCCGTCGGCACGCTCTCCTTAGTTTTACCTTCGGGATTAGTTTTAAACCTTAATAAATGTTATTATGTGCCTGCGTTGAGCATGAACACCATATCTAGATCGTGTTTATTGCAAGACGGTTATTCATTTATATCAGAGAATAATGGTTGTTCTATTCATATGAGTAACATCTTTTATGGTCATGCACCTGCTATGAATGGTTTATTTCTTCTGAATCTCGAAAGCAATGAAACACACATCCATAACATTGAGGCTAAGAGATGCAAAGTAGATAGTGATAATTCAACCTATTTGTGGCACTGCCGTCTAGGTCATATTGGTGTAAAACGCATGAAGAAACTCCATTCTGATGGAGTTTTGGAGTCTCTTGATTTTGAATCATTTGACACATGCGAGCCGTGCCTCATGGGCAAGATGATCAAAACCCCGTTCTCCGGAATAATGGAGCGAGCAACGGACTTGTTGGAAATCATACATACCGATGTATGCGGACCAATGAGTGTTTCGACGCGCGGTGGATATCGCTATTTTCTCACTTTTACTGATGACTTAAGTATATATGGGTATATCTATTTAATGAAACATGAATCTGAAACGTTTGAAAAGTTCAAAGAATTTCAGAACGAAGTGGAAAACCATCGTAACAAGAAAATTAAATTTCTACGATCCGATCTGGAGGTGAATATTTGAGTTATGATTTTCTCACGCATCTTAAAGCAAGTGGAATCGTTTCACAACTCACGCCACCCGGAACACCACAACGCAATGGTGTGTCTAAACGCCGGAATCGAACTCTATTAGATATGGTGTGATAGATGATGTCTCTTACAGATTTTCCGTTATCATTTTGGGGTTATGCATTAGAAACCGCTGTATTCACTTTAAATAGGGCACCATCTAAATCCGTTGAGACGACACCGTATGAACTGTGGTTTGGTGCTAAACCTAAGTTGTCGTTTCTTAAAGTTTGGGGATGCAAAGCTTACGTCAAGAAGTTGATGCCGGACAAGCTCGAACCCAAAGCGGAGAAATGCATCTTCATAGGATACCCTAAGGAAACGATTGGGTATACCTTCGACCACAGATGCGAAGGCAAAGTGTTTGTCGCAAAGAACGGATCCTTTCTTGAGAAGGAGTTTCTCTCGAAAGAAGTGAGTGGGAGGAAAGTAGAGCTAGATGAGGTTATTGAACCTTCTCTTGAGTTGGAGAGTAGAGCAACACCTGAAATTGTTCCAGTGCCGTCTGCACCAACAATAGAGGAAGCTAATGACGAGGATCATGAAGCTTCGGACGATGCTACTACTGAACGTCGCAGGTCGACAAGGTCACGTGCCCCTCCTGAGTGGTATGATAACCCTGTCTTAACTGTCTTGTTGGTAGACAACAGTAAACCTGCGAACTATGAGGAAGCAATGATGAGCCCAGACTCTGAGAAATGGCTTGAGGCCATGAAATCCGAATTGGTATCCATGAGCGAAAACCAAGTATGGACTTTGGTAGACCCTCCTAGCGACCGAAAGGCCGTTGAGTGCAAATAGATTTTCAAAAGGAAAACGGACGAGATGGTAATGTTACTATCTATAAAGCACGACTTGTCGCGAAGGTTTTCGACAAGTTCAAGGTGTTGACTATGATGAGACTTTCTCTCCCGTGGCGATGTTTAAGTCCATTCAGATTTTATTAGCAATTGCTGCGTTTCATGATTATGAAATATGGCAGATGGATGTCAAGACTGCGTTCCTCAATGGCAACATTGATGAAGAGTTGTATATTATGCAACCCGAAGGTTTTGTCGATCCTAAGGATGCTGATAAGGTGTGCAAACTTCAGCGTTCCATTTATGGATTGAAGCAAGCGTCTCGGAGTTGGAACCTTCGTTTTGATCAAGTGATCAAGAGCTTTGGATTTGTTCCAAATTGCTACGAAGCTTGTATCTACAAGAAAGTGAGTAGGAGCTCAGTGACATTTTTAGTACTATATGTGGATGACATATTGATTATTGGAAATGACATTGATATGCTTAACGATGTGAAGAGTTATTTGAACAAATGTTTTTCAATGAAAGACCTAGGAGAAGATGCTTATATATCAGGCATCAAAATCTATAGAGATAGACAAAGACGCCAAATAGCTTTAAGCCAAAGTACATACCTGGACAAAGTTCTGAAAAGGTTCAGAATGGATAAGGCAAAGAAAGGTTCAGTGCCCATGTTGTCAGGTAAGATATTGAGCAAGGCTCAGTGTCCAACTACGGTAAACGATAGAGAAACCATGAGCAAAGTGCCATATGCCTCGGCCATAGGTTCTATCATGTATGCCATGTTGTGTACTAGACCGGATGTGTCCAATGCTCTTAGTTTGACGAGCAGATACCAAAGTGATCCAGGAGTGGAACACTGGACAACCGTAAAGAACATCCAAGTATTTAAATAGGACTAAAGAAATGTTCTTGGTCTATGGAGGTGATGAGCAGCTCGTCGTAAAAGGTTACGTCGACGCTAGTGTCGACACCGACCCGGATGATTCTAAATCTCAGACAGGATACGTTTATATGCATTGGTTCCATATGTGCTTGCTAGTGCCTAGATTCTGGCAGATGTGGTGATTAGGGTTCCCGCGATTGGGAAATTGGGGATTTTTCACTGTTCATCTTCTTTTGCCTTGGCCGATGATTAAAATTGGTACTGAATGACCTTTGGGGGGTGATTACGTACTACCTTCAATCGTTCATGAAAAACTATGTTGTGCATTGTACTAGGTGTCTGAGTCCTCTCACGGTGTCGTGTGTACCTCATATATGAGGCCTTCATTACTTTGTACAACACTCTTCATGATCTCCTTCTTTGGCCGATGATTAATTTGCATTACGTGGTCAAGATCCCAATAGGAGATGCCTCGCTTCGGTGATCTTCGATGGCGCGAATTATCCTGATTTCGTTGCCTTCATCGCGTTCACATGCGCGGTCTCCGTTTATGGGGTGTGCTCTCCGGCGAGGACTCTTGTCCGTCGTGCCCCACTGCTCCTCTGGATCCTCTTCCACCGCCGCCGATTGTTCTCGGCGCTGATGCTTCTCAGGAGGCCAAGGATGCTGCTCAGAGTGCCGGTGATAGTGTTGTTGCTGCATATGAGCTGAAGCTCAAACAATACTCTGCTGATCTCGTGACCTATCACCTCGATCTGACTGCCTACACTCAGTGGGTAGATGAGGATGGTCGTGCTGCTGCTGTTCTCACCTCCAGTGTTCTGCCCCAGTTTGCCGCTGAGTTCATGAGCCTTCCTACCGTGCTGCTCAGTGCGCACATCTCCGCCAGCGCTACCAGCCGTCTGGGGATGCTCTTTACCTGTCTATGGTTCACCAGGAGCATGCTCTTCAGCAAGGTGATTCCACTATTGATGAGTTCTATACTCAGAGTGCTGCTATCTGGCGTCAGCTTGATTCTCTCCGTATTGCTGTTTGTGTCACATGCCCGTGCTGCCAGATTGTGCTCTCGGATTTGGAGTTCCATCGCATCTATGAGTTTCTGTCTCGGATCCACAAGGATTTCGAGCCCCGCCGTGCTCAGTTGAATGCTCGTGGTCGTGTTCCGCTCTCTGAGGTGTTGTCTGAGCTACGGGCTAAGGAGACTCGTCTCTGTGGTGCTGGCCTTCTTGAGGTTTCGCATGTGCTTGCTACTCGTGGTCCTCCTCTGCCGTCTGCTCCCTCGACTCAGCTGTGGTCCTCTGTGTTGCCGCCGATACTACCCACTCCTCCAGGTCATGGTCAGAGTCGGCCTGGCAGTCTCGTGGTCGAGTCGGCACTGTGAGCTCTTTGTCAGGGTCGTCGTGGTTCTCTTCATCACTGCACTTACTGTAGCAGGGATGGCCACACTTGGGCCACCTGTTATACACGGGATCCCAGTTTACGTCAGCAGCATCAGGCTCGTGGGAATTCTGCTCCTTCCGGATCTTCAGCAGTTGCTCTCTCTGATCAGGACATTATTAGGAGTCTTCGCAGTCGCTGCTCTGAGCTCTTCTTCGGCACGCTTCTTGGTTACGTGGATGATTCTTGAGCCTTTGCGACCACCACCTTCTACACATTCAGGTATGTCCCCGTGGTATCTGGATTCTAGAGCTTATTTTCATATGACCTCTGAGTCTTCTCTTCTGTCCGATATCCGTTCTCTCACTTCTCCTGTCTGTGTTCCCATGGCCGATGGTACCTCTCTTCCTGTTTCTAGTCGGGGCACCCTTTCTACTTCTTCTTTTTCTGTTCCTGATATTTCTCATGTTCCTCGTCTTAAGATGAATCTGTTCTCTGCTAGCCAGCTTACTGACTCTGGTTGTCACGTCATTCTTGATGATGATTCTTGTGTTGTCCACGATTGTCGCACACAGGCCCTGGTTGGAGCTGACCCTCGCAGCCGTGACTCTTCAGGACTTTGGGACTTAGACTGTCTTCGTGTTCCTTCCTCTGCCACTTCATCTGCCAGTTCTTCTCCGGTCGTCGCCTCTGCTACCAGCTCTTTTCAGAAGTGGCATCATCGTCTTGGTCACCTTTGTGGCTCTCGCCTGTCGTCATTAGTTCATCGTGGTCATTTGGGGTCTATCTTAGGAGATGTGTCTTTACATTGTCAGGGCTATAGGTTGGACAAACAGATTCAGCTACCCTATCCTAGTAGCGCATCTGTATCTCAGCGACCTTTTGATTTAGTTCATTCCGATATTTGGGGTCCGACTCCTTTCGCTTCGAAAGGGGGCCATCGCTACTATATTTTATTCATAGATGATTTTTCTTGGTACACTTGGTTGTATTTTATGCGCTCTCGCAATGAAGTGCTCTCCATATATCAGCGTTTTGCGGCCATGGTCCGTATTCAATATTCTACACTCATTCGTGTGTTTCGTACTGACTCTGCTGGTGAGTATATCTCCCAGATGTTGCGAGGTGTTCTTGCTGAGCAGGGTACCCTCGCTCAGTTCTCCTGTCCCGGCGCACATGCCTAGAATGGCGTTGCTTAGCGCAAGCATCGTGATCTTCTTGAGACCACTCGTGCCATGATGACTGCTTCTTCCCTTCCGCTGCATTTTAAATTTGAGGCAGCTCGTCGACTTACCTCATCAATATTCAGCCTATACGCTCTCTGGTGGTATCCTCTTGGCGCCCTATCTGTCATTCTCCAGACTACTCCATGCTTCGCTTGTTTGGTTGTGTTTGCTATGTTCTCCTTGCCCTCGCGAAACCTGACCGCTCAGTCTGTTGAGTGTGTCTTCCTTGGATACAGTGATGAGCATAAGGGCTATCGCTGTTGGGACCCTGTTGGTCGTCGGATGCGTACCTCTTGCGACGTTCCTTTTGATGATACGCGCCCTTTCTATCCTCGTCCCACCGCTGGTACCTACCCGGTGGAAGATATCTCTTTTCTTCTTTTTCCTGACACACCTCCTTCTACTCCTATTGCGTCTTCTTCAGGACCCACTCTCCCTGATGTCTCTTCTTCGACACCATCCTCCTCTGCTCCGTATAGTTCCCTTATTTCTCCTTGTTCTCTGGAGCCTTCCTCTGTTATTCCTTCTTCTTCATCGTCATCTCATGAGTCGTCTTCCTCTGATGAGCCTCCCTCTACTCATCATGTTCGTCAGCGTCGTGCCCCCAACCGTTACTCTCCTAGTTAGTATGTTCTTTATGTTGCCTCCGAGCCGACTTCTTATCGGGATGCTGAGCATCATCCTGAATGGCAGCTGGCCATGGCTGAGGAGATTGCTGCGCTTGAGCGCACTAGCACCTGGGATCTTGTTTCTCTCCCTTTCGGTGTTCGTCCTATCACGTGTAAGTGGGTCTATAAAATTAAGACCCTCTCTGATGGATCTGTTGAGCGCTATAAAGCGCGTCTTGTGGCTCGTGGTTTTCAGCAGGAGCACGGTCGTGACTATGATGAGACCTTTGCTCCCGTGGCTCATATGACCACTGTGCGTACTCTTCTTGCTGTCGCTTCTGTTCGTCATTGGTCTGTGTCCCAGCTTGATGTTCAAAACGCATTCCTCAATGGCGAGTTGAGTGAGGAGGTTTATATGCAGCCTCCTCCTAGGTATTTTGTTCCCGCTGGAATGGTTTGTCGTCTTTGGCGTTCTCTTTATGGCCTGAAATAGGCCCCTCATGCCTGGTTTGAGCGCTTTGCCTCTATGGTGACTGCTGGTGGTTTCTCTCCTAGTGCTCATGATCCAGCGCTGTTTGTTCACACTTCTCCTCGTGGACGCACTCTTATTCTTCTCTATATTGATGATATGATCATTACTGGTGATGATCCTGAGTATATCGCCTTTGTCAAGGCTCGTCTTCGTGATCAGTTTCTTATGGCTGATCTTGGTCCTCTTCGATATTTTCTTGGGATTGAGGTTTCCTCCACTTCTGGTGGCTTTTTCATCTCCCAGGAAAAGTATATCCAGGATCTTCTTACTCGTGCTGCTCTTGGGGATGAGCGCACAGTTGAGACCCCTATGGAGCTTAATATCAAGCTTCGTCCTACTGATGGTGATCCTCTTCCTGATCCGACGCGTTATCGCCATCTTGTTGGAAGTCTTGTTTATCTTGCTGTCACTCGTCCTGACATATCTTATCCTGTTCATATTCTGAGTCAGTTTGTTTCCGCTCCTACCATTGTTCACTATAGTCATCTTCTTCATGTTCTTTGTTATCTTCGTGACACGATCACTCGTCGCCTTTTCTTTCCTCGTTCCAGCTCCCTTCAGCTCCAGTGCTATTCGGATGCTACGTGGGCGAGTGATCCTACGGATCGCCGTTCACTTTCTGCTTACTGTGTGTTTCTTGGTGGTTCGCTCATTGCTTGGAAGACGAAGAAATAGACATCGTTTTCCTGTTCGAGTGTTGAGGCTGAGTTGCGGGCTATGGCCTTGTTGACCGTTGAGGTGACCTGGTTACGGTGGTTGCTTGCGAATTTTGGGGTCTCTATTACCACATCTACTCTGGTTTTGTCTGACAGTACAGGTGCTATTAGTATTGCACGTGATCCGGTCAAGCATGAGCTTACCAAGCATATTGGTGTTGATGCTTTCTATACACGTGCTCAGGTGCAAGCTCAGGTTGTTGCGCTTCAGTATGTGCCTTCAGAGTTACACTCGGCGGATTTCTTTACGAAGGCACACACCATTGCGCAGCATACTTTCTTTCTCTCCAAACTCAGTATTGTCGAGCCACCATGAGTTTGAGGGTAGATGTATATTTGTATATTGTATGTCCTCACTTGTTAGGGGGTTTTCCTGCATATTTCCACCTGTACATATACTATATATTGTGGCCTTTGGCCTTTTGAGAATACAAGTTGCTTATTCCTAACAGGGAAGAGGTTACCAGAGCATATGCCATAGCTGAAACCAACACGCTTATTTCTTTCTCCCAGGTCTAATACAACCCTCCAAACAATAGGGTCTCAATTCTACCCAAATGCTAACAGTGTCAATGGGGGAAACCAAATAAGGGAGAGAATTTAGCCCAGCGCCTGATCCCGGCGTGCAGTCCCCTCGCGTTCAAGTTGCACGCGCCGGGAAAAACTTGCACCAGAACCAAACACGCCCATGACGTCCTCCTCACGTGTTATGAGCTCACAATCTGTTAGTCCTATGTCATGCATGTCTAACCAGTGGAACAACTACTACCGCCATTTCATAATTTAGAATCCGTGCCTAATACACCTTTTTGCATTTCATTGTTTCCCGAATTTCATTGTTCCATATTTTTCCTATTTATTTATGTTTTCTGGTTACAATACTCTTCTTTTTCGCCCCCTCGCTATCTTTATTTAGTTTTAAATTTTTTTCTCTAACTTTCAATTTATGATGGCGGCACATTTTGATCCAAGTTATATTAATATTTGTTCCAGAGGACTAATTGCTAACATACGTATGTTTATAGTGAGTAGCCTTTTGTTCTTTGTTATAAGAATTTTTGTTTAAGATGATTAGTCAGGTGTTCTACCATGCGCTCTGAGGAGATAATTTTGTACTCATGTTCTTCTATGTTTAGTCTCGATATCTTGAGAATTTTCTCATCCTTTAACTTCCTGGTAATTACGAACTGATTACAAGATATTGCAAATCTTCTTGTTTAATTTGGTAGTAAAAATGAGGGATACATGCTTCCATATGTTACTCATCAAAAGAAGCATTTCCCGTAAAAGAGGCAACGTACCGCAGTCCGGACTCGACTTAGACGCAGACACCATGGCGTGGCTTACTCCTAACACGGGGAAGACTTTGAATTCAAGTCCTCCAACTGGTTGCAACTCGCACCAGGAGGCGCCATGGGCCATTATTGGTGGTGAAGGGGGAGGACGGCGACTTGAGAGACCGACACAAAAGCGTTAGATCTGGAGGACCTCACAAGTCACAACCCGGCCAGATCTGGCTGCGGTGCCCCACGTGTCCATGATGGAGGCGCATCTGCTGACTCCACTACCGGTGCACTCTCCGTGGGAGTCGTGAAGCTCGTGGTCTGCTTGCACAATAGAATCAACGCCGGTGGCCGGCCACCGACGGCAGCTCCCTACTCGCCGGTCATCATCAAGATCTCTGATGACGATGAGTAGTCCACTGGTGGCAGAAACCTTAAGCTTTGCTAGGGTTTTATTTATGTTTTTTATTAATGTCTACTTAGTTTAATTTCTGTCTAGTTTAGTTTTTAATGTATTTCTGGTCTATGTATAATTATTTTAAATCAAAAGGTTTAAAAAGAGAGCGAGTGAAATGGGTTGCCACGTTGGGTGCATGGGCGGACAAAGGAGGATAACTGGGGTGCCACCCAAAAGGACAAACCAAACACAATTTGTGTTCACAATGGGTCAGCCCATTGGAGTTTCCCTAAACCCCTTTGCAACGGCTTGGCCAGTAACGTGCTCCGATCCTGGCATCATGGATTCTATAGAAATGCACTTTTGCTTCGGTGTACCTTTATTTTCAAACTTTGATAACAAAAACTCGATACTGATTCGTTTCGAAGACCGTACGAACCTATCCGAATCTTGTATGGTCCTCTTAGACGTATACTCACCATAAATGTATACTCAATGCCTACAGGAGACGGAAATCGGGAGCTAGGTACATAGAAGCATCAACAAAATTTTAAAACGTGACATGCAAAGACGTAGATCATCATAACGGGAGGTGGGAACAGCCGGTGAGAACACGGAGTATAACCAGCTCAACTGAGTACACCTATCTGAGAGATATACATAGCCTGGATATGGGGTTCGACTAGTAAAAAAAACTGCCCATGCAAACTTAAGTTTAAGGGGAGGGGGGACGCCGAAGCACACCACAAACGCAAGCCTTTTATGTGAGAATTTGTGAAGTATCTATCTGCAGTTTTATGTTTCGCTTGTATGTGAGAATCTAGCGTATCTATCTTTTTAGTGACATGTTGTGGTTTCCAAATAGACAACCATTTATGATTTGTGCAGTCTAACCTACTAGTTCTGATCCGTTTGATTACGTTATCACGCGTCTCTTTTGGTCTACTCATATAAATGATCATTGAATAACACCAGAATGTTTTCTTTTCAGTTAGACTTTCTAGTACATCCCTTTCTTTCGACGGTGTTCCGCTTTTAATATAGACAAAACATAGAATCATATGTTTGTAATGGTTTCTTTAATTAGTGGAGCTTTTGATATTTCCCTATCATGGAAAAAATGACATACATCCCTTTGATTCGTCCATCGCTTCAGTGATGTCGGTTCCGCGCACTTTCAAGAGCCAACCGGGCACCGATAGAGGGGGAACTATGAATTCCTTATGGCAGCAGACGAGGGGTGGAGACATGGAGAAATGTTAAAGATGCAAAGGCCTAATCTATAATATGTTGCAATTATTTTGACTATTTACTTTTTCTACTGAATCCATAAAGTTAATGTGTTATTACTTCCAAAAATTCACTGTGGAATGTTTTAGGATTCTGCAGTGGTTGCGATAGGTTTAGGTCTATCTTTAAAGCCAAAGACATATGCGCATACTTGAGGGGAATGTTTTAGGATTCTGCAGTGGTTGCGATCGGTTTAGGTGTATCTTTAAAGATGTACTGGTTGTCTTCACTAATAAAAATATGTTCAATAGATTGATGGTCAGACGTTACATATAGCAAGAATTTTGATTTAATATATAATACATAGATGTGAGTATCGCTAGATGACGATATATTGACATGCTAATCTTCATCTATTTTCTGTAAGAATGATCAATGTGCTGAGCATGCGACCATATACATGGACGATACACTCATATAGGAAAAATAGACAATCAGACGTCTGAATTTGTATTGATTTTTGGTACATCTGTGTGGAATTTTTAACCAAGTGGGTCCTTTATTTCAACCTTGACTGGCCCTGCATCTAATCTGAGTGTTTTTCTTTTTATTTTTGAACACTATCTAGAGTGTTTCAGTTGTTTCATTTTACCATATTTATAACAGTTCACTAAAGCTAAATCACTACTTATTAAAAACCAAAAGATGTATGTGCAGACTTGACGTGAATATCTTAGGAAATAGGTTTGAAAACATGTGTGTTGTAATCCAATTGGCAATATTGTCTAGCATGGATGTATTTTGTTGAAGTATAAATGCATTGTCTAGTTTCTTTCATCAGATCGGTCTTTTGGTCGCAGTAGCTATAGCATGAAATTCTATAAGGTACCAAGAAGTCTTGAGTTCAAGATCTAACTGGCATAATATAAAATAAAAATATTGGAGCAGACTTTTGGTCCATGTTTAGGCTCAAGGGAGCCACACGTGAAGGGGAATGTTGAAGTATAAATGAATTGTTTTGAGGGAGTAACACGTGAGAGGGAGTGTTGAAGTATAAATGCATTGTCTAGTATCTTCCATCAGATCGATCTTTTGTTTTCATTAGCTAGAGCATGCAGCTGTACATATTTGTCCCAGTCATGTCCTAGTGTGCTACTCTTCAGCCCGTTCTAATCAAGCTTATATAAAAGATAAAATGTATAGATCAACTTTGGAATTAAGTTGTTTTTCACTATTGGATTTCACCCACAGGATCGATCACTGGTTTCTTTTTTCCACTCTTACAACTCGCTATTGCAACCAAAACAGTCCCTAGAGCTAGCCTAGGTAGACCACTCGGACATGACTCACGTGCACGCATGCGACAAACCTGCCGTTTCTAACTTGAACATACACTACTATTAACATAAACCAGATATGTTACTAATCAACATGCTTACTTTAGACTAACTAGCTAGACTAGATCATCCTAGCATACTACTGATTCAACAGCCGTTGATGCTTCTACACAGCGCTGATACCTCTCCTCCTCGGCCCCAGCGTGTGGCGACAAGGGGGAACCTGTTGGAATTATGCCCTAGAGACAATAATAAAGATGTTATTATTATAATTCTTGTTCATGATAATGTTTATATTCCATGCTAGAATTGTATTAAGCGAAAACTTTAATACTTGTGTGGTTTGTGAACAACACCGTGTCCCTAGTACGCCTCTATGGACTAGCTCATTGATTAATGATGGTTAAGGTTTCCTAACCATGGACATGAGTTGTCAATTAATAATGAGATCATATCATTGGGAGAATGATATGGTGGACAGACCCAAACTAAGCGAAGCAATTAGATCGTGTCATCGTGTTCGTCTTTGCGAAGCTTTTCTTATGTCAAATATTGTATTCCTTAGACCATGAGATAATACAACTCCCTGGTATCGGAAGAAAGCTTTGAGGTCATCAAACGTCATCCTATGAGAGGGTGATCATAAAGGTGTCTCTCAGGTGATCGGAAAGTATCTGTTGGGTTGTATGTATCGAGATGGGATTTGTCCCTCCCAAGTCGGAGAGATATACTTTGGGCCCACTCGGTAATCAATATCAACACCGCTTGCAAGCATGTGGTTAAAGAGTTAATCACAAAGTGATATCGGATTCTGAGCAGTAAAGTACTTCTGTGAGCGAGATTGAACTAGGTATGGCGATGCAAGCGATCAAATCTCGGGCAAGTAAAATATCGCGAGGCGAAGGGAATATATATATGGGATTGATTGAATCCTGGCATAGTGGTTCATCTGATATGATCATCGATGAATGTGTGGGAGTCAATATGGGTTTCCAGACCCCGCTGTTGACTATTGATAGAAGATCATGTCTGCATGTTCTCGAACCCTTGGTCACACATAACGTGTCTCGGCTAGGATAGATTGGATAATTGGTTTATGAGTTTTTGTTGAGTCTCGGATGGGATCCGGGACATCACGAGAGGTTCGGAGTGGTCCGAGAATAAGATTCATATAAAGGCGGTGCAGTTTTGGAGTTGAATTGTTAGGGGT
The DNA here is from genome assembly GCA_030063025.1 of Avena longiglumis. NCBI lineage: Eukaryota > Viridiplantae > Streptophyta > Magnoliopsida > Poales > Poaceae > Avena > Avena longiglumis. The sequence goes on along the minus strand of CP125978.1, from coordinate 21,403,244 downwards.
TAATCGGTATTGTACGGAAGCTTCTAGAACCTTCGGAAGGGACCAACGTGGCCACACCTTCCGGGAGGGGCATGGGCCTATGAGGGAGTGCCCTGGCCGCATTGGTCCAGGGCACAAGGCCCCATAGGGCCCAGCCGCAGAGAGGTTTAAACCCTAGATAGAGCTTCTAGAAGGGGGTTTCCTTGCCCACTCCTCCTCCTTGGCCAGCCTTGGCTTGGGGGAGGGGGATAGGGTTGCCGCCCCACCCCTCTATATAAAGAGGGCTGGGGGCGCACCACCCCCCACACACCTTCCCCTCCAAAGCTAGCCGCCCTGCTGCCCTCCTCTCTCTCTCTCTCCCATTGCGTGTGGCGAAGCCTGCTTGAAACTCTCCACCATATACACCACGCCGTCGTGTTGTAGATCCAATCCGTCTCTCCACCATACTTGCTGGACCGAGGAAGGAGGAGACGTCGAGGTGCTGCACGTGTGCATCTCACGGAGGCACCGCCACTTGTGGTGCTAGATCGGATCGGATCGCGAGGAGGAGCAGCGAAACGACTACATCACCCACGTTCCGAGCGTTCCGCTGTGCGAATCTTCAAGGGTATGAAGATCTAATCCAATCTCTCTCGTTGTTTGCATCTCCTAGATTAGATCTTGGATTTCCCTCTGTTTGCATCCGTAGAAAATTTTGATTTACTATGCCACGAAACCCTTCAGAACCCTAGTTCTAGGCGCCGCCGCCACCTTCCCCTCACCGCCAGAGGGCGCGCGGCTAGATGAAGCCGGCGGCGGCGGGGCCTCCTCATCTCCTTCCCTCGGGTTGCTCGCCCAGGGTGGAACCACTGGGCTTGGATGTGGCTCTTGCGTTGGGAGCTTCGGCAACGGCGCGGGGCTTGCCCTGCTGTGGGTCGCGGCGGGCAGTGCAAGGCAAGGGGATGGCACACCGTGCTTCGGGGATGGCGGACGACGGCGGCCAGCGGCCTAGGCGGTCAGCGGTGGGAGGTCGTAGGCAGGGGCGGCGCTGTCCTCCCGGCCTCGGCCTCCGGATGGTGATGGCAGGAGCGTGTCGAGCCCGATCTCGACCGTTTCCTGTCGGATCTGTTGCAGCTGGCATCGGGATGGCTTCTGGGTTCGTCCGGCTTCACGAGGTCACCTAGGGCTGCGAGCCCGGTCATGGTGGTGGTGGCCTTTCTCCCCCTGTCGGAGTTGGTCGGCCGGTAGAATAAAGGTGGATCGGCCTAGGGTCCCTCTTGTGTGGAGATGATCACCTTCCTGAGGATGGTTCTTGATTTGGCCGAAGTGGGAAGTTCCAGAAGGATCCGCCGGTGAATGTACCAGCGCTTCTATGCCTGCAGTTCGCTGGATCAGATGGTATTCGGTCGTGGGCACCCATGTTTTATTCCGACCGTTTGGTTCAGGAGGGAGCGCCGCGAAGCTCTGTCCTTTGTTGCCACCGGTATTGTCGATCCATGGTGAAAGAGGTGGAGAATTCATGAAGGCCAGGTTTGAAGATCTATCTATGGAGGTTTGAGTCGTAAATGCGGTTGAGGATTTGCTTGGTGTTGGGCTAAACATCAGCCGTATGTAAGTGGGGGCGGCAACACATGTGAATTTCAGAATCTTACTTTTCAGGGTGAAAACCCAAGGTCTGGCCTTAGCTGGTTGTGCCTGGCAATGGCCTTGTTGAAGGCATTGTTTTGAGAGTGAGGATTATCTTCAGGGTGAAAATCTAGATCTTTGATCGGGCGACGACGGCGTTTGTGCACTATTTCCTTCTTGGGTGCGTCGCTTTTGAAGAGCCTGGAGTTCATGAGTTGTATTGGTGGTGGTTGTACTTTTGCTGCTAGGACCGGAACACTGTAGCAGGTCTTTTTTTCTTAGTTTTCTTTATTTTTTGTTGGATGTGTGCATCCGTAATGCCAATAGGGTATTGCGTTGTTACAGAGGTCGGGTGTAATTGGTATCTCTTGATATTAATATATGCTCCTTTCCAAAAAAAATAAAAATCCTAGCATACTACAGACACCAACTCAACCTGGCCTAGCAACACATGAGGCCAATAATACTGTATTTGTCCCCAAGGATGTAGGGGGCCCGGTCTAAGACTTGTATGTGTACTTATATTTGTCTTCTTCTCTCAATCCCAAAAAGGTTGAATAATTCTAGAAAATATAAATAGCCCAAGTTGCAGCCTACTCTGTCTCTATTCTGACTTCTTTTTTCTGAAAAAATACTTCAAAATTTTGAACAAAAAGAAGGAAAGCGCGGATTCCATTTAAGAAAACCATAGAGATACATCATTTAGTTTTGATCGTGAGGAACAACATTAACACCGCCCTAGCAAATACTCTAGCATTTCTAAATATATTTTCCGATTCCACAATTTATGCGGTCTCTCCAAATGTGTGGAACAATAGCGTCCCTCATGTGTTTTTACAAAGTTGTGAGTATTAATTAGCATAGACTAACGACACAATCACATAACTATATTATTCCGCAAGCAGGTCTCCTTCGATTCCCAACGGTAATACTTGTCCCATCATCCATGTTGTAGAGACTATTTCATTCTTTTATTAATTCAGTGTCTAATATGTCTACCCATTTATTCATATGAATCTGTTACTTCCATAATTTTGTTCTGTAATTAATTCTAGAGGTACATATATATATACAAGTGTACACAAGAGCTATTTATAGGAATAAGTATCATGGTAAGTAGTTTGCTTGATCAATAAAAATGAGTAGTTTCGAATGTTGAGATTCCAGAGATCATGGATCCATCAGATGCACAAATTATATAATTGTTTAGATGTCGAACACTAATTATGTAACTTTGAGTAATACTAAAAAAATTATCATAAAAACTATAGATATATTTAAGCAATTTTCTAAAATAAGGGGCCATTGCCCCTCCCCCTCCCGAACCCAGTGAAACTTTGCCACTTTAAACAAGTGGACTTTGGTGTTGTGTTGCCCTAGGACCCCCAAAATCTATGGACCGCCCCTAAATCCACAAGGTGAGAGAGAATATTGTTTGCCTGTCAGCGGCGAGCTACAGCAGAGATGGAGCTCCCATCTCGAGCCAGGCCTACCCGCCGTCATACGCGAGATCCTGCCCAGGCACCGTTGCTACCTCATCAGGATCGAGCCGATAGCCCCGCGCCACCATATTCCTTTTTTGTTTGATTTTTTACACAGATGACTCCAGATTTGTGTACATGAATGACTCTAGATTTGCGTACGGATCCGTGTGTAATTTGACCTCATCCGTTTTGTATGCGATTCACCTCCATATTAGCAAGCCATTTGAGGTAATTCAATTGGTATTCCTTAAGTTAAAGAGAGCCAAAACGTGTTTACAATTATTTTAGCAAAAAAAAAGTCATACCTAGTTCACCCTAAATCAACACTCAAAAAACATCTTATGCATCAGGGGCATTTCAAATATTTCAATCCTACAACGGACAACAACAGCCATCAAAAGAACTTTTGCCAAATATCAAATCTCTACTTCCAACAGAGGATTCCTACAGCTGATTTTCAACAGTTGCAGCTCAAACAAGCAGACCCTAAGCCAAAGTCAGATATTTTTTTTCACCTTGGAGTTACCGTTCCTATATATATTTTAAATTCAAACTAAGTAATGTTTGACCAAACTTTTAGACTATCAAGAACTATGATATTATATAGATATCATATGAAAATATATTTCATGATGTATCAAACTGTGTGGATTTTGGATTATGTATAATGATTTTTCTAAAAACTTGTCAAACTTTACGTGGTTGAAGTTTTAGAAAAATAAAATGAGCCTTATTCATTGGAACGGGGGTCGTACTTGCATTTCCGGTGGTAACTACATATATTTTTAAAAAATAGAGCAACTTAATTTCAAATTTTAACTTTCAGAAAGAAAAAAGATACAACTATATTGTATGGATCTAGCACCGAAAACATTATATGAATGGATATATGAGCATGACGTATATATTTAAAACACCGTGCCCATGTGTGGTGTCAAAATTATATTGTTGATGTATTCGACGGTTCCATCATGTAATAATCTTTTAATATTGAACTTTCCTAAGAAGAACATGATCAATTATTATCTTCACTCAAAAAGCACAGAGCTAGCATATATTGAAGATGCATAGAGTCTAGATACGTACTTGTTTTTTGAGCAATGACCAGGCATCCTCCTCGTCTAATTTGTCGACATGGTGGTAAGGAAGCACCGCCTTCATCCCTCTAGCAACCTTTTCATCTCTAGTAGTGATGAGGACTCGGCTACCTCGAGCCACCACATTAGCTAAGGGTATTTCAAGCACATCGACCCATGCTTCGTGGCTCCACACATCATCTAGAACTAGCAATAGCTTCTTTCCTGTCAAGACAGTATTAAGGATTGGCTGAAGTATGGCCAACACAGTTTCACCACCATGTTCTCCTCCGGCGAGGGTGATGATTGTCCTGATCAACTCAACCTTGTTGTAGTTCTGGTTGATGCTCAACCATATTATCTTGTCGAACTCGGTCTTCATGATTTCATCATTGAAGACTTTCTTGGCAAGAGTGGTCTTACCAATACCTCCGACACCAACAATGGCTACCACCATGATGTTAGGGTTGCCTTCTTTTCAGCCAGCATGATCTTAACGGCGCTTTTGTGTCTTCTTTTATCTTCTCCCCTACTACACCCAACCGGTCGAACACCCCTGACGTCTCACGACTGGGATTGTTAGGCACTCGAGTGTTACGGTCTTCATAAGAACCAAGATTGATGAAGCTAAAATTAGCACTTCGCTCTTTAATGTTGTCGAGGCTCTTGTTGAGCGCCTTGATGCGGGTGCCAATGTCATGGGCATGGGCAGGATTCCGCATGCAGAAGAGCAAGGGGTTGCAGCACCCCAAGTCTGGAGTGGATGCTGGATCCCATTCCATGGCCTTGAGCTGGCATAAATCAAGGATATCCGTGGCTTCATACATGGCACGCTTGAGCTGCCCCACCCACTCTTGCACGCTCTTGTCAGTGATGTTCCTCCTATCAGCATCAGCGAGGAAGTTCTTGAGGTCCCCTAGCTTCACGTCCATCTTGTTGATCTCATCTCCCACTCCAAGCAGCATGTGCACCTCTTCTTCCACCATCTCCATCAGCATCTTTTGCACGTAGGAAGCAAAAGCATCCAAGACCATAGCCATTTTTGGTGTGTTTTGCTGTAACATAGATAAACCAACATATCATCCCCACCACTCGTTGTAGCTAACTAAGATTACCATAAAAAAAAGGAAAGGACAGCACTAGGATGCTAACATAATTACTCGAGGAAAAATAGGCAAGCTTAAACCACCTAGATCGAGAGATGCAAGCAAAGCCAGCGAAATAGAGATCCAAAATTACCTTTAAGATGGATGGATATTGGTTCCCGCTCTAGATTATTTTGCACTAGTGAAGGTCTAGCAAGTACATGACATTGCTTATATATAGGCCAAAAGGAAATTAGTTCTCTTACTCTTACCTTATTACGCTCTTAGTCATACCTACATATTCTTTAGCCTCTATAATTATACCAACTCCCACGTCATTTGTCTATACCAATCCCTCCACATGATGTTTCCACTAATGGCGGTATATTAACTGATAGTGGCATCAGCTCGATCAGAAAGTCAGACGTGTTGCGTGTGCCAGCACGATGCCGGCCGGGTTGAGTATTGTTCGGATGGATCAGAGGGAGTACTACCCGTAGCCATTCCTTTTTCTTTAGGACTCACTCAAGTCAAGTCTACAATGACATTTTCTTTCACACCACCCCATCGACAATCAAAAAGTTTATCGTTTAATGTTTGTGTAACATCTTACATATACGATGCATTGGGCTGTTATGATGTGTATATATGTGAGTTGTGATAGGTACGTATATTAGACTCATAATTTGAATTTTCTAAAGGACTCAGTACTCCCTTTGTCCAGAAATAACTGACTTGAGTTTGTCTAGATATGGATGTATCTATAGTAAAACGCGTCTAGATACATTTGAATCTAGACAAACCTAAATCAATTATTTCTGGACCGAACGAGTAATAGAGAATAGCTGATTATTTTAAGAATAAATGAGCTCCGCATCATATTAACAAACTTCATGTACCGTTACATACGGCTGGTGGCCCAGTCATGCTTGTACCTATGGCATCCTTAATAAGTGAGTTGCCTCCGGCCGTTTAAGAAGTATGTCCTTTTAGAGTTAGTCATGAATGTATTCTAGATTTTAAAAATGACTGGCATAAGCTTAAAAAAAAAATGACTGGCACTGTATATATAGGATAAATTGAAAATAATTATTTCTCTAGCATCTCGGCGAATAGATTACATAAAACTTACATGAGAAAATAACAACTGATCCATCTGTTAAGGTTCATGCACTAATAACGCAACCAAAAGTCCGAACTGATGGAAAGAGTTAGTGCAATTCACTTATACACTTCAACACCCCCTCTCACGTGTGACGGGGAGAAGTCAGCACGTGCAACTGGAAGAGAACGACGGCGCGCGAAACTCACGTATGACTTAAGAGGCCTATACGTGGACACAGAGGGATCAACAACAATTTTAGGATAAATTGCGAAAGCCAGGACTCGAACTCGAGACCTTAGGCTCCAATACCATGTTAAGCTTTATGCACTAGCCGTATGACCAAAAGTCGAACTAATAGAAAAGGCTAGTGCGCACTCCACTTATACACTTCAACACCATCCACATGCTATATGTTGGTAGTCTTGCTTACTCTCAAGATTATACTAACTTGCACACCGGGAACCAATCCATCCAAGTGCTATTTCCACAAATGATACTAGATCCAATCTTAACTGGTTCCTAGCTAGCGCCATATTGGTTGAGGAAGTCATGCATGGGACCGACACCGGAAGATGAGCTGCACAAGCTTTAACCAAGTCTATATATCATCAGGGCATGCACCGTGTAGGCATGAATCGTTCATAAGATAAAACTGATGCCACCTCTGCATAGAGGCAAGTCGAAGCCTCCACCAGAAAAACTGCGAACTGTAGTCTTAGGTGTGCGTAGGTACATATTCTTTAGGACTCACATAAGCCCTCCCGTGGTCTCTCCTTTCGACCCCTCCTCCTCCCGCACCCGGACGGCCTTTCCTCCCCGCCGAGCCCTCCCTCCCGTGGTCTCTCCTCCTCCCCGCCGCCGTCCGGATCGCCATCAAAGACCTGGGGGCGTGGCGGCGGTGGCGTCGCTGATCGCGATCTGGCGAGAAGGCGGCAGTGTCCATCCCTGCTGGTTTGGCGGTGGTGTTGCGGCAAGCGGCGGCCGATGATCCTCGGCCCAGATGGCGGCAGTCGGCGACGGGGATCTGGGTCTAGCCGCGATCTGTCCCGTTCGTTGGCCTCGACGCCGGCACCCAGGCGACCCGGGCCTTGTTTGTGACACTAGGGCGCTTGGGGCATCTTCCCCCGGCATGGTGATGATGGTGGCCTCCTTCTCCGTCGGAATGGTCGGTCGGGTGGTCTTGTCGTCTTGCGGCGGATCCTGCTAGTTTCCGGCGGGTGGCGTGGAGGCTGCTAGCTCGGTTTCAATAAAGGAGGTGGTCCTTGATCCCTCTCAAGCCAAGACGATGATCTGCCGGATGTTGGTCTCCATTGATCTGGTTTCTGTATCGTGTTCCAGAAGGCTCCGCCGGCAAACTCCATAAGTGCTATCATGCTGTGAGTTCGTTGGAAGGATTGAATTTGGTCGTACGTAACCATGTTTTACCCTGGCCGTTTGGTTTTAGAGGGTGTGCTTCGAAGCTTTGTTGGCTGTTATTATCATGGGGCATATTCTCGTTCCATGGTGCTGACGGAGAAAGTCATGGAGACCGAGATCTGAGGACAGACAATGGTGGTTCGAGTCTGGGTGGTGATGATGAATTGGCTAGGTGACTTGTGAATTGGAGCAGTGACACGCAAGTGGGGGCGACTGCACAGGAGAGGTTCATGGTCCTACCTCTCAGGGTGAAAACCCAGGGTCTGGCCTTAATTGGTTGTGCCTGACAATGGCCTTGTTGAAGGTATTGTTTTGAGAACGTGAACTTTCTTCAGGGTGAAAACTTAGATCTTTAATCGGACGATGACGGTGTTTGTGCACTGTTCCCTTTTTGGAGGCATCGTTTTTGGAGAAGCTGGACTTCTGGTGCTGTCTTGGTTGAGGTAGTACCGCTGTTTCAATGAATGAGTCACTGTAGCGGGACTTTTCTTTTTTGTAATTCTTATTTCTTTCTTTTTAGCTGTGTGCATCCGTGTGGCCTCTGGGGCAATGCGTTGTTGCAGAGGCTGGGTGTAATTGGTATCATCTGATATTAATATATGCTGCTTTCAAAAAAAAGAGTCAAGTCTAGACTTGTATGCCTTTCTTTTTGTAACCCCATCAGTAACCAAAGGTTCATCGTTCAAAGTCTTCCTGAAATATCTTATTTCTGTTCTTGACATATTAGAGTTATTGATGTCTATAAAGTGTGTTGAAAGAAACATATATATCTATGGAAGTGTCACAACTAAATTAACTTTAGAAATAGACCTTAAAATGTGGTGGCCACTTAATCTTACTCCTCAAACTTACGCAGACATGAATAGGCAAATGTGCTTCGCAAACAACTTCATGATATTTATTCCTGGTAGTAGTAGTAGCAAGGAACAGCTAATTTAATCATAGAGCAAATAATGAGGGTAGCAAGTGATGTGGCTAAATTTGAAGTGGTCCGTTCGTTTGGGAAATTAATTAGTCTCTAACTATGACATGCTAGTAGATTATATGCAACTTGTATGTTGGGTAACCTGTCTTAATCTTGATAATTATACAAACTTGTAGGTTGCCATCAACCTTACCTATCCATCCGCGCATCTATTTCCACAAATTAAATGACGTGCTGAGCCATGTTCAGATGTGATCCACCAAGTCAACGGAAGATGAGGCACACTAGCTTTAATTAAGTGAAAATCATTAGGATCAGCACACATAATTATTCATCATAAGCGGGCAGCTGCTAGCAGGTGAACAGTACAACTGATACCACTTCTAATATTAACAAGCGAGCAATCACCAGACAGACAGTATACATAACTTTCAAAATATGCATGATAGACACTACAGGAAAATGGCTTAGCGTAGAACAAAATGCCGTCGGCATAAGGCTATGCCTACAGCTGCCGTAGGCATATAGCAGTTGGCAGCCATACAGGATTTGGCCGTCAGCATTGTGTTTGCCGACGGTTGGTCGTGGCCATCAGCACAAAAAAGCAACGGCGACGGTTGTTTGACTCCATTCTCACTTGGTATCTCTGTCGACGGCTAGATCGTCGTCTTAAGAACCAACGCTATCGGGTGAAAAACTGGGAATTTTGTATGCCTACGGCCGCAATCTGCATGCTGGTGAGGAAGTATAGAGTTTTCTGATTTATTTTGCTTGTTTCTGGCACCATTTCAGCAGTAAAAATAGCCCCAGGCTCGTTGACACTCCCATATAGACAAAATTTACTTTTGCGCACAAATAATCAAATCCATCATATAGTCGAAAACAAATGATCACAAAATACTCAATACATGTCACACGGCCCCAAAAAGTTCACATAGTCATTGGTACATATCACAGAGCACCACAAAAGTTCACATGTTGCATATCCAACACAAGTAGAACAGATTTACTACACAAACCAGAACATGTTTGATACAAACCGGTCAACAACTGATGGCTAGAATGCTATGGTCGTCGGCATGGTTTTAAAGGCGTCCATGCGTCCCAAGGCGATTGGGGGGCGCCTCAACGCCTAGACGCTCAAGGCGCGTTGCATGGCGACGCCTTTGAGGGAGGCAAGCAGGCAAACAGCAGTACCACTCGAACCAGCCCGCGACGTACTCCGCCTAGCAGTACCACCTAACACCGACCCAACTCCACTTCAACCAGACGCGCACACCCTGTGCCCCCGAACCACACCTCGTGCCCCGACCACCTTGGCGCCCTCATCGCCGCCAACACAACCGCCTTGGCCACCCTTTCCCCGACTCCCTCCTGAGCAGCTCTGCCGCCATCTCCCGGCGCCTCGAACCCGCCGGCCTGCCACAAGCTTGGCGGAGTTGGGAGGCGCAGATGGCGAAGGAGCAAATCTGGCGAGCTGGGAGGTCACGTGAGAGGAGCTCCTCCTCTCTCCCAATCGATTTCCTGGCCTGGTCTGCTCTCTCTCTTCCCTCTCTTTCTCTATCCCAGCCCGACAATTTCCGATTCCTCCGCTAATGCTTGCCCGTGCGACCCTTCCCGAGGCGTCCATAAGCGACCAAGGCGGCGATTTTCCCGCCTAGGGGACGACTTGGGACGCCTCTGAGACGCCTATGGACGCCTTTCTCAGCATCAAAGGCGACGTCGACGCCTTGCTCTCTTCGGCCTTTCGAGGCTACGCCGTTAATACCATTGTCGTCGGTATATATGCTATATGCCGAGATGGTTTTCGCATGCCTACATCTTTTTCGACGGCCGTAGGTGTACATGTCTGTATGCCTACGGGCCCAACAAATGACCGTAGGCATACAGAAAAGCCGAAAATTCTGAGGTGTATTTAGGACTCACTGGATTCAAGCTAGACATGTATGTCTTTTTTTTTGTATGAGCCACCCACCCCATGAGCATCAGAAAGGTTTGTCTTTCCTTCTTGAATATCTTGGTTTCATTTTCGAGATATGGGAGTTCTTGACGATAGACAGCTAAAGAATTTGTTGAAATACATACAGAGATCGAGATATCAAGAGATGAATTTACAACAATTACGAGATCCACACAAATGCAAAATGCACTCCATTAACAACTTTATGAGATATACTATATTTATTCCTGGTGTCTGTAGATATGCGATTCTACTCCTATGTATTGTACTTTCTTTGTTTTCTTTCTTACAATTATAGACATGGAAGATCTATAGCAATAGTGAAGCACACCTTTTTTTAGAAGAAGCACACCTTATTTAATCATAGATCAAATAATGAGGGGAGGAGGTCGTGTAGTTTACTCTGATTTTTCGGAAGCTAGCTACCAGGACTACAGAAATTCAAGACCTAAGGACTACCAGTACTAACTTGCTTCTGATGTCACTCAAAAAAAAAGTTTGCTTTGATTCAAGTGACATGGTCCAATTGATTATGACGCTGCATCCTTTTTTTTTTACATTGGTGATGCTATGCCTAGTATTGTTAACTGATTATTAGTAGCACCACTCAATCAGAAAGTCAGATTTGTTGCGTGCAAGCAAACAGTGCCGGTTTGAGTATTGTTTGGATGTTATCGACAGCCGGCTGATAAAGGGAAGATGAGCGGCACTAGCTTTAATCAAGTATAAATCATGAGGGACGACGCAGACATGAATTGTTCATCAGATCGATCTGTTAGTGCCTTAGTGGGCTGCTGCTAGCTGGTCAACGGTACAGCTGATGCCACCTCTAATAGTAAGAAGCGAGTAGCCACCAGCCACTCGAGTATATACTCGTATATCACGTAAAACATTATCCATGATAACCTCACTAGACACGAATCAGTATTCAGTAGAAGCCTTCACCAGTATTGTCTTACTACTTTTTCATTTTCCAAATATGAGAGTAACTTACAGCTACACGATTTTGTTTAGATACATAGAGATTTACTATATTTATGAGATTCAGAAGAATGAAAAACACGCTTCATTAAAAATATAGTCCCCACAAAAAAAGAAAAAAGAAAGAATCTTTTTTTAGGGTAAAGAGAGTTCCATTAATCAGCGAAACAAGGATTACATTCCTAGTGTAGCAGTTCTGAAATTGCTGGAGGGCTATGCAGGATCCACTCCGAATCAATTCCAGTACTCTTGGCCAGTTTAGCTAGTTCATGTGCTACTCTATTACAAACTCTCTTACTCGTACCTCTTGTAAACATGCAAAGGTGACTCGAATATCCTCGACGATCAGCTCCCAGGAAGACCGCGGCAATACTTTCTTTTGGAGAGCCGTAGTGACCTCCAAGTTGTCAGACTCAAAGATGATGGGCATATGAACTCTCTCTCTGCTGCAGGTCTTGCTTCTTCTAGACATGCCAACGCTTCTGCCTCGACTGCCGATGCACATCGCGGGATGTTTTTAGCAGCGGCATAAATGACCAAACCTCTGCAGTCTCTGGCAATCACCCCCACACTAGAAGCTCCAGTTTCTACATTAAAGGCTGCGTCAACATCGATCTTTGCCCAGTATTCTGGCGGCACATGCCACCCTGCTTTTCCTTTCATATCGTGTGACGACTCGCCTCTGCAACACCATTGCTCTGCCATTGCTTTCTCTCTTCCACCGTGTGAGCTCGCCCTGCCACCAGCCTCCGATTCCGGGACCGGGCCCATGCTGATTCACCATGCATCGCCCCATGGGGACCTCTTTCCCTCGGTCGCATCTGCCCTCACCTACATGCGGCACCACTCGCGCCGCCATGGCCTCCCTCCGTCGTCGCTGCAAGCGCTCCGCCATGGCCTCCCTCGGCCCCTAAACACGTCCAATTGATGCAGAGGCGGATGTTGGCGAGGAAGAAGGAGGCGGTCGCCATGGGCAGGGTCCAAGGCTCCAAAAAAAAAGTTATGATCGCTCTCTGGCCTTGCTATAATTGGTTGTCACTACTGCTACAACCGGCCACTGGCCTTTCTACAATCGAGTGTGGTTCTTGCTACAATATGTTGCTAGAGTTGCTACCTATGACCGGCGGGTTTGGTACAATTGGCCATCGGAGTTTCTACGGACGACCAACGGTTTTGCACAAGGTTTGGCCGCGGGCCTTGCTACAACCTGTTGTCAAAGTTGTTATCAACAACCGACGGGTTTGCTACAATAGGTCGTCGGTGTTGCTACAACCGACCATCGGAGTTGATACTCACGACCGTCGGATTTTTTGCAAGGGTCGGTCGCGGCCCTTGCTACAACCTATCATCGGAGTTGCTACCGACTGCTAACGGGTTAGCTACAATCACTTTCCTACGTTGCTATAACCGGTTGGCGGTTTTGCTGCAAGGGTACGAAGGAGTTGCATGCTAGCTATGAGATTCGATACATTTTTAATGGTTTTTCTTGATGGTTTTCGTCTTGATTTGATGGTTTTATAGCTTTACCTAACGCTAATACTTCGGCAACGAAGAAAACTTGGTTTTCAGTGTATGTTTCAGGTTCTAAACATCAACACGAGGTTTCAACAACAAAAAATACATTATTCGGGCGAAAACAAGCAAGTCTCTTTTTGGAAGCAATCGAGGATAACAACCAGAAGGTTTAACGACCAATTATCTGGCGAGAATATTTTTCCAGCCATATAGTTGATGCAGCCTTCGTCCTTTCAAAAGGAACAACTTTCGTGAAGGAGGCATACGCGAAAACACAACACAGTAGCCGTCGTTCCATCCATAAGGGAGAAAGAAGAGATCCGGAGAAGAAGGGGAAGACGTTCTCCATCTTGCTCCATGATCTTCAACCTCCTAGCCACAACACCCCTATAGCCATTACTTGTACTTGATATATATATATATTATATATATATATAGAGAGATCTTCACCTTGCATAAGTAGGGTTTGAGATTGTTTCTTCCTTATCTTGAGTTTTTTTGGATTGATTTTCTATTCTTATCGTGGATCTCCATGGTAATATTGAGATGAACTCATCTTATTTAATTATATCGATGATGCTTTCTTCTCTCATGTGTGAGTAAGTTCCTTTGGGCGTGGGAGATGTAACAGATTGGTGAGATGTGATGTGCCTATATATTTTCCATTAATTTGTGATTAATTTTAATTACTATATTGTGTGTGATTGACTATCTGTGGGATGCCTAATGTTTGTTGTCCAATTAAGGGCTTAGACAACATGATGCTTTGTTCTACATAGATAAGATCTTGTTTGGTAGCATCGCGGCCCCGAGTGACATGGGGATATCAATGGAAAACTAGTTTAACTCGAGGAGCACGAGGAACCACTGTCAGGCCTATTGCACTAGTCCGATCCAAGGAGCTTAATTTCTAAGCAACCTAAAGGATCTTAATTGCCTAGTGACCGACCATGGTTTTGGTAATAGACTAGTAGGATTATTGTAGTTGGGGTGAAATCTACCAAAAGGAGTTCCGGCTAATTATGGGTTGCTCTCCTACACACATACTTATAAGATTATAATTGTTACACTTATCACTCATCCACTTGGCACAATCACTATCACCATGAACTGTATCTCCCTGCGCCTGCTTTGTCATCTACGGAAAACAACAAACAATCGAATCATTCTTTACTTTTACGCTTTTTATTTCTGAAGTTTACATTTTAATTTTATTTAAATACATTTAGTTTAATCCGAATTTGTTCTTATTTCAACACTTCATGTCAATTCACTTGAAGACCTCTGACAACTTTGAGTGTGACCGAGACTTCATTCATAAACACTTTCATTTGGGCTCTGATGATGTAGAACCTATTGGGAACCCCAAGAGCAAGGTATGATGAGCACAAAGCACGTTTTCTCTCAGTTATAGAATCAAGGTTATCGGACCAGTAGGAGAAAGAAACCACTTCTGAAGGTGTTGCGAGCAATGTGGAACCTGCACACAACACAACCAAAATACTTTGCCCCAACTTATCAATGAGGTTGCCAAGCTCACTGGTTTCTTTGAAAACAAAGGATTAAACATATAGTGTGGAAGAAAGTAATTGCTTGTAGTAATTGCAGAAAGTAACGGTAAACAATAGATGGAATATCAATGGGAAGGAATGGACCAGGGTCCAGTTCACTAGAGGTGTTCTCCATAATATAAATAACATGCTGGATGAACAAATTACAGCGGGGCAATTAACAAATAGAGAATGCATAACAATGCATGTACATGACATGATGATCACTATGAGATTCACTTGGGCATTACAACATGATACATAGACCGTAATCCAACTGCATCTATGACTAATAATCCACGTCCGAGATATCATCTAAAAAACCCTCGGGTATTAAGTTGCAAGTAACAGATAATTGCATTAAGCAAAGTGTGTAAAGTAAACAATACAATTCCCATTAGACAAAGGATTGTTTTTTTCTCCCTAGTAGCAACAACACATCTACAATCTTAGAAGTTTTTGTCACTCTCCCAGATTACTAGAGGAATTAACCTACTATCGAGCATTAATACTCCCTCTTGGAGTTACAAGCAAATACTTGGCCAAAGTAACTACTAGCAACGGAGAGCATGCAAGATCACAAATAACATAGACATGATAGAACAATAATCAATCTGACATAGTACTCAATATTCATCAGATCCCCGCAAACACAACATGTAGCATTACAATAAGATGATCTTGATCATGATAGGAAGCTCACAAGATCTAAACATGGTAGGAAAAAATAGGATAAACAACCATCTAGCTACTGCATGGACCCGTAGTCCAAGGATGAACTACTCACACATCACTCCGGAGGCTGGCATGGTGATGAAGAAGGCCTCCGGGATGATCTCCCCTCTGTGGAAGGGTGCCGGGAAGAGCTTCAGATCCCTCCCGGTCTAGGGATGGAGATGGTGGAAACTACGGACTTTTTCGTGGAATTCTGATCGGATACTTAGGGCTTTCATCTCGGGGGGGGGGATATATAGGCGAAGGGCAAGGTCATTGAGCGCCAGGCCACACCCTAGGCGGCCGCCATGGCCGCGCTTAGGCTGTGTGGCCGCCTGGGTGCGCCTCCTTCGGCTCCGTGCCGTGTCGGGCAAAATAGGAACTTTGGCTTTTGTTTGGTCCAATTCCGAGAATATTTCTTTACTATCTTTTTTGAAACCAAAAACAACAGAAAACAGGAAACTGGCTCTGTGGCCCTTGTTAATATGTTAGTTCAAAAAAATGCATAAAAATGCCACAAAGTGTACACAAAATCATAAGATAGTTTATGCAAAACAAACATGGAACATAAAAAATTATAGATATATTTAAAATGTATCAAGCATCCCCAAGCTTAACTTCTACTCATCCTCGAGTAGGTAAGTGATAAAAATAATAAATTTTGAGGGGACATGCATGATGACCCACAAGTATAGGGGATCGCAACAGTCTTCGAGGGTAGTATTACCCAATTTATTGATTCGACACAAGGGGAGCCAAAGAATACTTATAAGCCTTAACAACTGAGTTGTAAATTCAGCTACACCTTAAAATAGTTCTTGCTCACAATAGTTTATCAGTAGCAACAGTTTTGTAGTAGCAATAGCAAAGCAACAACAACAGTAGAAAAAAAGCAATAGTAACAGTAGCATCAAACAATAAGATATGAGCATGGTAGGCATAGGGATGGATGGACGGGCGTTGCATGGACAAGTCTAAACATGTAACTTCAAGATCTAGAGCATTTGCAGATAAATAATATAAAGCATCCAAGTACTACCTCCGTTTCAGGGCTTAAGGCGTCCTTGTTTTGCGTGTTTTTTCTTTGACCAAGAATTACTCTAAATACGTATAGAGTTTTGGTATAAAACTAGTATCACTGGAAAGTATACTTCAATACGAATCCAACGGTACTAATTATGTATAATATAATCAAGATTTTGTTTCTCAATTCTTTTGGTCAAACTTTGTTTAGAAAACGTGTGTGCCTTAAGCCTTGAAACGGAGGTAGTACTAAATAATCCTAGGCATGTGTCCCAAATATAGTCATACGTGCTCGCAATGAGAACTTGCATAACATCTTTTGTCCAGTCAGCCCGTTGCAACGGGGCCTCAAGGGAATCTACTGGCAATTAAGGTGCTCATTTTAATAAAGAAGTGGAGCAAAGCATTAACATCCATGAACACATGTGATCCTCATATCAAATCCATCCCCTCCGGCTGTCCCAATTTCTGTCACTTCAGGGCCTTTGGTTTCGGACAATGATATGTGTACACTGATACGTTGGAAACATATCTATAATTTTTGATGCTCCATGCTTGTTTAGTATCTACTTTGGTTTACTTGTCTACACTTTGAGGTGCTTTTTACATATTTTCTGGTACTAAACTATTAACAAGTTGCAAGAGTGCCAGATGCCTGTTTTCTGCAGTTTTTGGTTTCAGAAAAGTTAGTAAAGAAATATTATCGGAATTGGACGGGACGAAGGACAAAGTCAATAAATTTTCATGGGGAACAAGAAGTCCAAAGGATAGCCCGAGGGACCAGCCAGAGGGGCCAGCCCCCCCCACCCCAGGTGCGGGTGGGCCCTAGCCCGTGCCTGGCTAGGGTTTGGCCGCCCTGGCGGCCGCCTCGGTCTCCCCCTTCGCCTATAATAAGCCCTCGATGCAGAAACTCTGGGGACCCGATCAAAAATCGACGAAACCGTCTATATCCGCCGCCACCATCGTCAATAGATCGGAGGGAATCTGAAGCTCTTCCTGGCACCCTACCGAAGGGGAGATCATCCCGAAGGCCTTCTCTCCAGTATGATTTGTGAGTAGTTCCACCTTGGACTATGGGTCCATGTAGTAGCTAGATGGTTGTATCTCCTCCTTGTGCTTTCATGTATAGATCTTGTGAGCTCCGTTCATGATCAAGACCTAATCTATTTGTAATCATGCATGTTGTATTTGCGGGGATCCGATGGATATTGAGACTATTATGTTGGTTTGATTATTGGTTCTATCTTTATGATTCTATCATGTCTATGTTGTTTGTGATCTTGCATGCTCTCCGTTGCTAGTGGTTATCTTGTCCAAGTAGTAGCTAGTGACTCCAAGAGGGAGTATTTATGCTCGATAGTGGGTTCATGCCTCTAGTTTCCAAGGGAAGTGACAGAAATCTCTTCGGTTGTAGATGTGTTGTTGCTACTAGGTAGAAACCAACGGTCTCTTGTTCATGGAACATGTGGACTGTTTACCTTACACGCTTTGCTTAAAGCAGTTGTACGTTGCTTGCAACTTAATACTGGAGGGGTTTCGGATGATAACCTGAAGGTGGACTTCTAGTCATAGATGCAGTTGGATTACGGTCTATGTATATTGTTGTATTGCCCAATCAACCTCATAGGATATTTATGTTGGAATTATGCTCTAGAGGCAATAATAAAGATGTTATTGTTATAATTCTTGTTCATGATAAGGTTTATATTTCATGCTAGAATTGTATTAAGCGGAAACTTTGATACTTGTGTGGTTTATAAACAACACTGTGTACCTAGTACGCCTCTATGGACTAGATCCTTGATTAATGATGGTTAAGGTTTCCTAACCATAGACATGAGTTGTCGATTAATAATGAGATCATGTCACTGGGAGAATGATATGATGGATAGACCCAAATCAAGTAGAGCAATTAGATCGTGTCATGGTGTTCATCTTTGCGAAGCTTTTTCTTATGTCTAATATTGTATTCCTTAGACCATGAGATAATGCAACTCCCTGGTATCGGAAGAAAGCTTTGAGGTCATCAAACGTCATCCTATGAGAGGGTGATCATAAAGGTGTCTCTCAGGTGATCGGGAAGTACTTGTTGGGTTGTATGTATCGAGATGGGATTTGTCCCTCCCAAGTCGGAGAGATATACTTCGGGCCCACTCGGTAATCGATATCAACACCGCTTGCAATCACATGGTTAAGGAGTTAATCACCAAATGATATCGGATTACGGAACGAGTAAAGTACTTGCTGTGGACGAGATTGAACTAGGTATGCCGATACCAATGATCGAATCTCGGGCAAGTAAAATATCGCGTGACAAAGGGAATATAAATATGGGATTAATTGAATCCTGGCATCATGGTTCATCCGATATGATCATCGATGAATATGTGGGAGTCAATATGGGTTTCCGCACTCGCTGTTGATTATTGATAGAAGATCATGTCAGCATAGTCTCGAACCCGTACGGTCACACACTTAACGTGCTTCGACGTTAGGACAGAATGGATAATTGGTTTATGAGTTTTTTGTTCGGAGTCTCGGATGAGATCCAGGACATCACGAGAGGTTCTGGTATGGTCTAGAGAATAAGATTCATATAAAGGAAAGCAGTTTTTGGATTTCGGAATTGTTTCGGAATGTTCGGTATTGTACCGAAAGGTTCTAGAAGCTTCCGGAGTGGGACAAACGTGGCCCCACTTGTCGGAGGGGGGCGTGGGCCTATGAGGGAGTGCCCTGGACGCATTGGGCCAGGGGCACAAGGCCCCATAGGCCCAGTCGGCCAAAACCCTAGGGAAACCCTAGGGGACCTTCTAGAAGGGGGGGAAGACTTGCCCCCCACTCCACCCTTGTGGCCGCCGGCCCTAGAGCTTGGAGGAGGGGCAAGGGGTCCAGACAGACCCCTATATAAGGTGGGCAGGGGCCGCACCCTCCCCTCACCCCAAACCCTAGCTGCCATACTGCTGCCTTCCTCTCTCTCTCTCTCTCTCTCTCTCTCTCTCTCTCTCTCTCTCTCTCTCTCCTCCCATTGCGTGTTGGCGAAGCCTCGCTGCAAAAACTCTCCACCTTGCACCACGCCGTGCTGTAGGTCCAATCTCTCCACACCACTTGCTGGACCGAGGAAGGAGGATACGTCGCGGTGCCATACGGTGCATCTCGGGCGCCGCCACTTGCGGCGTTGGATCGGATCGGATCGCGAGGAGGAGAAGGCTAGTACGACTACATCAACCACGCTCGCTGAACGCTCACTGCGATTTCTTCAAGGGTATGAAGATCTCATCTATCCTCTCGCTGATTGCATCTCCTAGATTAGATCTTGGCTTTCCCATTCGCATCCGTAGGAAATTTTTGATTTACTATGCCGCAAAACCCTTCAATGGTATCGAGCTAGATCTATGCGTAGATGTGTTTCACGAGAACGCAACATGCTTGTTGCGGCGTTGATGTTTTCTGTTGCAAGCATCTTGTTGTGTACTTCTTATGACGCCGGGATAGTGAGATCGGCGGTCTAGGCCAACTTTACGCGACCTGTTGCGAGACCAGCTCCGCACTTGACGTGTGGCTTGTTCCACATGCGGTGGTGGATGCCGCTTCTCTCACTATAGTTGTCATGGGATTTACACCGGATGTTGGCAACCATAATATCACCGTTGTGGCTTTCTGTAGGTAAGAATCGTTTTTAGCTTGTTACTCCCATAAGCCACGTAAAACATGCAACAACAAAGTAGAGGCGTCTAACTTGTTTTTGCAGGGAGTGTTTCTGTGATATGGTATGTCCCAAGATATGATGTGTATGTTGTATGCAATGATCATGTTTTGTAATATTTCACGACTTGCATGTCGATGAGTACACAACCGGCAGGAGCCATATGGTTGTCTTTATAATTGTGTATGACCTGTGTGTCAACTTCTTATACGCCATGTAACAGCTTTACTTTATCGCTAAGTAGTTAGCAATAGTTGTAGTTGCTATTCGTGGTGGAGGCAATCATGGTGGAGTGATGGAGATCATGCTGGCACACACAAGATGGAGATCATTGCGCGGAGATTGGCTATACCATGGCACATAAAATTATATGCATGTGATGTTTATCCTTTTATGTATCTTATTATGCTCAGATCGTGATGGTAGCATTATAAGATGATTCCTCGCTTAAAGATCAAGATTAAATTGTGTTCTCCCCATGTATACACCATTGTGAAAGTTCATCGTGTTCAAGCATCTCGTGATGATCGGGTGCTATAAACTCTACGTTCTCATACAACGGGTGCAAGCCAGTTTTGCACACGCAGAAATACTTGGGTTTGACTTGACGAGCCTAGCATGTACAGACATGGCCTCGGAACACACGAACCGAAAAGGTTAAGCATGAGTCATATGAATGATATGATCGACACTTTGTTTTCCACCATTGAAGCCACATCTCTTCTCGTGAAGATCGGATTAGGTGTGGTGCATTTGGATCGTGTTCACTAAACAACTTGAGGGATGTTGAATTTAGTGGGAGTTCATCTAGTAATTTGATTAAGTTGAACTAGTTATCATGAACATAGTCTAAATTGTACTTGCAAATTTTGTAGATCAAATGGCTAAGTCCAACTTCAACTTCAACGTTTTTGTTGAGAAAGAAAAGCTTAAGAACAATGGGTCTAACTTCACCAAATGGTTCCGCAATCTTAGAATCATTCTCGCTGGCAGACAAAAGGACTATGTCCTTGAGAAAGCGCTAGGTGACGCCCCTGCTATAGATGCGCCAGCTGATGAAAAAGCTATTTATCAGTCGCGCAAAGATGATTATGGTGTGATTAAGAGCACCATGGTGTTTGCTATGGAATCGGACCTTCAAAATTGTTTTGAGGAGTTCGCCAGGCCCTTTGAGATTCTTGAGGAACTGAAAACGATGTATCAGACTCAGGCTCGTTCTGAGAGATATGAGATCTCTGAGAAATTCTTTAACTGCAAGATGGAGGAAGGGAGTTCCGTTAGTGAGCACGCCATTAAGATGTCGGGCTACACTCAACGTCTTGAGAAACTGGACTGCAAGATTCCATAAGAGCTCAAGATTGACAAAGTTCTGCAATCACTCCCTCCTAGCTACAAAGGTTTTGTAGTTACTCATAATCAGATTGGTTCCACTGATACGATCACTGAGCTCTTCGCTAAGCTGAAATCTATGGAGGTGGACATCAAGAAAGATAATCATGTGTTGATGGTCAACAAGCCCCCCAGCTTTAAGAAAGGTAAGGGTGCAAAGAAGTCCTTCAAGAAAGGCAGCGGCAAGCGTGTTGCCCCTGCTGAGAAGAAGCTCAAGTATGGACCTAAGCCGGACACTGAGTGCTTCTATTGCAAGGACAAGGGTCACTGGAAGCGCAACTGTCCGAAGTACTTAGCGGACAAGAAGGCTGGCACCATTAAAGGTATATTTGATATACATGTTATTTATGTTTACCTTACTAGCGCTCGTTGTAGTGCCTGGGTATTTGATACTGGTTCAGTTGCTAATATTTGTAACTCAAACAGAGCTACGGAATAGACGCTTGCTAGCGAGGGATGAGGTGACGATGCGTGTTGGCAACGGATCAAGAGTTGATGTGATGGCCGCACGCCTCTCCTTAGTTTTACCTTCGGATTAGTTTTAAACCTTAATAAATGTTATTATGTGCCTGCGTTGAGCATGAACACCATATCTAGATCGTGTTTATTGCAAGACGGTTATTCATTTATATCAGAGAATAATGGTTGTTCTATTCATATGAGTAACATCTTTTATGGTCATGCACCTGCTATGAATGGTTTATTTCTTCTGAATCTCGAAAGCAATGAAACACACATCCATAACATTGAGGCTAAGAGATGCAAAGTAGATAGTGATAATTCAACCTATTTGTGGCACTGCCGTCTAGGTCATATTGGTGTAAAACGCATGAAGAAACTCCATTCGATGGAGTTTTGGAGTCTCTTGATTTTGAATCATTTGACACATGCGAGCCGTGCCTCATGGGCAAGATGATCAAAACCCGTTCTCCTAATAATGGAGCGAGCAACGGACTTGTTGGAAATCATACATACCGATGTATGCGGACCAATGAGTGTTTCGACGCGCGGTGGATATCGCTATTTTCTCACTTTTACTGATGACTTAAGTATATATGGGTATATCTATTTAATGAAACATGAATCTGAAACGTTTGAAAAGTTCAAAGAATTTCAGAACGAAGTGGAAAACCATCGTAACAAGAAAATTAAATTTCTACGATCCGATCTGGAGGTGAATATTTGAGTTATGATTTTCTCACGCATCTTAAAGCAAGTGGAATCGTTTCACAACTCACGCCACCCGGAACACCACAACGCAATGGTGTGTCTAAACGCCGGAATCGAACTCTATTAGATATGGTGTGATAGATGATGTCTCTTACAGATTTTCCGTTATCATTTTGGGGTTATGCATTAGAAACCGTCAGATTCACTTTAAATAGGGCACCATCTAAACTGCTGAGACGACACCGTATGAACTGTGGTTTGGTGCTAAACCTAAGTTGTCGCTTTCTTAAAGTTTGGGGATGCAAAGCTTACGTCAAGAAGTTGATGCCGGACAAGCTCGAACCCAAAGCGGAGAAATGCATCTTCATAGGATACCCTAAGGAAACGATTGGGTATACCTTCGACCACAGATGCGAAGGCAAAGTGTTTGTCGCAAAGAACGGATCCTTTCTTGAGAAGGAGTTTCTCTCGAAAGAAGTGAGTGGGAGGAAAGTAGAGCTAGATGAGGTTATTGAACCTTCTCTTGAGTTGGAGAGTAGAGCAACACCTGAAATTGTTCCAAAGGTTGCCTCGCACCAACAATAGAGGAAGCTAATGACGAGGATCATGAAGCTTCGGACGATGCTACTACTGAACGTCGCAGGTCGACAAGGTCACGTGCCCCTCCTGAGTGGTATGATAACCCTGTCTTAACTGTCTTGTTGGTAGACAACAGTAAACCTGCGAACTATGAGGAAGCAATGATGAGCCCAGACTCTGAGAAATGGCTTGAGGCCATGAAATCCGAATTGGTATCCATGAGCGAAAACCAAGTATGGACTTTGGTAGACCCTCCTAGCGACCGAAAGGCCGTTGAGTGCAAATAGATTTTCAAAAGGAAAACGGACGCAGATGGTAATGTTACTATCTATAAAGCACGACTTGTCGCGAAAGGTTTTCGACAAGTTCAAGGTGTTGACTATGATGAGACTTTCTCTCCCGTGGCGATGTTTAAGTCCATTCAGATTTTATTAGCAATTGCTGCGTTTCATGATTATGAAATATGGCAGATGGATGTCAAGACTGCGTTCCTCAATGGCAACATTGATGAAGAGTTGTATATTATGCAACCCGAAGGTTTTGTCGATCCTAAGGATGCTGATAAGGTGTGCAAACTTCAGCGTTCCATTTATGGATTGAAGCAAGCGTCTCGGAGTTGGAACCTTCGTTTTGATCAAGTGATCAAGAGCTTTGGATTTGTTCCAAATTGCTACTAAGCTTGTATCTACAAGAAAGTGAGTAGGAGCTCAAAGGACATTTTTAGTACTATATGTGGATGACATATTGATTATTGGAAATGACATTGATATGCTTAACGATGTGAAGAGTTATTTGAACAAATGTTTTTCAATGAAAGACCTAGGAGAAGATGCTTATATATCGTGCATCAAAATCTATAGAGATAGACAAAGACGCCAAATAGCTTTAAGCCAAAGTACATACTCGACAAAGTTCTAAAAGGTTCGTAATGGATAAGGCAAAGAAAGGTTCAAAGGCCCATGTTGTCGTAAGATATTGAGCAAGGCTCTGTCCAACTACTGTGAACGATAGAGAAACCATGAGCAAAGTGCCATATGCCTCGCCATAGGTTCTATCATGTATGCCATGTTGTGTACTAGACCGGATGTGTCCAATGCTCTTAGTTTGACGAGCAGATACCAAAGTGATCCAGGAGTGGAACACTGGACAACCGTAAAGAACATCCAAGTATTTAAATAGGACTAAAGAAATGTTCTTGGTCTATGGAGGTGATGAGCAGCTCGTCAGAAAAGGTTACGGCCGACGCTTAGTGTCGATAATCGACCCGGATGATTCTAAATCTCAGACAGGATACGTTTATATGCATTGGTTCCATATGTGCTTGCTAGTGCCTAGATTCTGGCAGATGTGGTGATTAGGGTTCCCGCGATTGGGAAATTGGGGATTTTTCACTGTTCATCTTCTTTTGCCTTGGCCGATGATTAAAATTGGTACTGAATGACACTGGGGGGGGGGGTGATTCTGTACTACCTTCAATCGTTCATGAAAAACTATGTTGTGCATTGTACTAGGTAATACAGAGTCCTCTCCCTGGTGTCTGTGTGTACCTCATATATGAGGCCTTCATTACTTTGTACAACACTCTTCATGATCTCCTTCTTTGGCCGATGATTAATTTGCATTCTGTGGTCAAGATCCCAATAGGAGATGCCTCGCTTCCCGGTGATCTTCGATGGCGCGAATTATCCTGATTTCGTTGCCTTCATCGCGTTCACATGCGCGGTCTCCGTTTATGGGGTGTGCTCTCCGGCGAGGACTCTTGTCCGTCGTGCCCCACTGCTCCTCTGGATCCTCTTCCACCGCCGCCGATTGTTCTCGGCGCTGATGCTTCTCAGGAGGCCAAGGATGCTGCTCAGAGTGCCGGTGATAGTGTTGTTGCTGCATATGAGCTGAAGCTCAAACAATACTCTGCTGATCTCGTGACCTATCACCTCGATCTGACTGCCTACACTCAGTGGGTAGATGAGGATGGTCGTGCTGCTGCTGTTCTCACCTCCAGTGTTCTGCCCCAGTTTGCCGCTGAGTTCATGAGCCTTCCTACCGTGCTGCTCGGCAAGCATCTCCGCCAGCTTCTACCGTCTGGGATGCTCTTTACCGCCTATGGTTCACCAGGAGCATGCTCTTCAGCAAGGTGATTCCACTATTGATGAGTTCTATACTCAGAGTGCTGCTATCTGGCGTCAGCTTGATTCTCTCCGTATTGCTGTTTGTGTCACATGCCCGTGCTGCCAGATTGTGCTCTCGGATTTGGAGTTCCATCGCATCTATGAGTTTCTGTCTCGGATCCACAAGGATTTCGAGCCCCGCCGTGCTCAGTTGAATGCTCGTGGTCGTGTTCCGCTCTCTGAGGTGTTGTCTGAGCTACGGGCTAAGGAGACTCGTCTCTGTGGTGCTGGCCTTCTTGAGGTTTCGCATGTGCTTGCTACTCGTGGTCCTCCTCTGCCGTCTGCTCCCTCGACTCAGCTGTGGTCCTCTGTGTTGCCGCCGATACTACCCACTCCTCCAGGTCATGGTCAGAGTCAGCACCAGCAGTCTCAGGGTCAGAGTCAGCACCAGCAGGCTCTTTGTCAGGGTCGTCGTGGTTCTCTTCATCACTGCACTTACTGTAGCAGGGATGGCCACACTTGGGCCACCTGTTATACACGGGATCCCGCTTACGCCGCCAAGATCAGGCTCGTGGGAATTCGCTCCTTCCGGATCTTCAGCAGTTGCTCTCTCGATCAGACATTATTAGGAGTCTTCGGGTCGCTTGTGCCATGTGCTCTTCTTCGACGGGCACCTTCTGGTTCGGATCGATTCTTCAGCATCGCGACCACCACCTTCTACACATTCAGGTATGTCCCCGTGGTATCTGGATTCTAGAGCTTATTTTCATATGACCTCTGAGTCTTCTCTTCTGTCCGATATCCGTTCTCTCACTTCTCCTGTCTGTGTTCCCATGGCCGATGGTACCTCTCTTCCTGTTTCTAGTCGGGGCACCCTTTCTACTTCTTCTTTTTCTGTTCCTGATATTTCTCATGTTCCTCGTCTTAAGATGAATCTGTTCTCTGCTAGCCAGCTTACTGACTCTGGTTGTCACGTCATTCTTGATGATGATTCTTGTGTTGTCCACGATTGTCGCACACAGGCCCTGGTTGGAGCTGACCCTCGCAGCCGTGACTCTTCAGGACTTTGGGACTTAGACTGTCTTCGTGTTCCTTCCTCCGCCACTTCATCTCGGTTCTTCTCGGTCGCCGCCTGCTACCAGCTCTTTTCAGAAGTGGCATCATCGTCTTGGTCACCTTTGTGGCTCTCGCCTGTCGTCATTAGTTCATCGTGGTCATTTGGGGTCTATCTTAGGAGATGTGTCTTTACATTGTCAGGGCTATAGGTTGGACAAACAGATTCAGCTACCCTATCCTAGTAGCGCATCTGTATCTCAGCGACCTTTTGATTTAGTTCATTCCGATATTTGGGGTCCGACTCCTTTCGCTTCGAAAGGGGGCCATCGCTACTATATTTTATTCATAGATGATTTTTCTTGGTACACTTGGTTGTATTTTATGCGCTCTCGCAATGAAGTGCTCTCCATATATCAGCGTTTTGCGGCCATGGTCCGTATTCAATATTCTACACTCATTCGTGTGTTTCGTACTGACTCTGCTGGTGAGTATATCTCCCAGATGTTGCGAGGTGTTCTTGCTGAGCAGGGTACCCTCGCTCAGTTCTCCTGTCCCGGCGCACATGCCTAGAATGGCGTTGCTTAGCGCAAGCATCGTGATCTTCTTGAGACCACTCGTGCCATGATGACTGCTTCTTCCCTTCCGCTGCATTTCTGGGCTGAGGCTGTCGCTACGTCGACTTACCTCATCAATATTCAGCCTTCTGCCGCTCTACAGGGTGGTATCCCTCTTGAGCGCCTATCTGGTCATTCTCCAGACTACTCCATGCTTCGCTTGTTTGGTTGTGTTTGCTATGTTCTCCTTGCCCCTCGCGAACGCACCAAACTGACCGCTCAGTCTGTTGAGTGTGTCTTCCTTGGATACAGTGATGAGCATAAGGGCTATCGCTGTTGGGACCCTGTTGGTCGTCGGATGCGTACCTCTTGCGACGTTCCTTTTGATGATACGCGCCCTTTCTATCCTCGTCCCACCGCTGGTACCTACCCGGTGGAAGATATCTCTTTTCTTCTTTTTCCTGACACACCTCCTTCTACTCCTATTGCGTCTTCTTCAGGACCCACTCTCCCTGATGTCTCTTCTTCGACACCATCCTCCTCTGCTCCGTATAGTTCCCTTATTTCTCCTTGTTCTCTGGAGCCTTCCTCTGTTATTCCTTCTTCTTCATCGTCATCTCATGAGTCGTCTTCCTCTGATGAGCCTCCCTCTACTCATCATGTTCGTCAGCGTCGTGCCCCCAACCGTTACTCTCCTAGTTAGTATGTTCTTTATGTTGCCTCCGAGCCGACTTCTTATCGGGATGCTGAGCATCATCCTGAATGGCAGCTGGCCATGGCTGAGGAGATTGCTGCGCTTGAGCGCACTAGCACCTGGGATCTTGTTTCTCTCCCTTTCGGTGTTCATCCTATCACGTGTAAGTGGGTCTATAAAATTAAGACCCTCTCTGATGGATCTGTTGAGCGCTATAAAGCGCGTCTTGTGGCTCGTGGTTTTCAGCAGGAGCACGGTCGTGACTATGATGAGACCTTTGCTCCCGTGGCTCATATGACCACTGTGCGTACTCTTCTTGCTGTCGCTTCTGTTCGTCATTGGTCTGTGTCCCAGCTTGATGTTCAAAACGCATTCCTCAATGGCGAGTTGAGTGAGGAGGTTTATATGCAGCCTCCTCCTAGGTATTTTGTTCCCGCTGGAATGGTTTGTCGTCTTTGGCGTTCTCTTTATGGCCTGAAATAGGCCCCTCATGCCTGGTTTGAGCGTTTTGCCTCTATGGTGACTGCTGGTGGTTTCTCTCCTAGTGCTCATGATCCAGCGCTGTTTGTTCACACTTCTCCTCGTGGACGCACTCTTATTCTTCTCTATATTGATGATATGATCATTACTGGTGATGATCCTGAGTATATCGCCTTTGTCAAGGCTCGTCTTCGTGATCAGTTTCTTATGGCTGATCTTGGTCCTCTTCGATATTTTCTTGGGATTGAGGTTTCCTCCACTTCTGGTGGCTTTTTCATCTCCCAGGAAAAGTATATCCAGGATCTTCTTACTCGTGCTGCTCTTGGGGATGAGCGCACAGTTGAGACCCCTATGGAGCTTAATATCAAGCTTCGTCCTACTGATGGTGATCCTCTTCCTGATCCGACGCGTTATCGCCATCTTGTTGGAAGTCTTGTTTATCTTGCTGTCACTCGTCCTGACATATCTTATCCTGTTCATATTCTGAGTCAGTTTGTTTCCGCTCCTACCATTGTTCACTATAGTCATCTTCTTCATGTTCTTTGTTATCTTCGTGACACGATCACTCGTCGCCTTTTCTTTTCCTCGCTCCAGCTCCCTTCAGCTCCGGTTATTCGGATGCTACGTGGGCGAGTGATCCTACGGATCGCCGTTCACTTTCTGCTTACTGTGTGTTTCTTGGTGGTTCGCGCATTGCTTGGAAGACGAAGAAATAGACATCGTTTTCCTGTTCGAGTGTTGAGGCTGAGTTGCGGGCTATGGCCTTGTTGACCGCTGAGGTGACCGTTACGGTGGTTGCTTGAATTTTGGGGTCTCTATTACCACATCTACTCTGGTTTTGTCTCGACAAGACAGTGCTATTAGTATTGCACGTGATCCGGTCAAGCATGAGCTTACCAAGCATATTGGTGTTGATGCTTTCTATACACGTGCTCAGGTGCAAGCTCAGGTTGTTGCGCTTCAGTATGTGCCTTCAGAGTTACACTCGGCGGATTTCTTTACGAAGGCACACACCATTGCGCAGCATACTTTCTTTCTCTCCAAACTCAGTATTGTCGAGCCACCATGAGTTTGAGGGGGGGGGGGGGGGGGATGTATATTTGTATATTGTATGTCCTCACTTGTTAGGGGGTTTTCCTGCATATTTCCACCTGTACATATACTATATATTGTGGCCTTTGGCCCCTGAGGAATACAAGTTGCTTATTCCTAACAGGGAAGAGGTTACCAGAGCATATGCCATAGCTGAAACCAACACGCTTATTTCTTTCTCCCAGGTCTAATACAACCCTCCAAACAATAGGGTCTCAATTCTACCCAAATGCTAACAGTGTCAATGGGGGAAACCAAATAAGGGAGAGAATTTAGCCCAGCGCCTGATCCCGGCGTGCAGTCCCCTCGCGTTCAAGTTGCACGCGCCGGGAAAAACTTGCACCAGAACCAAACACGCCCATGACGTCCTCCTCACGTGTTATGAGCTCACAATCTGTTAGTCCTATGTCATGCATGTCTAACCAGTGGAACAACTACTACCGCCATTTCATAATTTAGAATCCGTGCCTAATACACCTTTTTGCATTTCATTGTTTCCCGAATTTCATTGTTCCATATTTTTCCTATTTATTTATGTTTTCTGGTTACAATACTCTTCTTTTTCGCCCCCTCGCTATCTTTATTTAGTTTTAAATTTTTTTCTCTAACTTTCAATTTATGATGGCGGCACATTTTGATCCAAGTTATATTAATATTTGTTCCAGAGGACTAATTGCTAACATACGTATGTTTATAGTGAGTAGCCTTTTGTTCTTTGTTATAAGAATTTTTGTTTAAGATGATTAGTCAGGTGTTCTACCATGCGCTCTGAGGAGATAATTTTGTACTCATGTTCTTCTATGTTTAGTCTCGATATCTTGAGAATTTTCTCATCCTTTAACTTCCTGGTAATTACGAACTGATTACAAGATATTGCAAATCTTCTTGTTTAATTTGGTAGTAAAAATGAGGGATACATGCTTCCATATGTTACTCATCAAAAGAAGCATTTCCCGTAAAAGAGGCAACGTACCGCAGTCCGGACTCGACTTAGACGCAGACACCATGGCGTGGCTTACTCCTAACACGGGGAAGACTTTGAATTCAAGTCCTCCAACTGGTTGCAACTCGCACCAGGAGGCGCCATGGGCCATTATTGGTGGTGAAGGGGGAGGACGGCGACTTGAGAGACCGACACAAAAGCGTTAGATCTGGAGGACCTCACAAGTCACAACCCGGCCAGATCTGGCTGCGGTGCCCCACGTGTCCATGATGGAGGCGCATCTGCTGACTCCACTACCGGTGCACTCTCCGTGGGAGTCGTGAAGCTCGTGGTCTGCTTGCACAATAGAATCAACGCCGGTGGCCGGCCACCGACGGCAGCTCCCTACTCGCCGGTCATCATCAAGATCTCTGATGACGATGAGTAGTCCACTGGTGGCAGAAACCTTAAGCTTTGCTAGGGTTTTATTTATGTTTTTTATTAATGTCTACTTAGTTTAATTTCTGTCTAGTTTAGTTTTTAATGTATTTCTGGTCTATGTATAATTATTTTAAATCAAAAGGTTTAAAAAGAGAGCGAGTGAAATGGGTTGCCACGTTGGGTGCATGGGCGGACAAAGGAGGATAACTGGGGTGCCACCCAAAAGGACAAACCAAACACAATTTGTGTTCACAATGGGTCAGCCCATTGGAGTTTCCCTAAACCCCTTTGCAACGGCTTGGCCAGTAACGTGCTCCGATCCTGGCATCATGGATTCTATAGAAATGCACTTTTGCTTCGGTGTACCTTTATTTTCAAACTTTGATAACAAAAACTCGATACTGATTCGTTTCGAAGACCGTACGAACCTATCCGAATCTTGTATGGTCCTCTTAGACGTATACTCACCATAAATGTATACTCAATGCCTACAGGAGACGGAAATCGGGAGCTAGGTACATAGAAGCATCAACAAAATTTTAAAACGTGACATGCAAAGACGTAGATCATCATAACGGGAGGTGGGAACAGCCGGTGAGAACACGGAGTATAACCAGCTCAACTGAGTACACCTATACAGAGATATACATAGCCTGGATATGGGGTTCGACTAGTAAAAAAAACTGCCCATGCAAACTTAAGTTTAAGGGGAGGGGGGACGCCGAAGCACACCACAAACGCAAGCCTTTTATGTGAGAATTTGTGAAGTATCTATCTGCAGTTTTATGTTTCGCTTGTATGTGAGAATCTAGCGTATCTATCTTTTTAGTGACATGTTGTGGTTTCCAAATAGACAACCATTTATGATTTGTGCAGTCTAACCTACTAGTTCTGATCCGTTTGATTACGTTATCACGCGTCTCTTTTGGTCTACTCATATAAATGATCATTGAATAACACCAGAATGTTTTCTTTTCAGTTAGACTTTCTAGTACATCCCTTTCTTTCGACGGTGTTCCGCTTTTAATATAGACAAAACATAGAATCATATGTTTGTAATGGTTTCTTTAATTAGTGGAGCTTTTGATATTTCCCTATCATGGAAAAAATGACATACATCCCTTTGATTCGTCCATCGCTTCAGTGATGTCGGTTCCGCGCACTTTCAAGAGCCAACCGGGCACCGATAGAGGGGGAACTATGAATTCCTTATGGCAGCAGACGAGGGGTGGAGACATGGAGAAATGTTAAAGATGCAAAGGCCTAATCTATAATATGTTGCAATTATTTTGACTATTTACTTTTTCTACTGAATCCATAAAGTTAATGTGTTATTACTTCCAAAAATTCACTGTGGAATGTTTTAGGATTCTGCAGTGGTTGCGATAGGTTTAGGTCTATCTTTAAAGCCAAAGACATATGCGCATACTTGAGGGGAATGTTTTAGGATTCTGCAGTGGTTGCGATCGGTTTAGGTGTATCTTTAAAGATGTACTGGTTGTCTTCACTAATAAAAATATGTTCAATAGATTGATGGTCAGACGTTACATATAGCAAGAATTTTGATTTAATATATAATACATAGATGTGAGTATCGCTAGATGACGATATATTGACATGCTAATCTTCATCTATTTTCTGTAAGAATGATCAATGTGCTGAGCATGCGACCATATACATGGACGATACACTCATATAGGAAAAATAGACAATCAGACGTCTGAATTTGTATTGATTTTTGGTACATCTGTGTGGAATTTTTAACCAAGTGGGTCCTTTATTTCAACCTTGACTGGCCCTGCATCTAATCTGAGTGTTTTTCTTTTTATTTTTGAACACTATCTAGAGTGTTTCAGTTGTTTCATTTTACCATATTTATAACAGTTCACTAAAGCTAAATCACTACTTATTAAAAACCAAAAGATGTATGTGCAGACTTGACGTGAATATCTTAGGAAATAGGTTTGAAAACATGTGTGTTGTAATCCAATTGGCAATATTGTCTAGCATGGATGTATTTTGTTGAAGTATAAATGCATTGTCTAGTTTCTTTCATCAGATCGGTCTTTTGGTCGCAGTAGCTATAGCATGAAATTCTATAAGGTACCAAGAAGTCTTGAGTTCAAGATCTAACTGGCATAATATAAAATAAAAATATTGAGCAGACTTTTGGTCCATGTTTAGGCTCAAGGGAGCCACACGTGAAGGGGAATGTTGAAGTATAAATGAATTGTTTTGAGGGAGTAACACGTGAGAGGGAGTGTTGAAGTATAAATGCATTGTCTAGTATCTTCCATCAGATCGATCTTTTGTTTTCATTAGCTAGAGCATGCAGCTGTACATATTTGTCCCAGTCATGTCCTAGTGTGCTACTCTTCAGCCCGTTCTAATCAAGCTTATATAAAAGATAAAATGTATAGATCAACTTTGGAATTAAGTTGTTTTTCACTATTGGATTTCACCCACAGGATCGATCACTGGTTTCTTTTTTCCACTCTTACAACTCGCTATTGCAACCAAAACAGTCCCTAGAGCTAGCCTAGGTAGACCACTCGGACATGACTCACGTGCACGCATGCGACAAACCTGCCGTTTCTAACTTGAACATACACTACTATTAACATAAACCAGATATGTTACTAATCAACATGCTTACTTTAGACTAACTAGCTAGACTAGATCATCCTAGCATACTACAGATTCAACAGCCAGTTGATGCTTCTACCTGGCGCCTGATACCTCTCCCTCCCTCGTCGCCCCCGCGTGGCGACAAGGGGGAACCTGTTGGAATTATGCCCTAGAGACAATAATAAAGATGTTATTATTATAATTCTTGTTCATGATAATGTTTATATTCCATGCTAGAATTGTATTAAGCGAAAACTTTAATACTTGTGTGGTTTGTGAACAACACCGTGTCCCTAGTACGCCTCTATGGACTAGCTCATTGATTAATGATGGTTAAGGTTTCCTAACCATGGACATGAGTTGTCAATTAATAATGAGATCATATCATTGGGAGAATGATATGGTGGACAGACCCAAACTAAGCGAAGCAATTAGATCGTGTCATCGTGTTCGTCTTTGCGAAGCTTTTCTTATGTCAAATATTGTATTCCTTAGACCATGAGATAATACAACTCCCTGGTATCGGAAGAAAGCTTTGAGGTCATCAAACGTCATCCTATGAGAGGGTGATCATAAAGGTGTCTCTCAGGTGATCGGAAAGTATCTGTTGGGTTGTATGTATCGAGATGGGATTTGTCCCTCCCAAGTCGGAGAGATATACTTTGGGCCCACTCGGTAATCAATATCAACACCGCTTGCAAGCATGTGGTTAAAGAGTTAATCACAAAGTGATATCGGATTACGGAACGAGTAAAGTACTTGCTGTGAACGAGATTGAACTAGGTATGACGGTACCGACGATCGAATCTCGGGCAAGTAAAATATCGCGAGACGAAGGGAATATATATATGGGATTGATTGAATCCTGGCATTGTGGTTCATCCGATATGATCATCGATGAATGTGTGGGAGTCAATATGGGTTTCTGCACCCGTTGATTATTGATAGAAGATCATGTGCGCATATTCTCGAACCGCAGGTCACACACTTAACGTGTCTCGACGCTAGGATAGATTGGATAATTGGTTTATGAGTTTTTGTTCGGAGTCTCGGATGGGATCCGGGACATCACGAGAGGTTCCGGAGTGGTCCGGAGAATAAGATTCATATAAGGCAGTGCAGTTTTTGGAGTTCGGAATTGTACCGGAAGCTTCTAGAACCTTCCGGAAGGGGACCAACGTGGCCACACCTTCCGGGAGGGGGCATGGGCCTATGAGGGAGTGCCCTGGCCGCATTGGTCCAGGGGCACAAGGCCCCATAGGGCCCAGCCGGCCAGAGAGGGTTTAAACCCTAGATAGAGCTTCTAGAAGGGGGGGGGGGGTTTCCTTGCCCCCCACTCCTCCTCCTTGGCCGCCAGCCTTGGCTTGGGGGAGGGGGATAGGGTTGCCGCCCCACCCCTCTATATAAAGAGGGCTGGGGGCGCACCACCCCCCACACACCTTCCCCTCCAAAGCTAGCCGCCCTGCTGCCCTCCTCTCTCTCTCTCTCCCGGCTGCGTGTAGGCGAAGCCCTGCTGCAGAAACTCTCCACCATATACACCACGCCGTCGTGTTGTAGATCCAATCCGTCTCTCCACCATACTTGCTGGACCGAGGAAGGAGGAGACGTCGAGGTGCTGCACGTGTGCATCTCACGGAGGCACCGCCACTTGTGGTGCTAGATCGGATCGGATCGCGAGGAGGAGAAGCGAGTACGACTACATCACCCACGCTCATTTAACGCTCCTGCATGTAATCTTCAAGGGTATGAAGATCTAATCCAATCTCTCTCGTTGTTTGCATCTCCTAGATTAGATCTTGGATTTCCCTCTGTTTGCATCCGTAGAAAATTTTGATTTACTATGCCACGAAACCCTTCAGAACCCTAGTTCTAGGCGCCGCCGCCACCTTCCCCTCCCTCACCGCCGCCAGGAGGGCGCGGCTAGATGAAGCCCGGCCGACGCCGGCGGCGGCGGGGCCTCCTCATCTCCTTCCCTCGGGTTGCTCGCCCAGGGTGGAACCACTGGGCTTGGATGTGGCTCTTGCGTTGGGAGCTTCGGCAACGGCGCGGGGCTTGCCCTGCTGTGGGTCGCGGCGGGCAGTGCAAGGCAAGGGGATGGCAC
Source organism: Avena longiglumis (assembly GCA_030063025.1). Taxonomy (NCBI): domain Eukaryota; kingdom Viridiplantae; phylum Streptophyta; class Magnoliopsida; order Poales; family Poaceae; genus Avena; species Avena longiglumis. Next base: position 21,367,912 of record CP125978.1, on the reverse strand, counting down.
ACCGTGCTTCGGGGATGGCGGACGACGGCGGCCAGCGGCCTAGGCGGTCAGCGGTGGGAGGTCGTAGGCAGGGGCGGCGCTGTCCTCCCGGCCTCGGCCTCCGGATGGTGATGGCAGGAGCGTGTCGAGCCCGATCTCGACCGTTTCCTGTCGGATCTGTTGCAGCTGGCATCGGGATGGCTTCTGGGTTCGTCCGGCTTCACGAGGTCACCTAGGGCTGCGAGCCCGGTCATGGTGGTGGTGGCCTTTCTCCCCCTGTCGGAGTTGGTCGGCCGGTAGAATAAAGGTGGATCGGCCTAGGGTCCCTCTTGTGTGGAGATGATCACCTTCCTGAGGATGGTTCTTGATTTGGCCGAAGTGGGAAGTTCCAGAAGGATCCGCCGGTGAATGTACCAGCGCTTCTATGCCTGCAGTTCGCTGGATCAGATGGTATTCGGTCGTGGGCACCCATGTTTTATTCCGACCGTTTGGTTCAGGAGGGAGCGCCGCGAAGCTCTGTCCTTTGTTGCCACCAGGCGACTGTCGATCCATGGTGAAGTCAGAGGTGGAGAATTCATGAAGGCCAGGTTTGAAGATCTATCTATGGAGGTTTGAGTCGTCGTACGGTTGAGGGATTTGCTTGGTGTTCTGGGCTAAACATCAGCCGTATGTAAGTGGGGGCGGCAACACATGTGAATTTCAGAATCTTACTTTTCAGGGTGAAAACCCAAGGTCTGGCCTTAGCTGGTTGTGCCTGGCAATGGCCTTGTTGAAGGCATTGTTTTGAGAGTGAGGATTATCTTCAGGGTGAAAATCTAGATCTTTGATCGGGCGACGACGGCGTTTGTGCACTATTTCCTTCTTGGGTGCGTCGCTTTTGAAGAGCCTGGAGTTCATGAGTTGTATTGGTGGTGGTTGTACTTTTGCTGCTAGGACCGGAACACTGTAGCAGGTCTTTTTTTCTTAGTTTTCTTTATTTTTTGTTGGATGTGTGCATCCGTAATGCCAATAGGGTATTGCGTTGTTACAGAGGTCGGGTGTAATTGGTATCTCTTGATATTAATATATGCTCCTTTCCAAAAAAAATAAAAATCCTAGCATACTACAGACACCAACTCAACCTGGCCTAGCAACACATGAGGCCAATAATACTGTATTTGTCCCCAAGGATGTAGGGGGCCCGGTCTAAGACTTGTATGTGTACTTATATTTGTCTTCTTCTCTCAATCCCAAAAAGGTTGAATAATTCTAGAAAATATAAATAGCCCAAGTTGCAGCCTACTCTGTCTCTATTCTGACTTCTTTTTTCTGAAAAAATACTTCAAAATTTTGAACAAAAAGAAGGAAAGCGCGGATTCCATTTAAGAAAACCATAGAGATACATCATTTAGTTTTGATCGTGAGGAACAACATTAACACCGCCCTAGCAAATACTCTAGCATTTCTAAATATATTTTCCGATTCCACAATTTATGCGGTCTCTCCAAATGTGTGGAACAATAGCGTCCCTCATGTGTTTTTACAAAGTTGTGAGTATTAATTAGCATAGACTAACGACACAATCACATAACTATATTATTCCGCAAGCAGGTCTCCTTCGATTCCCAACGGTAATACTTGTCCCATCATCCATGTTGTAGAGACTATTTCATTCTTTTATTAATTCAGTGTCTAATATGTCTACCCATTTATTCATATGAATCTGTTACTTCCATAATTTTGTTCTGTAATTAATTCTAGAGGTACATATATATATACAAGTGTACACAAGAGCTATTTATAGGAATAAGTATCATGGTAAGTAGTTTGCTTGATCAATAAAAATGAGTAGTTTCGAATGTTGAGATTCCAGAGATCATGGATCCATGATGCACAAATTATATAATTGTTTAGATGTCGAACACTAATTATGTAACTTTGAGTAATACTAAAAAAATTATCATAAAAACTATAGATATATTTAAGCAATTTTCTAAAATAAGGGGCCATTGCCCCTCCCCCTCCCGAACCCAGTGAAACTTTGCCACTTTAAACAAGTGGACTTTGGTGTTGTGTTGCCCTAGGACCCCCAAAATCTATGGACCGCCCCTAAATCCACAAGGTGAGAGAGAATATTGTTTGCCTGTCAGCGGCGAGCTACAGCAGAGATGGAGCTCCCATCTCGAGCCAGGCCTACCCGCCGTCATACGCGAGATCCTGCCCAGGCACCGTTGCTACCTCATCAGGATCGAGCCGATAGCCCCGCGCCACCATATTCCTTTTTTGTTTGATTTTTTACACAGATGACTCCAGATTTGTGTACATGAATGACTCTAGATTTGCGTACGGATCCGTGTGTAATTTGACCTCATCCGTTTTGTATGCGATTCACCTCCATATTAGCAAGCCATTTGAGGTAATTCAATTGGTATTCCTTAAGTTAAAGAGAGCCAAAAACGTGTTTACAATTATTTTAGCAAAAAAAAAGTCATACCTAGTTCACCCTAAATCAACACTCAAAAAACATCTTATGCATCAGGGGCATTTCAAATATTTCAATCCTACAACGGACAACAACAGCCATCAAAAGAACTTTTGCCAAATATCAAATCTCTACTTCCAACAGAGGATTCCTACAGCTGATTTTCAACAGTTGCAGCTCAAACAAGCAGACCCTAAGCCAAAGACAGATATAATTTTCCCCCATGGATTGACCGTTCCTATATATATTTTAAATTCAAACTAAGTAATGTTTGACCAAACTTTTAGACTATCAAGAACTATGATATTATATAGATATCATATGAAAATATATTTCATGATGTATCAAACTGTGTGGATTTTGGATTATGTATAATGATTTTTTCTAAAAACTTGTCAAACTTTACGTGGTTGAAGTTTTAGAAAAATAAAATGAGCCTTATTCATTGGAACGGGGGTCGTACTTGCATTTCCGGTGGTAACTACATATATTTTTAAAAAATAGAGCAACTTAATTTCAAATTTTAACTTTCAGAAAGAAAAAAGATACAACTATATTGTATGGATCTAGCACCGAAAACATTATATGAATGGATATATGAGCATGACGTATATATTTAAAACACCGTGCCCATGTGTGGTGTCAAAATTATATTGTTGATGTATTCGACGGTTCCATCATGTAATAATCTTTTAATATTGAACTTTCCTAAGAAGAACATGATCAATTATTATCTTCACTCAAAAAGCACAGAGCTAGCATATATTGAAGATGCATAGAGTCTAGATACGTACTTGTTTTTTGAGCAATGACCAGGCATCCTCCTCGTCTAATTTGTCGACATGGTGGTAAGGAAGCACCGCCTTCATCCCTCTAGCAACCTTTTCATCTCTAGTAGTGATGAGGACTCGGCTACCTCGAGCCACCACATTAGCTAAGGGTATTTCAAGCACATCGACCCATTCTTCGTGGCTCCACACATCATCTAGAACTAGCAATAGCTTCTTTCCTGTCAAGACAGTATTAAGGATTGGCTGAAGTATGGCCAACACAGTTTCACCACCATGTTCTCCTCCGGCGAGGGTGATGATTGTCCTGATCAACTCAACCTTGTTGTAGTTCTGGTTGATGCTCAACCATATTATCTTGTCGAACTCGGTCTTCATGATTTCATCATTGAAGACTTTCTTGGCAAGAGTGGTCTTACCAATACCTCCGACACCAACAATGGCTACCACCATGATGTTAGGGTTGCCTTCTTTTTCAGCCAGCATGATCTTAACGAGCGCTTTTGTGTCTTCTTTTATCTTCTCCCCTACTACACCCAACCGGTCGAACACCCCTGACGTCTCACGACTGGGATTGTTAGGCACTCGAGTGTTACGGTCTTCATAAGAACCAAGATTGATGAAGCTAAAATTAGCACTTCGCTCTTTAATGTTGTCGAGGCTCTTGTTGAGCGCCTTGATGCGGGTGCCAATGTCATGGGCATGGGCAGGATTCCGCATGCAGAAGAGCAAGGGGTTGCAGCACCCCAAGTCTGGAGTGGATGCTGGATCCCATTCCATGGCCTTGAGCTGGCATAAATCAAGGATATCCGTGGCTTCATACATGGCACGCTTGAGCTGCCCCACCCACTCTTGCACGCTCTTGTCAGTGATGTTCCTCCTATCAGCATCAGCGAGGAAGTTCTTGAGGTCCCCTAGCTTCACGTCCATCTTGTTGATCTCATCTCCCACTCCAAGCAGCATGTGCACCTCTTCTTCCACCATCTCCATCAGCATCTTTTGCACGTAGGAAGCAAAAGCATCCAAGACCATAGCCATTTTTGGTGTGTTTTGCTGTAACATAGATAAACCAACATATCATCCCCACCACTCGTTGTAGCTAACTAAGATTACCATAAAAAAAAGGAAAGGACAGCACTAGGATGCTAACATAATTACTCGAGGAAAAAATAGGCAAGCTTAAACCACCTAGATCGAGAGATGCAAGCAAAGCCAGCGAAATAGAGATCCAAAATTACCTTTAAGATGGATGGATATTGGTTCCCGCTCTAGATTATTTTGCACTAGTGAAGGTCTAGCAAGTACATGACATTGCTTATATATAGGCCAAAAGGAAATTAGTTCTCTTACTCTTACCTTATTACGCTCTTAGTCATACCTACATATTCTTTAGCCTCTATAATTATACCAACTCCCACGTCATTTGTCTATACCAATCCCTCCACATGATGTTTCCACTAATGGCGGTATATTAACTGATAGTGGCATCAGCTCGATCAGAAAGTCAGACGTGTTGCGTGTGCCAGCACGATGCCGGCCGGGTTGAGTATTGTTCGGATGGATCAGAGGGAGTACTACCCGTAGCCATTCCTTTTTCTTTAGGACTCACTCAAGTCAAGTCTACAATGACATTTTCTTTCACACCACCCCATCGACAATCAAAAAGTTTATCGTTTAATGTTTGTGTAACATCTTACATATACGATGCATTGGGCTGTTATGATGTGTATATATGTGAGTTGTGATAGGTACGTATATTAGACTCATAATTTGAATTTTCTAAAGGACTCAGTACTCCCTTTGTCCAGAAATAACTGACTTGAGTTTGTCTAGATATGGATGTATCTATACAGTAAAACGCGTCTAGATACATTTGAATCTAGACAAACCTAAATCAATTATTTCTGGACCGAACGAGTAATAGAGAATAGCTGATTATTTTAAGAATAAATGAGCTCCGCATCATATTAACAAACTTCATGTACCGTTACATACGGCTGGTGGCCCAGTCATGCTTGTACCTATGGCATCCTTAATAAGTGAGTTGCCTCCGGCCGTTTAAGAAGTATGTCCTTTTAGAGTTAGTCATGAATGTATTCTAGATTTTAAAAATGACTGGCATAAGCTTAAAAAAAAAATGACTGGCACTGTATATATAGGATAAATTGAAAATAATTATTTCTCTAGCATCTCGGCGAATAGATTACATAAAACTTACATGAGAAAATAACAACTGATCCATCTGTTAAGGTTCATGCACTAGCCAAACGCAACCAAAAGTCCGAACTGATGGAAAGAGTTAGTGCAATCCACTTATACACTTCAACACCCCCTCTCACGTGTGACGGGGAGAATCAGCACGTGCAACCGGAAGAGAACGACGGCGCGCGAAACTCACGTATGACTTAAGAGGCCTATACGTGGACACAGAGGGATCAACAACAATTTTAGGATAAATTGCGAAAGCCAGGACTCGAACTCGAGACCTTAGGCTCCAATACCATGTTAAGCTTTATGCACTAGCCAACGCAACCAAAAGTCCGAACTAATAGAAAAGGCTAGTGCACTCCACTTATACACTTCAACACCATCCACATGCTATATGTTAGTAGTCTTGCTTACTCTCAAAATTATACTAACTTGCACACCGGGAACCAATCCATCCAAGTGCTATTTCCACAAATGACACTAGATCCAATCTTAACTGGTTCCTAGCTAGCGCCATATTGGTTGAGGAAGTCATGCATGGGACCGACACCGGAAGATGAGCTGCACAAGCTTTAACCAAGTCTATATATCATCAGGGCATGCACCATGTAGGCATGAATCGTTCATAAGATAAAACTGATGCCACCTCTGCATAGAGGCAAGTCGAAGCCTCCACCAGAAAAACTGCGAACTGTAGTCTTAGGTGTGCGTAGGTACATATTCTTTAGGACTCACATAAGCCCTCGCGTGGTCTCTCCTTTCGACCCCTCCTCCTCCCGCACCCGCGCGGCGGCGCGCCATGCCGCGCTGGACGGCCTTCCCTCCCCGCCGAGCCCTCCCTCCCGTGGTCTCTCCTCCTCCCCGCCGCCGTCCGGATCGTCGCCAGTCAAAGACCTGGGGGCGTGGCGGCGGCAGCGGCGGCTTCCATGATCGCGATCTGGCGAGAAGGCGGCAGTGTCCATCCCTGCTGGTTTGGCGGTGGTGTTGCGGCAAGCGGCGGCCGATGATCCTCGGCCCAGATGGCGGCAGTCGGCGACGGGGATCTGGGTCTAGCCGCGATCTGTCCCGTTCGTTGGCCTCGACGCCGGCACCCAGGCGACCCGGGCCTTGTTTGTGACACTAGGGCGCTTGGGGGCATCTTCCCCCGACATGGTGGTGGTGGTGGCCTCCTTCTCCGTCGGAATGGTCGGTCGGGTGGTCTTGTCGTCTTGCGGCGGATCCTGCTAGTTTCCGGCGGGTGGCGTGGAGGCTGCTAGCTCGGTTTCAATAAAGGAGGTGGTCCTTGATCCCTCTCAAGCCAAGACGATGATCTGCCGGATGTTGGTCTCCATTGATCTAGTTTCTGTATCGTGTTCCAGAAGGCTCCGCCGGCAAACTCCATAAGTGCTATCATGCTGTGAGTTCGTTGGAAGGATTGAATTTGGTCGTACGTAACCATGTTTTACCCTGGCCGTTTGGTTTTAGAGGGTGTGCTTCGAAGCTTTTGAAGGGAATATGCCCTGAGAGGCAATAATAAAGTGTTTATTATGTGTATTTCAAGTATATGATAGATGTTTATTTTGCATGCTATAATTGTATTAATACGGAAACGTTAATACATGTGTGTTTAATAAACAAACAGAAAGTTCCTAGTTATGCCTCTCTCATAAACTAGCTCGTTGATTAACAAGATGATCAAGGTTTCCTGATCATGGACATTGGATGTTGTTAATAACGGGATCACAACATTAGTGTAATGATGTGATGAACATTCATCCGAAGTATAGCATTACGATCAAAGTCATTGAGTTTATATTGCTATAACAACTTACGAAGTGATCCTAATCCTTAGACCATGAGATCATGTCAATCACTAACACCGGAAGAGTTTCTTGATAACATCAAACGTCACACCGTAATAGGGTGATTATAAAGATGGATTCAGAACTAATAAAGTGTTATGTTGAGGCTCATGGATCGAGAGAGGAATTTGTTCATCCCGATGACGGATAGATATACTCTGGGCCCTCTCGGTGATATCACATTGATTAGCTTGCAAGCAAGTGATTTGATCACTAGAATGTTATATCACAGGAACGAGAAAAGAGTGCATGTCGGTAACGAGATCAAACTAGGTATGGAGATACCGATGATCGAATCTCGGACATGTAATATATCGTGAAACAAATGGATTAAGATACTAGCGTAAAAGGTTCCGACGATCACAAGAAAGTCATCGTTGAATGTGTGGGAGTCAGTATGGGTCTCGATCCGCTTCTGATTATTGATCCGTGAGGGGTCTCGATCATGTCCGCATTATTCACGAACCGTAGGGTGACACACTTAAGAGACACCGACATCCAATTGGAGCAAATGTTTCATGCCGAAAGAATGAACAAGCGCAGGAATTTATTTCACTAGATACCGAAACAGGTTTTCGGGTGAAATTGCATAAAGTGGTTATGCATGTGAAATAGAATTCTAGCAAGGGGTTATTTGTGAATGTTTGTCATTAAAGTAATTGACAAAATTCTGAATAAAATAAAAGAGTTTTATTTAATGAGAGTTTGCATTAAATTTGGTGGAAATTTAATGGGATTTTGAGTGGACTTTTGAGTGGAGGGAATTTAGAGGAGTTTTGTGCGTGCAGTGTCCACCCCCATGAAGAGCGGAGGGCAAGGGGGCAGCCCCCATGCGCCAAACACCCCCTTGGGCTCCCCCCTCCTCCTATAAAAGGAGCCCCTCCTCACTTGTCTCTCACACCTCCTCTGAAGGATCTCTCTCCCCTCTAGAATTTATCCCCATGGTCTCGGACTAGCGAGATACATGTTCCCGTGGCTATTAGGCAAGAAAGAGTTGTGCTTCCGCTGCATCGCTGGAGCGTGGAGGCGGAGGTTGCTCGGTGCCTCGAGCGTGTGTGCTTGAGCACGGATGCGCCGCTGATTTGCGGCGCTAGGACTTCCTCTCGATCTTGAGATCGGCAAGAGATCGTCTACATCAACCACGAGTTGAACTCGTTAAGATTTGTCGGTCTTCAAGGGTATGTTCTCACGGATATACATCCGCCGTTGTTTGTATCTAGTATATAGATCTTGGTATATAGTTCACATCGTAGGAAAATTTTTGTTTTCTATCTTGCGAACCCTACAAAGGGTATCAGAGCCGGATCTATGCGTAGATACTTTACACGGGTAGTACACATATGAGTATGTGGGCGATGATGATCATGTTGTTGCTCCTTTGTTGTGATTTTGTATATTGGTGGCATAGTGGGATGAAGCGGCCCGGACAAACTTTACATGTCCTCGCACATGAGACCTGTTCCACGCTTGACATGCAACTAGTTTGCATAAGTGGCTAGCGGGTGTCTGTCTCTCCTACTATAGTCAATATCTATTTTGCAAGCGAGTTGTCAACAATTTGATTATCCTCGTTGTGGTTCATGTTCGTAGGTAAGAACGGTTCTATCTCGAAAGCCCTAAGCCACGTAAAACTTGCAATGGATAAATTAGAGGCGTCTAGTTTAGATTGTTGCTGGGCTAGTGTTATGATATGGTAGTGTTGTAAGTAGAAGTATGAGATGATACTCTTACAACACACATAGCGTGTAAAATCCATAGACCTTGGATTTACACATATAGGTATGATAGTGATCATACCACGATGCACATGATAGAGATCATCTGCGGGAACCATATAATTTCACTAATAAACATATGATGTTTGGTTGCATCTTATATTGCTTGTTTAGCGCTTTGTTAGCATAATAAGATGATCCCTCATTTAAATATCAAGATAAGAATGTGTTCTTCCTTTAGTATGCACCGATTATGTTTTCGTCGCTCCAAGACATCACGTGATGATCGGGTGTTCTTGGATCCACGACCATATTTCGGGTGTAAAACAGTTACACACGCAAATACTAAGGTTCTAACTTGGCGAGCCTAGCATGTATGCACATGGCCTCGGAACACAGACCGAAAGGTTAAGCATGAGTCATATAGTTGATATGATGCCCATTTGATGCTCACCTTTGAAGCTATACCGACTCACGTGATGATCGGACTTGGTGTAGTGGATTTGGTTCATGTAATCACCAAAAGGGCACGAGGGATGTCGCTTTTGAGTGGGAGTTCATTCGTAATATAGATTAGTTGAACTCGATCTATCATACACTTAGTCTAAACTTTACAAATTCTGTTGTAGATGGCACCACCTGCTTTTAATTTTCAATGTGTTCATGGAGAAAGAGAAACTAGCAACGAACGGTAGCAACTTTACTGAATGGGCCATGAATTTGAGGATTCTCCTCTCTGCTGCACAAAAGCAATATGTGCTAGAAGCGTCGTTAGGCCCCCCACCTTTTGATGATTCCCCTGACGAGGAGAAGAATGTCTATCAGACTCGTCAGGAGGACCACAACTTAGTTCATTGCGGCATATTGTATGGGCTAGAGCCGGAACTTCGAAAGCATTTCGAAAACGGCAATGCATTTGATACAATGGGTGAGTTGAAAATGATTTTCGACACATCTTTGCTGTAGAGAGCTACAATGCTTGAGAAAAGTTCTTTAGCTGCATGATGGAAGAGCACAGCTCGTTAGTGAGCATGTACTCAAGATGTCGGGTTCTGCCGATAAGCTTGTGTCCTTGGGAATATCGATTCCCATTGACTTAGGCATCCATCGTGTTCAGTCTACGCCACCTAGCTATAAGAGCTTCGTGATGAACTATAATATGCAAGGCATGAAGAAGTCTCTCCCGAGCTTATCAATGCTTAAAACTGCAAGTGGAGATCAAAAGGAACATCAAGTGTTGATGATCAATAGGAACACTGGTTTCAAGAAAGACAAGAAGGAAAACGGAAGGAAGTAAGGCGGCAAGCACTGTTGCGCTGAAAAGAAACCCCGAGTTGGACCTAAGTCCGATTCCGAGTGCTACTATTGTAAGGGATCGCCATCGAAGCAATCGCCCCAAGTATCCGCAAACAAGAAGGCCGGCAAGGCAAACAAAGGTATATATGATATACATGTTATTGATGTGTACTTGACTAGTGCTCGCAGTAGCACCGGGTATTTGATACCGGTTCGTTGCTAATATTTGTAACTCGAATCGTGGGTCATGAACAAGCGACCGCTAGCAAGGGGTGAGGTCAAGATGCGTGTCGGCAATGGATCAAACGTTGATGTAATCGCCGTCGAACGCTGCCTCCACTTACCGTCGGGATTAGTCATAAACTTGAATAAATGTTATCCGGTGCACCTTGAGCATGAACATTGTATCCGGATCATGTTTGATGCAAAGTGGTTATTCATTTAAATCGAGAACAATGGTTGTTCCATTTATATGAATGAAATCTTTTATGGTCATGCACCGATGATGAATGGTTTATTTCATTAGATCTCAATGATAATGTTACACATATTCATAATGTTGATGCTAAAAGGATTAAACTTAATGATGATATATCCGCATATGTGGTAATCGCCGTCTAGGTCATATTGGCATTAAACGCATGAAGAAGCTCCATTCGGATGGACTTTTGGAATCACTTGATTATGAATCATTTGATACATGTGAGCCATGCCTTATGGGCAAGATGACTAGAACGCCGCTTTTCGGTTCAATGGAGCAGGCATGATTTATTGGAAATCATACATTCGATGTATGTGGTCCAATGAGTGTGTCGCCGAGGTGGATATCGTTATTTTGTTACTTTCACGGATGATTTGAGTAGATACGGTTATATCTACTTGATGAAACACAAGTCTGAAACCTTTGAAAAGTTCAAGGAATTTCAGAATGAAGTGGAAAATCATCGTAATAGAAAGATCAAATTTCTACGGTCCGACCGTGGAGGTGAGTATCTAAGTTACGAGTTTAGCACTCACATGAAAGAGTGTGGAATTGTTTCACAACTCACACCTGCCGGAACACCACAGCGAAATGGTGTGTCGGAACGTCGTAATCGCACTTTATTAGATATGGTTCGATCTATGATGTCTCTGACGGACTTGCCGTTGTCATTTTGGGGTTATGCACTAGAAACTGCTGCATTCACTTTAAATCGGGCACCATCTAAATCCGTTGAAAAGACACCGTATGAATTGTGGTTTGGAAACAAACCTAAGCTGTCATTTCTTAAAGTTTGGGGATGCGATGTTTATGTGAAGAAACTTCAACCGGATAAACTCGAACCCAAAGCGAAAAATGCGTCTTCATAGGATACCCTAAAGAAACTATTGGGTATTCCTTCTATCACAGATCCGAGGGCAAGGTTTTTGTTGCCAAGAATGGATCCTTTCTAGAGAAAGAGTTTCTCGCGAAAGGTGTGAGTAGTCGGAAGGTAGAACTCGAAGAGGTTGTGGAACCTTCTCTTCAAAATATGGCGAGTAGCGCTTAGGAAGTTGTTCCGAGTTGGCTCCACTGTTGAAGAGGGAACTAATGATAATGATCATGAAACTCCGAAAGAGAGTACTACCGAACCTCGCAGGTCAAGCAGACGCTGCAGCTCCTAGCTGTCACGGAAATCTCATGAATTTCATGGTTGATGAAAATAATGACCTGCGACGTATGAAGAAGCGATGATGAGCCCGGATTCCAACAAATGGTTAGAAGCCATGAAATCCGAGATGGAATCCATGTATGAAAATCAAGTTTGGAACTTGGTGGAATTACCTCACGAAAGGCCGTGGAAAACAAATGGATTTTCAAAAGGAAGCGTCTTGATGGTAATGTGACCATCTATAAAGCTCGACTTGTCGCAAAGGGGTTTCGACAAATTCAAGGAGTTGACTACGATGAGACTTTCTCTCCCGTAGCGATGCTAAAGTCAGTTAGGATTATGTTAGCAATTGCTGCATATTTCGATTATGAGATATGGCAGATGGATGTCAAAACCGCGTTTCTCAATGGTAATATTGAAGAAGAGTTGTATATGATACAACCAAAGGGTTTTTTCGATCCTAAGGATGCTAACAAGGTGTGCAAGCTTCAGCGATCCATCTATGGATTGAAGCAAGCATCACGAAGTTGGAATCTCCGCTTTGATGAGGCTATCAAAGAGTTTGGATTTGTCCAAACTTATGGAGAAGCTTGTATTTACAAGAAAGTGAGTGGGAGTAATGTGGCATTTCTGATATTATATATGGATGACATATTATTGATCGGAAATGATATAGAACTTTTAAACAGTGTTAAAAGTTATCTAAACAGCAAATTTTCAATGAAGGACCTAGGTGAAGCGTCATACATATTAGGCATAAAGATCTATAGAGATAGATCTAGGCGCCTAATAGGGCTATCGCAAAGTACATACCTTGATAAGATTTTAAAGAAGTTTAAAATGGATGGAAGTAAGAAGGGGTTCTTACCTATGTTGCAAGGCAAGACATTGAGTAAGACTCAAAGTCCGGCTTCGGAAGAAAGAGAGATAATGGACAAAGTCCCTATGCTTGACCATAGGCTCTATAATGTACGCCATGCTATGTACAAGACCGGATGTGGCACATGCTATTAGTTTGACTAGTAGGTACCAATCGGATCCAGGTTCGGAACACTGGATAGCGGTCAAGAATATCCTTAAGTACTTACGAAGAACTAAGGATATGTTTCTTGTATACGGAGGTGAAGAAGAGCTCGTCGCTAAGTGTTATGTCGACACTAGCTTTGACACCGATCCGGATGACTCTAAGTCTCAATCCGGATACGTATTTCTCATGAATGGCGGAGCGGTTAGTTGGAGGAGCTCCAAACAACCTGTGATAGCGGGATCAACAACGGAGGCGAATATGTTCTTTGCTTCGGAAGCGGCTCAGGAAGCAGTTTGGATGAAGGAGTTCATATCCGAACTAGGAGTTGTGGCAAACGCGTTGGACCCAATGGTGATCTATTGTGACAACAATGGTGCCATTGCCAATTGTAACACCCTCAGAATCGGACCTATGCAAGTTTGGGCAAAATTCGCCAAACCCGCATAGAAACGATTCAAAGGTGCCCACCAGGCACTTTCGTGCGGGTGGAAAACGAAGTAATAACATTACACAACAGTCCTCGATGGGACCCACAGAACAGATATATATAGCAGCGTCTCAAAGAGTCAAGAATACAGATATAATATACAAAGATCCAAATCACCTGGAAAATGATAGAGCGTCCAGCTACGGACAAGATGCAATGGGGCTAAGAGCCCTGAAGAATAACCAATGGCGTCCATAACCCTGCCCAGGCCAAGCCGGAAGGGTAACCCTGCTAACGGCGTCGATCTCAAAACCTGCTTAAACAAAAGGGGTGCCGACAAAGGGCAAAGGAAAAAGAAGGAGCGTCGATCGAGGCGACACGGCGAGGCTAGAATTCGGCGGTCCTCGCCTACATAGGTATGGTGGACTGAGCGGCAGCGGCAGCATGCACTAAACAACCTATAGAGATTCGATACAACTGGCGGTTATCAGATGGGGGTGAGAACGACCTATCCGGATCCAACCTGAAGCTAACACCAAACAAACCCATCCTGGCGTTTCCCCCTCGAGACCAAACGAGGAAGTCAACCGAGGAACTCACACAGTTGGCAGTTTTATTTATTCAGTTATCGTTGCAGCAATTACTAGTCAGGTGTAGATAACCGTCCTGATAAAGTAAGCAGTGGGCCCTTTTAGTTAATCATTCCATTGTAGTTGCAGCACTTACTAATCAGATACAGATAGCATGATGTAATCCCGAAACCCAGCAGTTGTTGGTACTTTTATTCAGCCGTTTCGTTGTAGTTGCAATACTTACTAGTCAGGTACAATTGTCGCAGGCGACAACCAAACAAGCAATTGTGGGCAGTATTAATTAGCCATTCCATTATAGTGAAGCTGATTACTAGTCATTATAAGTCAAATTTATAGCGGTAAACTTTAGTTATGCTTGTCTATGATCGAGAAACTGTGCTCCAAGTCGTCCATAACCGCGGACACGGCTTTCAGAAAGTTTTAACCCGGCCGGGTGCACCAATAGCAACACACACACGATCAACCTCGGAAAAACCAAATCAAAACCCAACGAGGTCTCACGACAGAGCAATCGCAAGATTCAGAAATATTTCAGGGGGCCACCCCATTAAGCTACCCGCAACGAAGTAAGCTAGCTCCGAGACGGACTCAAGGTCTGCGTCGATGGTCAGAACGACCAGATCCCCAATCGGGATGTCGATACCGCGAAAACATCCCGCTTCCAAAAGCGATGCGATTACCTCGCACAATCGTAAATAAAGCGAAAGCATGGCATAAGTACAGGATAGTAATAAAGCCCCAAACTAGTTGTGGCCCCAAGAAATAAGACGGAATCAAGCTACGCTAGGGGGGCCATACTCCCCATATGTGGATAGCGCGATAAATCAAGGAACAGTATCAAGTACTCGGGGTCTCACGGACACAAGTGGGCGTCGAAACCAAATATTATCTATCACCCACGATGCCTCTGCTTATTCAATTTTAGTTGTTAAACAGAAATTAAAGTGACGATAAGTAAAACTAGCATCATCTCCATCATCAACATGCGGCAATACATCAAGAATGGCATATGACGACACACATCAGCACTTGAGCAAGCAACTACGACGCGCAAGTCCAACTATCTACCAAACAACAGGTAATAGGATGTGTCCAAGGCGATATACGGCTGCAGGGAATATCACGGGTACGAAAACTAAAGCATCGCATCACAGATAGCAATAGATCAACAGGAGAGAAATAAAGACTATAAAAGTAAGATAGGTAGAAAGGGGGAGATGCTCGCCTGAAAACATTGTCGAAAGGTTCATCCGAAGATCGGGACGAAGCTCACATCAACTCAACGGTCTTATCCGCGAAGAAGCAAAACACTAGAATAAACCGGATGCAATATTTAATACAACGGCAGAAGATCGGCATGATGCATGCATGATGAATGACATGGCAAGGTGCGATGCAATTAGGTCAAATTAAGCGGAACCGGGGTCCCGACAATTAATTATATGGTTCAAGTTATTTAGATTCCCCCGCAATTTAAATGTTGTTTTAACAAGGCAAGATAAGATACCGGTTCGCTACACAAGTTTAAATGAGGCCGATATGAGACTAGTTTTGCCCGCATATGGGCCCCATATTTAATTATTAGGTGAATCGGCATAAGGCCCCCAAACCACAGATATGCATGCAAGAATGACAATTCAATATGCACCAAGTTGTTATGTTTTAAAATAGGGTTCGAGGAAAAGGGTCACACATTAGGGGGCTCGACGATCTTGGGTTCCGGGGTCCGGGGTTCGACAGGGTCCAGGGTCCAGGGTTCGACGTGTCGGGGTCCAGGGTTCGACGGCCTTGGCGGGATCGTTCTCGGGTTTCTGGGGTAGATCTTGGCGTTCCGAGAAGCCGGACTTGGTTCGGTGTCGGGGTTCATCGGGTTCTTCCGGTCGGATGCCGATCTTGTTGTTGCGCAGATCCTGTCGGGTCCGAGCCATCGAGTCGGCCTTGGCATCGGGCTCAAGTACTTGGCGTGTCCGAGATGAAGCGCTTATCGTTCCCTGTGGCGGTCTTGGCGTCCGAGCGAGGGTCTTGTCGTCTCACACGGGGGTCTTGGCGTCCCGGGGTTTTTCCCGCGTCCGAGATGTAGTTCTTGTCGGTTCCACATCGATGGCCTTCGGGTCCCGTGGAGGACGTCTTGTAGTGCCGTAATCCTCAGGGTCGATCATCGATCCGGCGTCGGGGCTCCGAAGCGCTTGGTCTTGCCGGGATCGGTCTTCGTGGCAGCGGTCTTCGGATTCCGTGTAGGCGGTCATGGTGTCGGGGTTTCCGTGATGAAGATCTTGTCGAGGTTTGGCTAAGCGCCACCGGTTCTGCACGGTCTTGAGCTCGCGGGTTCTAGTCGTGGTCCCACGGTCTCGGTGATCTCGTCGGACGGAAGCGGCGGTGGCCAGTCGACGCGGCCGCACGGAGGAGGCGAGGTGGCATGGCCGGAGGGCGGGTCACGGCTGCAAGGGGCGGCGGGATCGTCTGGCGGCGAGCTCAGGAGATGGAGCGGCAGCGAGCCCGAGGCGCTGGAGGTTGCGGGTTTGCAGTATGGCGCGGAGGCGGGCGGAGCGGCGGGCTCGGCCAGCGAGGAGGCGGCAGCGAAGCGGGCCAGAGCGGCGGTGGGCCGGAGGAGGAGCTCATGAGAAGCGCCAAAAGGAGGCGAGGCCCAGCGACGCAGCAGGCGGAGGAGCGGCCGCAGTGGTGCTGAGGCGGCGAGCAGCGGGCGGGCAAGACGCCAAGCGTAGGCCGAAGGGGTCGGGTGAGCGGAAAGGTCTGAGGCGCAAGACGAATGGTGCGTCTGTGGAGGAAGAGGGAGGCCGCTGTGGCGAGAGGCTGTGGCATGGAGGAGGAGGATAAGCAGCTGCCGGAGGAGGAGCGTCTTTGGGCGAGAAGGGGAGAGGAGGGAGCTAGGGGAGGAAGATGAGCAGGGGGAAGCGCGGGGCTGGGGACGGGCACGGGCAGGAGGTGGGGTGGGACCAGGGGTGTCTTTGAGGCAGGGGGCGGGCAGGCCAGTGACAGAGCTGGTGTGGGGTTGTCTTTGCTGGGCGTGGGTGGAAGAGAGGTAGGGAGTGTGCTGACGTGGGGGAAGAGGTGGAGAGAGAGAGGAGGGGTGAGACTGGTGGGATTAGGTGGCAGATTTTTAGTGGTGGAGGAGAGGGAGAGGGTGAGGTGGCGGGATCCGATTGGGTGGGGTGAGGTGGCTGGGGAGAGAGGGTAGACTAGCTGGTAGGAAAAGTTTTCTGGGGTGGCCTAGGCTGGACCGTTTGTATTTTCTCTGGGGTGGTCGATCGGGTCAATCGGCCCGTTCGACTGCCCCTATTAAAATAATTTAAAATTTTGTTTAGTTTAATTGGGGCGTTTGCAACCCGACAGCAACAAACAAATTAACTCCGGAGACCCGGGTTTTTGCGTTTGAATAAAGATGAGGCGTTTGGAAAATAAAACGGGGTTTGCGACACTAGTTTTATGCAAACAACGCATGATGATGACGATGCAATGCACAAAATCAACGCGATTTTCTAGTAGTGGTTTTGCGGGATGCCACACCAATGCCAAAGAGCCAAGGTCTCACAAGCATTCCAAGCATATTAAGCGCCGGTTTCACTCCATCCGCGAGCATGTCAAGGATGGAGATATAAAGATTTGTAAAGTACATACGGATCTCAATGTAGCAGATCCGTTGACTAAAACTCTCCCTAGAGCAAAACATGATCAACACCAGAACTCAATGGGTGTTAGATTTATCACTATGTAACTAGATTATTGTCTCTAGTGCAAGTGGGACTGAAGGAATATGCCACGAGAGGCAATAATAAAGTGTTTATTATGTGTATTCCAAGTATATGATAGATGTTTATTTTGCATGCTATAATTGTATTAATACGAAACGTTAATACATGTGTGTTTAATAAACAAGCAGAAAGTTCCTAGTTATGCCTCTCTCATAAACTAGCTCGTTGATTAACAAGATGATCAAGGTTTCGATCATGGACATTGGATGTTGTTAATAACGGATCACAACATTAGTGTAATGATGTGATGAACATTCATCCAAGTATAGCATTACGATCAAAGTCATTGAGTTTATATTGCTATAACAACTTACGAAGTGATCCTAATCCTTAGACCATGAGATCATGTCAATCACTAACACGGAAGAGTTTCTTGATAACATCAAGCGTCACACCGTAACAGGGTGATTATAAAGATGGATTCGAACTAATAAAGTGTTATGTTGAGGCTCATGGATCGAGAGTGAAATTTGTTCATCCCGATGGCGGATAGATATACTGGGCCCTCTCGGTGATATCACATTGATTAGCTTGCAAGCAAGTGATTTGATCACTAGAATGTTATATCACAGAACGAGAAAAGAGTGCATGTCGATACGAGATCAAACTAGGTATGGAGATACCGATGATCGAATCTCGGACATGTAATATATCGTGAAACAAATGGATTAAGATACTAGCGTAAAGGTTCCGACGATCACAAGAAAGTCATCGTTGAATGTGTGGGAGTCGATGGGTCTCCGGATCCCGCTTCGATTATTGATCCGAGAGGGGTCTCGATCATGTCCGCATTATTCACGAACCGTAGGGTGACACACTTAAGAGACACCGACATCCAATTGGAGCAAATGTTTCATGCGAAAGAATGAACAAGCGCAGGAATTTATTTCACTAGATACGAAACAGGTTTTGGTGAAATTGCATAAAGTGGTTATGCATGTGAAATAGAATTCTAGCAAGGGTTATTTGTGAATGTTTGTCATTAAGGTAATTGACAAAATTCTGAATAAAATAAAAGAGTTTTATTTAATGAGAGTTTGCATTAAATTTGGTGGAAATTTAATGGGATTTTGAGTGGACTTTTGAGTGGAGGGAATTTAGAGGAGTTTTGTGAGTGGAGTGTCCACCCACATGAAGAGGGGAGGGCAAGGGCAGCCCCATGCTGCCACCCCTTGGGGTTCCCCCTCCTCCTATAAAAGGAGCCCCCTCCTCACTTGTCTCTCACACCTCCTCATGAAGGATCTCTCCTCCTCTAGAATTTATCCCCATGGTCTCGGACTAGCGAGATACATGTTCCCGGTGGCTATTCGGCAAGAAAGAGTTGTGCTTCCGCTGCATCGCTGGAGCGAGGAGGCGGAGGTTGCTCGGTGCCTCGAACGTGTGTGCGAGCACGGATGCGCTGCTGATTTGCGGCGCTAGGACTTCCTCTCGATCTTGAGATCGGCAAGAGATCGTCTACATCAACCACGAGTTGAACTCGTTAAGATTTGTCGGTCTTCAAGGGTATGTTCTCTACGGATATACATCCGCCCGTTGTTTGTATCTAGTATATAGATCTTGGTATATAGTTCACATCGTAGGAAAATTTTTGTTTTCTATGCTGCGAACCCTACAACTTTGTTGGTTGTTATTATCATGGGGCATATTCTCGTTCCATGGTGCTGACGGAGAAAGTCATGGAGACCGAGATCTGAGGACAGACAATGGTGGTTCGAGTCTGGGTGGTGATGATGAATTGGCTAGGTGACTTGTGAATTGGAGCAGTGGCACGCAAGTGGGGGCGACTGCACATGAGAGGTTCATGGTCCTACCTCTCAGGGTGAAAACCCAGGGTCTGGCCTTAATTGGTTGTGCCTGACAATGGCCTTGTTGAAGGTATTGTTTTGAGAACGTGAACTTTCTTCAGGGTGAAAACTTAGATCTTTAATCGGACGATGACGGTGTTTGTGCACTGTTCCCTTTTTGGAGGCATCGTTTTTGGAGAAGCTGGACTTCTGGTGCTGTCTTGGTTGTGGTAGTACTGTTGTTTCAATGAATGAGTCACTGTAGCGGGACTTTTCTTTTTTGTAATTCTTATTTCTTTCTTTTTGGCTGTGTGCATCTGTGTGGCCGCTGGGGCAATGCGTTGTTGCAGAGGCTGGGTGTAATTGGTATCATCTGATATTAATATATGCTGCTTTCAAAAAAAAGAGTCAAGTCTAGACTTGTATGCATTTCTTTTTGTAACCCCATCAGTAACCAAAGGTTCATCGTTCAAAGTCTTCCTGAAATATCTTATTTCTGTTCTTGACATATTAGAGTTATTGATGTCTATAAAGTGTGTTGAAAGAAACATATATATCTATGGAAGTGTCACAACTAAATTAACTTTAGAAATAGACCTTAAAATGTGGTGGCCACTTAATCTTACTCCTCAAACTTACACAGACATGAATAGGCAAATGTGCTTAGCAAACAACTTCATGATATTTATTCCTGGTAGTAGTAGTAGCAAGGAACAGCTAATTTAATCATAGAGCAAATAATGAGGGTAGCAAGTGATGTGGCTAAATTTGAAGTGGTCCGTTCGTTTGGGAAATTAATTAGTCTCTAACTATGACATGCTAGTAGATTATATGCAACTTGTATGTTGGGTAACCTGTCTTAATCTTGATAATTATACAAACTTGTAGGTTGCCATCAACCTTACCTATCCATCCGCGCATCTATTTCCACAAATTAAATGACGTGCTGAGCCATGTTCAGATGTGATCCACCAAGTCAACGGAAGATGAGGCACACTAGCTTTAATTAAGTGAAAATCATTAGGATCAGCACACATAATTATTCATCATAAGCGGGCAGCTGCTAGCAGGTGAACAGTACAACTGATACCACTTCTAATATTAACAAGCGAGCAATCACCAGACAGACAGTATACATAACTTTCGAAATATGCATGATAGACACTACAGGAAAATGGCTTAGCGTAGAACAAAATGCCGTCGGCATAAGGCTATGCCTACAGCTGCCGTAGGCATATAGCAGTTGGCAGCCATACAGGATTTGGCCGTCAGCATTGTGTTTGCCGACGGTTGGTCGTGGCCATCGTCACGCCCTGGCCATCAGCACAAAAAAGCAACGGCGACGGTTGTTTGACTCCATTCTCACTTGGTATCTCTGTCGACGGCTAGATCGTCGTCTTAAGAACCAACGCTATCGGGTGAAAAACTGGGAATTTTGTATGCCTACGGCCGCAATCTGCATGCTGGTGAGGAAGTATAGAGTTTTCTGATTTATTTTGCTTGTTTCTGGCACCATTTCAGCAGTAAAAATAGCCCCCAGGCTCGTTGACACTCCCATATAGACAAAATTTACTTTTGCACGCACAAATAATCAAATCCATCATATAGTCGAAAACAAATGATCACAAAATACTCAATACATGTCACACGGCCCCAAAAAGTTCACATAGTCATTGGTACATATCACAGAGCACCACAAAAGTTCACATGTTGCATATCCAACACAAGTAGAACAGATTTACTACACAAACCAGAACATGTTTGATACAAACCGGTCAACAACTGATGGCTAGAATGCTATGGTCGTCGGCATGGTTTTAAAGGCGTCCATGCGTCCCAAGGCGATTGGGGGGCGCCTCAACGCCTAGACGCTCAAGGCGCGTTGCATGGCGACGCCTTTGAGGGAGGCAAGCAGGCAAACAGCAGTACCACTCGAACCAGCCCGCGACGTACTCCGCCTAGCAGTACCACCTAACACCGACCCAACTCCACTTCAACCAGACGCGCACACCCTGTGCCCCCGAACCACACCTCGTGCCCCCGACCCTGCTTCAGCGCCCTCCATCGCCGCCAACACAACCGCCGCCGTGGCCACCCTTTCCCCCGACTCCCTCTGCACTGAGCAGCTCTGCCGCCATCTCCCCGAGCGCCTCCCGAACCCCGCCGGCCCTGCCACAAGCTTGGCCGGAGTTGGGGAGGCCGGCAGATGGCGCAGAAGGAGCAAATCTGGCCGGAGCTGGGGAGGTCACGTGAGAGGAGCTCCCTCCTCTCTCTCCCAATCGATTTCCCTGGCCTGGTCTGTTCCCCTCTCTCTCTTCCCTCTCTTTTCTCTATCCCAGCCCGACAATTTCCGATTCCCCTCCCGCTAATGCTTGCCCGTGCGACCCTGCCCGAGGCGTCCATAAGCGACCAAGGCGGCGATTTTCCCGCCTAGGGGACGACTTGGGACGCCTCTGAGACGCCTATGGACGCCTTTCTCAGCATCAAAGGCGACGCCGACGCCTTGCTCTCTTCGAGCGCTCGGACGCTGAGGCGACGCCTTTAAAACCATGGTCGTCGGTATATATGCTATATGCCGAGATGGTTTTCGCATGCCTACATCTTTTTCGACGGCCGTAGGTGTACATGTCTGTATGCCTACGGGCCCAACAAATGACCGTAGGCATACAGAAAAGCCGAAAATTCTGAGGTGTATTTAGGACTCACTGGATTCAAGCTAGACATGTATGTCTTTTTTTTTTGTATGAGCCACCCACCCCATGAGCATCAGAAAGGTTTGTCTTTCCTTCTTGAATATCTTGGTTTCATTTTCGAGATATGGGAGTTCTTGACGATAGACAGCTAAAGAATTTGTTGAAATACATACAGAGATCGAGATATCAAGAGATGAATTTACAACAATTACGAGATCCACACAAATGCAAAATGCACTCCATTAACAACTTTATGAGATATACTATATTTATTCCTGGTGTCTGTAGATATGCGATTCTACTCCTATGTATTGTACTTTCTTTGTTTTCTTTCTTACAATTATAGACATGGAAGATCTATAGCAATAGTGAAGCACACCTTTTTTTAGAAGAAGCACACCTTATTTAATCATAGATCAAATAATGAGGGGAGGAGGTCGTGTAGTTTACTCTGATTTTTCGGAAGCTAGCTACCAGGACTACAGAAATTCAAGACCTAAGGACTACCAGTACTAACTTGCTTCTGATGTCACTCAAAAAAAAAAGTTTGCTTTGATTCAAGTGACATGGTCCAATTGATTATGACGCTGCATCCTTTTTTTTTTACATTGGTGATGCTATGCCTAGTATTGTTAACTGATTATTAGTAGCACCACTCAATCAGAAAGTCAGATTTGTTGCGTGCAAGCAAACAGTGCCGGTTTGAGTATTGTTTGGATGTTATCGACAGCCGGCTGATAAAGGGAAGATGAGCGGCACTAGCTTTAATCAAGTATAAATCATGAGGGACGACGCAGACATGAATTGTTCATCAGATCGATCTGTTAGTGCCTTAGTGGGCTGCTGCTAGCTGGTCAACGGTACAGCTGATGCCACCTCTAATAGTAAGAAGCGAGTAGCCACCAGCCACTCGAGTATATACTCGTATATCACGTAAAACATTATCCATGATAACCTCACTAGACACGAATCAGTATTCAGTAGAAGCCTTCACCAGTATTGTCTTACTACTTTTTCATTTTCCAAATATGAGAGTAACTTACAGCTACACGATTTTGTTTAGATACATAGAGATTTACTATATTTATGAGATTCAGAAGAATGAAAAACACGCTTCATTAAAAATATAGTCCCCACAAAAAAAAGAAAAAAGAAAGAATCTTTTTTTAGGGTAAAGAGAGTTCTACATTCCTAGTGTAGCAGTTCTGAAATTGCTGGAGGGCTATGCAGGATCCACTCCGAATCAATTCCAGTACTCTTGGCCAGTTTAGCTAGTTCATGTGCTACTCTATTACAAACTCTCTTACTCGTACCTCTTGTAAACATGCAAAGGTGACTCGAATCTCCTCGACGATCAGCTCCCAGGAAGACCGCGGCAATACTTTCTTTTGGAGAGCCGTAGTGACCTCCAAGTTGTCAGACTCAAAGATGATGGGCATATGAACTCTCTCTCTGCTGCAGGTCTTGCTTCTTCTAGACATGCCAACGCTTCTGCCTCGACTGCTGATGCACATCGCGGGATGTTTTTAGCAGCGACATAAATGACCAAACCTCTGCAGTCTCTGGCAATCACCCCCACACTAGAAGCTCCAGTTTCTACATTAAAGGCTGCGTCAACATCGATCTTTGCCCAGTATTCTGGCGGCACATGCCACCCTGCTTTTCCTTTCATATCGTGTGACGACTCGCCTCTGCAACACCATTGCTCTGCCATTGCTTTCTCTCTTCCACCGTGTGAGCTCGCCCTGCCACCAGCCTCCGATTCCGGGACCGCGCCCATGCTGATTCACCATGCATCGCCCCATGGGGACCTCTTTCCCTCGGTCGCATCTGCCCTCACCTACATGCGGCACCACTCGCGCCGCCATGGCCTCCCTCCGTCGTCGCTGCAAGCGCGCCGCCATGGCCTCCCTCGGCCCCTAAACACGTCCAATTGATGCAGAGGAGGCGGATGTTGGCGAGGAAGAAGGAGGAGGCGGTCGCCATGGGCAGGGTCCAAGGCTCCAAAAACAAAGTTATGATCGCTCTCTGGCCTTGCTATAATTGGTTGTCACTACTGCTACAACCGGCCACTGGCCTTTCTACAATCGAGTGTGGTTCTTGCTACAATATGTTGCTAGAGTTGCTACCTATGACCGGCGGGTTTGGTACAATTGGCCATCGGAGTTTCTACGGACGACCAACGGTTTTGCACAAGGTTTGGCAGGGCCTTGCTACAACCTGTTGTCAAAGTTGTTATCAACAACCGACGGGTTTGCTACAATAGGTCGTCGGTGTTGCTACAACCGACCATCGGAGTTGATACTCACGACCGTCGGATTTTTTGCAAGGGTCGGTCGGCCCTTGCTACAACCTATCATCGGAGTTGCTACCGACTGCTAACGGGTTAGCTACAATCACTTTCTCGTTGCTATAACCGGTTGGCGGTTTTGCTGCAAGTCGAAGGAGTTGCATGCTAGCTATGAGATTCGATACATTTTAATGGTTTTCTTGATGGTTTTCGTCTTGATTTGATGGTTTTATAGCTTTACCTAACGCTAATACTTGACCTTGAAGAAAACTTGGTTTTCAGTGTATGTTTCAGGTTCTAAACATCAACACGAGGTTTCAACAACAAAAATACATTATTCGGTGAAAACAAGCAAGTCTCTTTTTGGAAGCAATCGAGGATAACAACCAGAAGGTTTAACGACCAATTATACGGCGAGAATATTTTTCCAGCCATATAGTTGATGCAGCCTTCGTCCTTTCAAAAGCAACAACTTTCGTGAAGGAGGCATACGCGAAAACACAACACAGTAGCCGTCGTTCCATCCATAAGGGAGAAAGAAGAGATCCGGAGAAGAAGGGGAAGACGTTCTCCATCTTGCTCCATGATCTTCAACCTCCTAGCCACAACACCCCTATAGCCATTACTTGTACTTGATATATATATATATATATATATTATATATATATAGAGAGAGAGATCTTCACCTTGCATAAGTAGGGTTTGAGATTGTTTCTTCCTTATCTTGAGTTTTTTTGGATTGATTTTCTATTCTTATCGTGGATATCCATGGTAATATTGAGATGAACTCATCTTATTTAATTATATCGATGATGCTTTCTTCTCTCATGTGTGAGTAAGTTCCTTTGGGCGTGGGAGATGTAACAGATTGGTGAGATGTGATGTGCCTATATATTTTCCATTAATTTGTGATTAATTTTAATTACTATATTGTGTGTGATTGACTATCTGTGGGATGCCTAATGTTTGTTGTCCAATTAAGGGCTTAGACAACATGATGCTTTGTTCTACATAGATAAGATCTTGTTTGGTAGCGACGGCGGCCCCGAGTGACATGGGGATATCAATGGAAAACTAGTTTAACTCGAGGAGCACGAGGAACCACTGTTTATTGCACTAGTCCGATCCAAGGAGCTTAATTTCTAAGCAACCTAAAGGATCTTAATTGCCTAGTGACCGACCATGGTTTTGGTAATAGACTAGTAGGATTATTGTAGTTGGGGTGAAATCTACCAAAAGGAGTTCCGGCTAATTATGGGTTGCTCTCCTACACACATACTTATAAGATTATAATTGTTACACTTATCACTCATCCACTTGGCACAATCACTATCACCATGAACTGTATCTCCCTGCGCCTGCTTTGTCATCTGCGGAAAACAACAAACAATCGAATCGTTCTTTACTTTTACGCTTTTTATTTCTGAAGTTTACATTTTAATTTTATTTAAATACATTTAGTTTAATCCAAATTTGTTCTTATTTCAACACTTCAAGTCAATTCACTTGAAGACCTCTGACAACTTTGAGTGTGACCGAGACTTCATTCATAAACACTTTCATTTGGGCTCTGATGATGGCTCTGATGATGTAGAACCTATTGGGAACCCCAAGAGCAAGGTATGATGAGCACGAAGCACGTTTTCTCTCAGTTATAGAATCAAGGTTATCGGACCAGTAGGAGAAAGAAACCACTTCTGAAGGTGTTGCGAGCAATGTGGAACCTGCACACAACACAACCAAAATACTTTGCCCCAACTTATCAATGAGGTTGCCAAGCTCACTGGTTTTGCTGAAAACAAAGGATTAAACATATAGTGTGGAAGAAAGTAATTGCTTGTAGTAATTGCAGAAAGTAAACGGTAAACAATAGATGGAATATCAATGGGAAGGAATGGACCAGGGTCCACAGTTCACTAGAGGTGTTCTCCATAATATAAATAACATCTTTGGATGAACAAATTACAGCGGGGCAATTAACAAATAGAGAATGCATAACAATGCATGTACATGACATGATGATCACTATGAGATTCACTTGGGCATTACAACATGATACATAGACCGTAATCCAACTGCATCTATGACTAATAATCCACGTCCGAGATATCATCTAAAAAACCCTCGCGTATTAAGTTACAAGTAACAGATAATTGCATTAAGCAAAGTGTGTAAAGTAAACAATACAATTCCCATTAGATAAAGGATTGTTTTTTTCTCCCTAGTAGCAACAACACATCTACAATCTTAGAAGTTTTTGTCACTCTCCCAGATTACTAGAGGAATGAACCTACTATCGAGCATTAATACTCCCTCTTGGAGTTACAAGCAAATACTTGGCCAAAGTAACTACTAGCAACGGAGAGCATGCAAGATCACAAATAACATAGACATGATAGAACAATAATCAATCTGACATAGTACTCAATATTCATCAGATCCCCGCAAACACAACATGTAGCATTACAATAAGATGATCTTGATCATGATAGGAAGCTCACAAGATCTAAACATGGTAGGAAAAAATAGGATAAACAACCATCTAACTACTGCATGGACCCGTAGTCCAAGGATGAACTACTCACACATCACTCCGGAGGCTGGCATGGTGATGAAGAAGGCCTCCGAGATGATCTCCCCTCTGTGGAAGGGTGCCGGGAAGAGCTTCGGATCCCTCCCGGTCTAGGGATGGAGATGGCGGAAACTACGGACTTTTTCGTGGAATTCTGATCGGATACTTAGGGCTTTCATCTCGGGGGATATAGGCGAAGGGCAAGGTCATTTGGGCGCCGGGCCACACCCTAGGGCGGCGCGCCCCCCATGGCCGCACCTAGGCCAGGTGTGGCCGCCCTGGGGTGCGCCCCCCTCTCCTTCGGGCTCCGTGCCGTGTCGGGCAAAATAGGAACTTTGGCTTTTGTTTGGTCCAATTCCGAGAATATTTCTTTACTATCTTTTTTGAAACCAAAAACAACAGAAAACAGGAAACTGGCTCTGTGGCCCTTGTTAATATGTTAGTTCAAAAAAATGCATAAAAATGCCACAAAGTGTACACAAAATCATAAGATAGTTTATGCAAAACAAACATGGAACATAAAAAATTATAGATATATTTACAATGTATCAAGCATCCCCAAGCTTAACTTCTACTCATCCTCGAGTAGGTAAGTGATAAAAATAATAAATTTTGAGGGGACATGCATGATGACCCACAAGTATAGGGGATCGCAACAGTCTTCGAGGGTAGTATTACCCAATTTATTGATTCGACACAAGGGGAGCCAAAGAATACTTATAAGCCTTAACAACTGAGTTGTAAATTTAGCTACACCTGAAAATAGTTCTTGCTCACAATAGTTTATCAGTAGCAACAGTTTTGTAGTAGCAATAGCAAAGCAACAACAACAGTAGAAAAAAAGCAATAGTAACAGTAGCATCAAACAATAAGATATGAGCGTGGTAGGCATAGGGATGGATGGACGGGCGTTGCATGGACAAGTCTAAACATGTAACTTCAAGATCTAGAGCATTTGCAGATAAATAATATAAAGCATCCAAGTACTACCTTCGTTTCAGGGCTTAAGGCATCCTTGTTTTGCGTGTTTTTTCTTTGACCAAGAATTACTCTAAATACGTATAGAGTTTTGGTATAAAACTAGTATCACTGGAAAGTATACTTCAATACGAATCCAACGGTACTAATTATGTATAATGTAATCAAGATTTTGTTGCTCAATTCTTTTGGTCAAACTTTGCTTTAGAAAACGTGTGTGCCTTAAGCCTTGAAACGGAGGTAGTACTAAATAATCCTAGGAATGTGTCCCAAATATAGTCATACGTGCTCGCAATGAGAACTTGCATAACATCTTTTGTCCAGTCAGCCCGTTGCAACGGGGCCTCAAGGGAATCTACTGGCAATTAAGGTGCTCATTTTAATAAAGCAGTGGAGCAAAGCATTAACATCCATGAACACATGTGATCCTCATATCAAATCCATCCCCTCATTTGTCCCAATTTACATCACTTGGGGCCTTTGGTTTCAGACAATGATATGTGTACACTGATACGTTGGAAACATATCTATAATTTTTGATGCTCCATGCTTGTTTAGTATCTACTTTGGTTTACTTGTCTACACTTTGAGGTGCTTTTTACATATTTTCTGGTACTAAACTATTAACAAGTTGCAAGAGTGCCAGATGCCTGTTTTCTGCAGTTTTTGGTTTCAGAAAAGTTAGTAAAGAAATATTATCGGAATTGGACGAGACGAAGGACAAAGTCAATAACTTTTCATGGGGAACAAGAAGTCCAAAGGATAGCCCGAGGGACCATCCAGAGGGGCCAGACCCCCCCACCCCAGGTGCGGGTGGGCCCTAGCCCGTGCCTGGCTAGGGTTTGGCCGCCCTGGCGGCCGCCTCGGTCTCCCCCTTCGCCTATAATAAGCCCCCGATGCAGAAACTCTGGGGACCCAATCAAAAATCGACGAAACCGTCTATATCCGCCGCCACCATCGTCCCTAGATCGGAGGGAATCTGAAGCTCTTCCTGGCACCCTACCGAAGGGGAGATCATCCCAAAGGCCTTCTCTCCAGTATGATTTGTGAGTAGTTCCACCTTGGACTATGGGTCCATGTAGTAGCTAGATGGTTGTATCTCCTCCTTGTGCTTTCATGTATAGATCTTGTGAGATCCGTTCATGATCAAGACCTAATCTATTTGTAATCATGCATGTTGTATTTGCGGGGATCCGATGGATATTGAGACTATTATGTTGGTTTGATTATTGGTTCTATCTTTATGATTCTATCATGTCTATGTTTTTTGTGATCTTGCATGCTCTCCGTTGCTAGTGGTTATCTTGTCCAAGTAGTAGCTAGTGACTCCAAGAGGGAGTATTTATGCTCGATAGTGGGTTCATGCCTCTAGTTTCCAAGGGAAGTGACAGAAATCTCTTCGGTTGTAGATGTGTTGTTGCTAGTAGGTAGAAACCAACAGTCTCTTGTTCATGGAACATGTGGACTGTTTACCTTACACGCTTTGCTTAAAGCAGTTGTACGTTGCTTGCAACTTAATACTGGAGGGGTTTCGGATGATAACCTGAAGGTGGACTTCTAGTCATAGATGCAGTTGGATTACGGTCTATGTATATTGTTGTATTGCCCAATCAACCTCATAGGATCTTTCTGTTGGAATTATGCTCTAGAGGCAATAATAAAGATGTTATTGTTATAATTCTTGTTCATGATAAGGTTTATATTTCATGCTAGAATTGTATTAAGAGGAAACTTTGATACTTGTGTGGTTTATAAACAACACTGTGTACCTAGTACGCCTCTATGGACTAGCTCCTTGATTAATGATGGTTAAGGTTTCCTAACCATAGACATGAGTTGTCGATTAATAATGAGATCATGTCATTGGGAGAATGATATGATGGATAGACCCAAATCAAGTAGAGCAATTAGATCGTGTCATGGTGTTCATATTTGCGAAGCTTTTTCTTATGTCTAATATTGTATTCCTTAGACCATGAGATAATGCAACTCCCTGGTATCGGAAGAAAGCTTTGAGGTCATCAAACGTCATCCTATGAGAGGGTGATCATAAAGGTGTCTCTCAGGTGATCGGGAAGTACTTGTTGGGTTGTATGTATCGAGATGGGATTTGTCCCTCCCAAGTCGGAGAGATATACTTAGGGCCCACTCGGTAATCGATATCAACACCGCTTGCAAGCACATGGTTAAGGAGTTAATCACAAAATGATATCGGATTACGGAACGAGTAAAGTACTTGCTGTGAACGAGATTGAACTAGGTATGCCGATACCAATGATCGAATCTCGGGCAAGTAAAATATCGTGTGACAAAGGGAATATAAATATGGGATTAATTGAATCCTGGCATCATGGTTCATCCGATATGATCATCGATGAATATGTGGGAGTCAATATGGGTTTCCAGACCCCGCTGTTGATTATTGATAGAAGATCATGTCAGCATAGTCTCGAACCCGTACGGTCACACACTTAACGTGCTTCGACGTTAGGATAGAATGGATAACTGGTTTATGAGTTTTTTGTTCGGAGTCTCGGATGAGATCCAGGACATCACGAGAGGTTCTGGAATGGTCTGGAGAATAAGATTCATATAAAGGAAAGCAGTTTTTGGATTTCAGAATTGTTTCGGAATGTTCGGTATTGTACCGGAAGGTTCTAGAAGCTTCCGGAGTGGGACAAACGTGGCCCCACTTGTCGGAGGGGGGCGTGGGCCTATGAGGGAGTGCCCTGGACGCATTGGGCCAGGGGCACAAGGCCCCATAGGCCTAGTCGGCCAAAACCCTAGGGAAACCCTAGGGGACCTTCTAGAAGGGGGGGAAGACTTGCCCCCCACTCCACCCTTTTGGCCGCCGGCCCTAGAGCTTGGAGGAGGGGCAAGGGGTCCGGACAGCCCCCTATATAAGGTGGGCAGGGGCCGCACCCTCCCCTCACCCCAAACCCTAGCCGCCATACTGCTGGCTTCCTCTCTCTCTCTCTCTCTCTCTCTCTCTCTCTCTCTCTCTCTCTCTCTCTCTCTCTCTCTCTCTCCCGACTGCGTGTTGGCGAGGCCCTGCTGCAAAAACTCTCCACCTTTGCACCACGCCTTCGTGCTGTAGGTCCAATATATCTCTCCACACCACTTGCTGGACCGAGGAAGGATGATACGTCGCGGTGCCATACGTGTGCATCTCTCGGAGGCGTCGCCACTTGCGGCATTGGATCGTATCGGATCGCGAGGAGGAGAAGGCTAGTACGACTACATCAACCACGTTACATTGAGCGTTCACATCTTGATTTCTTCAAGGGTATGAAGATCTCATATATCCCTCTCGTTGATTGCATCTCCTAGATTAGATCTTGGCTTTCCCATTCGCATCCGTAGAAAATTTTGATTTACTATGCTGCGAAACCCTTCAGTGGTATCAAAGCTAGATCTATGCGTAGATGTGTTTCACGAGTAGAACGCAACATGCTTGTTGCGCGTTGATGTTTTCTATTGCAAGCATCTTGTTGTGTACTTCTTATGACGGGATAGTGAGATCGAAGCGGTCGAGCCAACTTTACGCGACCTCGTCGTGAGACCAGCTCCACACTTGACGTGGCTTGTTCCACATGCGGCTGGTGGATGCCAGTTTCTCTCACTATAGTTGTCATGGGATTTACACCGGATGTTGGCAACCATAATATCACCGTTGTGGCTTTCCGTAGGTAAGAATCGTTTTTAGCTTGTTACTCCCATAAGCCACGTAAAACATGCAACAACAAAGTAGAGGCGTCTAACTTGTTTTTGCAGGGAGTGTTTCTGTGATATGGTATGGCCCAAGATATGATGTATATGTTGTATGCAATGATCATGTTTTGTAATATTTCACGACTTGCATGTCGATGAGTACACAACCGGCAGGAGCCATATGGTTGTCTTTATAATTGTGTATGACCTGTGTGTCAACTTCTTATACGCCATGTAACAGCTTTACTTTATCGCTAAGTAGTTAGCAATAGTTGTAGTTGCTATTCGTGGTGGAGGCAATCATGGTGGAGTGATGGAGATCATGCTGACACGTACAAGATGGAGATCATTGCGCGGAGATTGGCTATACCATGGCACATAAAATTATATGCATGTGATGTTTATCCTTTTATGTATCTTATTATGCTTAGATCGTGATGGTAGCATTATAAGATGATTCCTCACTTAAAGATCAAGATAAAATTGTGTTCTCCCCATGTATACACCATTGTGAAAGTTCATCGTGTTCAAGCATCTCGTGATGATCGGGTGCTATAAACTCTACGTTCACATACAACGGGTGCAAGCCAGTTTTGCACACGCGGAAATACTTGGGTTTGACTTGACGAGCCTAGCATGTACAGACATGGCCTCGGAACACACGAACCGAAAGGTTAAGCATGAGTCATATGAATGATATGATCGACACTTTGTTTTCCACCATTGAAGCCACATCTCTTCTCGTGAAGATCGGATTAGGTGTGGTGAATTTGGATCGTGTTCACTAAACAACTGAGGGATGTTGAATTTAGTGGGAGTTCATCTAGTAATTTGATTAAGTTGAACTAGTTATCATGAACATAGTCTAAATTGTACTTGCAAGTTTTGTAGATCAAATGGCTAAGTCCAACTTCAACTTCAACGTTTTTGTTGAGAAAGAAAAGCTTAAGAACAATGGGTCTAACTTCACCAAATGGTTCCGCAATCTGAGAATCATTCTCGCTGGCGGACAAAAGGACTATGTCCTTGAGAAAGCGCTAGGTGACGCCCCTGCTATAGATGCGCCAGCTGATGAAAAAGCTATTTATCAGTCGCGCAAAGATGATTATGGTGTGATTAAGAGCACCATGGTGTTTGCTATGGAATCGGACCTTCAAAATTGTTTTGAGGAGTTCGCCAGGCCCTTTGAGATTCTTGAGGAACTGAAAACCATGTTTCAGACTTAGGCTCGTTCTGAGAGATATGAGATCTCTGAGAAATTCTTTAACTGCAAGATGGAGGAAGGGAGTTCCGTTAGTGAGCACGCCATTAAGATGTCGGGCTACACTCAACGTCTTGAGCAACTGGACTGCAAGATTCCATAAGAGCTCAAGATTGACAAAGTTCTGCAATCACTCCTTCCTAGCTACAAAGGTTTTGTAGTTACTCATAATCAGATTGGTTCCACTGATACGATCACTGAGCTCTTCGCTAAGCTGAAATCTGTGGAGGTGGACATCAAGAAAGATAATCATGTGTGGATGATCAACAAGCCCCCCAGCTTTAAGAAAGGTAAGGGTGCAAAGAAGTCCTTCAAGAAAGGCAGCTACAAGCGTGTTGCCCCTACTGAGAAGAAGCTCAAGTATGGACCTAAGCCGGACACTGAGTGCTTCTATTGCAAGGACAAGGGTCACTAGAAGCACAACTGTCCGAAGTACTTAGCGGACAAGAAGGCTGGCACCATTAAAGGTATATTTGATATACATGTTATTTATGGTTACCTTACTAGCGCTCGTTGTAGTGCCTGGGTATTTGATACTGGTTCAGTTGCTAATATTTGTAACTCGAAACAGGAGCTACGGAATAGACGTCGGCTAGCGAGGGATGAGGTGACGATGCGTGTTGGCAACGGATCAAGAGTTGATGTGATGGCCGTCGGCACGCTCTCCTTAGTTTTACCTTCGGGATTAGTTTTAAACCTTAATAAATGTTATTATGTGCCTGCGTTGAGCATGAACACCATATCTAGATCGTGTTTATTGCAAGACGGTTATTCATTTATATCAGAGAATAATGGTTGTTCTATTTATATGAGTAACATCTTTTATGGTCATGCACCTGCTATGAATGGTTTATTTCTTCTGAATCTCGAAAGCAATGAAACACACATCCATAACATTGAGGCTAAGAGATGCAAAGTAGATAGTGATAATTCAACCTATTTGTGGCACTGCCGTCTAGGTCATATTGGTGTAAAACGCATGAAGAAACTCCATTCTGATGGAGTTTTGGAGTCTCTTGATTTTGAATCATTTGACACATGCGAGCCGTGCCTCATGGGCAAGATGATCAAAACCCCGTTCTCCGGAATAATGGAGCGAGCAACGGACTTGTTGGAAATCATACATACCGATGTATGCGGACCAATGAGTGTTTCGACGCGCGGTGGATATCGCTATTTTCTCACTTTTACTGATGACTTAAGTAGATATGGGTATATCTATTTAATGAAACATAAATCTGAAACGTTTGAAAAGTTCAAAGAATTTCAGAACGAAGTGGAAAACCATCGTAACAAGAAAATTAAATTTCTACGATCCGATCGTGGAGGTGAATATTTGAGTTATGATTTTCTCACGCATCTTAAAGCAAGTGGAATCGTTTCACAACTCACGCCACCCGGAACACCACAACGCAATGGTGTGTCTAAACGCCGGAATCGAACTCTATTAGATATGGTGTGATAGATGATGTCTCTTACAGATTTTCCGTTATTATTTTGGGGTTATGCATTAGAAACCGCTGTATTCACTTTAAATAGGGCACCA
This sequence comes from Avena longiglumis, assembly GCA_030063025.1. Lineage (NCBI taxonomy): Eukaryota > Viridiplantae > Streptophyta > Magnoliopsida > Poales > Poaceae > Avena > Avena longiglumis. The sequence continues at coordinate 21,333,341 of CP125978.1, read as the reverse complement.
TCTAAATCCGTTGAGACGACACCGTATGAACTGTGGTTTGGTGCTAAACCTAAGTTGTCATTTCTTAAAGTTTGGGGATGCAAATCTTACGTCAAGAAGTTGATGCCGAACAAGCTCGAACCCAAAGCGGAGAAATGCATCTTCATAGGATACCCTAAGGAAACGATTGGGTATACCTTCGACCACAGATCCGAAGGAAAAGTGTTTGTCGCAAAGAACGGATCCTTTCTTGAGAAGGAGTTTCTCTCGAAAGAAGTGAGTGGGAGGAAAGTAGAGATAGATGAGGTTATTGAACCTTCTCTTGAGTTGGAGAGTAGAGCAACACCTGAAATTGTTCCAGTGCCGTCTACACCAACAATAGAGGAAGCTAATGACGAGGATCATGAAGCTTCGGATGATGCTACTACTGAACGTCGCAGGTCGACAAGGTCACGTGCCCCTCCTGAGTGGTATGGTAACCCTGTCTTAACTGTCTTGTTGGTAGACAACAGTAAACCTGCGAACTATGAGGAAGCAATGATGAGCCCAGACTCTGAGAAATGGCTTGAGGCCATGAAATCCGAATTGGTATCCATGAGCGAAAACCAAGTATGGACTTTGGTAGACCCTCCTAGCGACCGAAAGGCCGTTGAGTGCAAATGGATTTTCAAAAGGAAAACAGACGCAGATGGTAATGTTACTATCTATAAAGCACGACTTGTCGCGAAAGGTTTTCGACAAGTTCAAGGTGTTGACTATGATGAGACTTTCTCTCCCGTGGCGATGTTTAAGTCCATTCAGATTTTATTAGCAATTGCTGCGTTTCATGATTATGAAATATGGCAGATGGATGTCAAGACTGCGTTCCTCAATGGCAACATTGATGAAGAGTTGTATATTATGCAACCCGAAGGTTTTGTCGATCCTAAGGATGCTGATAAGGTGTGCAAACTTCAGCGTTCCATTTATGGATTGAAGCAAGCATCTCGGAGTTGGAACCTTCGTTTTGATCAAGTGATCAAGAGCTTTGGATTTGTTCCAAATTGCTACGAAGCTTGTATCTACAAGAAAGTGAGTAGGAGCTCAGTGACATTTTTAGTACTATATGTGGATGACATATTGATTATTGGAAATGACATTGATATGCTTAACGATGTGAAGAGTTATTTGAACAAATGTTTTTCAATGAAAGACCTAGGAGAAGATGCTTATATATTAGGCATCAAAATCTATAGAGATAGACAAAGACGCCAAATAGCTTTAAGCCAAAGTACATACCTGGACAAAGTTCTGAAAATGTTCAGAATGGATAAGGCAAAGAAAGGTTCAGTGCCCATGTTGTCAGGTAAGATATTGAGCAAGGCTCAGTGTCCATTCTGATGGCGATAGAGAAACCATGAGCAAAGTGCCATATGCCTCGCCATAGGTTCTATCATGTATGCCATGTTGTGTACTAGACCGGATGTGTCCAATGCTCTTAGTTTGACGAGCAGATACCAAAGTGATCCAGGAGTGGAACACTGGACAACCGTAAAGAACATCCAAGTATTTAAATAGGACTAAAGAAATGTTCTTGGTCTATGGAGGTGATGAGCAGCTCGTCGTAAAAGGTTACGTCGATGCTAGTTTCGACACCGACCCGGATGATTCTAAATCTCAGACAGTATACGTTTATATTTTGAATGGAGGAGCTATGAGCTGGAGAAGCTGCAAGCAAAGCGTGATCGCGGGATCTACAGTAGAATCGGAATACATGGCTGCTGCAGAAGCGTCAAGTGAAGGAATTTGGATCAGGAACTTTATCACTGAGCTTGGTGTGGTTCCAAGTGCCTTGGACCCACTGGAGATATTGTGTGACAACACTGGCGCCATAGCACTGGCTAACGAACCAAGATATCATCCAAAGACCAAGCACATCAACCGCCGGTTTCATATAATTCGAGATTATATAACAGATGGAGATCTGAAGATTAGCAAAGTACATACGGATCTGAATGTCGCAGATCCATTGACTAAACCTCTTCCACGAGCAAAACATGATCAGCACTTTAATTCCATGGGTGTTAGATTGTTGCCGGATGTAAACTAGATTATTGACTCTAGTGCAAGTGGGAGACTATTGGAATTATGCCCTAGAGGCAATAATAAAGATGTTATTGTTATAATTCTTGTTCATGATAAAGTTTATATTCCATGCTAGAATTGTATTAAGCGGAAACTTTGATACTTGTGTGGTTTATGAACAACACCGTGTCCCTAGTACGCATCTATGGACTAGCTCATTGATTAATGATGGTTAAGGTTTCCTAACCATAGACATGAGTTGTTGATTAATAATGAGATCATGTCGTCGGGAGAATGATATGATGGACAAACCCAAATCAAGCAGAGAAATTAGATCGTGTCATCGTGTTCATCTTTGCGAAGCTTTTTATTATGTCAAATATTGTATTCCTTAGACCATGAGATAATGCAACTCCCTGGTATCGTAAGAAAGCTTTGAGGTCATCAAACGCCATCCTATGGGAGGGTGATCATAAAGGTGTCTCTCAGGTGATCGGAAAGTACTTGTTGGGTTGTATGTATCGAGATGGGATTTGTCCCTCCCAAGTCGGAGAGATATACTTCGGGCCCACTCGGTAATCGATATCAACACCGCTTGCAAGCACATGGTTAAGGAGTTAATCACAAAGTGATATCAGATTACGGAACGAGTAAAGTACTTGCTGTGAACGAGATTGAACTAGGTATGCCGATACCAACGATCGAATCTCGGGCAAGTAAAATATCGCGTGACAAAGGGAATATAAATATGGGATTAATTGAATCCTGGCATCGTGGTTCATCCGATATGATCATCGATGAATACGTGGGAGTCAATATGGGTTTCCAGACCCCGCTGTTGATTATTGATAGAAGATCATGTCTGCATATTCTCGAACCCGTAGGGTCACACACTTAACGTGCTTCGACGCTAGGATAGAATGGATAATTGGTTTATGAGTTTTTGTTCGGAGTCTCGGATGAGATCCAGGACATCACGAGAGGTTCCGGAATGGTCCGGAGAATAAGATTCATATAAAGGAAAGCAGTTTTTGGATTTTGGAATTGTTTGGGAATGTTCGGTATTGTACCGGAAGGTTCTAGAAGCTTCCGGAGTGGGACCAACGTGGCCCCACTTGCCGGAGGGGGGCGTGGCTCACGAGTGCCACGGCGCATTGGGCCAGGGGCACAAGGCCCCATAGGCCCAGCCGGCCAAAACCCTAGGGGACCTTCTAGAAGGGAGGGGGAAGACTTGCCCCCCACTCCACCCTTGTGGCCGCCGGCCCTAGGGCTTGGAGGAGGGGCAAGGGGGCCGACCAGCCCCCTATATAAGGTGGACAGGGGGCGCACCCTCCCCTCACCCCAAACCCTAGCCGCCATATTGCTGCCCTTCTCTCTCTCTCCCGACTGCGTGCAGGCGAAGCCCTGCTGCAGAAACTCTCCACCTTTGCACCACGCCGTCGTGCTGTAGATCCAATCTATCTCTCCACCCCACTTGCTGGACCGAGGAAGGAGGAGACATCGTGGTGCCGTACGTGTGCATCTCTTGGAGGCGTCGCCACCTGGGGCGTTGGATCGGATCGGATCGCGAGGAGGAGAAGGCTAGTACGACTACATCAACCACGTTCTGTTGAACGTTCCGCTGTGCGATTTCTTCAAGGGTATGAATATCTCATCTATCCTCTCGTTGATTGCATCTCCTAGATTACATCTTGGCTTTCCCGTTCACATCCGTAGGAATTTTTTGATTTACTATGCTGCGAAACACTTCACTTTCTGGATAGTAATTGCATTGTTATGCCTTGCTCAATTCCTGTCAATTGCCCCGCTGTAATTTGTTTACCTTTCATGCCATGTTGTTTATATAAGGCGAGCACTTCTAGTGAACTATGGACCCCAGTCCAATATTAACAATTGATACATCTTCCACTGTTACTTGTTTACTTGCTGCAAACCATTGTTTTCCACACCTTACGTTTAATCCTTTGTTACAGCAAACCGATGAGCTTGACAGCCTCACTGATTCGTTGGGGCAAAGTCTTAAGTTTGTGTTGTGCAGGTCTCCACGTTGTTTGCAACACCTGTGTGACGTTTCCTTCCTCCTTCTGGTTCGATATTCTCGGTCTCAACTGAGGGAAAACTTGCTGCTTGCTCTTCACACCCTGCGCTTGGGGTTACCAACGAGGCACCAGCTAGCATCAAGTATTGCCGGTGCCATTGCTGGGGAATCTACTTCAACCTCTTCCTCGAGCACCATCAAGTATTTCTAGCGCCGTTGCCGGGGAGGCTAAGGATGTCTTCACTAGTGGAGTCCTTCACTTCCTTTCTCATTACTTTGTTTTAAGTTTTCTTTGTTTATTTTTCTTGGTTTTGTTTGCCTCTTTTCAAATAACCCAAAAAATTAGTCTAGTTTGGTTTGCTTTGTTTATTCAAAAACACAAAAAAATTAGTTCCTGCTCTTGCTGCTGCTGTTGCTGTTTTTGACTTGCCCACCTTTGCCAATATGAACTCTGCTGAGAATACTAAGTTGTGTGACTTCACTAGCATCAACAACAATGATTTCCTAAGCACACCTATTGCTCCACCTGCTCCTGATGCTACCTTTTATTAAATTAAGCCTGTTTTGTTGAATCTTGTGATGAGAGAGAGCAATTTTCTGGTGCTAGTTCTGATGATCCTGCTGCCCATCTCAATAGCTTTGTTGAACTCTGTGAAATGCAAAAGTATAAGGATGTAGATGGAGATATTATTAAGCTCGGCCTTTTTCCTTTCTCCTTGAGGGGAAAAGCTAAAGAGTGGTTGCTATCTTTGCCTAAAAATATTATTGATTCTTGGACTAAGTGCAAAGATGCTTTTATTGGAAAGTACTATCCTCCTGCTAAGATTATTGCTATGAGAAGTGACATTATGAAATTTAAACAACTTGATAGTGAACATGTTGCTCATGATTGGGAAATAATGAAATCTTAGGTTAAAAATTGCCCTACTCATGGTCTCACTGCTTGGATGATTATCCAAAAATTTTATGCAGGTTTGAACTTCTCCTCAAGAAACCTGTTGGATTCTGCTGCTGGAGGTACTTTTATGGGACTCACCTTGGGGGCTGCAACAAGACTCCTTGACAATATGATGGTTAACTACTCTGAATGGCATGTTGAGAGAGCTCCACATGGTAAGAAGGTAAATTCTGTTGAGGAAACTTCCTCTTTGAGTGAAAAGATTGATGTTATTATGGCTATGCTTGTTAATGGGAAAGCTCCTCTAGATCCTAATAGTGTTCCCTTAGCCTCTTTGTGTTGGGGATATGCTATATGGGTATCCTCATAGCATGTCTCTTATCCGACTAACCCGGGTGGCCCATAGTCGGTAGCATGGACTGTGGCCTGCTGGCGGCAAATTAGGTGGATCCAGAAGGGAGGCCCATGCCGGATAAAGGAAGGCTACGGTGGAGTCACCAGTGTACCCGGAGCCTTGGAGTACAAGATACACGAGACTAGTGATAGACAGTGTAGGACTCTATAACCTGTCCGGCTAGGACTTTTCCCTGTAACCCTAGGACCTGGCGACTATATAAGTCGGGCCTATGGGAGCCTTTAGGGCATCGATTCATACAACCTCGCACAGCGAACCTATCTCTATAACTCGGCGTATCTGCCCTTATAGTGATTTATAGCAGGAGTAGGATTCCGCCACCGTCGTGGGATCTGAACCTGGGTAAGCTGTGTTACCTCGTACCCTTCAACCATCCGCCTTACCCCATGTCTCTAAACACGCATTGTGAGGACCCCTCCATGGAGTACGCGTCGGCAATACCACGACACTTTGGTTGCTCAGGAAGAGCAAGTTGATGTAAACTTCATTAGAAACAACAATTTCAACAACAATGCATATAGGAATAATTTTGGTAGCAACAACAATTATAGGCCTTATCCTCCTAATAATGGTAATTCCTATGGAAGCTCTTACAATAATGCTAGAAGTGCTCCCTCTAAACTTGAAGTCATTCTCAAGGACTTTATTAGTAAACAAACCACTTTCAATAAGACTATAGAGGAAAAGCTTTTAACTGTTGAAAAAAATATATCCTCTTTGTCTAAAACTCAAACTTCCTTGGTTAATAAAATGGCTGCCAAACCTGAAACTATGGAAAACACCTTTGCTATTGCTCATGCCATACAAGTTACTATTGATGAAAATGTTAGGCTGCTAGCTCAGCTTCATGCTAAGTGGGAAAGGGAAGCTAAAATTGATAGAAACAACAGTGTGTGCACCATCACCACTAAACCACAAGAAGCCCATGTTCTTCCTCCTCCTCCTATGCCTAAGCCTATTGATCCTACTACTAGTGATGCTAAAGTTGATTTTGATATTGATGGTTGCAATATTTATGAAGTGATTATGTTCCTACAAAAGCTTGCTAGAAGTCCTGATGCTAGTGATATGCATGTTGCCTTTACCAAACACATTACTGATGCTCTTGTTAAGATTAAGGTAGAGAAGCTAAAACACAAATCTTCTATTCCTAGGAAAGTAGAAGATATTTGGGAACCCATTTTTAATATGCAAGTGAATGACTTTGATCTCAAAGCTTCATGTGATCTTGGTTCTAGTATCTCTATTATTCCTAGGAAGAATTATGAAATGCTTGATTTGCCACCATTAGAAGATTGTTATTTGGATGTCCCACTCAATGATAATTCTAAAAAGAAACTCATGGGGAGTATTAATGATGTTCTCATTATGGTTAATAATGCTGATGTCCCTGTTGATTTCTATGTTTTGGATGTTGAATACAATGCTTCTTGTCCTATTACTTTGGGAAGACCTTTTCTTAGAACAGTTGGTGCCATCATTGATATGAAAGAAGGCACCATCAAATATCAATTTCCATTCAAGAAAGGTTGTAAGATCCCTCCCTTTATAAAGGTAAGGATCCTTGTGATTGCAATGCTAGTCCCTGGATCAATGCTAGCATCCACAGTTTAAGATGAAGTACACAGAAACAAAGGTCATTATTACATATCATTCAAGAGACAAACATAGTCTTTTACAAAATCCATGGCCACAGGCCTAATACAAGAGTTCAAATATATAATAAGATAAATAAGTCTTCATCTTCATGTGCCACAGGCAATCATGTTGAGTGTAGACTCATAACCCCTAATCATCATGAGAATAGCCTGCAACATCATAAGTTACAGCCACAGTGGGTCAATACATTGGAATAGTATTGGCAAGTGATACCTTAGTAGAATATTAGTAGTCTAGATACTATATGCATTCTGGCTAAGTGTAGCTTAGGCTTGCTTTGCTCAAAATAGGTTTTACCTATTAGTTGAAAACACTAAGTTTTTCTTTGAGAAAAACTTTCCCAAGGAACCACCAATAGAAATTGGTGAACCTTCACCCTTCTTCAACCACAAGTTTTTACTTAGAAATTGGGATGAGGAGATTCTTGATAGCTTTCATGTCTTGATTCTCAAGTTGTCCAATACCAAGGACATGGCTAAGTACTTAGATTCTTCCATCTGCAGAGGTTGTGCACTTTCCCCACAAGACTTGATTTTCACCAAGACAAGACCTTTTAGAAGCCTTCCCTTAGACCAAATGGACGCGCTCCAACCTATCATCCCACTACCACCAACTGTCCAAATGGCTAAGTTATTACAACCTATATGATCCAGGCAGAGCCCATAATGCCATGTGGCTGCACTAGAAGCTTCTTAACATTTGGCATCTCAAATCGCCTTTGTTCCTTGGTGGCTTTCCACAAGTGAGATACACAAGGTAAGCCATAGAAATGGGCCTTGTGTAACCACTCAACATAAACCATTCTTTCCATTCCACCCAGGTGTTTCATTCACTTAGTTGTTTTATTAAGCAAAAATATAAGTCCAAAGACTTAGAAATATTTTCTCATAGCATGAATATATCACCACCCTTGGTTGCTACTATCGAGGCTAAGCATGGCATTGATAAGCATCTTATCTTAGAAATTTCTAGCAATTCTACAACTACTAGGATTTCCCAAGCATAGCATATAGATCAAAATATTCATGCAAGTCTAGCAAAATATTTCTAGTGCATAGTTGAAAAACATAGGAATAAAATCATGAAGCACCACTTGCCTTGGTAGTTTGGGGAGTAGCAACAATCTTCACAATCACAATCACTATTTGCACCAAAATCTACACATAAAATAATGGCACAAAATCACATACACAATATATACAAGCAAAAATACATGAATGCATGCAAGGATGCCATGTGATGATTTCCTACACCAAACAAGACAATTACACTATACTGAATCATAAACTAGTCCAAAACATGCCAAATAAACTTTATTTGAACAACAAAACATTTTTCAAATAATTTGTAAGGGTCCCAACCTTTAAATAAGGTAGAGTCCCCTATGTTTACAATGCTAGTCCCTGGATCAATAGCTAGCATCTACAGTTAAGATGTAATATCAAGAAACAAAGGTCATAATACAACTTTATAACCAGGAATAACATAATTTTATTACATCTTACATAGCTCATTTGGCTATTACAATACATTGCAGCGGAATATCTATAAGCATGGGGTCCTTCATCTTCAAAGTGCCACAGGCAGACATGTTGGTTGTAGACTTTGTAATCCTAATCAACACACTTCACTAAATCAATCAAACCTGCAACATAACAAGTTACAGCCACAAGGGTCAATACATTTGAATTGTATTGGCAAGTGATAATATGGTTGTATAGTGGAGTCTATCATCTTTATGCATTTGGCTAAGTGGAGTTGAGGCTTGCATTGCTCAAAATAGATTTTTCCTTAACATTTGAAAACACTAAGTTTTTGCTTGACAAAATCATTTTTCTCAATCAAAGATTGAAGATCCTTTAACCCTTGTTCAACCACAAGTTTTTAACTTAGAAATTTGAGTGATGAGATTCTTGATTGCTTCCATGTCTTGATGCTCAAATTGTCCTTTACCAGGGACATGGCTAAGTACTTAGATTTTACACTCTGCAGAGGTGGTGCACTTTCCCCACAAGACTTGGTTTCACCAAGACAAGATCTTTCAGAAGCCTTCCCTTATACCAAAATGGACGCGCTCCAACCTATCAAACTCTACCACCAACTGTCCATATGGCTAAGTTCTTGCAACCTATATGATCCAGGCAGAGCCCATAATGCCAAGTGGCTGCACTTGAAGCTTTTCAACATTTGACATCTCAAATCTCTTTGTTCCTGGGTGGCCATCCACAAGTGAGATACACAAGGTAAACCATAAACATGGGCCTTTTGAACCACTCAACCAAAATCCACCAAGCAATTACCATTCCACCCAGGTGATTCATTAACTTAGTTGTTTTATTAAACAAAACACCAGTCCTCAGACTTAGAAATTTTTCCATAGTGTGAATATATATTCCACCCTTGTTTTCTATTAGCTAGGCTAAGCTTGATAGTAATAGGAATCTTAACTTAGGAAGATTTCCACTAAGGTTTCATCTACTAGGTTTTCCTAAAGCAAGGTTTATACTTAGCAAAATTCCATGCAAGTTTTACTTAGAGAAAATCACTAATGCATAGTGAAAGTAATGGGACAAAAGTATGAAGCATCACTTGCCTTTTTGGTAGAGGGTATAAGTTCACTCCTTGTCCTTGCAACAATCACACTCTTCAAGTCACTACAATTCAATCAAGCAAGGCACAAACTCAATCTACCAATCAAGCAAAACATCACATAAAATCATAAAGTCAAAGTAATGCATGCAAGCATGCCAATCTTTGTTTTACTTGAAAAAGTGGTTCCTAATGAAGGGTTCGCAACATAGAAAACAAAAATTTTCCTACGATGTGAACTATATACCAAGATCTATTTATACTAGATACAAACAACGGGCGGATGTATATCCGTAGAGAACATACCCTTGAAGACCGACAAAGCTTAACGAGTTCAACTCGTGGTTGATGTAGACGATCTCTTGCCGATCTCAAGATCGAGAGGAAGTCCTAGCGCCGCAAATCAGCAGCGCATCCGTGCTCGCACACACGTTCGAGGCACCGAGCAACCTCCGCCTCCTCGCTCCAGCGATGCAGCGGAAGCACAACTCTTTCTTGCCGAATAGCCACCGGGAACATGTATCTCGCTAGTCCGAGACCATGGGGAATAAATTCTAGAGGGGGAGAGAGATCCTTCACGAGGAGGTGTGAGTGAGAAGTGAGAGGAGGGGCTCCTTTTATAGGAGGAGGGGGGGGAACCCCAAGGGGGTGGCAGCGCATGGGGCTGCCCCTTGCTCCTCCCTTCATGTGGGTGGACACTCCACTCACAAAACTCCTCCAAATTCCCTCCACTCAAAGTCCACTAAAAATCCCATTAAATTTCCACCAAATTTAATGCAAACTCTCATTAAATAAAACTCTTTTATTTTATTCAGAATTTTGTCAATTACTTTAATGACAAACATTCACAATAACCCCTTGCTAGAATTCTATTTCACATGCATAACCACTTTATGCAATTTCACCAAAACCTGCTTTGGTATCTAGTGAAATAAATTCCTGCGCTTGTTTATTCTTTCGGCATGAAACATTTGCTCCAATTGGATGTCGGTGTCTCTTAAGTGTGTCACCCTACGGTTCGTGAATAATGCGGACATGATCGAGACCCTCTCAAATCAATAATCGAAGCGGGATCCGGAGACCCATCTTGACTCCCACACATTCAACGATGACTTTCTTGTGATCGTCGGAACCTTTACGCTAGTATCTTAATCCCTTTGTCTCACGATATATTACATGTCCGAGATTCGATCATCGGTGTCTCCATACCTAGTTTGATCTCGTTCGACATGCACTCTTTTCTCGTTCCTGTGATATAACATTCTAGTGATCAAATCACTTGCTTGCAAGCTAATCAATGTGATATCACCGAGAGGGCCCAGAGTATATCTATCCGTCATCGGGATGAACAAATTCCACTCTCGATCCATGAGCCTCAACATAACACTATATTAGTTCGAATCCATCTTTATAATCACCACATACGGTGTGACGTTTGATGTTATCAAGAAACTCTTCCGGTGTTAGTGATTGACATGATCTCATGGTCTAAGGATTAGGATCACTTCGTAAGTTGTTATAGAAATATAAACTCAATGACTTTGATCGTAATGCTATACTTCGGATGAATGTTCATCACATCATTACACTAATGTTGTGATCCGTTATTAACAACATCCAATGTCCATGATCGGAAACCTTGATCATCTTGTTAATCAACGAGCTAGTTTATGAGAGAGGCTTAACTAGGAACTTTCATTTGTTTATTAAACACACATGTATTAACGTTTCGTATTAATATAATTATAGCATGCAAAATAAACATCTATCATATACTTGGAATACACATAATAAACAATTTATTATTTCCTCTCGGCATATTCCTTCTCCTCCCACTTGCACTAGAGACAATAATCTAGTTACATAGTGATATATCTAACACCCATTGAGTTACGGTGTTGATTATGTTTTGCTCTAGGGAGAGTTTTAGTCAACGGATCGCTACATTGAGATCCGTATGTACTTCTAAATCTTTATATCTCCATCCTTGACATGCTCATGGATGGAGTGAAACCGGCGCTTAATATGCTTGGAATGCTTGTGGGACCTTGGCTCTTTGGCATTGGCAATGGCACCATTGTTGTCACAATAGATCACCAATGGGTCCAACGCGTTTGAAACAACTCCTAGTTCGGATATGAACTCCTTCATCCAAAGCGCTTCCTCGAGCTCAAGCAGCAACATATTCGGCCTCCGTTGTTGATCCCGCTACCACAGGTTGTTTGGAGCTCCTCCAACTAACCGCTCCGCCATTCATGAGAAATACGTATCCGGCTTGAGACTTAGAGTCATCCGGATCGGTGTCAAAGCTAGCGTCGACATAACACTTAGCGACGAGCTCTTCTTCACCTCCGTATACAAGAAACATATCCTTAGTTCTTCTTAAGTACTTAAGGATATTCTTGACCGCTATCCAGTGTTCTGAACCTGGATCCGATTGGTACCTACTAGTCAAACTAATAGCGTGTGCCACATCCGGTCTTGTACATAGCATGGCGTACATTATAGAGCCTATGGCTGAGGCATAGGGGACTTTGTCCATTATCTCTCTTTCTTCCTTGAAGCCGGACTTTGAGTCTTACTCAATGTCTTGCCTTGCAACATAGGTAAGAACCCTTCTTACTTCCGTCCATTTTAAACTTCTTTAAAATCTTATCAAGGTATGTACTTTATGATAGCCCTATTAGGCGCCTAGATCTATCTCTATAGATCTTTATGCCTAATATGTATGACGCTCACCTAGGTCCTTCATTGAAAATTTCTTGTTTAGATAACTTTTAACACTGTTTAAAAGTTCTATGTCATTCCGATCAATAATATGTCATCCACATATAATATCGTAAATGCCACATTGCTCCCACTCACTTTCTTGTAAATACAAGCTTCTCCATAAGTTTGGACAAATCCAAATTCTTTGATCACCTCATCAAAGCGGAGATTCCAACTGCGATGCTTGCTTCAATCCATAGATGGATCGCTGAAGCTTGCACACCTTGTTAGCATCCTTAGGATCGACAAAACCCTTTGGTTGTATCATATACAACTCTTCTTCAATATTACCATTGAGAAACGCGGTTTTGACATCCATCGCCATATTTCATAATCGAAATATGCAGCAATTGCTAACATAATCCTAATCGACTTTAGCATCGCTACGGAGAGAAAGTCTCATCGTAGTCAACTCCTTGAATTTGTCGAAACCCCTTTGCGACAAGTCGAGCTTTATAGATGGTCACATTACCATCGATCAGTTTTCTTTTGAAAATCCATTTGTTCTCCACGGCCTTTCGGTCGTGAGGTAATTCCACCAAGTTCCAAACTTGATTTTCATACATGGATTCCATCTCGGATTTCATGGCTTCTAACCATTTGTTGGAATGGCTCATCATCGCTTCTTCATACGTCGCAGGTCATTATTTTCATCAACCATGAAATTTATGACAGGATTTCCATACAGCTCGGAGCTGACGCGTCTGTTTGACTGCGAGGTTCGGTAGTACTCTCTTCGAGTTTCATGATCATTATCATTAGTTCCCTCTTCAACAGTGGAGCCAACTCGAACAACTTCCTACTGCGCTACTCGCCATACTTTGAAGAGAAGGTTCCATAACCTCTTGAGTTCTACCTTCCGACTACTCACACCTTTCATGAGAAACTCTTTCTCTAGAAAGGATCCATTCTGGCAACAAAAACCTTGCCCTCGGATCGTGATAGAAGGAATACCCAATAGTTTCTTTAGGGTATCCTATGAAGACGTATTTTTCCGCTTTGGGTTCGAGTTTATTCGGTTGAAGTTTCTTCACATAAACATCGCAACCCCAAACTTTAAGAATGACAGCTTAGGTTTGTTTCCAAACCACAATTCATACGGTGTCTTTTCAACGGATTTAGATGGTGCCCGATTTAAAGTGAATGCAGCTTTCTAGTGCATAACCCCAAAATGACAACGGCAAGTCCGTCGGAGACATCATAGATCGAACCATATCTAATAAAGTACGATTACGACGTTCCGACACACCATTTCATTGTGGTGTTTGGCAGTGTGAGTTGTGAAACAATTCCACACTCTTTCATGTGAGTGCTAAACTCGCAACTTAGATACTCACCTCCACGGTCAGTAGAAATTTGATCTTTCTATTACGATGATTTTCCACTTCATTACGAAATTACTTGAACTTTTCAAAGGTTTCAGACTTGTGTTTCATCAAGTAGATATAACCATATCTACTCAAATCATCCGTGAAAGTAACAAAATAACGATATCCACCTCGCCGACACACTCATTGGACCACATACATCGAATGTATGATTTCCAATAAATCGCCTGCTCCATTGAACCGAAAACGGCGTTCTAGTCATCTTGCCCATAAGGCATGGCTCACATGTATCAAATGATTCATAATCAAGTGATTCCAAAAGTCCATCCGAATGGAGTTTCTTCATGCGTTTAATGCCAATATGACCTAGAGCGGCGATTACATATATGCGGATATATCATCATTAAGTTTAATCCTTTTAGCATCAACATTATGAATATGTGTAACATTATCATTGAGATCTAACGAAATAAACCATTCATCATCGGTGCATGACCATAAAAGATTTCATTCATATAAATGGAACAACCATTGTTCTCAGATTTAAATGAATAACCACTTTGCATCAAACATGATCCAGATACAATGTTCATGCTCGGTCAGCACCGGATAACATTTATTTAAGTTTATGACTAATCCCGACGGTAAGTGGAGAGGCAGCGTTCGGCGGCGATCACATCAACACTTGATCCATTGCCGACACGCATCTTGACCTCACCTTGCTAGCGGTCGCTTGTTCCGCAGCCGATTCGAGTTACAAATATTATGGCAACCGTATCAAATACCCGGTGCTCTGCGAGCACTAGTCAAGTACACATCAATAACATGTATATCATATATACCTTTGTTTGCCTTGCGGCCTTCTTGTCCGCCAGATACTTGGGGCGCTTGATGCCCGAAGTGACCCTTACAATAGTAGCACTTAGGTCCAACTCGGGGTTTCTTTCAGGTGACAGCAGTCTTGCCGCCTTACTTCCTTCCGCTTCTTGTCTTTCTTGAAACCAGTGTTCCTATTGATCATCAACACTTGATGTTCCTTTTGATCTCCACTGCAGCTTTTAAGCATTGGCGAAGCTCGGGAGAGACTTCTTCATGCCTTGCATATTATAGTTCATCACGAAGCTCTTATAGCTAGGTGGCGAGACTGCAGAACACGATGGATGCCTAAGTCAATGGGAATCGTTATTCCCAAGGACACAAGCTTATCGGTAGAATCCCGACATCTTGAGTACATGCTCACTAACGGAGTGTGCTCTTCCATCATGCAGCTAAAGAACTTTTCGAAGCATTGTAGCTCTCACAGCAGCATGTGTGTCGAAAATCATTTTCAACTCACCCATTGTATCAAATGGATTGCCGTCAAACGCTTTGAAGTTCGGCTCTAGCCCATACAATATGCCGCAATGAACTAAGTTGTGGTCCTCTGACGAGTCGATAGACATTCTTCTCCTCGTCAGGCATCAAAAGGTGGGGGCCTAACGCTTCTAGCACATATTGCTTTTGTGCAAAGAGAGGAGAATCCTCAAATTCATGGCCCATTCAAGAAAGTTGCTACCGTTCGTTGCTAGTTTCTCTTTCTCCATGAACGCATTGAAATTAAAAGGTGGTGCCATCTACAACAGAATTTGTAAAGTTTAGACTAAGTTTATGATAGATTGAGTTCAACTAATCTATATTACGAATGAACTCCCACTCAAAAGCGACATCCCTCGTGTCCTTTTGGTGATTACATGAACCAAATCCACTACACCAAGTCCGATCATCACGTGAGTCGGTATAGCTTCAAAGGCGAGCATCAAATGGGCATCATATCAACTATATGACTCATGCTTAACCTTTCGATCGTGTTCCGAGGCCATGTCGTACATGCTAGGCTCGCCAAGTTAGAACCTTAGTATTTGCGTGTAATCGCTTTACACCAAGTATGGTCGTGGATCCAAGAACACCCGATCATCACGTGATGTCTTGGAGCGAAAACATAATCGGTTCATACTAAAGGAAGAACACATTCTTATCTTGATATTTAAATGAGGGATCATCTTATTATGCTTAACAAAGCGCTAAACAAGCAATATAAGATGTAATCAAACATCATATGTTTATTAGTGAAATTATATGGTTCCCGCAGATGATCTCTATCATGTGCATCGTGGTATGATCACTATCATACCTATATGTGTTAATCCAAAGTCTATGGATTTTACGCTATGTGTGTTGTAAGAGTATCATCTCATACTTCTACTTACAACACTACCATATCATAACACTAGCCCAAAGAACAATCTAAACTAGACCTCTAATTTATCCATTGCAAGTTTTACGTGGCTTAGGGCTTTCGAGATAGAACCGTTCTTACCTACGAACATGAACCACAACGAGGATAATCAAATTGTTGACAACTCGCTTGCAAAATAGATATTGACTATAGTAGGAGAGACACCGCTAGCCACTTATGCAAACTAGTTGCATGTCAAGCGTGGAACAGGTCTCATGTGCGAGGACATGTAAAGTTTGTCCGCCGCTTCATCCCACTATGCCACCAATATCCAAAATCACAAGAAAGGAGCAACAACATGATCATCATCGCCACATACTCATATGTGTACTACCTGTAAAGTATCTACGCATAGATCCGGCTCGATATTGATCAAGGGTTCGCAACATAGAAAACAAAAAATTTCCTACGATGTGAACTATATACCAAGATCTATTTATACTAGATAAAAACAACGGGCGGATGTATATCCGTAGAGAACATACCCTTGAAGACCGACAAAGCTTAACGAGTTCAACTCGTGGTTGATGTAGACGATCTCTTGCCGATCTCAAGATCGAGAGGAAGTCCTAGCGCCGCAAATCAGCAGCGCATCCGTGCTCACACACACGTTCGAGGCACCGAGCAACCTCCGCCTCCTCGCTCCAGCGATGCAGCGGAAGCACAACTCTTTCTTGCCGAATAGCCACCGGGAACATGTATCTCGCTAGTCCGAGACCATGGGGGATAAATTCTAGAGGGGGAGAGAGATCCTTCACGAGGAGGTGTGAGTGAGAAGTGAGAGGAGGGGCTCCTTTTATAGGAGGAGGGGGGGAACCCCAAGGGGGTGGCCGGCGCATGGGGGCTGCCCCCTTGCCCTCCCCTCTTCATGTGGGTGGACACTCCACTCACAAAACTCCTCCAAATTCCCTCCACTCAAAAGTCCACTCAAAAATCCCATTAAATTTCCACCAAATTTAATGCAAACTCTCATTAAATAAAACTCTTTTATTTTATTCAGAATTTTGTCAATTACTTTAATGACAAACATTCACAAATAACCCCTTGCTAGAATTCTATTTCACATGCATAACCACTTTATGCAATTTCACCCGAAAACCCTGTTTCGGTATCTAGTGAAATAAATTCCTGCGCTTGTTTATTCTTTCGGCATGAAACATTTGCTCCAATTGGATGTCGGTGTCTTAAGTGTGTCACCCTACGGTTTGTGAATAATGCGGACATGATCGAGACCCTCTCGATCAATAATCGAAGCGGGATCCGAGACCCATCGACTCCCACACATTCAACGATGACTTTCTTGTGATCGTCGGAACCTTTTACGCTAGTATCTTAATCCCTTTGTCTCACGATATATTACATGTCCGAGATTCGATCATCGGTATATCCATACCTAGTTTGATCTCATCGACATGCACTCTTTTCTCGTTCGTGATATAACATTCTAGTGATCAAATCACTTGCTTGCAAGCTAATCAATGTGATATCACCGAGAGGGCCCAGAGTATATCTATCCGTCATCGGATGAACAAATTCCACTCTCGATCCATGATCCTCAACATAACACTTTATTAGTTACGAATCCATCTTTATAATCACCTTACACGGTGTGACGTTTGATGTTATCAAGAAACTCTTAGGTGTTAGTGATTGACATGATCTCATGGTCTAAGGATTAGGATCACTTCGTAAGTTGTTATAGCAATATAAACTCAATGACTTTGATCGTAATGCTATACTTCGGATGAATGTTCATCACATCATTACACTAATGTTGTGATCCCGTTATTAACAACATCCAATGTCCATGATCAGGAAACCTTGATCATCTTGTTAATCAACGAGCTAGTTTATGAGAGAGGCTTAACTAGGAACTTTCTGTTTGTTTATTAAACACACATGTATTAACGTTTCCGTATTAATACAATTATAGCATGCAAAATAAACATCTATCATATACTTGGAATACACATAATAAACAATTTATTATTGCCTCTCAGGGCATATTCCCTTCACCTAATGGGTCATAAACATTGGAAAACACCTAATGGTCATTTTATAAAGTGGAAAAGTTATTTGCAAAAGGTTTCACTTTATAAACCATTTTCAAAACAAAGTATTATTTTATGTGGTGTAGAAATATTTTTACTAAGGCATTAATCTATAGGGTTCACCAAATATGTTTTCAAACCATAAAACTTGGTGTTTGGGGTCAGAGAGTTTAAAACAAAACATTTCCCAAAAGTTTTCCTTCAAAACCATTTTTAATAAACAAACCATATTTCTATTTGACTAGAAATGGTTTTAAATCAAAGAATCATTATTTTGTTTCACCAAATACATTTTTGAAACCACAAAGTGTTTCCTAGGGTCAGTAGGTTCAAATCACTCCATTTGCAAAAGATTTTATCCCCAAAATCATTTTTGAACAATTTTTATAATCTAAACAAGCATACGAATGTTTCTGCAAAAACAAACAATTTAACAGAAACTTTTTGCTAAACAAAAGGCATGGTTGGCTAGGGCTTGTTCCACTGATTCCATTGATATAAAGCTTGCAAATTTTGGACGTGTGGATCAAAAGTTACAAGAGTTTGAAATCTGCATCTAAATCAGATTCAAATTTCTGTTTTAAACAATCTGGTGACACGCGTCATGTTCCTATTCGCAGATACCGTTTCGGGTGGATCAAGTGATGCAGGCCGTTGGATCAAGTTGAATCGCACGGCACCGGCTGCATACCCTTTCAACGTTAAGTGATCTAATCGCGTCACTTCGATTTGGATCGAACGACTCCTATTCAATAGCCAAGAACTGGCGGCGCAAGGTCAACGGCGAGCGGCGGTGCGGTCAGATGGTGGCGGAGCTGGCGAAGCAGGAAGCGAGAGAGGGAGGGAGTAGGCTCACCGTGTTTGCAAAATCCTAGGGAAGCTCAAGGCGTTGTTGGTTCGACGAGGGGCGCGTGAGGTTGGGGTTAATTCCTCACCGGAGTGGAGCTGCGCCTCGGCCACGCTCAGCCGTCGTCAAGGATGATGCTATGGATCACTAGGAGACAAACGAAATGCATGGTCAGACGCGCAATGACACGGCGATGGTGTGTGCGTGAACGAGAGGGGTCAGGGTAGTATGGTTTACCAGAGGGAGGTCGCCGGAGAAGATCCAGACGGTGGCGGCGGCGGTTGTTGTCGCTGCCGACGCTCAGGAGCGCGCGCGAGCGAGCTGCGGCTGTAGAAAGGTCCGCCGGGTGATGGTGATCACAGCTGCGAGCTCGAGGAGGCAAGAGGTGGCGTGGAGCTGCTGGAATCCTCGCTGGAGTGTCGTCGGACAGTGGCGGTGTTTGAGCGAAATTCGTCAGCCTGGGGGCGCACTTGGGGGAGGAGACAGAGGGGAAATGGAGAGGAGGCATGGGCGTTTAACACAGCGTGGTTGCTGGACTGAATCAACGCGGCAGTTAAGCGAATTTAATCGGGGATTGATTGACAGAGAACGGCAGCGCTGTCTGAGGAAGAACAGGTCGCGGTGAAGACGATGGCTGGCGATGTGGGGTCGGCTGGTCTGTGAGAAAGGGAGTGAGGGGGAGGGTCCACCAGTCATTCCTTTGCGGTCGTCAGTGAGTGAGAAAGCGTTTGAGAGGAAATAGGTGGGCTTGCTGGGCTGCTGGGCCTAGTTGGGTTGGGTCAATCCGTTCTCACATTTTTTTTCCTGTCTGAATCTTTTTCTTTTTCTTTTTCCAAATTCAATTTCTGTTTTGAAATTGAAACAAACAAATCAAACAACCAAATTAATTCAAACATTCACCAAACAAAGCAACTGAACTTGGTTCTGTTTAACAACATAAACCAATTCTCAAAATAAAATAATAATTTTATTCTTTTAGGATCTATTTAATAATTAAATAAAATAGACCTTAGTTAATAATTCAAATAGGTTTTGATTTATTTAATAAAATCTCCATTTGAAATCCAAATATTATCAAAACCAAATCAGTAGGTTTTATTTGAAAATAAAGAATACTTGGAAAACCTGTTTAAAATAAATAACATTTTATTTTAGGGTCCATTAATAATTAAATAAAATGGACCTTAGTTATTAAATCAAATAGGATTTGTTTTATTAAAACCTTTATTTTGAAATCTAAAATAAACCAAAACACTTCAGTAGGTTTTATTTGAGAATATAAAATACTTAGAAAACTTATTTAAAATAAATAAATAAGTTTTAGTGTTTATTTTAAAATGGGAAAAGCCTTTATTTTTAATAAAACCGGATATTAATAAATCCTCATTATTTTGTTTAAATAAACCTTTACTCTTTTAATCAAAGCAAAACCTTTTGTTTCAAAAAGCTTTGGCCAAGGTTTAATTTGGCTCTATAAAATAATCTTTATTTATAAATCCACCTTTTCTTTTGAAAACCAAGTCTTTTATTAAAAGGTCCAAAATAGTAATTTCAAAATATTTTTAGCTTTATTGTTTATTCAACTTTTTAAATCCCTTTAGGATTTTATTTGATCCAAATAGGTTTTGAAAGTTTCCAAATGGATTCAAAAGTTTCTTCTCACCCTGAAAATCAACAAAGTTTTATTTTATTCATTTATTTTTCACATTACAAGATTTGGAAAATCTTGGGATGTGACATAATTACTGTACACAAATTATGCCTACAAATGTTTCTGTAAAAACAACCATTTTTACAGAGGCAAAACATTAAACACATTGCATAAATGGAAAGGATTTTCTCTCCTGATTCCAATGATATAAAATTTGTCAAATTTGAACGTGGGAATCAAAAGTTATGAATTTTACAAGTTTAAACATCTAATAGATTTAAATTCTGTTTTTAAAACAAAGGACTGGCCACGCGGCGCTCTCTGATTGGTTGATACCGTTTCGCACCGGATCACACACGCGAGCCATTAGATCTAACTTAATCTGCATGGCCCAGATCTGTTCGTACCGCTTCGCTACAGGTTTAATTCTAATCGCTGGATCTAGATCCTACGGCCACGGATCAAATGACCACAGACGGGCGGCGCTAGTGGCGGCGATGCGGAAGCGCGGCTCTGTCAGAGATGTCGCCGGCGATTCAGATCGCGCGGGGAGGAGTGGAGGTGGTTACCGTGTTCGCGGGGCTGGAGTGAAGCTCAAGGCGGTCGAGGGAGGGACATGGGCGCTCGGATTTGGCTGCTATTGCTCGCCGGAGTGGAGCCTGTCGTCAGGCAAGCTCTAGCGTCGTCGGGGGCGAGGTTCTGGTGCGCGCTAAGACAAACCAGAGACGCTGTTAGATGCGCACAAGCCTGGTGAAAAAGTGAGTATCCAGAAGAGAGGAAGGGGTGGTCGGGAACTACCAGGAGGGGTCGCCGGAGTTTTGCTGAGCTTCGGTTACTTCCAGAGGTGGACGGTGACGGCGCTCTAGGATGATACAGAGAAAAATAAAGGCATGAGAAGATGCGCAAGAACATGTTGATCATGCTCGCATGAAACAGAGACATGGGGGCAGACGGTGCTCACCGAAATCGGTCACCAGAGGTCGTTGGTGCTGTTGGGTTCTAAGCTCGATTGCGCGCAGCCTGGTGGCGGAGTGGTGGAGCTAGGTGAGGGGAAATGCTCGCGGTGCATAGGGGGTTAAATAGCCAGGAGGGGGCGGCGATTACACGCGGCATCAATGGCAATAACGCGGGCAGTGACTGCGGCGAGGTAACGGCGGAGCGCCTCGGCCGCGCGTTGATTGAGGACGATGATGATGGGGCATGGTGGGGTCTGGCTGTCAGCGGGCGGATGCACGCGGACGCGGTGAGAAACAGAGAAGAAAGAGGTACCCCGGGTGGGCTGCTTCGTCTGATGGGCTGGATTGGTGGAGCCTGGCCCAGTTGGGTTTTTAAACCTTTTTCTTTTTCTAATTTGATTTTCTGGAATCAATTTCAAATGAATTTAAAAGCATTTGAATTTCAAATCTTTCTACTCTTTTGTAATATTAATCCTGTACAAATTTGAGTATTCAACCATGCTGCCTTGCTGTACTTGCATGGTCCTTTGAAGATTTTTAAAATAACAGTGCCTTAGCACATGGTTTGATGAAGATTTAAAAATGGTTTTAAAACCATATTTGTTTTGGAAAATTTTTGTCCAAAGCTTGGAACTCATCCAACCAATCCTATGAATTCAAGCAATGGTTTTTAAAACAAATATTCTCTCCCTTGAGAGTGGCATTAGATCATAGTTTGCTCACATAAAATAATAGCACTTAGTGCTTCTGGTTTCTAGAAATGAGTTTGAAATTGTCCCCTAAATGATATGCATGCATGAATAATATGCAATATTTGAAAACATGATTTTAGGGATGTGACAAAGGTATTGAACACTTCCCTATGAGGAGAGAGAAGTTGCTTTTTGCTCCTCCTTTGAAAGAAAGATTTGATGTTAATGCTTCCTCATTTGAAAATACTTGATTCTTCTTGCTTCTTGTGCCTAACTTAAAGGCGTTAAAGAAAAGTACTTGTTGGGAGATAATCCAAGAGTTTCCTTGAGTCTTGGAAGTTATTACT
This sequence comes from Avena longiglumis, assembly GCA_030063025.1. Classification (NCBI taxonomy): domain Eukaryota; kingdom Viridiplantae; phylum Streptophyta; class Magnoliopsida; order Poales; family Poaceae; genus Avena; species Avena longiglumis. The sequence continues at coordinate 21,310,783 of CP125978.1, read as the reverse complement.
TCAGTAATGACCTCTCCTTATCCTTTTTGTTTGCTTTTTGTGCCAAGAATGACCTCTAATGAGAGGGAAGTAAGATTTGGGGAGTTGCTGTCCCGAAACAGATTTCGGTCCTCCACCAAAAACATTCGTGAGGAGACTCTATAACTCGGATTGAGCTGAAAATTTACGAATAAATCCCCCGGTATGTTAGATAACTTTAGTTAGTTAAACACTTTTTGATTTGAGCAACAGAAGATGTTCAAACAAATTCGTTTCTACCTGCTGGTCTGTTTTGACAGATTTCTGTCATTATTTGCATTTGCTTCTATTGATTCCTTTTTGAGCTCTCTTCAGGTAAATTGATTTTCTTTGAAGGAGTTACTTCAGTAGCTTTTGTTTTTATCTGTTCCAAAGCTTTGCCAGTGGTCTAATATCTTTTGAATACACTAATGTTGCTAATGAAGATTGTTTGAAGTTTTGTATGAAGGAAAAATTTCAGGTGTAGAGAGAGAATGATGTAATGAGATGAAGAATGGACAAAATCTCAAGCTTGGGGATGCCACCATGGTTTCACCCCAATAAATATCCAAGATTTACAAGCATCAAAGCTTGGGGATGCACAAGGCATCCCCTTCTTCATCAATAAAAAGCTCAGGTCTGTCTAGACACTTCTCTTTTATTGATTCATGCACAAATTGTGTTGTTCTTGGAGCGTCTTAGTTTTCATTTGCTTTGCTTAGGTTGTTTAGTTTTCTTGAATAAGTAAGTTTGGACCCCCGTTCTCGCTATGTTGTTTTGCAAATAATTTTGCTTGGTGTTGGAAAGGAGTAGTAAGTTCTTGCTTGAAGTGCAAGAGGATCTTGCATTGACTGTGACTTAGACTTTAGCATGACATGCTAGGTGTTGTTTTAGCATTATTCTTAGTGATTATTGCTGTAGCATGTCTTGTTCCAAACAATTGGGATTTCTTAGTGTGCCTTGAAGAAATTATGCGTTGTTTTAGCATGCAAAAGCATAGTATTATGGTATTCTCCTTTGATGTTTTGCTTGGGTTGACTTGGCACATGCTTACACCATGTTATGACTATGACAAGTCACCATTAGCCTCTAAGATCATTTATTTAGTCCTTGACTTGTAGTACCACTCTTTGCTTTGATTAGTATGCTTTGTTTCATTGCATGATTATGACCATTATGCTCTCTTATTTGGTTGATCCCAGTCTTTTGCTAGCCTCCACTTGTATGAGTAAGTTCTACTCATGCTTCCAACTCCCAAGAAACCAAGTTATTCCAAAGTGTCCACTATAAACTCCTATGCATGGTGTGTTACACCATTCCAAGTATATTCTTGTTTTCAACTATCTTCCAATCAAAAACTATTTTGTTATGTGAAAACTTAGTGATTAAAGCCCTCACGAACTTGATGGCACATTTTATTCTTTGCCCCTAATAAACTTGAACCATTGAGGCAACTTTGTTGTATATGCTTGCACTTATAAGTTGGGATTAGCAGAACCGTGCTGTCACGGGGAACGTTTTCAACATTGCACTTGTACTTTTGTACTTTGTTGATATCATCCTCTTTTGTATATGGATGTTACCGGTGTGAAATGAAGTGGGAACATGTAAGTCCATGGAGTTTGTATTCTGTGTTAGAGAAATGCTTGGGCCGCTGGCCTAAGCCATACCTAATCATGGTGGAAACTTGCAGCATCACCATAGTTACATCTATGAAGCATTCTTCTTATAAAAAAAGAGACACATTAAGAGAGAAAAAAACACCATATTCCCATGGTACATAAGAAGAATTGCTGAGATGCTCATTGTTTGCTTGCCTTGTCATTTTGGTTATGGAAAGCTCTTGTACCATGTGCAAGGGGTACCCCGTTGGCGGTTCTCAATGAAATGCAAATACTTATAGTGACAAGAACTTGCATGGGCCCTAAGTTGAGTATCCATGAGGTGTAGCCCTCATATTCAAGGGACTTGAGATTTCCAACTTATACTTTGTCAAGCATATACTCCCATCTTTTCCACTTTGACATTAACCACTTCAATATGCTTATGATAGGGGCAATGAGGGCTAAAAGCTAATAAGTACCATAATTTTTGGAAGCTCTTTTTGAAACTTGTAATCCCTGCTTCCTTTACAAAAAGGCCTTTCTTCCACCACTATTGAGTCTCCACCTTCTACCTTTAGGCACCATTAAAAGAGCATAGTTGTCATTCCGTGTGCATTGTTCCAAAGCTCATTAATTGATGCATATTGTGATATTACTAGTTCTTGTGATATTTGTTTCTAGTGACCCTTGTGAACTTTGAAGGTGTCCTATGCATCTATATTGCTACTCTATGAGAGACAAGCTGATTGCCACTATGCTATGTTTTCTGTATGTGAAACAAACAAACGTTTTTCAATGCATATTATTCATGATCTTTGTTTGTAGCTTGCCAGGTTGAATGCATAGTTACTTTGTCCTACTGTTAGAACTCCATTCTTTCATGCACATGTTTAGAGTTCTTTGATCCCAGCTTTCAATGCTTGCAAATGGTTGGATATTTATTGTGAGGGTGCATGTTCACCTCAAAAATTATTCTGTTTATCTGTCACATCCCAAAAGTTTCCAAATTTTGAAATGTGAAAAATAAATAAACAAAATAAAATTTTGTTGAAATTTAGGGTGAGAAGAAACTTTTTGAATCCAATTGGAAACATCAAAACCTATTTTGATCAAATAAAATTCTAAAGGGATTTAAAAAGATAAAAAATTAATAAATAAAGTTATGATAGTTGGAATCACTATTTTTGGATCTTTAAATAAAAAGATATGGTTTTATAAAGCAAAGGTAGAAATATAATAAGGATTATTTTAGAGAACCAAATTAAATCTTGGCCAAGCTTTTGTAAAATATTTCTATTTGATAAAAAAGTAAAGATTTATTTAAATAAAATAATGAGGATTTATTAATATCCAATTTTATTAAAGTAAAGGCTTTTCCATTTTAAATAAACACTAAAAACTTGTTAATTTATTTTAAATAAGATTTCCAAGTGTTTTTGATTTCAAATAAAACCTCCTGAAATGGTTTTGATATTAGTTAGATTTCAAATAGAGTTTTAAAATAAATTAAATCCTATTTGAATTAATGACTAAGGTCTATTTATTTAATTATTAATGGATCCTAAAAAGAATAAGTATTATTTTATTTTTGACTTTGGATTGTGTTGTTAAACAGAACTAAAATAAATACAAAGTTTGGTGGTGGTTTTACTTGAATTGGTGTTTGAATTATTTGTTTGAAAATCAAATCAGAATATTTAAACAGAAAAGGAAAAACATTTGGTATAAAAAAATGAAACAGATTCAACCCACTAAGCCCACTCGCAGCCCAACTTTTTCCCCCACACCGAAGCGTTTTCTTACGCGCGAGCACACCCGCAGAGACACAGACAGGTGGACTCCATGCCCTCTCTCTCTCTCTCACTGTCAGCACGGCCCCACGCTAGCACGTCGTCGTTCTCACCCGCGACCAAGTCCCCTCGCCGTTTCTGCCATTTACTCCGGCTTTGAATTTGCATTGATGGCGGCCTTAAATCCTCCGGTGACCACGCGTACATAAGCGCCCACGTCTCTTCTCTCATTCCCCTCGCTCGCCCCACCATCTCTGCCCCTAGGCTGCTCCGATTTTGAGCTCAACCACCTCTGTCTCCGACGGCGTTCCGGCCAATTCCGGCGAACCGCAGCCGCCTCTCCACTCCCCGAGCATGCAAGCTTGCTCTCCAGTCCCTTGCGCGTCTGCCCATTGCCCCAGCTCGCTCCCGCGCGCTCTAGAAGATCGGCTTCGTTAACATCAGAGTGCCACCGTCTTCGGCCGTTTCTTCGGCGAACTCCCTAGGTACCCTCCGTTCGCCAGATCAGCCCGCGTCTAACCGTGCCCCTACTTTGCCTTGGCGCGACCTGCAGCTCCATCCCCGACGTCAAACAGAACCGCCTGACGCCGCCACCGACTTCGGCGAGGAATTGCCAGCAGCTCTGAGCGCCCCTCACCAAGCCAACGCCACCTCGAGCTTCGCCAACCCTCTGCGAGCACGGTGAGCTGTTTCCCTTCTTCCCTTGCTTCTGGTAATTGCCACGACGCCACTGTAAGATCCCTCCTTTGTAAAGGAAAAGGATCCCTGTGATTGCAATGCTAGTCCCTGGATCAATAGCTAGCATCCACAGTTAAGATGTAATATCAAGAAACAAAGGTCATAATACAACTTTATAACCAGGAATAAAATAATTTATTACATCTTTCATAGCTCATATGGCTATTACATTACATTGCAGCAGAATATCTATAAGCATGGGGTCCTTCATCTTCAAAGTGCCACAGGCAGCCATGTTGGTTGTAGACTTGTAATCCTAATCATTAAACTTCACTAATATCAATCAAACCTGCAACATAACAAGTTACAGCCACAAGGGGTCAATACATTTGAATTGTTTTGGCAAGTGATACTATGGTATTATAGTGGAGTCGATCATCTATATGCATTTGGCTAAGTGGAGCTTAGGCTTGCTTTTCTCAAAATAGATTTTCCTTATCATTTGAAAATACTAAGTTTTTGTTTGGCAAAAATCACCCAAGGCATCTACCAATCAAAGATTGAAGATCCTTTAACCCTTATTCAACCATAAGTTTTTAACTTAGAAATTTGGATGATGAGATTCTTGATAGCTTCCATGTCTTGATGCTCAAATTGTCCTTTACCAGGGACATGGCTAAGTACTTAGATTTTACACTCTGCAGAGGTGGTGCACTTTCCCCACAAGACTTGGTTTCACCAAGACAAGATCTTTCAGAAGCCTTTCCTTAGACCAAATGGACGCATTCCAACCTATCATCCCACTACCACCAACTGTCCAAATGGCTAAGTTCTAGCTACCTATATGATCCAGGCAGAGCCCATAATGCCAAGTGGTTGCACTTGAAGCTTCTCAACATTTGACATCTCAAATCTCTTTGTTCCTGGGTGGCCATCCACAAGTGAGATACACAAGGTAAACCATAAACATGGGCCTTGTGAACCACTCAACACAAACCTTTCCTTCCATTCCACCCAGGTGATTCATTCACTTAGTTGTTTTATTAAACAAAACACAAGTCCTCAGACTTAGAAATTTTTCAATAGTGTGAATATATATTCCACCCTTGTTTTCTACTAGCTAAGCTAAGCATGATAGTAGTAGGTATCTTAACTTAGGAAATTTCTACTAAGGTTTCATCTACTAGGATTTCCCATAGCATGGTTTATACTTAGCAAAAATTCCATGCAAGTTTTACTTAGAAAAATCACTAATGCATAGTGAAAATAATGGGACAAAAGTATGAAGCATCACTTGCCTTTTTGGTAGAGTATAGGTTCACTCCTTGATCTTTGCAATGTTCACACACTTCAAGTCACTACAAATAAATCAAGCAAACAATATTTCAACCTACCATTCAAGCAATTCATCACATAAAATGATAAAATCAAAGTAATGCATGCAAGCATGCAATAGGTTGTTTTATTTGTAAAATTGGTTTCTAGTAGGTGGTAAACATTTGGAAACACCTATTGGTCATTTTATAAAGTGGCAAAGTCATTTGCAAAAAGGTTTCAATTTATAAACCCTTTTTAAAACAAGGTATCATTTTATGTGGTGTAAAAATGTTTTAGTAAGGCATTAATCTATAGGATTCACAAAATATGTTTTCAAACCATAAAACTTTGTGTTTAGGGTCAGAGAGTTTAAAACAAAAAATTTCCCAAAGTTTTTCCTTCAAAACCATTTTTAATAAATAAACCATATTTTTATTTGACTAGAATTGGTTTAACTCAAGGATTCATGCTTTTGTTTCTCCAAATACATTTCTGAAACCACAAAGTAATTCCTATGGTCAGTAGGTTCAAAACACACCATTTTCCAAAGATTTTATCCCCAAAATCATTTTAGAGTAATTTTTATAACCTAAACAAGCATACACAAGTTTCTGCAAAAACCAACATTTTACCAGAAGCTTTTTACTAAAAAAAGTGCATGGTTGTCTAGGGCTTGTTTTTCTGAATCCATTGATATAAAGTTTGCAAAATTTGGACGTGTGGTTTGAAAGTTATGAATTTTACAAGTTTGAATATCTAATAGACACATTTCTGTTTTTAAAACAAAGCACTGGACACGTGGGCTGTTCTGATTCGTCGAAAACGGTTCGTGCGGATCGTGTTGTGTGGTGGGTTGGATCTAAGTTTAATCGCGCGGCTCAAGTTCATCCTTACCCCTTCGATTAGTCAACCTATTCAAGCCATCAAATGAAAAAATAACGGTCCACAGTCGTTTGACCATAGGTTGGTGGTGCTGGCGGCGGCGACTGGCGGCGCGCGGTCAGACTGCAAGCTCACCGGCGATGTAGGATGCTAGGCAGAGATATTGTAAGATCCCTCCTTTGTAAAGGAAAAGGATCCCTGTGATTGCAATGCTAGTCCTTGGATCATTGCTAGCATCCACAGTTTAAGATGAAGTACACAGATACAAAGGTCATTTATTACATCCATTCCAGAGTTTAAACATAGTCTTTACAACTGAAGGCCACAGGCCTAATACAAGAGTTTGGAATAAGTAAATAAACATAAGTCTTCATCTTCATGTGCCACATGAAAACATGTTGAGTGTAGACTCATGACACCTAATCCTCATCAGAGTAACCTGCAACATCACAAGTTACAGCCACAGTGGGTCAATACTTTGGAATAGTATTGGCAAGTGATACCTTAGTAAATTTTAAGTGGACTATATTACTATATGCATTTTGGATAAGTGTAGTTTGGCTTTCTTTGCTCAAAATAGGTTTTTCCTATTAGTTGACATCACTAAGTTTTTCTTTTGTCAAAACATTTTCCCAAGAAACCATCAATAGACATTGAGGTCCTTCACCCTTGTTCACCCACAAGTTTTACTTAGAAGTTGGAGTTATGAGATTCTTGATAGCTTCCATGTCTTGATGCTCAAGTTGTCCATTGCCATGGACTTGGCTAAGTACTTAGATTTTTTTCCATCTTCAGAGGTTGTGCACTTTCCCCACCAGACTTGGTTTCCCAAGACAGGACCTTTCAGAAGCCCTTCCTTAGACCAAATGGACGCACTCCAACCTATCATTCCCACTACCACCAACTGTCCAAATGGCTAAGTTCTAGCAACTTATGTGATCCAGGCAGAGCCCATATTGCCAAGTGGTTGCACTATAAGCTTCTCAACACTTGGCCTCTAAAATCCCTTTGTTCCTGGGTGGCATACCACAAGTGAGATACACAAGGTAAACCATATCCATGGGCCTTGTGTAACCACTCAACCAAAAACCACCAATGAAGTCCCATTCCACTCAGGTGATTCATTGACTTAGTTGTTTTATTAAGAAAAACATAAGTCCAAAGACTTAGAAATATTTTCATCATAGCATGTATATACTTTACCAACCCATGTTTGATACTAGATAGGCTAAGCATGGCATAGTAACTTAACTTAGGAATTTCCTAGCAATTCTATAACTACTTAGGATTTCCCAACATGGAATTTGGCAAAAATAGTAACATGCAGGACTTAGCAAAAATATTTCTAATGCTTGTATAAAAGTATAGGGATGGAAATATTCATGAAGTACCACTTGCCTTGGTAGTTGGGAGAGTAGCACTCTTCACAATCACAATCACTAGCACCAAAGTCTACACAAAGAATGGTAGCAACAAATTACACACAATATATACAAACACACAAAAATATATATGCATGCATGCAATAATGCTAAGTGATGATTTTTAAAACTCAACCAAGCAAGTGCATGATACTGAATCATAACAAGTCAAAAACTTGCTAAACCAAGTTTATTTAGCAATAAAACAAATTCCTAAACAATTTCTATACTCAAAATAGTCCTAAACAAGTTTCTGCAAATAAAATCATTTTAACAGAAACTAAACATTAAACACATTGCATAAATGGAAAGGGCTTGTTCGCTTGATTCCAACGGTATAAAATTTGTCAAATTCTAACGTGTGGATAAAAAATTATAGCTATTTCAAAATTGGATCTAAATCTGATTCAAATCTGTTTTTAAACTCAAACCCTAGCCACGCGTCTGTTTCCTATTGGCCCGTACCGGTTCGGACGGATCGAGCTCTACGAGCCATAGGATTTAAGTCAGATCTGGTGGCTCAGATGCGCGCATACCTCTTCGCTTAAGTTCTAATTTCAGCCGTAGGATCTACATCTAACGTTCCTGAACGCCTTGACCAAAGATGAGCGGCGCTAGCGGCGGCGCGTCTGTCAGCGGCGGCGCTGGCGTTCTAGGTCGCGCGGGAGTGGGGGAAGAGGCTTACCAGAACCGCGGTGGTGTGCTGAAGCTCAACGTGGCGGTGGCTTGGAAAGGGGCGCACGGGGTCGTCGGAGATTCCTCGCCGGAGTTCGCGAACGCGTCGGGTGCGGCTGCTGTCGACGTTGGCGAGGTTCTGCGTCGCGCTAAGTCAAAAGGAGGGCACCGTTAGATGCGCAAGACGATGGGGGTCCTAGGCGTATCAGGCAGAGGGCAAGGGGCGGCTGGTACTTACGGGGAGAGGTCGCCGGAGTTCGTGCAGAGAGCGGCGGCGCTCGGTCGAAGTCGTTGCCGAAGCTACAGACCATGCGAGAACAAACAGGGTGTGTCAGTAGATGCGCAAGGAGTTGCTGAGCTTGATAGCATGAGTCAGGGACAGAGGGGGACACGGTGCTCACCGGAATTCGTCGGCGCGGTCGTCGGAACAGCGGCGGCGTCGAGCGAGTTGCGAGCAGCCTGGGGGCGTGAAGGGGGAATTGGTTGAGGGGAAATGGTCGCGAGAGAGAGGGGATTAAGTAGCCAGAGGCTCGACAAGAAACGCCCAGTGATTCAATGCCATTTACCTCGCGGAATCAAAGCAGCAACGGGCAGCGGCGGAGTTCGTGCGCGGGATTTTGGGGAAGACGACGATGACGTGGACGGGGCCCGCTTGTCAGCGAAATAAGCAGAGAGGGAGTGGGGTCCGAGCGTCAGTGACCGCGTGGGTGCGTCTGCGCGTGCGAGAGAGAGAGAGGAGCCGGGTGGGCTAGTTGGGCTGCGTCTGTTGCTGGGCCAAATTCCTGGCGCCGGCCCTTTTCCAATTCTTTTCTCTTTTCTTTTTCTAAATTGATTTTCAGGAATGGTTTTCAAATGAATTCAAACTCCATTTGAATTCAAATCTATTTGGGATTTTTGCAGTGTGCAACATACTCAAATCTAGGTATAAAACCATGTGGTTACTTTGAAAAGGCTTGGTCATTTTTGGAAAAACAAAATAACAGGGACATTGCACTTGGTTTGCAAATGTTTGAAAATGGTTTTTGAAACCATTTCTGTTTTGAATTTTTTTGTTAAAACTCTACACTCAAGCCAAACAATATAGAAGCAACCAAACTTGGTTTTTAAAACACTAAGCTCTCAAGTGAGGATGGGCATCTGATTTAAGTTGGCTCACATAAAATGATAGCACTATGTGCTTCTGTTTTCTTGAAATGAGTTTGAAATTGATCTCAAATCTATATGCATGCATGAATGATATGCAATCTTTGAAATCATGAATTTAGGGATGTTACAAATCTAACCCCCTTAAGGTGAATCTCGCCCTCGAGATTCGGATTGGATAGCAAATAGGTGAGGGTGGTCTTTCCGAAGATCATCTTCTCTTTCCCATGTTGCTTCCTCTTCGGAATGATGATTCCACTGCACTTTGCAAAACTTGATAGTCTTTGTCCTTGTGACTCTTTCTGCAGTCTCAAGAATTTTGATAGGTTTCTCTTCATAAGTGAGATCACTTTCTAGTTGCACTTCCTCCAAAGGTATAGTATCCTTCAAAGAAGTTTCTTCCATTTCTGGGTGACATTTCTTAAGCTGACTCACATTAAACACATTATGGACAGCTGATAGAGATTACGCAATTCAATTTCATAGGCAACTTCTCCTTTGCGACTCAAAATCTTGAATGGCCCAACATATCTTGGTGCCAATTTTCCTTTGACTCCGAATCTTTTCACTCCACGAAGTGGTGACACTCTAAGATAGGCTCTATCACCCACTTCGTAGGTGACTTCTCTACGCTTAGGATCTGCGTAGCTTTTCTGTCGGGACTGTGCTATCTTCAACCCGTCCTTAACCAATTTGACCTTCTCTTCGGCTTCTTTGATAAGATCTGGTCCGAATAAACTTCTTTCTCCCACACCATTCCATAACAATGGGGTGGTACACTTTCTTCCGTAGAGAAACTCAAATGGTGCCATCTCAATGCTGGCTTGATAGCTGTTGTTATAATAAAATTCTGCGTAACGCAGACTTTCATCCCAACTTGCTCCATAGTCTAGGGCACATGCCCTCAACATGTCTTCAAGAATTTGATTAGTTCTTTCTGTTTGTCCATCGGTTTGAGGATGAAAAGCAGTACTGAATTCCAATCTTGTTCCCAATGATTCATGTAACTGTCTCAAAAAATGGGAAGTGAATTGAGTTCCCCTATCAGATACAATACTCTTGGGCACACCATGTATACATACAATTCTACTCATGTAGATTTTGGCTAACTTAGCACTTGTATAGGTTGTCTTCACGGGTATGAAATGAGCCACTTTAGTTAGGCGATCCACTACTACCCATATGGAATCATATCCTGACCTAGTCCTTGGTAATCCGGTAATGAAATCCATACCAATTTTGTCCCACTTCCAATCAGGAATAGGTAGTGGTTGAAGCAAACCTGCTGGTTTCTGATGCTCCGCTTTCACTCTACTACACACATCACACAAAGCAATATGTTCGGCGATGTCCCTCTTGAGATTATTCCACCAAAATATTTCTTTCATGTCCATGTACATTTTGGTGTTACCCGGGTGAATAGAATACGGAGAGTTGTGTGCTTCTTGCAAAATTAGTTTCCGCAATTCCGGGTCTTGTGGAACGCAAATACGTTTCCCATGCCATAAAGTACCCTGTTCGTCTTCATGGAACCTTTTGGCTTTTCCTTGGCCAATCTTTTCCTTAATATCTTTGATTTCTTTATCAATCTTCTGGGCTTCTTTGATCTTGTCCAACAAAGTGGGTTGAACATCCAAAGACATGAGATGTCCTTCAGGCACAATCTCCAATCTGATTTTTCTGAATTGGGTACACAAATCATCTGGAAATTCTCCTTTGGTAAGGCCATTCACAAATACCTTACGACTTAGAGCATCTGCTACAACATTTGCTTTACCGGGGTGGTATTGCAAACTTAAGTAATAGTCCTTGATAAGCTCTAACCATCTTCTTTGCCTCATATTGATTTCCTTCTGGGTGAAGATATACTTCAAACTCTTGTGATCAGTGAACACTTCACAACGCTTTCCCAAAATGTAGTGTCTCCATGTTTTGAGTGCATGGACGACAGAGGCTAACTCTAAATCATGAGTAGGATAGTTCACTTCATGAGTTTTGAGTTGTCTCGAGGCATAAGCTACAAATTTACCGTCTTGCATAAGTACTGCACCCAAACCTTGATGAGATGCATCACAATATACTTGGAAATCCTTTTCCAAATCTGGCAGACATAAAACTGGTGCTGTCACAAGTCTCTTCTTCAACTCCTGAAAGCTGAGTTCACAACCTTCAGACCAAGCAAATTTCTTGTCTTTCTTTAACAATTCAGTCATGGGCTTAGCTACCTTAGAGAAATTCTCAATGAACCTTCTGTAGTAACCTGCTAAGCCAAGGAAACTACGAACTTCTTTCACGGACTTGGGATATTCCCATTCAGTCACAGCTGAAACCTTAGCAGGATCAACTGCTACACCATCCTTTGTCATAACATGACCAAGAAAACCAACTTCCTCCAACCAGAACTCACATTTGCTGAATTTGGCATAAAGTTTATGCTCTCTTAACTTCTCAAGTATCAAACGCAAATGTCCTTCATGCTCTTCTTTGCTCTTGGAGTAGACTAAGATGTCATCGATGAAAACGACAACAAACTTGTCGAGGAATTCCATGAACACTTTGTTCATCATGTTCATGAAGTATGCTAGAGCATTAGTCAAACCAGAAGGCATTACGGTATACTCATACAATCTATACCTTGTGGTGAATGCTGTTTTAGGTATGTCTTGTTCTCTTATCTTGAGTTGAAAGTAGCCTGACCGGAGATCAATCTTTGAGAACACGCATGCTCCTTCTAGTTGATCAAACAAGTCATTGATTCTAGGCAAAGGGTATTTGTTCCTGATAGTTACCTCGTTGAGCGAACGGTAATCTATACATAACTTTTGACTTCTATCTTTCTTCTCCACAAACAAAACTGGGGCTCCCCAAGATGAAGAACTTGGTTGAATAAATCCCTTCTGCAACTGTTCTCCAAGTTGCTTCTTGAGTTCTTTCAGTTCATCAAACTGACATTTTATACGGTCTCTTTGCTATTGGTCCAGAACCTGGTACCAAATCTATCAGAAACTCCACATCTCTATCTGGTGGCATTCCCGGCAGTTCTTCCGGAAATACATCCGGATACTCACTCACAATTGGCACACTGTCCATGCTAACCCCCTTAAGAGAATTTAGCTTACTTCCTTTAGATTCAAAGTTGGACTTGAAATTAATCCGTTTTCTTTACGAGGTTGTGAGTGTAACAGTACGATTGGCACAATCTAGTACTCCTTCATACTTAGCCATCCAATCCATTCCCAATATTACGTCCAGTCCTTGGGAATCTAGGATTATCAGACTCACTGGAAATTTATGTTTCCCAAACTCTATTACTAGATCCCGGCATCCAAGACTTACTATCATATCTCCACCCGGAGAACTAACTTTTATTGGACAACCAATGTTTTCAGTTCGAAACCCATTTCTATCAACAAATGCTTTTGATATGAATGAATGCGATGCTCCAGTATCAAAAAGAACAAATGCTGGAATAGAATTGAGTCTGAACTTACCAGCAATAGCATCAGGCTCCTCATAGACCTCCTCCACACTGATGTGGTTCACCTGTCCTCTCTGGAAAGGATTGGGCTTGATAGGTCCTTCAATTTTCTTTTCAGGGCACTCATTTGCATAGTGTCCCATCTTCTTGCATTTGATGCATTCAACCTGACTGATGTCTCTCTTAACAGGCTGGCTCCCACTTCCACTACCATTACCACTGTGGTGGCTCTTATGTCCACTGTTGTGGTTCTTGTACTTGTCATTGTCATGACTGCGATGATGCTTGTTGTCATGACGGTTGTGGTTGTGGTGCTTGTTGAATTTCCCATGCTTGTGGGATCCTGAGCTTCCGCTGTCATCATAGTGAGATTGTTTGTGAGACGATCCCGAGTTGTGCTTGTCGGAGTTCTTTCTCTTTCTACTCTCCACTTGCTTTATTTTGTTCTCCAAAATAGCAGCCTTGTCACAGAGCGACTGATAAGTGGGAACATACGCCATAGCCAACTGCAGATTTAGTTCATCATTCAAGCCTTCAAGAAATTTTTCCTTTCTCTTGGCATCTGTGTCAACCTCATCCGGTGCATAACGCGCCAGATTGTTGAACTCCTCAATATACTCAGCCACGCTGCGGTGGCGCTGCTTCAGATTGTGGAACTCTTTCTTTTTCAGGCTCATTATTCCTGATGAGATATGAGCAGTGCGAAAGTCATCCTCAAAGATAGCCCATGTCACTTCATCTATAGGAGTGGTGATCTGGAAGTTGTCCCAACAAGTGGCGGCTGGCCCTTCCAGGGATGTCTTTGAAATCGACCTTTTCAAAGATCCGTGCAGCCCACGGTTACTAAGTCCTTGTTCACAGAACGTAGCCAATCGTTGGCCACCATGGGATCAGTCGTCCCTGAGAACTTAGCTGGCCTCAATCTCAGAAATCTGGTAAGCATATCAAAGCCCGGAGGGTTGTTGTTGTTGTTGTTGTTATTGTTGTTGTTGTTGGGGTTGTTGTTGTTGTTATTGTTTTGGTTCTGGATGAATGTTGTCATCATCTGCATTAGCTGTGTTTGAGCAGTCATCATTTGCTGCATTTCTAGAGTGATGTTGTTGTTGGGGTTTGCACGACGGGGAGGCATCTGTGGTTTGTTCAAATAGATATAAGAATGAGATACCCATAGATGCTTTCATGCACATTACATCACATAAGCAATCACAAGCATGCAACAAAGAGATAAAAGTTCAACAGCAAGATAACAAGTTCACAAAGTAAAACACACAAGTAGCAAGCCATCCACATGTCGGATGGTCCAATAACAAGTTCTCAAATAACAAGTACGATAATAAAAGATAAACGAGTAGTCAAGTCTACTCATCAGCATCAATCTCCTCCTCGACAAAGGTAAGACCGGCATTCTCCATCGCGGTCTTGTTCTCCTCAATGGTAGTGGTCAATGACTCTATCTTGGCCTTGAGAGCCCTCTTCTGGGAACGAAGCCTCTCTATCACCGTCTGCTGTTGCTCTAGCTCGAAGTCCTTGTACTGCGGTTCTTCAGTCATGTCCTGGATCTTCTTGTTCCTATCCTGGACACGCTTCTCCCGACTCTTGAACTTCCTGTCCTGGGTCTCGAACTTCGCCTCCATTTCCTTGACTATCTCATCCTGCTACGCGAAGAGCTTGTCCTTCTCACGAAGCTGCACCTGGAGCTCGTCATTACTGATCATGACATTGGTCATGTCCGTGTCCACGTGCCTAATGAGAGACTCTAAGTCCTGGAGATACAGACGTATCGGCTCTGCTACGTCCCTCGAGTCATCCTCGAAGTCGATGGACTCTCCATCCTCATCACGTCTTCTGAAGACGTGGAAGTGGGTGCCTCTAACCTGTCGGGAGTGTCGACCTAGCAGACGTCCTATCAGGTCCTGCATAACTACCTCCATGCCTCTCTCCTGCCATCGCAAAAAGCTTGAAGACGATGGCCTCCGTAGTAGGCTCTGTCTGGCGTCCGGGCTGGTTCACCTTGAAGCCCAGAGGTCCTTCCTCTCGAACTTGGTGAGTGGATGCACCATGATAGTGGGAAGAGGGAGATTGAGCAAAGTGGTAAGCTCAATGATACGAGGACCAAAGCGGGTAACCTGGAACTCCTCAACAGTGCTGATGGTAATAGGCATCTATTTATAAGATAGAAAAGTTAGAACAACACACACAATTCAAGATAAAACAAAAGACAAAACACACATACATATCCTTGGGAAGCAAAACACACAAGTCATGCAAACATGAAACCATTACAATAACCAAGGTTCAATCTTATTTTAAGGCATCATTTTGGAAAATAGGGTGATAGGTGGTGGTCCAACTAACGAAGTACGTTTACAATCCTATCTCACTGGATCTGTTGGCTAACACAATGTTCCTAGAAGCAATCAGCCTATCTTGCTCACATGATTCCATCACTAAGTCTATAATTTCTCCTCTTAAGGTTTGGTTGGTAGCTTCCAACTCTTGGGTATGTTCCTTCTCTTTCATCAAGTCTTTTTGGAGGTTGAGCATTCTGCACTTGACTCTAGCACTAAGTTCTTTGATAGTCCTCCAAGCTGCTTCTCTTGCTGACTCAAAGAATGTGGTGTGCACCACAGTGTTGGTGTACATGCAGAATCCTGTTTCTTTGTGGTTGTCTTCCTTGTTTTTGTACAAGTGAAGTTGCACCCACCAGTACTCAACTCCTTCATCCATCACTGGAAAGCCTTTGTACACAGCTGCACCATGTATTTCCATTGCCACCATGAGGTCCTTGAGAATTTTTGGGAACTCTGTCTCACACTCCAAGGTCATGGTCATGAGTGGTCCTTTCCTTACGGCTTCGTTGATGGAGTTCATCTACAAATAGAGATGAGAAAGAGAAGATTAGAAAAGTTTACGAGAAGAATAGACAAGTGTAGAAGTAGTTGAAATTTTTTCCTTAGTGGTTTCCAATCCTAGGGTCATAATCCTACATGCAACACAGTGCTCTGATACCATCTGTAAGATCCCTCCTTTGTAAAGAAAAAGGATCCCTATGATTGCAATGCTAGTCCCTGGATCATTGCTAGCATCCACAATTTAAGATGAAGTACACATATACAAAGGTCATTTATTACATCCATTCCAGAGTTTAAACATAGTCTTTACAACTCAAGGCCACAGGCCTAATACAAGAGTTTGGAATAAGTAAATAAACATAAGTCTTCATCTTCATGTGCCACATGCAAACATGTTGAGTGTAGACTCATGACACCTAATCCTCATCAGAGTAACCTGCAACATCACAAATTACAGCCACAGTGGGTCAATACTTTTGAATAGTATTGGCAAGTGATACCTTAGTAAATTTTAAGTGGACTATATTACTATATGCATTTTGGCTAAGTGTAGTTTGGCTTGCTTTGCTCAAAATAGGTTTTTCCTATTAGTTGAAATCACTAAGTTTTTCTTTTGTCAAAACCTTTTCCCAAGAAACCATCAATAGACATTGAGGTCCTTCACCCTTGTTCACCCACAAGTTTTACTTAGAAGTTGGAGTGATGAGATTCTTGATAGCTTCCATGTCTTGATGCTCAAGTTGTCCATCGTCATGGACTTGGCTAAGTACTTAGATTTTTCCATCTTCAGAGGTTGTGCACTTTCCCCACCAGACTTGGTTTCCCAAGACAGGACCTTTCAGAAGCCCTTCCTTAGACCAAATGGACGCGCTCCAACCTATCATTCCCACTACCACCAACTGTCCAAATGGCTAAGTTCTAGCAACTTATGTGATCCAGGCAGAGCCCATATTGCCAAGTGGCTGCACTATAAGCTTCTCAACACTTGGCCTCTAAAATCCCTTTGTTCCTGGGTGGCATACCACAAGTGAGATACACAAGGTAAACCATATCCATGGGCCTTGTGTAACCACTCAACCAAAAACCACCAATCAAGTCCCATTCCACCCAGGTGATTCATTGACTTAGTTGTTTTATTAAGAAAAACATAATTCCAAAGACTTAGAAATATTTTCATCATAGCATGTATATACTTTACCAACCCTTGTTTGCTACTAGCTAGGCTAAGCATGGCATAGTAACTTAACTTACGAATTTCCTAGCAATTCTATAACTACTTAGGATTTCCCAACATGGCATTTGGCAAAAATAGTAACATGCAGGACTTAGCAAAAATATTTCTAATGCTTGTATAAAAGTATAGGGATGGAAATATTCATGAAGTACCACTTGCCTTGGTAGTTGGTAGAGTAGCACTCTTCACAATCACAATCACTAGCACCAAAGTCTACACAAAGAATGGTAGCAACAAATTACACACAATATATACAAACACACAAAAATATATATGCATGCATGCAATAATGCTAAGTGATGATTTTTAAAACTCAACCAAGCAAGTGCATGATACTGAATCATAACAAGTCAAAAACTTGCTAAACCAAGTTTATTTAGCAATAAAACAAATTCCTAAACAATTTCTATACTCAAAATAGTCCTAAACAAGTTTCTACAAATAAAATCATTTTAACAAAAACTAAACATTAAAGACATTGCATAAATGGAAAGGGCTTATTCTCCTGATTCCAACGGTATAAAATTTGTCAAATTCTAACGTGTGGATCAAAAATTATAGCTATTTAAAAATTGGATCTATATCTGATTCAAATCTGTTTTTAAACTCAAACCCAAGCCACGCGTCTGTTTCCTATTGGCCCGTATCGATTCGGACGGATCGAGCTCTGCGAGCCGTAGGATTTAAGTCAGATCTGGTGGCTCAGATGCGCGCATACCTCTTCGCTTAAGTTCTAATTTCAGCCGTAGGATCTACATCTACCGTTCCTGAACGCCTTGGCCAAAGATGAGCGGCGCTAGCGGCGGCGACTGGCGGCGGCGCGTCTGTCAGCGGCGGCGCTGGCGTTCTAGGCCGCGCGGAAGTGGGGGAAGAGGCTTACCAGAACCGCGGTGGTGTGCTGAAGCTCAACGTGGTGGTGGCTTGGAAAGGGGCGCACAGGGTCGTCGGAGATTCCTCGCCGAAGTTCGCGAACGCATCGGGTGCGGCTGCTGTCGACGTTGGCGAGGTTCTGCGTCGCGCTAAGTCAAAAGGTCTGCACCGTTAGATGAGCAAGACGATGGGGGTCCTAGGCGTATCAGGCAGAGGGAAAGGGGCGGCTGGTACTGACGGGGAGAGGTCACCGGAGTTCGTGCAGAGAGCGGTGGCGCTCGGTCGAAGTCGTTGTCGAAGCTACAGACCATGCGAGAACAAACAGGGTGTGTCAGTAGATGCGCAAGGAGTTGCTGAGCTTGATAGCATGAGTCAGGGACAGGGGGGACACAGTACTCACCGGAATTCGTCAGCGCGGTCGTCGGAACAGCGGCGGCGTCGAGCGAGTTGCGAGTAGCCTGGGGGCGTGAAGGGGGAATTGGTTGAGAGGAAATGGTCGCGAGAGAGAGGGGATTAAGTAGCCAGAGGCTCGACAAGAAACGCCCAGTGATTCAATGCCATTTACCTCGCGGAATCAAAGCGACAGCAGGCGTGCGGAGTTCGTCTGGCGGATTTTGGGGAAGACGACGATGACGTGGACGGGGCCCGCTTGTCAGCGAAATAAGCAGAGAGGGAGTGGGGTCCGAGCGTCAGTGACCGCGTGGGTGCGTCTGCGCGTGCGAGAGAGAGAGAGAGGAGCCGGGTGGGCTAGTTGGGCTGCGTCTGTTGCTGGGCCAAATTCCTGGCGCCGGCCCTTTTCCAATTCTTTTCTCTTTTATTTTTCTAAATTGATTTTCAGGAATGGTTTTCAAATGAATTCAAACTCCTTTTGAATTCAAATCTATTTGGGATTTTTGCAGTGTGCAACATACTCAAATCTAGGTATAAAACCATGTGGTTACTTTGAAAAGGCTTGGTCATTTTTGGAAAAAAAAATAACAGGGACATTGCACTTGGTTTGCAAATGTTTGAAAATGGATTTTGAAACCATTTCTATTTTGAAAATTTTTGTTCAAACTCTACACTCAAGCCAAACAATATAGAAGCAACCAAACTTGGTTTTTAAAACACTAAGCTCTCAAGTGAGGATGGGCATCTGATTTAAGTTGGCTCACATAAAATGATAGCACTATGTGTTTCTGTTTTCTTGAAATGAGTTTGAAATTGATCTCAAATCTATATGCATGCATGAATGATATGCAATCTTTGAAATCATGAATTTAGGGATGTTACAGATATAGGATGCTCACCGGGTTCGCAGAGTGACTCTGAAGCTCAACGTTGTGGCAGCTCGTCGAGGGGCGCACGGGTTCGTCTTTAATCTCTCGCCGGAGTTGCTGCGAGCGGCGGGTGCCTCTGGAGGTTGTCGGGGACGGAGTTGCAGGTCGCGGCGAGGCAAGTGGAAGGGAGCATTAGATGCGTACGAGCATGGGGAGTAAGGGAGTGTCATTGAGAGGGCTTGGGGCGGTCTGGCTTACGAGGGAGATTTCGCCGTAGTAGACGCGTCGTCGGTGGTGCTCAGATGTTGACGAAGCTGAGCGTCTAGAGTGGTCCCGGCCAAGTAGTTGACGCTGGGAGGTACGCCAGGCGATGTAGAACAAGCTCGCGTGCAGAGGGAGTTGAGGGGCGGCGAGGTGTTGCCGGAATTTCCCGCGGAGCTCGCCGGAGTCAAAGGTGGTGTGGCTCCGAATTGGAACAGCCCTGAGGCAGAGAGGGTCGGGCGAGAGAGGGGAAAGAGAGAGGGAACGCAGGCGAGTTATCGAGCGTGATTGATGACAGACATTACTCGCTGCATTGACGAGAATTACTCCCGCGAGATCAATGCAGAAACGGGTGAGGAAGTGGTCGCAAGGTGGAGACGATGAACAGTGTGTGGGTCCTGGTTGTCTGCGAGAGAGAGAGCGTGAGTGTGGGGTCCAATCGTCATCCTCTGTGCGGGTAAGTTCTGAGTGAGAAAAGAACGGTTCATTGGGAGAGAGGTGGGTATTTGGGCTGGGATGGGCTGGGCTTGGTCTGATCCCTTTTTTTGTTCTGAATGTCTTTTTCTTTTTCTAATTGATTTTCTGTTTTGTAATTCAATCAAACAATTCAAACAACACATGAATTCAATCCTTTGTCAAAGTTTGTGTAGTTTTTAATTCTGTTTAACAACAGAATCCAATGTCCCAAAATAAAATAATATTTTTATTCTTTTAGGATCTATTTAATATTTAAATAAAATAGTCCATAGTTATTAATTCAAATAGGATTTGATTTATTAAAATCTCCATTTGAAATCTAAATATTATCAAAACCAAATCAGTAGGTTTTATTTGAAAATATAAAATACTTAGCAAACATGTTTAAAATAATTTTAACAAGTTTTGATGTTTAATTAAAATGTCAAAACCTTTATTTTAATAAAATTGGATATTAATAAATCCTCATTATTTTATTTAAATAAACCTTTAAACTTTTAATCAAAACAAAATATTTTACTTCAAAAACTTGGCCAAGGTTTAATTTGGCTCTATAAAAATATTCCTTATTTATATTTCTACCTTTTAATTTGAAAACCAAATATTTTTATTAAATGATCCAAAAATAGTAATTCCAAATATTTTTAACTCTATTGTTTATTTTTTCTTTAAATTCCTTTAGAATTTTATTTGATCCAAATAGGTTTTGAAAGTTTCCAATTCAATTCAAAAAGTTTCTTCTCACCCTAAAAATCAACAAAGTTTTATTTTATTCATTTATTTTTCACATAACAAGATTTGGAAAATCTTGGGATGTGACACCCACCGTCTTGGCGCATAAATGCGCCGCCATTGCCGATTCTTGGTCAGTTTGTGAGTCTTGATCTGGAATCGTCTGGCTGTGATTAGATCTTAACTGAAGTCGTACGCGCCCATCTGAGCCATACATTTTAAATTAGATCCAACTATCCACAGAGGCTGATCCGCACGAAGCGGTACCGGCCAATAGAAACACGCCACGTGGACAAGGTTTTGTTTAAAACAGAAATTAGAATCTCTTTGAATTGCAAACTTGTAAAATTCATAACTTTAGTTCTACACGTCCAAATTTTGCAAATTTTATATCAATGGAATCAGTAGAACAAGTACTTTGCAACCATGCACTTTGTTTAATGTTTTGCTTCTGGAAAATTAGTTGAAATTGCAGAAACTTGTGTAGGCTTATTATGAATATAAAAATTGTTCTAGATATAATTTTAATGTGAAATCTTTGCAAAATGGTTTGTTGTGAACCTACTGACCTTAGGAACCAACTTATGGATTTAAAAATGTATTTTGTGAAGATAAGAAATAAATATTTGAATTAGCCCATTTCTAGTCAAATAAAAATATTGATTATGATTTAGAAATGATTTTTGAGTAAAACCTTTGGGAAATGATTTTATTCAAACCTTCTGATCCTAAACACCAAGTTTTGAGAATTAAAATATATTTGGTAAACCCTTTAAAGAATATTCCTTTGCTTAAAACATTTTCAACCACATAAAATAATGATTTGATTTAAAAATAGTTTATAAATAAAACCTTTTGCAAATGGTTTTACCACTTTAGTAAATGACCACTTTTGAACTTTATAATGTTTAGAGCCTAGTATAAACCACTTTTGCAAGTAAAACTATCTTTTGCATGCTTGTATGGATGACCATGTTTCTATTATTTTATGTGTGATAAATTGGTTGGAATGCTAGTTGAATCTATGTTTGCTTGATTGAATTGTAGTGGAATTAGAAGAGTGTGATATTTGCAAGATCAAGAAGTGAACCATCATTCTCTACTAAAAAGGCAAGTGACACTATCATCCAAGTCCTACTATTTTCATTACACTTAGTGGATTTTGTAACATGCATGGAAAGGTTTAATATATTTTATGCTATGTTAAATCCTAATAGGATACCCATATATATCCCTTAGTGGAAACAATGTAGTTGTAGTATGCTTAGCCCTGCTATATATTGGGATGGGATACATGATATGATTATATGAAGAGTTGAAAAGACATATGTTTTATATAATAAAACAAGTACTCAATGAACCACCTGGGTGGACAAGGATACTCAAGTTTTGGACAAGGTGGAAACAAAAGGAACCATGTTTATATGGCCATCTCTTTTTGTATGTGCACTAGAAGAAAACCACCGAGGGACTTAGAGATTGAACATGTTTCTCGTACAGTGGCTTCCGTGTACAGCCACATGTTAAATGGGCTGTGGCTTAGTCAACTACATAGTGGAAGACCCATGCATTGGCATCTTCAGGTTAACTAGAATCGTGTAAGGGAACTTGTAACCCTACATTGGTGCCTGGATGACAAGCTAGCATTGTGTATTGGGAGGACTCCTATGGAAAGACTTTGTCACATTCTCAATCTGCCAGTACTCCATTTTGGTGAGTACTTATCCAGCGGCCACTGGTGGCATCAAGATAAGATTGTGTCATGTGGGTAAAGTGTACAACTTCTGCAGAAGATCAAAATTCTAAGTACTTAGCCGTGTCCCCGGTTATGGACAACACTGAGCAACTAAGGCCTGAAGCTATGGAAGATCTCGACATTCCAATTTCTCAAAGTAAAACTTGATGGTGATAACAAGGGGTTTGAAGCACTTGGAGTTTTCCAAGGAGTTCAGAAAGATTTTCAAAAGAGCAAAACTATTTTGAAAAGATAGGACAAAACTATATTTCTTTCTGCAAATGAGCCTAAACCCTACTTAGCCAAATATGCATGTAATGATAGGATCCACTTATTTCTACATAGTAGTGAAACTTGCCAATACAATTCAAATGTATTGACCCTTGTGGCTGTAACTTATTATGTTGCAGGTTTGTTTGATGTTAGTGAAGTGTGTTAAATAGGATTACAACTCTACAACCAACATGACTGCATGTGGCACTTTGAAGATGAAGGACTCCACGCTATATATTTATTTATGCTGCATTGTAATGAGATAGCCAAATGAGCTATGTAAGATGTAATGTATCATTTTATTCCTGGTTATAAAGTTGTATTATGACCTTTGTTTCTTGATATTACATCTTAAACTGTGGATGCTAGCTATAGATCCAGGGACTAGCATTGTAAACACAGGGATCTCTACCTTATTGAAGGTTGGGACCTTACAGATGGTATCAGAGCACTGTGTTGCCTGTAGGATTGTAACCCTAGGATTGGACGAAACCCCTTAGAAAAATAGGAGTTGAATTTGTTCCAAAAACTTATTTACAAACAATCTTGTAAACTCTTTCCTCAATCTTTTGGTTTTTGATTCTACATCCCTTCATTTTCAACTTGATGGACAAAGCCTTCACCATGACCAATGACTTCTGTTTTAGTTTCACCAAGGATTTCACTAAGGACTACAAGAGAAAACCAAGAGACACTAGACTGCCTACCAACAACAACAACAACAACAACAACAACAACAACAACAACAACAACAACAACAACAACAACAACAATCAGAATAATCCTCCAGCACTTGACATGCTCACCAAGTTTCTGAAAGTAAGGCCTGCAAGGTTCTCTGGAACAACTGATCCAATGGAAGCCAATGAATGGTTACGTTCAGTGAACAAAGACTTAGTATTTGTGCACCGATGAAGAAGAAAAAGTTAGGTTTGCAGCATTTCGCTTGAAGGACCAAAGCAACATGGTGGGACAACTTTCAAATCACCCCCTTGAAGATGTAACTTGGGCTATTTTTGAGGATGGATTGAACAACTCACATCTCACAGGTGATGTACTTGAAGAAAAAGAGTTTCACAATCGAAGCGTCACCTTAGTGTGGTGATGCTCGATGAAGTAAAGAATGTTTACCTCGCTCGGAAGAATCGGTACTCCATAGTTCGAGTGTGTGCTATCTTGTATGGTTTAGAATCGAGCTTGAGAAAAGGTTTGAAGAGTCAGACCCATATGATATTGTCGAGGATCTCAAATTGATTTTTGAGACTCATGCGGCAATTGAAAGCTATGAGGCTTGTGAAAAGTTCTTTAACTGTAAGATGGAAGAGGGCAGCTCCGTCAGTGAGCATGTGCTTAAGATGTCTGGGCACGCAAACAAACTTCAAAGCTTGGGTATAGTGATTCCTAATGCTTTGGGATTTACGCGTCCTCGATCACGCCACCAAGTTACAGAACTTTGTGATGAACTACAACATGCGAACATGAACAAAGAGTTGCGAACTGTTTGCTATGTTAAAGTCTGCGAAGTGGAGATTAAGAAAGAGCACCAAGTGTTGATGGTCAATAAGACCACCAAACTCAAGAAAGGCAAGTCTAAGCAAAGGACACTTCAAGAAGGGTGGTAAGAAAGTTACCACGCCGACGAAGAAAACCAAGGCTGGACCAAAGCACGAACGAGTGCTTTCTTGCAAGGGAGAAGGTCCTCGAAGCGGAATTGCCCAAAGTACTTGGCGGATCTGAAGAACGGCAACATCAAGAAGAAAGGTATATCGATATACATGTTATTGATGTGTATCTCACTAGTACTCGTAGTAGTGCAGGTATTTGATCTTGGTTCGGTTGCTCATATTTGTAACTCGAAGCAGTCTGCAGAATAAACGGAAGCTAGCGAAGAACGAGGTGACGATGCGCGTGGGAAGCGGATCAAAGGTTGATGTGATCGCGTCGGCGCTACCTCTTCATCTACCATCGGGATTAGTTTTATACTTAAATAATTGTTATTTAGTGCTGCGTTGAGCATGAACATTATATCGGGATCTTGTTTATTGCGAGGCGGTTACTTGTTTAAGTCGAGAATAATGGTTGTTCGATTTATATGAGTAATATGTTTTACACATGCACCTTTGATAGATGGTCTATTCTTATTGAATCTCGATGGAAATACACATATCAACAATATTGAGGCTAAACGTTTGAAATCAGCGATAATTCGACCTATATGTGGCTTTCGTCTTGGTCACATTGGAGTGAAGCGTATGAAGAAACTCCATTCCGATGGACTTCTTGAATCACTTGATTTTGAATCACTTGAAAGATGCGAAGCATGTCGATGGGAAAATGACTAAGACTCCATTTTACGGTATGATGGAGCGAGCTACGGACTTATTGGAAATCATACATACCGATGTGTGTGGTCCAATGAGTGTAGCATCATGTGGTTATCGTTATGTTCTTACCTTCACAGATGACTTGAGTAGATATGGGTATATCTATTTCATGAAACATAAGTCCGAAACTTTCGAGAAGTTTAAGGAGTTTCAAAGTGAGGTAGAGAATCAACGTAACAAGAAGATTAAATTTCTACGTTCTGATCGTGGAGGTGAATATCTAAGTTACGAGTTTGGCGAGCATTTAAAGAAGTGCGGAATACTTTCACAATTGACACCGCCGGGAACACCACAGCGTAATGGTGTGTCCTAACGTCGTAATAGAACTCTCTTAGATATGGTTCATTCTATGATATCACTTACAGATTTACCGCTATCATTTTGGGGTTATGCATTAGAAACAGCCGCATTCACTTTAAATAGGGCACCGTCTAAATCCGTTGAAACGACACCGTATGAATTATGGTTTGGGAAGAAACCTAAATTGTCGTTCCTTAAAGTTTGGGGATGCTAAGCCTATGTAAAGAAGTTACAGCCGGACAAGCTTGAACCCAAAGCGGAAAAATGCGTCTTCATAGGATACCCGAAGGAAACTATTGGGTATACCTTCTAACATAGATCCGAAGGCAAAATCTTCGTTGCCAAGAATGGATCCTTTCTAGAGAAGGAATTTCTCTCGAAAGAAGTGACTGGAAGGAAAGTAGAACTCGACGAGGTTGTCGAACCTTCTCTCGAAATTGCGAGTAGCGCAGACGGAAGAAGTTCTGTGGTGCTGCACCAATTAGAGAGGAAGCTAATGATGATGATCATGAAACTTGGTTGAAGTTACTACTGAGCCTCGGAGGTCAACGAGAACTCGTACCACTCAGTTGGTATGATTCCGTTATGAGTGTCATGTTGGTGGACAACACCGATGACCCCGAGACATATGAGGAAGCGATGATGAGCCCAGATTCCAATAAATGGCAAGAAGCCATGAAATCCGAGATTGGATCCATGTACGAAAACCGGTATGGACTTTGGTGGACTTACGGATGGTAGGAAGGCTGTCGAGAACAAATGGATTTTTAAGAAGAAAAGCAGATCTTGATGGTAATGTTATGTCTATAAAGCTCGACTTGTCGCAAAGGGTTTCGACAAATTCAAGGAGTTGACTACGATGAGACTTTCTCACCATGCGAAGCTAAAGTCTGAGGATTATGTTAGCAATCGCTGCATATTATGATTATGAGATATGGCAGATGGATGTCAAAACAGCATTCCTCAATGGAGATATTGATGAAGAGTTGTATATGATGCAACCCAAAGGTTTTGTCGATCCTAAAGATGCTAACAAGGTATGCAAACTTCAACGGTCCATCTATGGATTGAAGCAAGCATCCGAAGTTGGAATCAACGTTTTGATAAGGTAATCAAAAGTTTTGGTTTTATACAAACTTATGGAGAAGCTTGTATTTACAAGAAAGTGAGTGGGAGATCTGGCATTCTTAATACTATATGTGGATGACATATTGTTGATTGGGAATGATGTAGACCTTCTTAATAGTGTCAAGGAATATTTGAATAATAGTTTTTCAATGAAGGATCTTGGCGAAGCAGCTTACATATTAGGCATAAAGATTTATAGAGATAGATCGAACGCCAAATATCATTGTCACAGTACATATTTGGACAAAGTTCTAAAGAAGTTTGGAATGGAAGAAAGCAAGAAAGGGTTCTTGCCCATGTTGCTAATCGACCTTGAGTAAAACTCAAAGTCCAACATCGTGAAGATAGAGAAAGGATGAGTAAGACTCCTATGCCTCGACCATAGGATCTCTAATGTATGCCATGCTATGTACTAGACCCGACATTGCATATCTTTGTTAGTTTAACTAGCAGATATCAAAGTGATCCAGAGTGGATCATTGGACAATGATTAAAAACATCCTTAAGTACTTGAGAAGAACTAAGGATATGGTTACATCTTATGGAGGTGATGAACAGCTCGTTGTTAATGGTTACACCGATGCTAGTTGGAACACCGATCCGGATGATTCTAAATCACAACTGGTACGTATTTATTTTGAATGGTGCAGCGATTAGTGGAGGAGTGCAAAGCAAAGCGTTGTGGCGAGATCTTCAACGAATCGGAATACATGGCTGCCGAGGCTTCACAAGAAGCGATATGGATGAAAGAGTTCATTACAGGTGGGTGTGGTTCCAAGTGCGCTGGACCCAATGTCTATCTACTGTGATAACATGGGCGCCATAGCCAATGCGCAAGAACCAAGGTCACACAAGAAGCTGAAGCATATCAAGCTGCGTTTTCACGCTATTCGAGAACATATCCAGGATGGGGATATAAAGATTTGCAAAGTACACACGGATCTGAATGTGGCGGATCCGTTGACTAAACCTCTCCCGAGGGCAAAACATGACCAACACCAAACTGCCATGGGTGTTCGGTATATTACCATGTAATCTAGATTAGATGACTCTAGTGCAAGTGGGAGACTGTTGGAGATATGCCCTAGAGGCAATAATAAATATAGTTATTATTATATCTTTGTGTTTATGATAAATGTTTATATTCATGCTATAATAGTATTAACAAGGAAACATTAATACTTGTGTGAAATGTAAACTTAAATTGAAGTCCCTGGTATAGCCTCTATATTTCACTAGCTTGTTGGTTGATTAAATGATTGTGGTTTCCATATCATGAACATTGAGATGTTATCAACAACAAGATCATATCGTTAGGAGAATGATATGGTGGACATACTCCTATTGATAAGCGTAGCATAAAGATCAAGTCATTTCAATAGTTTAATTGCTATATGCTTTCTGATACATAGTAACCTAATTCCTTCGACCATGAGATCATGCATATCACCTTTACCAGATGGATGCTTTGATGACATCAAACACCACACCGTAACTGGGTGGCTATAAAGGTGGCATTAAGTGTTTGGAAAGTATTGGTTGAAACACATGGATCAAGAGTGGGATTTGTCCATCCACATGACGGATAGATATACTCTGGGCCCTCTCGGTGGAATGTCATCCAATTGTCTTGCAAGCATGTGACTTGGTCACAAGGGATCACATATCACGGGAACGAGAAAAGAGTACTTATCGGTAATGAGGTTGAACTAGGTATGCAGAGATACCGACGATCATAACCTCGGATAAGTAAACTATCGTGAGACAAAGGGAAATTGGTATCGTATGTAAGTGGTTCATTCGATCGCAAAGTAATCGTAGAAATATGTGGGAGCCATATGAATTTCCAGATTCCTCTATTGGTTATTGTTCGGAGAAGTGTCTCGATCATGTCCGCATAATTCACGAACCGTAGGGAGACACACTTAAGGATTCGACGTTGTTTTGAGTAGTTATGGTATTATGAGAAAGAGACCGAATGTTGTTCGGAGTCTCGGATGGGATCCGGGATATCACGAGGTGATCCGGAATGGTCCGGAGAATAAGATTCATATAAGGAAAGTCCGTTTGAGTTCGGAATGATTCCGGTGTTTTCATCGGGAATGTTCTAGAAGGTTCCGGATTGTCCGGCACTCCGGGGGGGAGGGTACATGAGTGTGTCATTGAATGATTACATCATGTACTAAGTGTTCTTGCTGTTCCAAAAACATGAAAGTCAAATTGCCAGTTTGAAAGTCAAACGGCTAAAACAGGAAAGCTGGGAAGCAGGAAATTGGGAAACAAGCAAGAGGAGTTGGAACCAACTTTGGAGGAGGTTGGACTCCTCGGGCCAGCCCTAGGCCGAGTTGGGAGGGACTCCTCCCTCCTGGCCAAGGCCCCTCCACCTATATAAGGAGGCGGGGCTCCTCCTAGAGACACACAAGTTTCCACCTCTAATCTCGGGTTTAGAGCCGTTTGGTTTAGAGCTTCTAATTGCTTTAGCCTGCGGTTTAGAGCCTTCTAATTGGTGTGTCTAATCTCTAGACCACTAATAGCCCTCTCTCATAATCCACCATACTCGCTCCGGCTTAAGTGCCTGCGGATCTCCCTCTACTTAGGTACCACGCCCGTTGTCTGCCAGAATCGCAAGGAGAGTGCTACAACCTCCATTTTCTTTGGAACAAGGGAGAGGAAGGTCTTCGTCGAGTACCAACGTGTGACCGATCATGAAGCGCCGGAGCAACGCCGGAAGGATCGTCCACACGATCTTGAGATCGGAAAGAGTACGACTACATCACCCACGAGAATCCGCTCTCGTTAAACACTTTGGAATCTTCGAGGGTAAGTTATTCCATCGACTCGTTGCTACAATCTAGTAGATAGATCTTGGCTTGTTTGTTTGTATGCGATAGAAAATTTTTGTTTTCCATGCTACAAACCCCTACACTATGAGACTTTATTTTAAGGGTGGTAGTACCCAGTTGTTTCCAAGCCAACTTCTAACTCTAGCCTTCCCAAATCTCGGGACGAGATTTCTTTTAAGGGTGGTAGCCTGTCACATCCCAAAATTTTCCAAATTTTGAAATGTGAAAAATAAATAAACAAAATAAAATTTTGTTGAAATTTAGGGTGAGAAGAAACTTTTTGAATCCAATTGGAAACATCAAAACCTATTTTGATCAAATAAAAGTCTAAAGGGATTTAAAAAGATAAACAATTAATAAATAAAGTTATGATAGTTGGAATCACTATTTTTGGATCTTTAAATAAAAAGATATGGTTTTATAAAGCAAAGGTAGAAGTATAATAAGGATTATTTTATAGAACCAAATTAAATCTTGGCCAAGCTTTTGCAATAAAATATTTCTATTTGATAAAAAGAGTAAAGGTTTATTTAAATAAAATAATGAGGATTTAAGTAAAGGCTTTTCCATTTTAAATAAACACTAAAAATTGTTAATTTATTTTAAATAAGATTTCCAAGTGTTTTTGATTTCAAATAAAACCTACTGAAATGGTTTTGATATTATTTAGATTTCAAATAGAGTTTTGAAATAAATTAAATCCTATTTGAATTAATGACTAAGGTCTATTTATTTAATTATTAATGGATCCTAAAAATAATAATTTTTTGACTTTGGATTGTGTTGTTAAACAGAACTAAAATAAATACAAAGTTTGGTGATGGTTTTATTTGAATTGGTGTTTGAATTATTTGTTTGAAAATCAAATCAGAATATTTAAACAGAAAAGGAAAAACATTTGGTATAAAAAATGAAACAGATTCAACCCACTAAGCAAGGCCCTGCAAGCCCACTCGCAGCCCAACTTTTCCCCCCACAGCGAAGCGTTTTCTTACGCGCGAGCACACCCGCATAGACACAGACAGGTGGACCCTGTGCCCTCTCTCTCTCCTTTGTCGGCCATTCACGACGTCGTCGTTCTCACCCGCGACCAAGTTCCCTCGCCGTTTCTTCCATTTACTCCGGCGTTGAATTCGCGTTGATGGCGGCCTTAAATCCTTCGGTGACCATGCGCACATAATAACCCATGTCTCCTCTCTCATTCCCCTCGCTCGCCCCACCATCTCTGCCCCTAGGCTGCTCCGATTTTGAGCTCAACCACCTCTGTCTCCGACGGCGTTCCCGGCTAATTCCGGCGAACCGCAGCCGCCTCTCCACTCCCCGAGCACACAAGCTTGCTCTCCAGTCCCTTGCGCGTCTGCCCATAGCCCCAGCTCGCTCCCGCGCGCTCTAGAAGCTCGGCTTCGTCAACATCAGAGCGCCACCGTCTTCGGCCGTTTCTCCGGCGAACTCCCGAGGCACCCTCTGTTCGCCTCAGCACCTCCTGTTGATGCTCCCATCATCCCCAGATCAGCCCGCATCTAACTGTGCCCCTACTTTGCCTCGGCGCGACCTGCTGCGACATCCCCGACGTTAAACAGATTCGCCTGACGCCGCCACCGACTCCGGCGAGGAATTGCCAGCAGCTGTCGTGGGAATGGTCACGGCAGATGCTGCAATCGGCAGCGAGTAGTAGAACGAGGGGCAAGGGCGGCCAGCCATCTCCGGTACGAGATGAGGGCGGAGACACAAGGTTTTACCTGGTTCGCCCCGGGTAAAGACCTACTCCTGCTAGATTGTATTATGATGGTGGTACAATGGGCGAGCTCGGCGGCTAGGCGGCGAGTCGCTTAGGTGTATGATGGAACATATCTCTACACGCCCTGTAGGGGGGTTTATATAGTCTTACCTCCCCTAGGGTTTACATATCTCAACCGAATCAGTTAAGGCTTCGGTAATCGTTCAACCTAATCCGCCTGGGCCTTCAGCTTCCAGTCGCTTGAATCCACACCGGGCCTTGATCCAGTCGCCAGTTCCTGGGCTAGTCGGAAACGTCCTGCTGGGTATACCCTGGTAGGCATATCCCCATCAGTAGTACCCGAGGCCGTCGTCGATTGGGCGCAGGTGGTTGCTGGCAGTCGGAGTATACGGCTTTAAAGCAGACATCCAGTCGAATCGTTGGCGGGTTCCTGAATAAAGGAGGAAACTAGTTATTCTGATCGCAGCCTTGGCGAGTCGAGTCGGCGAAATACTCAGTCACTGTCGTAGTGATCGGGTCGGCGAGCCGAGTGGCTGAAGTTGGACCGTTAAAAGTGGTCAAACTAGCTGTTGGGGTAATCCAACGGTAACTTCTAGCGTAATCACCGCGTAGTAACGGCTCCCTGATTTGGCGGGCGATCGGAGAACCACCTCCTCGTCATTTCCTCTGATTGCGCACACTTTCGCCTTCCTCCACATCGCGATCCAGCCGACCCGAAATCCTCCGACCCCCCACGAATCCTTCCGCCAATGGCCCCCTCCACCGAGCCTTGGGGTAGATCTAAGTGTACGAGGGTGCAACTGGCGTCCTTCGAGGAGGCCAGGATCCTGCGCGCCGGCAGGTGGCGCATCCCTGCGGCCGGAGAGGTGACCCCGAACCCGTGCGAGGGAGAGTTCATCTGATTCACCAGCCACCTAGAGCGGGGGATGGGATTCCCAACATCTCTCTTCTTCCGGCGCTTCTGCGCCTTCTACGACATCCAACTGTCGGACCTGGGCCCGCACAGCATCGAGTAGCTCGCCATTTTCGTGGAGTTCTGCGAGTGCTACCTGGGCTGCAGGCCCTACTTCCCCCTGTGGCAAGATCTATTCCACGGGCGGATCAGTCGCGAGGAAGCGGGTGGCCCAATGCTCGTCGCGGGCGGCCTGACATTCCAGCTGAAATCGAAGGCTTCTTTCTTCGATCTGATGCTACCTGCCAAGGCGCCGAGCCAATGGAAGAACTCTTGGTTCTACGTCACCGAGGTGACTCCAGACGGCGAGGTGTCGATCCCAAGATACTCTGCCGACCGGCCTGAACCACGCCGACTTCAAGTCGGCAAGCTTCCAACAGACCAGCGAATGGTCGTGGACGAAATGCTTCAGACCATTCGCGGCCTGAAGAAGAGGGGTCTCCTGCCCATCAATCTGTACAATTGTTGGCTCGAGCGGCGGCTCGTCCTCCTGGCCCGCCGCGACCACTATATGTACGAGTACGCGGGCCGGGAGGACTCTACGAAGTCCTGCCTCGACGAGTGGCAACTCGAGGATTACCTCCTGGCGTTGAAGAAGATCACCCAGACGACGTACCTCGACGCGAAGGCCGGGGTCGCCCCCTACACCGCGAAGCATCCAGCCCCAACGGTAAGTCATCCTTTCGTCATTCGCAGATGCAGTTAAATGCAGTCGCGGTCATACTGATGTTGTTTATGCATATTGCAGCTATTTCAAGTAGTTGAAGGGTGGCTTCCGCCCGCGGACGACGAGAATTGGAGTTCGTCCGTCCGGGAGGTGGGCGAATTGCCTCCAGCGAGGGGAGGCGTCAAGAGCGACGGGAGTGGCGACGACGACGAATCCGAAGAAGAGGTCGCCCCGCTGGTCCGGAAAACGCGCGGGCAGCGGAAGCGTGAGCTTGAGGCGAGCAGAAGCCTCGAGCGTCATGACGATGATGACGACGAGCTCCCCGAGCACACCTCGCGTCGCGAGGCCACTCCATCAAAGAAGAAGAAGAAGAAGAAAGAAAAGGAGGTTAAGGCCTCTCCAAAGAAGAAGACGAAGCCAGCGAAACAGGCGTCTTCGCCTCATTCGCCAAGCAGCTCTGACGCCACCAGCCTGGCCGGGGGCGAAGCCCCACAGGTGGTGACAGCGCCGGATATCATCGCCGTCCTGAACGAGGTGCCTCTGGCCTCGATGCCTCCGCCGTTCGCCCCAATCTCAGGGTCGGGGACCGCTCCAGTCGCGGTAGCTTCGCTGCCCAAGGGTGCCCCTGTGGAAGATGTTTCGGAGGCTCCGGCCGCAGCCTCGACAACGAAGAAACCGTCCGTGTCTTGGGAACGCGACGTCCTAGAGATGGGCCTCAGTCGCCGACTGGGCCCTGAACTGGAGAAGACGACCGTCATCCGCATGGGGCTACGCTTCATTCCAGTCGCCAAGTGAGTTTGCTCACCTACTTTTGTCTTTCATTGTACTTGGATTATCTTGCTCACGCGATCAATTTGTAGGACCGGAGCGAAGAAGATAGGCCATCCGACCGTGGCTAAGGTGCCACCCGTCGTCAGCGAGGAGGATCCCTCCCGGAAGAGGAAGGCGGACGAGGTCATCGTCCCCGCGGATAGCGCCAAGAAGGCCAAGGGCGAAAAAGTCGTCACGGTCTCCGACGACACGGCGATCGCGCCGAGTGAACCCGTAACGGAGGCGGCCTTACCCTCCAAGGAGGGTGCTCCCTCGCCTGGGGCAGCCGAGCCGGCCTCCTTTGGTGCCGGTGCCTCCATCGCAACGTTCCCACGCTTCTGGCCAAAGTGGCTACAACGAGTGGTACCTCGCCCTCGAGCCATGCACCTGGGGTCGCTGATACGGAGGTCGAGCAGCGTCGCGGGCACACGTCGGCTCTCCTCACATCCATGGATGCGATACAACTTCATGGCATGCTTGGCGCAGCCATCCAGGTATGTCCAGTCCCCGAGGATCAGGCCGGTGTGTTGCAGCCGTCTGATTCTTTTAATGTCGTGTTTTTATTTTTCGCATCCAGTCCTCGAGTGCGCGCTCGCTGAATTTCAGTGGGTGGGCACTTAGGATTTTTTGATTGCCAGTCCCCGAGTGCGCACTCGCTGAATTTCAGCGGGTGGGAACTCGCTGAATTTCAGTGGGTGGGCACTTAGGATTTGTTGATCGCCAGTCCCCGAGTGCGCACTCGCTGAATTTCAGCGGGTGGGCACTTAGGATTTTTTGATTGCCAGTCCCCGAGTGCGCACTCGCTGAATTTCAGCGGTTGGGCACCTTGGATTCCGCTTTGGTTAACTGTTTGAATTGTGTGCAGGGTCTGCAACGTGAGTCAGCTTACCAGCTTGCTGCGAAACGCCGCGCGGAGAAGGAACTGGCCACCGTCCAAGAGGCGAATAAGGGGCTTCAGGCAATTGCCGCGAAGGCAGAGGAGGCCCGCCAGGGACTTGTCCCAGCGAGTGAGTTGGCAGCGGCTCAATCGGCATTGAGCTCGGCTGAGAAGCGGATCGCCGACCTCGAGCGCGAGCTGAGGGAGGCGAAAGAGGAAGCGAGTTCGGCGGATGGTCGAGCCAAATCCGCCGTTACGGCCGCCGCGGAAGAACGTAAAGTTTCTGATGCCCTTGTTTCTGGGCTTCAGGATGATTACACTTCTCTTCAGAGCTTCATCACGGATCTCTCCCGTCCCTTGATTGGTGAGTGTGTCTGCCCCTACCTGTTGCATGTGCCTTTTTGTAATATCCGATGTACTCACTGTTATCTTCTATCCGCAGGTCGTATCCTTGATAGCACGGAAGAGGCGAGCTCGTTTGACGCGCGGCAATGTGTGGCCATGCTCGTCGACTCGGCGGCATTGTCGGCGACGTGCATCCGGGCCTACCTCCAGGAGATGTCGCCCATGGAAGTAATTCCCAGCGACCTCGTTGAGGTGTGGCAGTACTTGGAGAAGGCGTCGTCGGTCGTCGAGTTTATGACGCGATCGGCATTCCGACGTGGAGCAGCGACGGCGCTTAGCCTTGGGCTCGCCCACTTCCCGGAGGACTTCGACCTGGACGACATGACGAGTGGCTACCCGTCATCGACTGGCTCGGTGGAGATCTCTGAGGTACTCAAGTTGACGGACCGCGCCGCGGTGTACTCCGCGCGCGTCTGGGCAATGGGCGACCTCCTTCCTTACCAGGAGACGGTCGTCGCACCTAACGACCCCGATCCGCAGCACCGGGACTTCAAGATCGAGCAACCCTTCCGTGCGGCGATGGCGGGTGAGCTGACGACATACCCGTCAAACCCGTACACGCCCTTCTTTCGCAATCGCAAGGGTGCTGGCGAGTCATCTTCGAAGCCTGCGGAGTAGAATAGTTTGCCCTGGGGCGTTAGTAGCAGTTCTTCCGTTTGGGCATATTTTGTATTTTGTGACGATTGCAACATGCTATTAATGAGATATCGTGTTGTTTTGTGATTTGTCATGTGTTTTTCGATTGAGGGTTGAACGAGTCCCTGAGCGCGTCCGCCCTTTTTATGGGGTTTACCTCGTTTGTTATGTGTTTGCAGTTTTTGAATATTTTGTTATTGTGGTCGACTCGCCCGGACTAGGAGAGCCAGTCGCAAGGAGAGTCCCTTGAGCGCTCTGTACTTCACCGTTTTCCCTTGCGCGAACGAGGTCGGGTGGCCGAGTCCCCGAGCGTGGTACTTGGTTGTTCTAGGCGCGACTCGAGGGTGGGTGAGGACTTGGCGCGTTAGTTTGAGCGCGTCACTCCAGCCTGGCCCGTTGGGTCAGTCGCATGGCGAGTCCTGGGCATTCTCTCATACTTGGAATTTTCCCTAGCCGCTCGCGCTGAACTGGTCGTCAGTCCTCAAGCGTGGTACTTGGCCGTTCGAGTCGCTATGTTGAGGATGCGGAGGATCATGGTCGCTGTGAGAAGCGAAGGTAGTTGTCTTGCCTCGTAGAGCCAGTCGGGCTAGGCGACTCCAATGGGGCTCCGGGTAGGCTTTTTTCATGGACGTTGCAAGACCTGGGGTGACCCAGTGCCCTTGTAACGCACTACTTGGCCGTGCCGATCGCTGTACCAAAGGTTGACTTCTGCAGTTAGCTTGACGCAGTTATTACGAGTGCGAGTGGCACAAGACACGGAGAGTAGGCGCAATTTGCGGTAACCAATTCTTTTTATTTCATAGCGACTGGAGGGTACATATGTGGGGTTCTAGGAGTAGAACTTCCGTATGAGGTTTACATTCCATGGTCGCTTGACGTCAAGTTTGCCGTCCCCGCGGACGTCGATGAGGTAGTAGGCGTCGTTGCCGAGTACTCGTCCGACGGCGAATGGTCCCTCCCACGGAGGGGAAAGCTTGTGCATGCCCTTCTTGTCCTGGATGAGGCGTAGCTCCTCGACCCAGCACCCGGCGGTGCGCTCGAGTGGTACTTGGAGCCGGGGCTTCAGGCCATGGAGGATGCTCTGGTTGGCCCGTTCCGCCTGGCCGTTGGATTCTGGGTGGGCGACTGACGCGAGGTCGAGCCGGATGTGGTGTTCCGCGCAAAACTCGGCCATGGCTCCTTTGGCGAAGTTGGTGCCGTTGTCCGTGATGATGCTGTTTGGGAACCCGTAGCGATATATGAGCTCGCGTAGGAATTTAGTGGCGGTTTTCCCATCGCATTTCCGGACTGGTTTGGCCTCCACCCACTTTGTGAATTTTTCGACCGCGACCAGGAGGTGGGTGTAGCCGGAGGGAGCCTTTTTGAATGGGCCTACCATGTCCATACCCCACACGGCGAATGGCCAGGCGATGGGGATTGTCTTGAGCGCTGAGCTCGGCACGTGCGTCTGGTTGGCGTACTTCTGGCACCCGGCGCACCGCTGTACAATGTCGACGGCATCGGCGTGTGCGGTGGGCTAGTAGAAGCCATGCCGCATAGCCTTGGCGACCAGAGAGCGGGCGGCGACGTGGTGGCCATAGTCGCCGGAGTGGATGTCGTGAAGGATCTTGCGTCCTTCGGCGGGTTGGACGCAGCGTTGGAACACGCCGGTGACGCTGCGCTTGTGGAGGTCGCCGTCGATGATGGTGAAGGATTTGCATCGGCGTGCGATCATTCGGGCGTCCGTATCGTCTGCCAGCAAGGTGCCGGCCTCCAGGTAGGCGACGTATGGCTTGGTCCAATCGTCTGGCTCGGTGACGAGTGCGACCAGGGCTGCCTCTGGCTGCAGCGAGACTCCGATGTCGATCTCCCTTGGGGGAGAGACTGATGGCTTGGTGATCGTCTCGAGGAAGACGCCGGCGGGTGGTGCGAGTCGAGCCGACCCAATGCGAGAGAGTGCGTCGGCCTCCTTGTTCTTCCGCCTGTCAATCCACTCGACGGAGTAGCCTGCGAAATGTCCGCCCAGCTTGTCCACTGCTTGGCGGTATGCCGCCATGGTGGGGGAGACGGCGTCGCAGGTGCCAGCGACTTGCCCAGCGACGAGGTCGGAGTCTCCGTAGCAGCGTAGGCGGTTGACGTTCATCTCTTTGGCAGCTCGCATGCCGTGGAGTAGTGCCTCGTACTCGGCCATGTTGTTGGTGCAGGGGGTGAAGTCGAGGCAGAGGACATAGCGGAGCTTTTCGCCCTTTGGTGAAGTCAGCATGATCCCTGCTCCTGCGCCGTCCGCGTTCTTGGAGCCATCGAAGTGAAGGCTCCAGTAATAGAGGTATGGCAGCTTTTCTGGCTGCTCGGCCTCTTCCCAGTCGGCGATGAAGTCCGCTAGAGCCTGCGACTTGATTGCTTTTCGTGGCTCGTACTTAATGTTGTGGACACCGATCTCGACGGCCCACTTGGCGACTCGCCCGGTCGCCTCGCGGTTGCGGATGATGTCCTGCAACGGTGCTGAGGAGACGACCGTGATTGGGTGCTCCTGGAAGTAGTGCAGCAGGCGCCGCTGTGCTCTGAAGACTGTGTATACGAGTTTCTGGTACTGCGGGTATCGTTGGCGCGATTCGGTGAGGACCTCGCTGATGTAGTACACCGGTCGCTGTACCGGGCGCTCCTTTCCTTCCTCTGGTCGCTCGACGACCATGACGGCGCTGACGACGCGCTCGAAACCCGCGACGTAGACCAACATGGGTTCTTTGTAGACGGGGGCGGCGAGTAATGGTGCTACGAGTAGCACCTTCTTGAGGTCGCGGAGTGCGTCGTCCGCCTCCTTGTCCCACTGGAAGGTGGGGTTCTTGCGCATCAGGCGGTATAGGGGCATCGCCTTTTCGCCCAGGCGGGGGATGAAGCGACTGAGAGCCGCTAATCTCCCTGCAAGCTTCTGGACGCCGCGCAGGCACTCGGGTTTGCCGAGTCGAGCCCGTGTCGATCTTCATGGGGTTCGCCTCGATCCCGCGCTTGGAGACGACGTATCCTAGTAGTTGCCCTGCTGGTACACCGAAGGTGCATTTGCCTGGGTTGAGTTTTATCTTGTATTTCCGCAGGTTGGAGAATGTTTCCACCAGGTCGGCGAGTAGATCGCCCTGATGAGCGGATTTCACGACCATGTCGTCGATGTAGACGTGGATGTTGCGGCCAATTTGGCTCACGAGGCACTCCTGCATGCATCGCTGGTAGGTCGCCCCCGGCGTTCTTGAGGACGAAGGTCATGGTGGTGTAGCAGAAGGCTCCGAATGGCGTGATGAACGCCGTCTTCTCCTCGTCCTCAACAGCCATTTTGATCTGGTTGTACCCAGAGTAGGCGTCGAGGAAACACAGCGACTCCGAGCCCGTGGTGGAGTCGATTATTTGGTAGATCAGCGGGAGGACGAACTGCTCCTTCGGGCAGGCGTTGTTCAAGTTTGTGTAGTCGATACACATCCTCCAGGTCCCGTTCTTCTTC
The DNA here is from genome assembly GCA_030063025.1 of Avena longiglumis. NCBI lineage: Eukaryota > Viridiplantae > Streptophyta > Magnoliopsida > Poales > Poaceae > Avena > Avena longiglumis. The sequence continues at coordinate 21,271,896 of CP125978.1, read as the reverse complement.
TCGACCAGGACTGGGTTTGCCAGCGACTTGGAGTACTTGATTGGCCGGATGAAGCCTGCAGCGAGTAGACGCTACACCTCCTCGGCGATAGCTCGGCGGCGCTATTCATTGAAGGGCCGGAGCGACTGTTTGACGGGTCGCACTTTGGGGTCGGCGTTTAGTTTGTGCTCACAGAGTTCCCTAGGGACACCAGGCATGTCAGAGGGCTTCCATGCGAAGATGACCCTGTTCTCACGGAGGAACTCGATGAGCGCGCCTTCCTAGGCTGGGCTCATCCCTGTTCCGATCGTCACCGTCTGACTGGAGTCGCCTGGGACCAGCTCGATGGTGCGGGTGTGCATCGTTGCCTCGAAGGCTGAGGTGTTTGCGCCCTCCGAATTGGGCTTCTTGAGTATGGTGGGGTCGTCATTGTTCACCCCGCTCGCGTACTTTGCGAGCTCGTCGGCGTGGTTGGCCTCTGCCGCGATGACGGCGTCGGCGAGTTCGGCTCCTTTGGCCTCGCACTCGGCGGCCATGTCAGGGTCGCCGTTGATGGTGATGAAGCCGCACGGCCCGCGGAGCTTCATCGCGTTGTACGCGTAGTGTGATGCTGCCATGAACTTGGCGAACGCCTGGCGCCCCAGGACGCAGTGGTAGGGGCTGTCGAAGGGTACCAGCTCAAAGACGATCCGCTCGGTGCGGAAGTTTGCTGGCGTGCCGAAGGTGACTGGCAGCGTGACCTTGCCGATCGGGTACGCCTTCCGACCTTGGACGATGCCGTGGAACATGGTGTGGGTCGTCTCGATCATCGACTGCGGGAGCCGCAGCCGCCTGAAGGTGTCTAGGTACAGGATGTTGATGGAGCTGCCGCCGTCCATCAATGTCTTGGGGAGCCAGTAGTCGCCCACCTTTGGCTTGACCACCAGGGAGACTCGGCCTGGGTACTCGATGCGCGGCGAGTGGTCCTGGCGGCTCCAGGTGATGGGCTGCTCCGACCAGTTGAGGAACTGGGGAACGTCCACCTGGGCTACCGCGTTTACGGCGACGGCGCGGGTGATGACCTTCTTCTCGCGCTTCGTGTTGAAGCATGTGAAGGTATGGAGTGAGCCAGCCATGTTGCCGTATTTTCCGCCGTTTGGCGGGTTGTTGTCGGGGTCCTCCCGTGCTCGCCGTGCCTTCTCAATGTCCCTGAGGGTGTGCGTTGCGGTCTTCCCTTCCCTGCTATGAAACGCACAAGGTTGGTTAAGGAGGGCCGCGGGGTCGAACCTTGGCTTGGCCTTGTAGTTGCCGCCGTCACGGCGTTGTCCTCCGTCGCGGCGGAAGCTTTTGGGCTCGTGTTGTGCGTGCCCGGCGTTGGCGACGAAGTCGACTTGCCCGTCCGGCGCTTGCCGGTGAGGAGAGTGTTGTTGTAGCGTAGGTCGGACCGTCGTCCGTTGTCGTTACCGCTCGTGCGGCGTTGGCCTCCCGACTCGTCGTCGGTTTCCTGGTTTGGATCCTCCTCCGCGTACCGTTTGGCGATATTGAGGAGGTCCGGTATGTTGTCGAGCGTGCGCGAATGTCGCTTGAGCTTGGTGACCAAGGGCTCGTAGTGGCACGAGGTATTGAAGCAATGTATCGCGGTGTCCGGGTGGATGCCAAACGCGTTGTGCCAGAGTTCTTGCCACCGCTGGACCCAGTTGCGGGTCGACTCGCTGGGTCCCTGGACGCATCGCTCCAGGTCCTCGATGGTGGTGGCCCGGGTGTAGGAGCCCTCGAAGTGCCTGACGAAGGTGTCGCGCATCTCCACCCAGGAGTCGATGCTGTCCTGGGGGAGGGTGTTGATCCACTGTCTGCACGTCCCCTCCATCATCAAGGGGAGGTAACGGGCGGCTAGCAGGTCGGTGTGGCCGGCAATCCCCATCGCCATGAGGTATGTATCCAGCCGCACAGAGGGTTCGTACGAGGGTTCGTACTTCTCTATTTCCTTCGATGCCTTGAAGTTCGCCGGGTATTTTTCGCCTCGGATCATTGGTCCGAAGCACCTGGGCCCGAGTCGACTTAGCGACCCCATCGGGTCGCCATCGCGGCGATTGGTTAGGGCGTGCCGCAAGTCGTCGGGCTGGCGGGCGCGCCAGCTTTGGTTGTTGATGATGTGGGTGCGGGCGTTGATGGGTTGACTGTTGGCGGCGACAAAGTTGTTCGCTGGCCTGGGGTCGTTGGTGGAGAGTGCCGCGTTCGCAGGTCGATGTTGGGGCTGCAGTGGCTCTGGTGGCGGGCAGTTGAGGGTGTTTGCCGCCAGTGGGCGCGGCCGCTTGAGGCCGCTCTGCTGCCTGAAGAGCGCGAGTACAACCGACCCTGCGAGTCGGCACCTGCGTTTTGCTGTTTGACCGCCTTTGCGAGCAGGGCCCTGACGTACTAGATCTGTAGGGCGCCATCACCGGTGGCCGAGATGTTGTCGGCCGCTGCTCGACCTGCCACAAGGTTGTCCATCGGGGTGGAGAACAGTGGCAGGCCATTCGCGTCTCTCTCCCGTGAGGAGACCACTATTCGTGGTTGGTCCCTGGGAGGTGTGCGGTTGGGTGGAGGTGGGGCGCCCTTCGCCATCGACCCTGGTGGGGGCCGGGCGCTTCCTCCTGGCGGCGCGTTCTCGCAGATCGCCGCCGCCACGCTGGCCGGTCATTCGTCGTCGGTTCGTGGCACGCCGACGCGGTGGGGTTCAGCGCGACTGATTGCTGCTGGTGGTAGCGCGACAGCTCCTGGCTCACACCTCGGCGAAATTTTTCGCGCTCGGCTTGCTCCTTGCGGACTGCCTCCGCCAGCTTCAGGCGGAGTTCCTCGACCTCCGTTGCCGTGGAGTTAGGAGGGATCGGGAAGGAGAAGGGATCCTCCGGCGGATCGGTGTCAGTCGCCATGTAGGTCGCGGCGTGGTGACCGGTCCCGTCGCGGAGGTCAGCGGAATTTTCCGACCCGGAGTCGAAATCAAAGATCCCAAGGATGGAGGGATCTTCGAAGTCTCCCACGTTGGAGACCTAGGTGATGGAGCCCGCGGGTGAAGCCGCGGTGATGGATCCGCCGAGTGACGCTGGGGTCGCCAAGTCGGCGTCGTCGTTGAGGGCCGCGTCTTCCGCGGCCGCGGAGTTCTCGGCCACGTTGCTGTGGGCCGAGTTGTACTCGGAGGCGAGGCGATGGATCGTGCGGACCTGGCTCTCGGAGAGCTGATCGCGTGGCGGCGACTCGCGGATGCGAGTCGATTCCTCCGAGACGATGACGTCGGTGAGGCCGACGAAGAGGCTGATCGTGCCGACTGGCAGGATCATGCTGTGCGTGACGGGTCGCGCCGCCGGGACGTAGCTGCTCGGCAAGATCTGGAGCATCTCGCCGATCGCTATCATGCGGCCGGTGGCGACCGTCTCGTTGATAGGCAGATTGGATCTCGCCGCAGAATACCGGCCGGACCGTCCAGGCCCCATGGTGGGCGCCACTATCGTGGGAATGGTCACGGCAGATGCTGCAATCGGCAGCGAGTAGTAGAACGAGGGGCAAGGGCGGCCAGCCATCTGCGGTACAAGATGAGGGCGAAGACACAAGGTTTTACCAGTTCGCCTCCGGGGTAAAGACGCATCTGCTAGATTGTATTATGATGGTGGTACAATGGGCGAGCTCGGCGGCTAGGCGGCGAGTCGCTTGGGTGTATGATGGAACGTATCTCTACACGCCCTGTTGGGGGGTTTATATAGTCTTACCTCCCCTAGGGTTTACATATCTCAACCGAATCAGTTAAGGCTTCGGTAATCGTTTAACCTAATCCGACTGGGCCTATCTACTCGCCTGGGCCTTCAGCTTCCAGTCGCTTGAATCCACACTGGGCCTTGATCCAGTCGCCGTCTTGCAGGCCCACTCGCCAGTTCCTGGGCCAGTCGGAAACGTCCTGTTGGGTATACCCCGGTAGGCATATCCCCATCAGCAGCTCCGAGCGCCCCTCGCCAAGCCAACGCCACCTCGAGCTTCACCAACCCTCTGCGAGCACGGTGAGATATTTCCCTTCTTCCCTTGCTTCCGGTAATCGCCGCGACGCAACCGTCTGACAGTGCGCCGCCAGTTACTGGTCGAGCAACTGTGAGCCGTGCGATGCAAATCGTCTGGCTGTGATTAGATTAGTCGAGCAACTGTGAGCCGTGCGATGCAAATCGTCTGGCTGTGATTAGATCTTAACTGAAGTCGTACGCGCCCATCTGAGCCATACGTTTTAAATTAGATCCAACTATCCACAGAGTCTGATCCGCACGAAGCGGTACCGGCCAATAGAAATACGTCACGTGGACAAGGTTTTGTTTAAAACAGAAATTAGAATCTCTTTGAATTGCAAACTTGTAAAATTCATAACTTTAGTTCTACACGTCCAAATTTTTCAAATTTTATATCAATGGAATCAGTAGAACAAGTACTTTGCAACCATGCACTTTGTTTAATGTTTTTCTTCTGGAAAATTAGTTGAAATTGCAGAAACTTGTGTAGGCTTATTATGAATATAAAAATTGTTCTAGATATAATTTTAATGTGAAATCTTTGCAAAATGGTTTGTTGTGAACCTACTGACCTTAGGAACCAACTTATGGATTTAAAAATGTATTTTGTGAAGATAAGAAATAAATATTTGAATTAGCCCATTTCTAGTCAAATAAAAATATTGATTATGATTTAGAAATGATTTTTGAGTAAAACCTTTGGGAAATGATTTTATTCAAACCTTCTGACCCTAAACACCAAGTTTTGAGAATTAAAATATATTTGGTAAACCCTTTAAAGAATATTCCTTTGCTAAAAACATTTTCAACCACATAAAATAATGATTTGATTTAAAAATAGTTTATAGATAAAACCTTTTGCAAATGGTTTTACCACTTTAGTAAATGACCACTTTTGAACTTTATAATGTTTAGAGCCTAGTATAAACCACTTTTGCAAGTAAAACTATCTTTTGCATGCTTGTATGGATGACCATGTTTCTATTATTTTATGTGTGATAAATTGGTTGGAATGCTAGTTGAATCTATGTTTGCTTGATTGAATTGTAGTGGAATTAGAAGAGTGTGATATTTGCAAGATCAAGAAGTGAACCATCATTATCTACTAAAAAGGCAAGTGACACTATCATCCAAGTCCTACTATTTTCATTACACTTAGTGGATTTTGTAACATGCATGGAAAGGTTTAATATATTTTATGCTATGCTAAATCCTAATAGGATACCCTTATATATCCCTTAGTGGAAACAATGTAGTGGTAGTATGCTTAGCCCTGCTATATATTGGGATGGGATACATGATATGATTATATGAAGAGTTGAAAAGACATATGTTTTATATAATAAAACAAGTACTCAATAAACCACCTGGGTGGACAAGGATACTCAAGTTTTGGACAAGGTGGCAACAAAAGGAACCATGTTTATATGGCCATCTCTTTTTGTATGTGCACTAGAAGAAAACCACCGAGGGACTTAGAGATTGAACATGTTTCTCGTACAATGGCTTCCGTGTACAGCCACATGTTAAATGGGCTTTGTCTTAGTCAACTACATAGTGGAAGACCCATGCATTGGCATCTTCAGGTTAACTAGAATCGTGTAAGGGAACTTGTAACCCTACATTGGTGCCTGGATGACAAGCTAGCATTGTGTATTGGGAGGACTCCTATGGAAAGACTTTGTCACATTCTCAATCTGCCAGTACTCCATTTTGGTGAGTACTTATCCAACGGCCACTGGTGGCATCCAGATGAGATTGTGTCATGTGGGTAAAGTGTACAACTTCTGCAGAAGATCAAAATTCTAAGTACTTAGCCGTGTCCCCGGTTATGGACAACACTGAGCAACTATGGCCTGAAGCTATGGAAGATCTCGACATTCCAATTTCTCAAAGTAAAACTTGATGGTGACAACAAGGGGTTTGAAGCACTTGGTGTTTTCCAAGGAGTTCAGAAAGATTTTCAAGAGAGCAAAACTATTTTGAAAAGATAGGACAAAACTATATTGATTTCTGCAAATGAGCCTAAACCCTACTTAGCCAAATATGTATGTAATGATAGGATCCACTTATTTCTACATAGTAGTGAAACTTGCCAATACAATTCAAATGTATTGACCCTTGTGGCTGTAACTTATTATGTTGCAGGTTTGTTTGATGTTAGTGAAGTGTGTTAAATAGGGTTACAACTCTACAACCAACATGACTGCCTGTGGCACTTTGAAGATGAAGGACTCCATGCTATATAGTTATTCTGCTGCATTGTAATGAGATAGCCAAATGAGCTATGTAAGATGTAATGTATCATTTTATTCCTGGTTATAAAGTTGTATTATGACTGTTGTTTCTTGATATTACATCTTAAACTGTGGATGCTAGCTATTGATCCAGGGACTAGCATTGTAAACACAGGGATCTCTACCTTATTGAAGGTTGGGACCTTACATTATCACTTACCTACTCGAGGACGAGCAGGAGTTAAGCTTGGGGATGCTGATACGTTGAAAAAGTATCTATAATTTTTGATACTCCATGCTTGTTTAGTATCTACTTTTCTTTACTTGTCTACACTTTGAGGTGCTTTTTACATGTTTTCTGGTACTAACCTATTAACAAGTTGCAACTGTGCCAGATGCCTATTTTCTGCTGTTTTTGGTTTCAGAAAAGTTAGTAAAGAAATATTCTCGAAATTTGACAGGACGAAGGACAAAGTCAATAACTTTCCGTGGGGAACAAGAAGTCCAAAGGAGAGCCCGAGGGGTCGGCCAGAGGGGCCAGATCCCCCCAGGCGCGGGTGGGCCCTAGCCTGCGCCTGGCTAGGGTTTGGCCGCCCTGGCGGCCACCTCGGTCTCCCCCTTCGCCTATAATAAGCCCCCGATGTAGAAACTCTGGGGACCCGATCAGAAATCAACTAAACCGTCTGTAGCTGCCGCCACCATCGTCCCTAGATTCGGGGGGATCTGAAGCTCTTCCCGACACCCTGTCGGAGGGGAGATCATCCTGGAGGCCTTCTCTCCTATATGATTTGTGAGTAGTTCCACCTTGTACTATGGGTCCATGTAGTAGCTAGATGGTTGTATCTCCTGCTTGTGCTTTCATGTATAGATGTTGTGAGCTCCGTTCATGATCAAGATCTAATCTATTTGTAATCATCCATGTTGTGTTTGCGGGGATCCGATGGATATTGGGATTAATATGTTGGTTGGATTAATGGTTCTATATTTATGATTTAAACATGTCTATGTTGTTTGTGATCTTGCATGCTCTCTGTTGTTAGTGGTTATCTTGGCCACGTAGTTGCTAGTGACTCCAAGAGGGAGTATTTATGCTCGATAGTGGGTTCATGCCTCTAGTTTCCAAGGGAAGTGAGAGAAATCTCTTCAGTTGTAGATGTGTTGTTGCTACTAGGGAGAAAACAACGGTCTCTTGTTCATGGAACATGTGGACTATTTACCTTACACACTTTGCTTAAAGCAGTTCTATGTTGCTTACAACTTAATACTGGAGGGGGTTCGGATGATAACCTGAAGGTGGACTTCTAGTCATAGATGCAGTTGGATTACGGTCTATGTATATTGTTGTATTGCCCACTCAACCTCATAGGATCTTTCTGGATAGTAATTGCATTGTTATGCCTTGCTCAGTTCCTATCAATTGACCCGCTGTAATTTGTTTACCCTTCATGCCATGTTGTTTATCTAAGGCGAGCACCTCTAGTGAACTATGGACCCCGGTCCAATCTTTACCATTGATACATCTTCCACTGTTACTTGTTTACTTGCTGCAAACCATTGTTTTCCACACCATACGTTTAATACTTTGTTACAGCAAACCGGTGAGCTTGACAACCTCACTGATTCATTGGGGCAAAGTCTTGAGTTTGTGTTGTGCAGGTCTCCACGTTGTTTGCAACACCTGTGTGATGTTTCCTTCCTCCTTCTGGTTCGATAACCTCGGTCTCAACTGAGGGAAAACTTGCTTCTTGCTCTTCACACTCTGCGCTTGGGGTTACCAATGAGGCCCCAGCTAGCATCAAGTATTGATGGCGCCATTGTTGGGGACTCTACTTCAACCTCTTCCTCGAGCACCATCATACAGAACTTGCAGATAAGATCACAAACAATACTATCATCATGAATCAATAACATGTTCAGATCTGAGATCATGGTACTCGGGCCCTACTGACAAGAATTACGCACAACAAGTTGCAACAAAATCAAATAGCACTAATAGAGATACTAGGAACCATGCCCTAACAATATTATTCGGTTACATGATAGAAGTCATCCAATCCCTACCATCCCCATAGCCTACAACGGGGGATTACTCACTCATAGATGGGGGAAACATGGATGGTTGATGGAGAGGCGTCGGTGATGATAATGGCGATGATCTCCTCCAATTCCCCATCCCAGCAGGGTGCCAGAACGGAGTTTCTGATTCCGAATCGCGGTTTCTAGTGGTGGCGGCATAGAGGATCTCGCCTATGGAAACTATCGAACCCCCTTAAGTTTTTGGGTCAGAAGGCAACTTATAGGCAAAGAGGGAGGCCGAGGGGTTGCCTGGGGCGGCCACACCCCCTCCTGGCGCGGCCAGGCCTGGCCCGCGTGGCCAGGGGGTGTGAGCCCCCCAAAGCCCCACTCCGTCTCGTATTCTGGCTCCATGAGTATTCTGGTGAAATATGATTTTTGGCATATTTTCCTGGATGTTTCCTGATAGTTGATTTTCTACACAAAAACTAGACACCAAGGTAATTCTGCTAAAAACAACGTCAGTCTGTGTTAGTAGTATCCAAATCACACAAGTTTAGAGGAGAAACAATAGCAAACATGTTCGAGAAAGTAGTTACATTTTGGACATATCAACTCCCCCCAAGCTTAGCTTATTGCTTGTCCTCAAGCAATTTAGTTGAAAACTGAGTGCGATAAAAGAACTTTCACGAACACATTGGCTTCATATGATGTAAATATTCTCAGGATAGGAGTAGATGCTTAGACAGTTCATAATAAGGAGTATGCAACTAAGTCTACTCAATAGTCATTGCAAGCTATGAAGAGATTCCAACACAATATTAATAAGTAGCATGAAACATAAACATAAGCAACATTGTAATGCTCATAAGAAGGTATGATAAAGTGGCATCTCGCTTGCCTTTGATTGTGAACCAACACATAAATGCCTAGGCACCTCTGAAGTTCAAGTGAAGACTAGAAGTAAAGATATCAAAGATACAAGCATTAAAGTCATGACATAATTAACCAAGTTTTGAGACAAGCACTATACTAAGAATGACAACTATGCTCTCAAGAAGGTGCTCATAGAATAAGTGGAAACTCAACAAGGAAGTGAAAAGGTTTTGAAAAGTTTGAAAGGCTTCCAAATGCTAAAAGTAAGGTACTCATTAGATTTGAGCTCTCATTGCCCCTATCATAGGCATCTTTAAATGGTTAAGGTGAAAGTGAGGTCCAATATGAGTTATATGCTTGACAGACCATAAACTGGAAATCTCATGTCCCTTGAATACAAGGGCCGCTCCTCATGCTACTCAAATTTAGTTACCGGCAAGTTCTTGTCATAGTAACGGGGTACCCCTTGCATATGATACATGAGCTATCCCATAATCAAAATGACAAGGCAAGCATATGGTGAGCATCTCAACAATCTTTTTATTTGCTATTTGCATAGGTTTTTATTGAGGATGCTTCACAGATTGCTCACTATGGTTATCCTGCAAGTTTCCACCATGATTAGGCATGGCTTAGGCTAGCGGCCCAGGTGTTTCTCTAACACAATGTACATAACTCCATGGACTTACAAGCTCCCCTTTTATTTCACACCGACGACATCTGTAAACAAAAGAGCATGATATCAACTAGGTACAAAGTACAGGTGCAATGTTGAAAGCGTTCCCCGTGATAGCACGGTTCTGCTAACTCCCAGCCTATAATTTGCAAGCATATAACTTTCATGGACAGTCACAATGGTTCAGGTTTTATTAAGTGCAAGAAATAAAGTGTGCCATCAAGTTCGTGAGAGCTTTACTAACTAACTTTCTCAAAACAAGCAATCATTTTATTTGGAAGAAAACAAGGCATAATAAATATGCATTGAATAGCAAATGGTGTTAATAGGTAGATATGGTGGACACTTTGGCAATATTGGTTTTGGGGAGTTGGAAGCACAAGCAAACATTCATATGACATGCTACAAACTATTAGCGAGCTGGATATATCACAAGAGAGCAAGAACTACTAATAATCCATAAATAACATACACCTTACATAAATAGGCTAAGCATGCTCACAATGATGAGTATATGTACGAAAATGAAACAAATAGAGTTCGTTACCAGCCTCTTACCACACCTAGAGTTGTCATTAATCTTCATTATTGCCCTTCACTTGTGTGGATTGAATAATAACATGAAACCAAACTCCACTCAAGACCACTGAACCCTGCAAAGAACTTGACAAAACCAAAGAAGAACAAGAAATATTTTTGGTGTTTTCGATTTTTTTAATAGCAAGCACACACAAAGCAAAGCAAAATATTTTTGGATTTTTCTTAAGGCAAACCAAAGAAAAAAAACAAAGAAACAAACTAAGAGAAACAACGAAAATATTTTTGGTCTTTTTGTGTTTTGGGAAAGCAGAAAGAAAAACCAAAAAGAAAACGAAAACATGGATATACAAAGAACCGATGAAAATGATATAGAGATGAGTGCAATGTCAGTGTACCTCCCCCCAAGCTTAGGCTTTTGTCCTAAGTGGGGCTGAACCCCATGGTGACCAAGAAGGTGCACCTCTGTTGTGCGACGAGGAGGCCCCTTCGTCCTGGTACATGCTCGAGGAAGCCTCTGTGTAGTGAACAGAGTAGTCATAAGAGGGCGCGTCCCCCTGGTAGTGTCCGTGGAAATCAAAAATGCGTAGCTGCTCGTCCATCTCCTCTTTGGTGCGTGACCAAGGTCCCTGGGAAATACTGAACAAATTGGTTTGTGGCAAAGGAATTTCCCTCTCTTCCCCATCAGTAAACAGCATCCTGTAAACCAAATTATCAAAGGTAAATCTAGCAGTAACAAAGTGATGCGCTTTCATGGCAGCAAGATCAAGCCTCTGAGGATCCAAAATTGTATCATTTGGATCAACAGGGAGACCCAAGGAAGCAACTACACGTGTAGCAATAATACCCCCATAAATGGGTCCTCTAGCAGCTAAGCAATGAGCAATGAGAGAACCAAGATTATACCTGGTTTCATTGTTGATTGCAGCAACTAGAAAGGACAAATTATAGTTGGAAATATTGCTAGTGTTCTCCCTACCAAGAATACTAGTAGCAAGATAATAAGCAAAATATCTCATAGCTGGGAGTTGAATATTTCTTATCTTTCCGCGCTGGGCCCTGCGGTCATCATCATTAGTTACCCCGCGGTAGAGCTCCAACAAATCAGCGGGCTGACCTTGAATCTTCTTCACCGTCCCAGCCATGCCAATACCTATAATGTCACAAAATTGCTCCAATGTAATGGTAAAAGGCCTACCATAGATTTTGAATGAAATCTTTGAGCTGTAGGAGGTGTTAGTGAAAGTGAAACTCCCCACAAAAGTTTTAGTGAGCACAGCATACTGCACACTCTCGTCCTGCATATAACCAGTTAGACCAACTCTTCCAACAAGAGTTAGGAAATCATTGAGAATCCTCGCAGCTCGCAAAAAGGTAAAACAAGGGAAGGTAGAAGGGTGTGGATCCCCCTCATCTCCCTCGTCACCAAAGCGCAACGTAATAAGATCCTTATTGTATGACGGCTTAGCTCGGTAGGATGATCTCGAAGGCCTTGTCCTCCTAGGTGCATCACTCTCAAATATTTCTCCAAAGGTGTGGTTGTCCATTATCCTTCTTCTAAATTTTTTATACAAATATCAAACCAAGTGATTTCCAACTTAATAAATGAAGGGGAACTACTATAGGAACTTGCTAGAGGGCTAAACATGCATCAAAATGCAATCTCTAAGCATAGAACAAGCATGCAATCTCACATAACCTGACACCTAAAGTAGCAAAATACTCAAGATACAAACCACCAATCACAAATCTAATTGGACAAGTGGAGGAGGCACATACCAAGGAGAAATCCCTCCAAAAATCAGCAGAAAAGATGGGCTAAGCAAGGAGATCGAAAATAGGGAGCAAGAATAGCAGGAACTCGAGCTTGAGAAAGTTTTCCGGTGTTTTCAGGAGAGAGAAATAAGTGGATGGAAGGAGACACTTTGGAGGGCCACAGGTGGGCCACACCTAGGCCAGGCGTCACCTGGGGCTGGCTACGCCACCAGGGGGTGTGCTGGCGTGGTGGGTCCCCCTGGGCCACTCCAGGTGTCCCTCCGCCCATTTTTTCAAGGAACATTTTAATATGAATTTTCTGGAATTATTTGGGAAACTTTATTTTTGGCCAATTTTCAGGGTATGAAAATTGATTTTACTGCAGAAAAACATTTTTAGAAGAAGGAAAAAGCAAACCAAAACCAAAACTACAGAAGTCCTAAAACACTCTAACAAGCAAACAACTAGCAAAACTAAAACTAACAAGAGAGAAAGAAAGGAGAAAACTAAAGGTGAGCAAGTATATCCACTGTGAAAGCATTGTTTTTGTTCATTAAAATCCTTTTGTTAACAAGGTTGATCAAGTATTGTTACCAAAATAATCTTATATGAAACAAAACTTTGCATTTAACTGAATGATTATGTTACCTCAATCTTGATAGCAATAGTCCCAATCATAATAGTTTCAAAACTTTCTTGTGGAATGGGACAATATATTTCTCCAACTTTGATGCCTTCAATATTTTCAATTGAATTCAGGCCATAGCTCTTATCAATCTTCTTGGGGAAATAGACAATATGCTCTTTGTCATTAATATTAAAAGTTACTTTTCCTTGATTACAATTGATGACAACACCTGAAGTATTAAGAAAATGTATCCCAATAATAATAGACATATTATCATCTTCAGGCATCTCAAGCACAACAAAATCAGTTAAAACCAAGCAATTATGAGCCACTTGAACAGGAACATCCTCACATATACCAACAGGAATAATAGTTGACTTATCAGCCATTTGCAAAGATGTATCAGTTGGTATCAACTTTTCTAGCTGGAGTCTCTTGTAGAGAGAAAAAGGCATAACACTAACTCCAGCTCCCAGATCACATAATGCAGTTCTAACATAATTATTCTTAATAGAGCAAGGAATAGTTGGTATACCTGGATCACCAAGTTTCTTTGGAACCTTGCCATTGAAGGAATAATTAGCAAGCAAAGTAGAAATTTCCTCATTAGGAATCTTCCTTTTATTAGGGACAATATCCTTCATATACTTTGAATAAGGAGGAAACTTAATAGCATCAGTCAAAGGAATTTGCAAAAATAAAGGTTTCATCCACTCACAAAACTTGTTGTAGTGTTCTTCCTCCTTAGACTTGTGTTTCTTATTAGGAAAAGGCACAGGTTTCTGCACCCAAGGTTCTCTTTCTCTACCATGTTTATTAGCAATAAAATCTTCCTTAGTGTACCTAGTGTTCTTAGTGTGCTTCTCAGGTTCTTCCTCAACTTCTTCCCTATCAGGAGCATCATTTTTATCATTACCACTTTTAGTTTCAGCATCAGAGATAGATATACTATTAGGATCTATAGCAGGTTCAGGAGGTTCCTCAATTGTTTTGTGTTTCTTTTTATTTCTCTTATGAGGACTACCATTATTCTCAACTTGTTGAGAATCCTTCTCAATTCTTTTAGGGTGTCCTTCGGGATATAAAGGATCTTGATTGGCTGTACCACTCCTAGTTCTAATTCCATAAGCATGTTTATCTCCTAAAGCATTAACTAGCATATCCTTTTGTACCTTAGCAAGTTGATCAATTTGGGTTTGAACCATTTGAAAGTGTTTACAAAGCATTTTAACATCATTAGCAGTTCTTTCCACAATATCTTTCAACTCATTAATAGCTCTATTGTTTTCCAATAAATGATTCTAAACTTATTTATTAAAATAACCTTGCTTACATATAAACGTATCAAGTTCCTCTAAACATTGATTAGGAGGCTTACCATAAGGAACATCACCTTCATCAAAGTGTTGGAGAGCGTGTACCTCAGTAGTGTACCTCAGTAGGGAATTGGATTACATAATTATTCTATAGGCAGTAGGTTTTTCACATATTCAGATCTAATACCTTTCTCCTTAAGGAATTTCTTAGCTTCTTCCATCACTTCATTATTTAATGCAATCATTCCCCTCTTCTTTGGTGTTGGTGTTGGAATTGGTTCAGGCACAACTCGTTCAGGAATAGTAGGCTTAGGTGTAATTAACTCAGTTGAAGTCCAATCATCATAATTCCTGCCTAGTGTAGGAGTTCTTTTCCTGAAAACACAATCAGCAAAACTATCTAGGTGTGTCATAGAATCATCAGTTAGTCCATTATAATAAATATCAAGAAGCTCATTTTTAGGAAATGGACATCCAGGATGTGCATGAATCAAGGCACAGAACCTTGTCCATGACTCAGACAATTTCTCTTCTTATCCCGATTTAAAATCAAAAAGTTTATGCAAAGCAGCATGTCTAGCACTAGGAGGAAAATATTTCTAGAAGAAAGAAGCAATCAAACAATGAGGGCTATCAATTGATCCAGGAGGTAATCTATTAAACCAAGCTTTAGCTTCTCCTTTTAGTGAAAAAGGGAAGATCTTTGTAAAAAAGTACTTGTGCATCTTAAAATCATCAGAGAATAAGACACTCATAGTGGAAAGCTCATTCATATGTGCTACATCACTTGCATTTTTAGTCCCACAAAAAGGTTCTTTCTCAACAATGTCTATTATAGGATAAGTCAAGAGAGAAATCATAATCTTTATGTTTAATATCTATGGGATAGGTAGCAAACTTAGCATCAGGAGACAGTTTAGGAATAATAGTACGTTTCTCAAGGAGACTCCTAATAGCACTGGCACCACGTGTGTTTTGGTACTCTTCAATAAATTCATCAGTCATTTCAATGTAACCATGATTAATATCATGTCTCTCTCTAGACTCAGGTGAGCTAATAGGTGTGATAGTGTCTTCACTAGGATTTTAAGTGTTTCCTAGTCTAGCCATTATAGCATCTAGGAACGGACCTAATGAACCACTCGAATCAAGCACAGTAGAAGTAACATCATGAGTATCAAAAGCAGTTTCAGATTCAGCAGTAGTAGCAGTGTGTGTAGCATGTGTATGTGGTGGTGGTGTAACAAGCTTACTTATAACAGATGGTGAATCAAGAGCAGCAGAGGTGTTTAGGACTGTACCTCTTCTTGTAGTGGAAGGTAAAATGGGAAAATTTCCATCACGAGACTTCCCCATGATGAAAGGAATAGCAGTGAACAATAATAGATCCAAGTGAACTTACAAATAAAGCTATTCTCCCTGGCAACGGCGCCAGAAAATAGTCTTGATGACCCACAAGTATAGGGGATCGCAACAATCTTCGAGGGCAGTATTACCCAATTTATTGATTCGACACAAGTGGAGCCAAAGAATACTTATAAGCCTTAACAACTGAGTTGTCAATTCAGCTGCACCTGGAAATAGTTCTTGCTCACAGTAGTTTATCAGTAGCAACAGTTTGGTAGTAGCAACAGCAAAGCAACAACAATAGTAGAACAAGAGCAATAGTAACAGTAACGGTAAACAGTGGGATTCGAGTGCGGTAGGCATAGGGATGGATGGATAGGCGTTGCATGGACGAGTCTAAACATGTAACTTCAAGATCTAGGGCATTGTAGATAAATAATAACAAGCATCCAAGTACTAAACAATCCTAGGCATGTGCTCCAAATATAGTCATACGTGCTCGCAATGAGAACATGCACAACATCTTCTGTCCAGCCAGCCCGTGGCAGCGGGGCCTCTAGGGAACTACTGGCAATTAAGGTGCTCCTTTTAATAGAGCATTGGAGCAAAGAATTCACACTCCATGAACACATATGATCCTCACACCACAGCATCTCCTCATGTTGTCCCAATTAGTGTCACTTCGGGGCCTTTGGATCCGGACAATGATATCTGTACACAACTTGCAGATAAGATCACAAACAATACTATCATAATGATTCAATAATAAGTTCAGATCTGAGATCATGGCACTCGGGCCCTATTGACAAGCATTAAGCACAACAAGTTGCAACAAAGTCAAATAGCACTAATAGAGATACTAGGCACTATGACCTAACAAATCTTATTCGATTACATGATAGAACTCATCCAATCCCTACCATCCCCAAGCCTACAACGGGGGATTACTCACTCATGGATGAGGGAAACATTGATGGTTGATGGAGATGCGTGGGTGATGACAAGGTGCCAGAACGAAGTTTCTGGATCCGAATCTTGGTTTCTGGTGGCGGCGGTGTAGCGGAACTCTTTCTGGAAAATTATCGCCCCCCCCCCCCCCGGTTTTTAGGTCATGAGGCAACTTATAGGCTCAGAGGGAGGCCGAGGGGGTGCCTAGGGTGGTTGCAGTAGCAATAGCAAAGAAACAGCAGCAGTAGACAAAATCAATAGTAACACTAGCAGCAAATAGTAGGATATGAGCACGTTAGGCATAGGGGTGGATGGATGGGCGTTGCATGGACAAGTCTAAACATGTAACTTCAAGATCTAGGGAATTTGCAGAGAAATAAGATAAAGCATCCAAGTACTAAATAATCCTAGGCATGTGTCCCAAATATAGTCATACTGCTCGCAATGAGAACTTCCACAACATCTTTTGTCTAGCTAGCCTGTTGGAGTGGGGCCTCAAGGGAATCTACTGGCAATTAAGGTGCTCCTTTTAATAAAGCACCGGAGCAAAGCATTAACACTCCGTGAACACATGTGATCCTCACATCAAATCCATCCCCTCTGGCTGTCACAATTTTTGTCACTTCGGGGCCTTTGGTTCCGGACAATGATATGTGTACACAACTTGCAGATAAGATCACAAACAATACTATCATCATGAATCAATAACATGTTCATATCTGAGATCATGGCACTCGGGCCCTAGTGACAAGCGTTACGCACGGCAAGTTGCAACAAAATCAAATAGCACTAATAGAGATACTAGGCACAATGCCCTAACAATATTATTCGATTACATGATAGAACGCATCCAATCCCTACCATACCCATAGCCTACAACAGGGGATTACTCACTCATGGATGGGGGAAACATGGATGGTTGATGGAGAGGCGTTGGTGATGATGATGGTGATGATATCCTTCAATTCCCCGTCCCGACAGGGTGCCAGAATGGAGTTTCTGATTTTGAATCGCGGTTTCTGGTGGTGGCGGCGCATATGATCTCGCATGTGGAAACTATCAAACCCCCTTGAGTTTTTAGGTCAGAAGGAAACTTATAGGCGAAGAGGGAGGCCGGGGGGTGCCTGGGACGGCCACACCCCCTCCTGTCTCGACTAGGTCTGGCCCGCGCGGCCAGGTTGTGTGAGCCCCCCTAGAGCCCCACTCCGTCTCGTATTCTGGCTCGGTGAGTCTTCTAGTGAAATAGGATTTTTGGCATATTTTCCCAGAATTTTCCTGATAGTTGATTTTCTGCACAAAAACTAGACACCAAGGTAATTCTGCTGAAAACAGCGTCACTCCGTGTTAGTTGTATCCAAATCACACAAGTTTAGAGGAGAAACAATAGCAAAAGTGTTCAGGAAAGTAGATACGTTTTGGACGTATCAATGCACCATCACAATCTTGATCAAGGTATTGCAAAGCATTGATAGCTAGGATCAAAGTACTCTAAACATAAGCATGAAAGATATATTTCTAACAATAAGACATAGCAACTATGTTGCATCATGAAATGCAACACAAACTAAAGATCATAAATAATGCTTTGAAATACATTTGTTTGTTTCACATATAGAAAACATAGCAAGAGTGGTATTCAGCTTGTCCTTCATGGAATAGCAAAACATAAATGCATAGGACACCTTCAAAGTTCATAAGGCTGACTAGATACAAATAATTTAAGAACAAGCAATACCATAATTATGAATCAATCAACGAGTTTTGGGACAATGCACATTGAACTCAGAATGACAACTATGCTCTCTTAACTGGTGCATAAAGATAGAACATGGAGACTCAACATAAAAGTAAAAAAGAAAGGCCCTTCGTAGAGGGAATTTGGGATTAAATGGTTTTATAAAGCTTCCAAAAATTATGGTACTTACCAGCTTTGAGCTCTCATTGCCCCTATCATAAGCATCTTGAAGTGATTAAGGTTAAAGTGAGGGAAAATATGAGTTATATGCTTGACAAATCACAAGTTGAAAATCTCATGCCCCTTGATTACGAGTACCGAGACCTCATGCTACTCAACTTTGGTCACAAGCAAGTTCTTTCCATTGTAGGTATATGTGTATCATAGAGAACCGCCAATGGGGTACCCCTTGACTCATGACACAGGAGCTATCCCATATCAAAATTACAAGGCAATAGACAGTGAGCATCTCAGCGATCTTTTTATTTGCTATTTGCATAGTTTTTTATTAACGACGCTTCATAGAATGCCACTATGGTTTTGCTTCAAGTTTCCACCATGATTAGACATGGCTTAGGTTGTCCGCCCACGTGTTTCTCTAACACATATACAATATCCATGGACTTACTATATCCCATCTTATTTCACACCACCGACATCCATAAACAAAAGAACATGATATCAACTGAATAAATAAGTGCAATGTCGAAAGCATGCCCCATGACAGCATGGTTTTGATAACTTCCAACTTACAATTTGCAAGCATATAAGCATCATAAGATAGTCACAATGGTTTAGGTTTATTAAGTGCAAGAAATAAAATGTGCCTTCAAGTTCGTGAGAGCTTTAATCACTAATTTTCACATAACAAAAATTTAATTTGGAAGATAGATAAAAACATGAATATACTTGGAATGGTGTAACACACCATGCATAGGAGTTTATAGTGGAATCTTTCGAATAACTTGGTTTCTTGGGAATTGGATGCACGAGTAGAGCTCATAATCAGTATAGGTGGAGGCTAGCAAAAGACTGGGAGCGACCAACTAAGAAAGTAATAATGGCCATAATCATGTAGAGCGATAAAACATTATTAATCAAAGCATAAAGTGATATCACATGTCAAAAACTAAATGATCATAGAGGATAAGGTGACTGGTTCATAGTCATAACATGGTGTAAGCATGTGCCAAGTCAACCCAAAATAAAGCATCAAAGGAGAATACCACAATATTATGCTTTTGTATGCTAAAACAACGCATGATTCTTTCATGTCACATTAATCTATCTCAATTGTTTGAAACAAGTCATGCTACAACAATAATCACTAAGCATATGGTCAAAGCAACATCTAACATGACATGATAAAGCTTGATCCACAGTCAAAACAAGCTTCTTTTTGTACCAAAATAATCATGAAACATTCTACTCTTTGCCAACACTAATCGTCTTATTTGAAACAAATCACAAATATAATAATCAATAAAGACCATAGATATTGTCTCACATAACTATAAATAATAACTAAAAAGTTCTAAGCAAAAAGAAGAAAACTAAAGCTAAATGTAGTGCTAGCAAAAGAGAACACTCACAGAACAATAAGAGTGAAAACTAGAGTGTTCTAGGCAATGAAGAACAGGGTGTAACTTCTTCAAAAGAGGTGTGTGGGGGTCTAACCAATTTATTGCAGTAAACAAAGCAAAATAAAACTAAAATCACAAACAAAGACGCTCCACGAACAACAATAGTGCATGAAGCAATTAAAATATAGTGTCTTGAAAGAAGACCTGAGATTTTTGTTGATGAAGATGGGGATGCCGTGGGCATCCCCAAGCTTTGATGCTTGTACCTCTTGAATATTTATTGGCACGGGTGGTATACCCAATCTTGAGCTTTTGTCTATACTTCATCTCATCACATTTTCTCTCCCTACACTTGAAAACTTCCTTCATACAAAACTTCACACAATCTTCATTAGCAACATTAGTGTATGCAAGATAATAAACCTTTGGGTTCAGTTTCAACTTAAGTAAATCATCCATCAAAACATAAGCTACTGTAGCAACTCCCTTTATAATCTCAAGTGATCAAAAGAACTCAAAAAGAAATTGATTAAGAGGCAAATGCAAATAATGGCAGAAATCTATCAAAACAGACCTACAGGTAAAGACCGATTTTTTTCAAAAATATTCTGTTGCTCAAATAGAAAAGTGTAAAACTAAGGAAAGTTGGGTAAATACCACGGGCATGCGCAAAAAAAGATTCAGCTCAATCCGACGTTCTAGGATTGTTTATGATTTTTTACAATGAAGCATAAAAATCTGTTTCGAGACATCAACTTCCCCAAATATTAATTCCCTCTCATTAGAGGCTATTCTTGGCACAAAAACCAAATAAAAAGGATAAGGAGAGGATATTACAGAGGCAATAACTTCCAAGACTCAACAAAATAAAAAACTTACTGAAATAAAAATTGGGTTATCTCTTAAGAGTGCTTTTCTTTAACACCTTTCAGTTAGGCATAGAAAGCAAGAATCAAGTATTTTCAAATGAAGAAGCATCAACATCAAAATTAGTTTTAATAAGAGAATCAATATATAATTTCTTTCTTTCTCGAGGGAAGTGTTCCATACCTTTCTTGAATGGGAATTCATATTTAATGGTGCCTTCCTTCATATTAATAATGGCACCAACAGTTCTAAGAAAAGGTCTTTCCAAAATAATAGGACAAGAAGCATTGTATTCAACATCCAAAAAATAGAAATCAATGGGTACATAGGCATTGTTAACCATAATAATAACATCATTAATCCTTCCCATAAGTTTCTTTTTAGCATTATCATCAATATGGACATCTAAATAACAATCTTCCAATGGTGGTAAATCAAGCATTTCATAAATCCTTCTAGGCATAATAGAGACACTAGCACATAGATCACATAAAGCCTTGAGATCAAAATCATTCACTTTCATATTAATGATGCGCTCCCAACCATCTTCTAATTTCCTAGGAATAGAAGCTTCATGTTTCAATTTTTCTTCTTTAATTTTCATGGGAGCATTTGTAATATGTTTTGTAAAAGCCATATTCATAGCACTAGAATTAGGATGTCTAAAAAGCTTTTGTAACAATATAATCACTTCAGAAATATTGCAACCATCAAGATCAAAATCAAAATTATCATCCAAGGTAGTAGAACTATTGTCTCCCATATTTTGAAAAAATTCAGCATTTTTATTGGAAAAAGTTATAGTGGGTTTAGGAAATGTTGCAAAAGGAATGGGGACTTTGTTTACACCAATTATTTTACCATTAATAGTAGGAGGTTTTATAGCATCAACATTACTAGTGGTGGTAATGGTACAAATTTTAGTCATACTATTATTTCTAGCAATTTCATCTTCTCTTTTCCATCTAGCCTACAATTCAGCTAACATCTTAATATTTTCATCAATTCTAACTTGAATGGCATTCAAAGTCTTTCTTTCTTTAAATTCATGAGGCCTAACTTTTAATTTAAGAAGTTCAACATCAAGGGAAAGGCTATCAACTTTAGAAGCAAGATCATCAATTTTTCCAAGCTTTTCCTCAACAGTTTTATTGAAAGCAATTTGTTTACTAATAAAATCCTTAAGCATGACTTCCATTTCAGAGGATGCACTTTCATTGTTGTTTTAGGAATTTCCATAAGAATTTCAATAAGCATTACCATTATTAGAAGGGTATGGCCTATAATTATTATTACCAAAATTATTCCTATAAGCATTGTTGCTAAAATTATTCCTATAAACATTGTTGTTTTAGGAATTTCTCATCAACTTGCTCTTCTTGAGAAACCAAAGAGGCTAAAGGAACATTATTTGGATCAATATGAGCTTTTCCACTAACAAGCATAGACATAATAGTATCAATTTTATCACTCAAGGAGGAGGTTTCTTCAATATAATTTACCTTCTTACCTTGTGGAGCGCTCTCAGTGTGCCATTTAGAATAATTAAAAAATCATATTATCTAGGAGTTTTATTGCAGTACCCAAAGTGATGGTCATAAAGGTAGCTCCAGCAGCCGAATCCAACAGATTTCTTGAAGAAAAATCCAGTCATGCATAAAAGGTTTGGATAATCATCCAAGTAGTCAGTCCATGAGTGGGGAAATTCTTCACTAAAGATTTCATTCTTTCCCAAGCTTGAGCAACATGTTCATTACCAAATTGTTTAAATTTCATTATGTCACTTCTCATGGATATAATCTTAGCAGGAGGATAATATTTTCCAATGAAAGCATCTTTGCATTTAATCCAAGAATCAATACTATTTTTAGTCAAATATAGCAACCAATCTTTAGCTTTTCCTCTTAAAGAGAAAGGAAACAATTTAAGCTTAATAATATCTCCATCTACATCCTTATATTTTTGCATCTCACAAAGTTCAACAAAATTATTAAGGTGAGTAGCAACATCATCAGTACTAACACTAGAAAATTGCTCTTTCATAACAAGATTCAACAAAGCAGGTTTAATTTCATAGAAAGTACCTTCAGGAACAAGTGGAGCAATAGGTGTGCACATGAAATCATTGTTGTTTGTGCTAGTGAAGTCACACAACTTAGTGTTTTCAGGAGTCTTTATTTTAGCAAGATTAAAGGAAGCCAACAAAAATAAAAACTAAAGTAGGAACTAATTTTTTTGTGTTTTTGATGAAACGAAGCAAACGAAACAAAGCTAAAGGAACAAAGAAAAAGAAAAACAGAGTAAAGAGATTGGTAGTGAGAGACTCCCCTTGCAGAAATCTTCTTTCTCCCTAGCAACGGCACCCAAAAAGCTTGATGATGGCTTTGTTGATGTAGAACTTGTTGGGAACCCCAAGAGCAAGGTATGATGAGCACAACAGCAAGTTTTCCCTCAGTTATAGAACCAAGGTTATCGAACTAGTAGGAGAAAGAAACCACTTCCGAAGGTGTTGCTAGCAACGTGGAACCTGCATACAACACAACCAAAATACTTTGCCCCAACTTATCAATGAGGTTGTCAAGCTCAGTGGTTTTGCTGAAAACAAAGGATTAAACATATAGTGTGGAAGAAAGTAATTGCTTGTAGTAATTGCAGAAAGTAAACAGTAAACAATAGATGGAATATCAATGGGAAGGAATGGACCAGGGTCCACAGTTCACTAGAGGTGTTCTCCATAAGATGAATAACATGCTGGGTGAACAAATTACAGCGGGGCAATTAACAAATAGAGAATGCATAACAATGCATGTACATGACATGATGATCACTATGAGATTTACCTGGACATTACAACATGATACATAGACCGTAATCCAACTGCATCTATGACTAATAATCCACCTCCGGGATATCACCCGAACAACCCTCGGGTATTAAGTTGCAAGCAACAGAGAATTGCATTAAGCAAAGTATGTAAAGTAAACAATACAATTGACCTTGGACAAAGGATTGTTGTGTTCTCCCTAGTAGCAATAGCACATCTACAATCTTAGAAGTTTCTGTCACTCTCCTAGATTACTAGAGGCATGAACCTACTATCGAGCATAAATACTCTCGCTTGGAGTCACAAGCAAATACTTGGCCAAAGTAACTACTAGCAATGGAGATCATGCAAGATCACAAATAACATAGACATGATAGAACAATAATAAATCTAACATAGTACTCAATATTCATCGGATCCCCACAAACACAACATGTAGCATTACAATAAGATGATCTTGATTATGATAGCCAGCTCACAAGATCTAAACATGGTAGCACAAAATAGGAGAAACAACCATCTAGCTAATGCATGGACCCGTAGTCCAAGGATGAACTACTCACACATCACTCTAGAGACTGGCACGATGATGAAGAAGGCCTCCGGGATTATCTCCCCTTTGTGGAAGGGTGCCGGGAAGAGCTTTGGATCCCTCTCAATATAGCGATGGAGATTGTAACTACCTCGGTGAATTACACTCCTAGATACAAGCCTGGATGAGCGGTAGTGGTTGAAATAGTACGGTGGGGCCCCAAAAGCCACTCACGGGTAGACCTTTCGGCCGTCCCAACCACTACCATCTCAACGGGACCAGACGAGGCGTAATCGGCGAAGGGATCAACTACATACACAAGTGGGTATGTATGCAAGCCACCATACAAGAGTACATCAGAGCCATACCATCTAGAAAGAAAGGAAATATAGCAACGCCATACGGCAAGATTCAAATGACCTAGATAGATCTACTATTTTAGGATACTTCCTCACACAACACACATCAGAGTATCATGCGGAAGCGGCAAACAAGTCCGAGTACGGATAAGAAGCAAATCGGCATAAGATGCCATAGAAATAAGCACATCCCAACCACAGATCTCATGGATCCCCGTTCCCGGAATCTCTACACCGAACGGTCGTTGCCCACATCATCGGCTTCTTCCACCCAGTATCCGTCCTGTGAGGGTACCTGTTCATCTGAACCAATAATTTATCGTGTGAGACCCTAAGGGTACTCAGCAAGTCTTAATGCCTCTAAAGGGGACACAACCTGGGGTGACGCAATTGCAGCGAAAGATAAACCCTAGCAGTTCTACAGATAAACGATATCCATCCGCCTAACCAATGATAGACGGATGTCCGTGAATTAAGGACAACAGTTATAATGGTAATCTCATCAGATCCATCCTCCTCCTCGCTTACCAACGAGGAAGCGGACGAACAACCCCCCCATCCGTTGGCAATTTTATTAACCATTCCATGAGTGTTGCACTATTTACTAGTCAATTTACTTAGTCAGATTAAAGCGGTACTTTAGTTATGCTTGTCTATGATCGAGAAACTGTGCTCCAAGTCGTCCATAACCGCAGACACGGCTTTCAGAAAGTTTTACCCGGCCGGGGTGCACCAATAGCAACACACGCTCGATCAACCTCGGAAAAACCAAATCAAAACCCAACGAGGCTTTCACATTGAACAATCACAGGATTGAGAAATATTTGAGGCCACCCTTAAAGTAGACCATAGCGAAGCCGGCGCTCTCAGACGGACTTAAGGTTGTGGGGACTGTGAACGACTGGGAACCCAAAAGTGTGGCTGGGCTTGTCGACACCGCGGAATCGTGCCACGATCCTAAACAGTACAGTGTGCTCCTCGCACAATCGTAAATACAAAAGTAGCATGGCATAAGTACAGGATAGTAAATAAAACCTCAAACTAGTTTGTGGCCCCAAGAAATAAGACGGAATCAAGCTCTGGCTCAGGGGGGTCCCATATACCTCCCGGATGTGGATAGCGGATAAATCAAGGAACAGGAATCAAGTACTCGGGGTCTTACGGGACACAAGTGAGCAGGAAAAACCAAATAGCAGATGTTGCTCACCGGTGCCACTTTCATTAGTTATCCCATTACTACTCAGGTTAAGTTGTTTAAGTACCTCGTTATCCATCTGACTCTCACAAACCCTACACATGCTGTCCTACGACTCGCATGGCTCAAACAACTCCTGTGGTAATGGCTCATGGGATGGAGGAACAAGCTTGGTGGGGCTTAAAAGTAAAGGCTATGCATACTTGGGATTCAATTTAATGCAATCGCGACTCAATGATGCAAGAATAAGATAGAGGCAATAGGTACTGTATGTATGCAAGCATGTGGAAGTGCTTGCCTGATAACTCAGTTGAAGCGAGGGACGGATCTGGTAGTGCTCTGGTTCTCTTGATATAACCCACCTCGGTGTCTATCCGAGAAAAACCAAACAAACAAGGCCAACATGAATATAGAGCACAAGCATATGAATAAGATGCGTCAAGCAAACAATCATGCCATGATGAATGATGCACAATTTACATGGCAATAAGGTAGCATGGCATGGTGAGGTGTGGAAGACAAGTAATAACATTCTAATGGGGTTTTGGATCACATTTTGTTGTCATAACAATTGGTGTTTACTATATATTTATATGATGCATGCTGCAATTGAAGACATGGATAGCATAATCAGAAAGGTCTCGTCGAGCTGATCATTTTAGACCTATCATTTGTTAAATTTGGAATTACAAGTCAAAAGTTATTAATTATTTAAGTTCTAGTGGCATTTGTGGTAATTTGAATAAACTTGGAATTTTAAATGTGCAAAAGGCAATTTGAATGGCATATTTGAGATCCTTGCATTTTTCTGGTTCAGAAACATATATTGTTTATATTATTTGGATTACTACTAGAAAAGTTATTTAAATCAGAAATATATTTGAATTTGAAATATTCAGAAAAAGATTTGGATTAAAACAGACTCAGACATACTTTTTGCACTCAGCCTAATTAACCCCAGCCGCTTACAGGTGGGACCTGGGCTGGCACAGGCCCATGCGCGCAGAGAACCGGTGGACACATTGCTTGCCACCATCGAGGTGACAGTGGGCGAGGTCCACGCCCTGAGCCGATGGAACCTGGCGGCTGCCAGGTGGGTCGGCTAGGGACCGCGGGTTGAGGCCAAAAATACTCGGAGAGCCTTTTTGCAAAACGCCATAGGACACAGACAGGTGGGGCTCTGGGGGACCGCGGGTTGATGCGACAAAACGCGAGGGGGGTAGCGGTAAAAAGGCCGCGCCACTGTGGATCTTGCCCTTGCTCTGCCTCGGCGTGCGTGTGGCGGGGTGGACTCAACGCAGACGGGCTGGCGTCAGGGTGCGAGCCACGCGATGGCTGCGGTTCTTGTGGGGAAAGCAGCGGGCTAGGTAAGGTGGTTGCGGTGCGGAAACGAGCGGAAAACAGCGAGCGGCGGTGCACTGAGAGTGTTCGATCAAACGACCCACGGATCTAGACGACGGTGGCGAGGCGGAGCATGTCCAGGAGGGAGAAGCGCTCACCGCGAGGGCGTTGATGGGGTCGACGGGGCTCGGGGTGCAGGCGATCGACGAGGATGCAGACACGCTGGCGAAGCTAGGGTTCGTCGGGTCACGTCGGGGTCCAGGCTCCTGGGGGCTGCTCCTCCTCGCGGCTGAGCACTGGGGCGACGCGGACGTCCTCCGAGGCTTCCTCGACACCCGCAACTCCGCGCCCGCCTCCTGGTGCGTGTGTGCTGGCGAGGTAGACGGCGTGGCCGGCGTCGGGACGCGTTGCGGTGGAGAAAGAGAGGCTGAGGGGGGAAAGCGAGGCAGAGCCCCTGGGCAGATCTGGGGACGGCTAGGGACGAAGGGAGAGGATAAGAAGGAGAGGGGAAGGTGGGGCTTGCGTGGGGGAGGGGCAGGTCGCTCGGCGCCACCTTTTTGCACCTCACGTGCACAGCTACGGCAGGCGGGAAGGAGAGGAGGTTGTCGGTGGGGTGGCGGGAGAGGCGAGGTTTAGAGGGCCCTAGGGCAGGAGAAAAAAGGGAAGAGGTGAGAGGGAGTGGCCGGCTCGAGCTAGGGTTTTGGGGTGGACGGTAGATAGGTGGGACCAGGGTGGCCAGGTGGGTCCAGCAGGTAGAAAGAGGGGGGGTGGTGAGCTAGGGGGCATGGTAGTCATGTGACCATGCTAGGTAGCTAGAGAGGAGAGAAAGATAGAAACCAACTTAGGGTTTGGTTTGAATTAGGTGGGTTTAGGTGTAGGTTAGAGGGGGATGGGTGGCTTAGGTTTTAGGTTTAAGAGAGGGGTAGGATAGATGGAGTGGCACTTGTCAAGATCAAACTTGTTCTAGCCAAGCTCACACCAGATCAAGACAAGAAAGAGAGAGGGGGAGAGATGAGGTGCTAGGGTTTAAGCATGATCATCATGGCCAAAGCCAAAAGAAAAGATAGGGCTAGAGATGTCCCAACCCAAAACCAAATAAAACCAAAGACAAGCACAAGATGGTACTTGCATGGCCCATGCAGGATATTTAATGCCCTGCTGATACTTGTGAAGACAATGTCATTTCATGGCATTATTATTTTGCATCTCCAAAATTGGAATAAGGCCAAGCAAAAGATTATGGGTGGAATCCAACCAACCAACATGAGCTAGAGATAACTCAATAAAATGCCAAGCTCATATTAATTGGATGGTGGAATTTATAAGGTGGTGAAAGAAAAGTGGTGGATTTATTAAGAGATATGCCCCCAAAACAACTTGGGCATTTAAAAATATATCAAGATCCAAATACAATATCAAGAGGCAACTACAATTAATAATGCACATGAGATAAGAACCAAACAAGAATAGGTTTTATATGATGCTCAAATGCAAGGTGGCATGATGACATGAGCATGGTATGATGATGATGCAACAATTATATGTAGGAAGTGGCCCTTTTTATTACTAGAACAAGTAGCATTACAGGTGTTAGACAACTGGGATGCTACAACTCTCCCCCACTAAACAGGAATCTCGCCCCGAGATTCTAAGAAGAAGAAGAAGAAGACACAAAGAGAGAAGGATGGTTGGCACGGAGTACATCTTCACGCTCCCAAGTGGCTTCATCAACAGAATGGTGTGACCACTGCACCTTGCAGAACTTGATGGACTTGTTGCGAGTCCTTCGTTCTGCGGTCTCAAGGATTTTGGTGGGGTGTTCTTGATAAGACAAGTCTTCTTGGAGATCGATTAGCTCATGATCCACGGTCCTGCCGGGATCTTTGAAGCACTTCTTGAGCTGAGAGATGTGGAAAACATCATGGACTTTGAGTTTTTCCGGGAGCTCCAGGGCATAAGCAACTTCTCCTCTTCTATCACGAACCTTGAAAGGACCGATGTATCTAGGAGCCAACTTTCCTTTGATACCAAAGCGGTGTGTTCCTCTCATGGGAGTGACACGAAGGTAGACGAGATCACCAGGGGCATATACCATATCCGTGTGTTTCCTGTCATAGTTGCTCTTCTGACGACTCTGAGCAATCTTCAGGTTCTCCAGAATGATATGCACCTTCTCTTCTGCCTGAGTCACAATGTCAGGGCCAAACCAGATTCTTTCTCCTGCACCTGACCAACCAATCGGAGTTCTGCACTTGCGACCATAGAGAGCCTCAAATGGTGCCATCTTTAGACTCTTCTGGAAGCTGTTGTTGTAGGAGAATTCAGCATATGGAAGGCATTCCTCCCACTTCATGCCAAAAGAGATGACGCACGCTCTAAGCATATCCTCCAGAGTCTGGTTGATCCTCTCCACTTGTCCTTGCGACTGAGGGTGGTAAGCAGTGCTGAAGTTCAACTTTGTTCCCAAAGCTTTTTGGAAACTCTCCCAGAACTTTGAGGTGAAGATGCTCCCACGGTCTGAACTGATTTCGAGTGGAACCCCATACAGAGAGACAATTCTGTTGATATAGAGCTCAGCCAACTGAATTCCAGAAATTGTTTCCTTGACTGGGAAGAAATGAGCCACTTTAGAAAGCCTGTGGATGACAACAAAAATTGCATTGTTGCTTCTGCGACCTTGGAAAGCCGTGATGAAGTCCATCTCTACTTTCTCCCATTTCCATTCGGAGGTTTCAATGGCTGTAGAAGACCAAATGGTTTCGATGGACAGCTTCACTCTGTGCGAACATCACATTCTGAGACATACTTGGCACAATACCGTTTCAACCCAGGCCACCAGTATTGTGTTTTCAAGTCCATGTACATCTTTGTGCTGCCAGGATGGATAGAAAGAACCGAATCATGCGCCTCCTTGAGAACTTGGTCTCTCAGACCCGGGTAGTTTGGAACAAACATCCGGTGTTCAAAGAAAAGCGTTCCTTGATCATCGACGTGGAAGGACTCATACTTCGGAAGGTCAAGCTTAGAGATGAGCTTTTTGGTGTGCGGATCACCAAGCTGACGAGAGCGAATATTTTCTTCCAAGAGAGGAGTAGCCAAAAGGTTCAGGAGATGCCCTTGTTCCACAATTTCCAGGTTGAGCTGACGGAATTCCTCGCACAAGAGAGGTTGCTGCTCTTCCACCATGAGGTTGTTGACATAAGCTTTACGGCTAAGCGCATCTGCCATGACATTTGCTTTTCCCGGAGTGTTGTTGATGGTCAAATCAAAGTCATTGATTGCTTCAATCCATCTCCTCTGCCGAAGGTTGAGATCAGGCTGTGTGAAGATATACTTCAAACTCTTGTGGTCAGAGAAGATCTCACAACGGTTACCAAGCAAGTAGTGCCTCCATAGCTTCAAAGCAAAGACAACTGCTGCTAGCTCGAGGTCATGTGTGGGATAGTTGATCTCATGCGTCTTCAACTGACGGGAGGCATAAGCAACCACCTGTTTCTCTTGCATAAGGACCGCACCCAATCCTTGCAAAGAGGCGTCGCAGAATATCTGGAAAGGCTTAGAGGTATCCGGAGGAACCAAGACTGGTGTGGAAGTGAGCTTCTCTTTGAGTGTCTCAAAACTTTCTTGACACGCAGGAGTCCACAGGTATTTCTTGCCTTTCTTGAGGAGATCGGTAAGAGGCTTCGCTATCTTCGAGAAGTTCTGAACGAAGCGGCAATAGCTAGCCAAACCAAGAAAACTCCGCACTTCCTTGACATTCACGGAGGAAGCCATTCAACTATTGTCTTCACGGTTTCGGGTTGACGCAATGCCCTTGGCGAGATAACATGACCTGTATGTTACTTGAGCAGCCAAAACTCACACTTTGAGAACTTTGCATACAAGCGATTCTCACGAAGCTTGTTTAGGACACACCGCAGGTGTTCTTCATGCTCTTCCTTGGACTTAGAATAGACCAGAATGTCATCCAGATAGACCACGACGAACTTATCAAGGTACTCCATGAAAACGGAGTTCATCAGCCTCGAGAAGGTAGCAGGTGCGTTGGTGAGACCGAAAGACATGACCGTGTACTCATACAGGCCATAGCGGGTGGTGAAAGCTGTTTTGGGCACATCTTCTTTGCGAATCTTGATTTGGTGATAACCACTTCTCAAGTCCAGCTTAGAGAACATCACAGCTCCAGCTAGCTGATCGAATAGATCATTAATCCGCGGGAGAGGATATTTGTTCTTGATGGTTTTAGCATTGAGAGCCCGGTAGTCAACACAGAGTCTATCGGTTCTGTCACGCTTCTTCACAAAGATTGTTGGACTACCCCAAGAAGAAGTGCTGTGTTGAATGAAACCCAACTTCTCTTGTTCATCAAGTTGTCGTTTGAGTTCAGCCAACTCAGAAGGACCCATTTTGTACGGCCGCTTGGAGATAGGAGCCGTTCCAGGTTCAAGCTCAATCACGAACTCAACCTCGCGATCCGGAGGCATACCCGGCAACTCTTCAGGAAAGACATCTGGGAACTCACAGACCACTGGTACACTCTGAATAGCTTCCATAGCATCATCATTCAGAGCCGCCAAGGAAAAGAGCTGGACAGCAGGAGTCAGACTTG
This sequence comes from Avena longiglumis, assembly GCA_030063025.1. NCBI lineage: Eukaryota > Viridiplantae > Streptophyta > Magnoliopsida > Poales > Poaceae > Avena > Avena longiglumis. Next base: position 21,240,535 of record CP125978.1, on the reverse strand, counting down.
GAGAAAAGACTATATGGCCTTCAGGAATCTTCAGAGACACTGAGCGTTCAGCACAATCAATCACAGCTGCATTTGCTGTCAACCAATCCATGCCCAAGATGACATCAATGTCGGAATTGCCCAGAACAATTAAAGAAGCCGAGAATAAAGAGCCACCAATCTCAATTTGATTGCCATGGCTGATATAAGCAGCCCTCAGGTTTGAACCAGGAGATAAGACCATTAGCTTCTTAAGGAGAGGATCCAGAGTTAACACATTCTCATTTGCAAACTTGTGAGACACAAAAGAATGCGATGCACCAGAATCAAAGAGAACTCGTGCAGGGACTGAGTTAACGGAAAGCATACCCATCACAACTCCAGGTGCGAGCTCAGCTTGAGAGGAGTTGACGCAGTTGGCACGAACAACCGCAGACCCGGGCTTGGTGTTGATGTTGAGAGCCCAAGGTGGTGGTGCACGAACCGAAGGAGAGCTTGCTGCAGATCTTGGCGGGGGTGGAGGGAGAGCTTTGTTCTTCATCGGATAGTTCCAGTTGGGATGTCCATGATATCCACATGTGAAACAAGCACCATGTGGACGTGGAGCAGAGTAGCCAGGGACTCCGCCAGGCGCTCCAGGGTAGTGGTTGTTGTAGCCCCAGGAGCCATGATGGTGAAGTTTGGTGGCCTTGACGAAACTTGCGGTCTTGGTGGAGCGGGCGGCGGTGGGGTGTTAGGAACCCGGACACGCCCGCTTAGAAGGAGCTGCCATAGCTGAGAGCTTGATGCATCCTGTTGTGTTTCTTGGACTCCTCAAACATTTGCTCTTGCCTCCTCTTGCAGGCTGTGTGTTGGAGTTCCGGAAAGTTGCCTTGCATGTGTGATTGCATACTTGATCGATGCATTGAGCCCTTGCTGAACCTCTTCGCTTCTTCTTGTCATCGGATACCTCATCACCACCATAACGAGAGATTCATGAAGTTCTGATATAGGTGTTGACGTTATCATTTCCACGCTTCAGTTGAGGAAAGCCTCCTTCATCCTTTCCATTACAATCTACGAGAGAAACTGCTCTTTGAACGCTCCATGAACCTCTCCCAAGTTGGCTGGAACCCGGCAGCTTGCCTTCAAGTAATTCTCCCACCAGGGCTGCATCTCCTTGAGAAGGTGGGTAGCACACTTGACCCACTCGCTCGAACATCGCAGCCTCTCGAGCAACCTTGAGATCTCACGCAGCCAATCATCCGTGTCTGAGGTCGGTCGAAACATCAAACCGACGAGGGTTGAATTTGAGGAAGCTCTTGATGTCTCCACGCTTGGGAGGTGGAGGAAGTGGAGCAAACTCGCTTTCTTCCGACACTCTCCTCAAAGCGCTTGGTTCTCTTGCATTGCTGCCAAAGCATTAGCGATGTTTGACAACATGAGCCCAGCCCGAGGTATGTCCTCTTGCACGACGTGGTGGAGCCATCCTGTCATTGATATAAAACTCAAGTCGTACTATAATGGAAGATGATAATAATCCAAAATAGTACCAAGATGGAATTAACCAGATTTAAGGATACAATTCTCGAGATGATATTAAAATATCAACAAAGTTCAAAGCACCTAAAAGATATTAAGCATATCGCACACGATCGAAAAGGAGTGTGGTACACAATATATCCAAGAAAATTTTTCCACAAATTTTGGCATTAAAATACCAATAGATGCAAAATTACTTAACGAATCAAGATTAGTGACTCTACCGATTCAATATACAAAAGCGAATGATAAAGAGTAGTGGTATGGTCGACTCCATCCCGCACTCAAATCATTACTCAAGACATGAACAAGTGGAACACATATCCTAACCCCTTCTTCTCACGATTTAAACCTAAAGATTGGTAACTACGAAACGAACACCCTGCACAAGATAGCCGGATACAAAGAGAAGACAGATTATGCGGTTTGCAAAAGCACATCGGTATGGAATGTACCAACAGTTGATAACCAAAGGCGATAAGATAACAACTTGGATGCAACAGATAGACAAGGGATTACACACACACACACACACACAACCTATGGTACTACGGAAACCCAGAACACGTGAATCCTAGTTTGAATTTTGAGAAGAGGATTGAAATCGTTGCACTTCCTTACCAGAAAAGGGTGGGTGGGTGGGTAAGAAGAAAAGTGGAAGTCCCTACTCTCGCTTTTGTTTTTCCTAGTATACATAACTACCAAAATATTTGCTAGACCGACAACGACTGCTTATTGAAACCTCAAGGTCGGGATGGCTCGATACCAATTGTAACTACCTCGGTGAATTACGCCCCTAGATACAAGCCCGGATGAGCGGTAGTGGTTGAAATAATGGTGGGGCCCCAAAAGCCACTCACGGTAGACCTTTCGCCGTCCCAACCACTACCATCTCAACGGGACTGACGGGCGTGAATCGGCAGCGAAGGGATCAACTACATACACAAGTGGGTATGTATGCAAGCCACCATACAAGAGTACATCGAGCCATACCATCTAGAAAGAAAGGAAATATAGCAACCATACGGCAAGATTCAAATGACCTAGATAGATCTACTATTTTAGGATACTTCCTCATACAACACACATCGAGTATCATGCGGAAGCGCAAACAAGTCCGAAACGGATAAGAAGCAAATCGGCATAAGATGCCATAGAAATAAGCACATCCCAACCACAGATCTCATGGATCCCCGTTCCCGGAATCTCTACACCGAACGGTCGTTGCCCACATCATCGGCTTCTTCCACCCAGTATCCGTCCTGTGAGGGTACCTGTTCATCTGAACCAATAATTTATCGTGTGAGACCCTAAGGGTACTCAGCAAGTCTTAATACCTCTAAAGGGGACACAACACAGGGTGACGAATTGCAAAGATAAACCCTAGCAGTTCTACAGATAACGATATCCATCCGCCTAACCAATGATAGGCGGATGTCCGTGAATTAAGGACAACAGCTTATAATGGTAATCTCATCGATCCATCCTCCTCGCTACCAACGAGGAAGCGGATTTAACAACCCCCATCCGCTGGCAATTTTATTAACCATTCCATGAGTGTTGCACTATTTACTAGTCAATTTACTTAGTCGATTAAAGCGGTACTTTAGTTATGCTTGTCTATGATCGAGAAACGTGCTCCAAGTCGTCCATAACCGCAGACACGGCTTCAGAAAGTTTTACCCGGGTGCACCAATAGCAACACACGCTCGATCAACCTGAAAACCAAATCAAAACCCAACGAGGCTTTCATGATGAACAATCACAGATTCAGAATATTTCAGGGGCCACCCTTAAAGTAGACCAAGAACGAAGCCCGGCTCGAGACGGACTTAAGGTTGTGGGGACGGTGGAACGATCGGGAACCCAAAAGTGTGGCTGGGCTTGTCGACACCATGAATCGTGCCACGATCCTAAGATACTGATGTGCTCCTCGCACAATCGTAAATACAAAAGTAGCATGGCATAAGTACAGGATAGTAAATAAAACCTCAAACTAGTTTGTGGCCCCAAGATATAAGACGGTATCAAGCTCTGGCTCAGGGGGGTCCCATATACCTCCCGGATGTGGATAGCGCGATAAATCAAGGAACAGGAATCAAGTACTCGGGGTCTTACGGGACACAAGTGAGCAGGAAAAACCAAATAGCAGATGTTGCTCACCGGTGCCACTTTCATTAGTTATCCCATTACTACTCAGGTTAAGTTGTTTAAGTACCTCGTTATCCATCTGACTCTCACAAACCCTACACATGCTGTCATACGACTCGCATGGCTCAAACAACTCCTGTGGTAATGGCTCATGGGATGGAGGAACAAGCTTGGTGGGGCTTAAAAGTAAAGGCTATGCATACTTGGGATTCAATTTAATGCAATCGCGACTCAATGATGCAAGAATAAGATAGAGGCAATAGGTACTGTATGTATGCAAGCATGTGGAAGTGCTTGCCTGATAACTCAGTTGAAGCGAGGGACGGATCTGGGTAGTGCTCCTGGTTCTCTTGATATAACCCCTGCTCAGTGCCTATCCGAGAAAAACCAAACAAACAAGGCCAACATGAATATAGAGCACAAGCATATGAATAAGATGCGTCAAGCAAACAATCATGCCATGATGAATGATGCACAATTTACATGGCAATAAGGTAGCATGGCATGGTGAGGTGTGGAAGACAAGTAATAACATTCTAATGGGGTTTTGGATCACATTTTGTTGTCATAACAATTGGTGTTTACTATATATTTATATGATGCATGCTGCAATTGAAGTCATGGATAGCATAATCAGAAAGGTCTCGTCGAGCTGATCATTTTAGACCTATCATTTGTTAAATTTGGAATTACAAGTCAAAAGTTATTAATTATTTAAGTTCTAGTGGCATTTGTGGTAATTTGAATAAACTTGGAATTTTAAATGTGCAAAAGGCAATTTGAATGGCATATTTGAGATCCTTGCATTTTTCTGGTTCAGAAACATATATTGTTTATATTATTTGGATTACTACTAGAAAAGTTATTTAAATCTGAAATATATTTGAATTTGAAATATTCAGAAAAAGATTTGGATTAAAACAGACTCAGACATACTTTTTGCACTCAGCCTAATTAACCCCAGCCGCTTACAGGTGGGACCTGGGCTGCACAGCCCACGCTGCAGAGAACCGGTGGACACCATGGCCGCCACTAAGGCCGACATTGGGGGTCCACGGGCCCACGTGCCAGTGGAACACGGCGGCGGCTGCCAGGCGGGTCGGCTGGGGACCGCGGGTTGAGGCCAAAATACTCGGAGAGCCTTTTGCAAAACGCCATGGGACACAGACAGGTGGGGCTCTGGGGACCGCGGGTTGAGGCGACAAAACGCGAGGGGGGTAGCGGTAAAAAGGCCGCGCCACTATGGATCTTCCCCTTGCTCTGCCTCTGACGCGCGCGGTGTGGCGGGCTGACTCAACGCGACGCTGGGCTGGCGTCAGGGTCGAGCCATCGCGATGGTCGCGGTTGCCGAGGGAAAACGACGGGGCTAGGTAAGGTGGTTGCGGTGCGGAAACGAGCGGAAAACAGCGAGCGGCGGTGCACTGAGAGTGTTCGATCAAACGACCCACGGATCTAGACGACGGTGGCGAGGCGGAGCATGTCCAGGAGGGAGAAGCGCTCCCCGCGAGGGCGTTGATGGGGTCGACTGGGCTCAGGGTGCAGGCGATCGACGAGGATGCAGACACGCTGGCGAAGCTAGGGTTCGCCGGTCACGCCGGGTCCAGCTCGGGCTGCCTCGCTCCGAGCACCGGGCGACGCGACGTCTCCGAGGCTTCTCGACACCCGCAACTCCGCCCGCCTCACAGTGCGTGTGTCTTTGGCGAGGTAGACGGCGTGGCCGGACGCTGCGGTGGAGAAAGAGAGGCCGAGGGGAAAGCGAGGCAGAGCCCCGGGCAGATCTGGGCGGCTAGGGACGAAGGAAGAGGATAAGAAGGAGAGGGTGGGGCTTGCGTGGGGGAGGGGCAGGTCGCTCGGCGCCACCTTTTTGCACCTCACGTGCACGGCAGGCCACGGCAGGGCAGGGACTGGAGAGAGGGAGGCTGCCAGGTGGGGTAGGCGAGGCAGAGAGGCAGGCAGGTTTAGAGGGGCCCTAGGGCAGGGAGAGAAAAGAGGGGGAAGAGGTGAGAGGGGGAGTGGCCGGCTCGAGCTAGGGTTTTGGGGTGGACGGTAGATAGGTGGGACCAGGGTGGCCAGGTGGGTCCAGCAGGTAGAAAGAGGGGGGGTGGTGAGCTAGGGGGCATGGTAGTCATGTGACCATGCTAGGTAGCTAGAGAGGAGAGAAAGATAGAAACCAACTTAGGGTTTGGTTTGAATTAGGTGGGTTTAGGTGTAGGTTAGAGGGGGATGGGGTGGCTTAGGTTTTAGGTTTAAGAGAGGGGTAGGATAGATGGAGTGGCACTTGTCAAGATCAAACTTGTTCTAGCCAAGCTCACACCAGATCAAGACAAGAAAAAGAGAGGGGGAGAGATGAGGTGCTAGGGTTTAAGCATGATCATCATGGCCAAAGCCAAAAGAAAAGATAGGGCTAGAGATGTCCCAACCCAAAACCAAATAAAACCAAAGACAAGCACAAGATGGTACTTGCATGGCCCATGCAGGATATTTAATGCCCTGCTGATACTTGTGAAGACAATGTCATTTCATGGCATTATTATTTTGCATATCTAAAATTGGAATAAGGCCAAGCAAAAGATTATGGGTGGAATCCAACCAACCAACATGAGCTAGAGATAACTCAATAAAATGCCAAGCTCATATTAATTGGATGGTGGAATTTATAAGGTGGTGAAAGAAAAGTGGTGGAGTTATTAAGAGATATGCCCCCAAAACAACTTGGGCATTTAACAATATATCAAGATCCAAATACAATATCAAGAGGCAACTACAATTAATAATGCACATGAGATAAGAACCAAACAAGAATAGGTTTTATATGATGCTCAAATGCAAGGTGGCATGATGACATGAGCATGGTATGATGATGATGCAACAATTATATGTAGGAAGTGGCCCTTTTTATTACTAGAACAAGTAGCATTACAGGTGTTAGACAACTGGGATGCTACAGAGATTACGGCAGCTACGGACTTTTTCGTGGAATTCTGATCAGGTACTTAGGGTTTTCATCTCGGGGGGAATATATAGGCGAAGGGGCAAGCTTGATGGAGCGCCAGGGGGGCACACCCTAGCACGGCGCACCCCCTGGCCGCGCATGGGCTAGGTGTGGCCTCCCTGGGGTGCGGCTCCCCCTCTCCTTCGAATTCCATGTCATGTCAGAAAAAATAGGAACTTTGGATTTTGCTTCGTCCAATTCCGAGAATATTTCTTTACTAGCTTTTCTGAAACAAAAAACAGCAAAAAACAGGAAACTGGCTCTGTGGCACTTGTTAATATGTTAGTTCCAAAAAATGCATAAAAATGCCACAAAGTGTACAAAAAATCATAAGATAGTTGATGAAAAACAAACATGGAACATCAAAAATTATAGATACGTTTACAACGTATCAGGCTCCATGTGGGATCGATATCTTAACCTCAAAGCTAGCTACAAACGATATGTGCACTTGCAGACATCAAGCTATTTTATGGCGCCGTTGCCGGGGGAGCTAAGCGCTAAGTGTTTGTCTTTTGACATTTAAGGTGTTACTACTACCAAATGGTCTCCCTAGAAGATAAAGGATCTACACGCTCTGGTAGTACCTATCTACGAAATTATCAAGAGCGCGTGTGAAAGGATACGCATGTCGCCTAGAGGGGGTGAATAGGCGATTAAAACTTTTCCGAGAGTGGCTCAACACAGGCGGAATAAAACTAACATTTACTTTGTCAAGCACAACCTAGACCAACTAGGGTTCACCTATGTGCACCAACAACTTATGCTAAGCAATACAAGCAACAATGTGATAGCAAGATATAGATTACTTCAAACACGAAGGCTATCACAATGTAAAGTGCATAAGTAAAGAGCGCGGGTATAGAGATAATCGAGGCACGCGGGGACGACGATATTTTACCGAGTTCCTCCCAACATGGAGTACGTCTCGTTTGGAGAGGGGTTGATATCAAACCACCAACGCCACAAAAGGCCTCCCTTATTCTCCAGTGAATCTCACCCCAACATGATCGATCCACACTTCCACTATCGATGCAATTGTCGGTGGCAATCCGGAACCTCTCACAAGGTTGGGGCACTTCTCCACAACTTAATTGGAGGATCCCAACAAATGCCACCAAGGCCACAATAACGTCTAGGGTTCCAATAACCCAAGAGGGACAAGCTTCAATGAATACCACGAACCAAATCCTCCGAGGAGAACTCAAACCGATGCACCTAATGCAAATGGCAAGAACACCACAAAGATGCTCCAATCCCGCACTCAAGTTCCAACAAAGCTACTAAAGCTATTGGGGGAACAAGAGAGGAGGAATCAAAGAGGGACACAAAATCCCCCAAAATCTAGATCCCCAAAGATACTCTCACAAATAGATGTTTTGGTTTGGTCAAAACGTGGATCTAGATCTCCTCTCTCTTCCACTCAAATATGGGCAAGAATCATCGGAGGGGAATAGATTAACCAAGATTTAATATAGAGAGCAAATATGGACAAAGCTTAGACAAATAGAGGAGGAAGAAACAACTTAAACTGAAAACGGGCAAAAGGCTTAAATAGCGGATCCAGAAAATCTGTCCGTTGGGACACTTTTTCGGTCTAGCCCGGCCGGTACTACTGCCCAATGCCAGGAACCAGGCGGGTCAACGCAGGGAGGCGCACGCGTGCAAGCAAGAAACGGACGCGGCGCGCGGGGCCAGCAGGCGCGAGGCAGCGCGACAGCAAGCGACGAATGCGCGCGCGTGCGAACGAGCTGAGCGTAGGCCAGCACAGAAAATTGGGCCAGTGTGGGGACAACAGCGAGCGGGAGGCAGCGGCATTGCGCGCGCATGCGAGCGAGAAAACCGGCAGCTGCATGCGCGAGCCTGGGTCAATGCGGCAGCGCGGGGGGCCCGCTGGCGCGCGCGAGGCGCAGCGGGGCTGGATCGAGGCAGGTGAGCGGCTGCATGTGGCACGCGCATGAGCGAGGTGGGCTAGCGACGGCTGCATGCGAGCTGGGCCGCGGGCGCGCGCGAGATCTGCGGGCTGGAGCTGGTGCTGGTCTTACCTGGACCGGCCGGTAGTACTGGCCCACCGGGCGGTACTATCGGGCCAGGCCGGTACAACCGGAAGCGGGTGCTGGGCTAGGCAGTGGGCGAGCGGACTGGATCAGGCACGTCCGGTACTAGGCTTCATAGTACCGGATGGCCCAGAAAATATTTTTCCCTTTTCCTTTTTCAAACCGAATAACAACAAATATTCAAACCATGATAACTTTTGATTGATAGCTTCGATTGACCCGATTTCAATTGCGTTGGAAAGAGGACAACACGAGCTACCCAAAATATTGGTTATCATCAAGTAGGAATGTATCAAGTATAATAATGTGAGATACCTCACTTGGTGAGAAACCGGAAAACCGCATAGATCAAAATCGCAACAAGATATAAAAGAGAGATGTGATTTTAAGAACAAGAGCTTGTTATGTAGATTACCACAAGCTCTAAATCCTCACATGGATAGGACAAAATAACAACCAAATATGGTGATGCAAGTATGCAAAGGTTTGGGCTATCTCCGAACGATATGATCGAGTTACTCATACGAGAGCCCCTCTTGATAGTACGGTTATCTATCCTAAACCCGGTCTCCCACACACAACATGAGACCAGCAAAAGGGAAAACCTATCAAGATTATACCTTTTCCTTGAGCATTCCACTTGAGCTCGATGTAGACGAACTTGAACTTCTCAAGATGGAACGCCTTTCTTGATTCCTCGTCATCGATCCATGATAACCGAGGATGGCAAGCATCAAACATGATATCTTCTATAGATGGCGCATTTTGAGCTTGCACAACACATCTTCTTCTCATTTCATCGACCTTGAAGCCAACACATGCTCCAACGATGGCAATGGACAAATCCTACAAGTATAACTTAATACACACATTAGTCCATAAAGAATTTCAATAATTACGAAAACCACACATGGGGCGCACATGTTCTTTCAGCGTGCTTGCTCAAAGGCGCGAAGGAATTATTGAAAAACTTTTGAGATCAATTAAGATTGAAGTTGAAAACATGAGTGATTTTATGGAAATCATGTCCATTCACAGGAATACTGGCAAGAAACCTCAGAAAACTCTTAGAGAATACAGTGCTCCAAATCCTGCTTATCTTAAACAACCAATAGAATTTCCTAGTCCTAGAGTTAGAGAATATCAATTTGATGGTGAGATTATTAAAATTTTGCAGGAAAAATCTTTCAGTGGAAGGGAAGATGAAGACCCAGGAAGACATCTTAGAGAGTTCAATGATGTGATAACATCAATTGGACCAAAAGGTTTGCCTAGAGATTTCTCCCGTCTAAAAGTATTATGTTGGTCTCTAAAAGGCAAGGCTCTATACTGGTTATATTCTCTCCCTCGTCATTAGATTAACTGCAAGGAAAACTGTATTGCCAAATTCATAAACAAATTTAATCCTTTTCAAAAGGTAACTGAAATTAGAAATAGTATAGGCAACTTTAGTCAGAATGTGGGAGAAAACTACCCTCAAGCTTGGGATAGATCTTTTGGAATGATTAATAGTATTCCTAATCCTGGCTATTCTGAATCAACTGTTTGCCACTTATTTTACCATGATCTTAATACTCAATGCAGAGAGTTTCTTGATTTATTAGTAGGAGGATCGATAAATACTTTAACTACTAAAGCCTATTTGGAATTGATGTCCACTAGGGCTAAGAATGATTCTCTTTATAATCCTGATTTTGGTACTAAACTGGAAAAATGAATACTTTGTATAACCCTAGATATTATGCCTGAAGTACACAAAACAATGAAAGAAATGGGTATAACTTCTGAACTTGTTAAGAAAAATAATGTAGATCTGTTACAAATTTTTACTCAGGAAGATGAAACTAGGAAAGCTTTTCAAGAATTAAAGCATCGACAAGCCAAATATCATAATAACCTTCATAAGAAATTTCAAAGACATAAGAAGATTTTGATATAACTCACGGAAAGTTATAATGAGATTGGCCAAGAAATAAAATTATTTCACAAGTACCTTGATACGTCGGAAACGTATCTATAATTTTTGATGATCCATGCTTGTTTAGTATCTACTTTGCTTTACTTGTCTACACTTTGAGGTGCTTTTTACATGTTTTCTGGTACTAACCTACAAACAAGTTGCAACAGTGCCAGATGCCTGTTTTCTGCTGTTTTTTGTTTCAAAAAAGTTAGTAAAGAAATATTCTCGGAATTGGACGGGACAAACGACAAAGTCAATTAATTACCTTAACTATGTGAGTAGAGTTTAGAATTTCCCTGGATTGCCCCTTGTAAACAGTACCAGATACAAAATCCCTGTTTGCTCATGCCGAATGTCTATAACTCAAGCCCTGTTTGCACATGATCCGACTTCTTTCAAGTATAAATGTATGTTTTGATGTGTCATCCCTGTAAAACAGTATTGGTCATGCCAAATTATCTGTCTAATTATCTTGAACTATGTGAGTAAAGTTCTGAAGTTCCTTGATTTCCCTTTGTAAACAATACGTGTATAAACTCAATCCTGCCGCACATGATCCGCTTATTCTTTGTGGAAACCTGATGTAAACAAAATGTTTTGATGCATGCATGGTTTGAAAAAAGGTGGGGAATCGATGGTTATCGGAAGCTTGGTTGGTCCTATTGGGATCTGGAAGAAAACCATCCCGATGCTCGCTGATGGTTTGATGAATGCGAGGGGAAAACATGTCTGTTCAATTCAACATGGATTATTTTTAAGAACCTGATACAGCCGTTGCCCATTTTCCCACCAGGATTACTCAATCCCTGTTATTTCTAGACGGAGGAGGGAGTACAAGTTTAGCTACACACGGCTCCGTCGCCTGCCATTACACAGAGAAATAAGACTACTACTCCCGATTGCATTGTCTCGCCTAGCTAGCGTCCATTGCTCGAGCTCCATTTGAAAGGTCCTTGAATGTTTTTCAAGCCATAATCTCCTCATTCCTGCAATGGCTAGCACTGCTATTTCCTTTCTTCTCCTCTTTGGTTGACTTGTAGCAATCGAGCACCATTAGCTTCGTACGGTCTAAGATCGAATTGGAACTATGCCTTGCACCCCTCGAAAACTGCATAGATGGAACCAGAATTCTCGTGCAAATGGGCACTGGACGATGTGGTGATTGATAATCTTCTTTCACATTTCCTAGAAAGAAGGCCTTGTATGTATCAGAGACGGAGGAACTTCCTGTTTGCTTGCTGTGAGGCGCCATGAGTACTTGTCTTTTTTTTTCTAATAATAAAGTTAGTGTTTTGGATGATCACCCCAAAGGTTTATGAACTCCAGAGATGCTTGAAGGGTCAGGCGATCCTCTGATATAGTGATGTCATGGAATGGAATTGAAGTAGTAGTAGTACTAGAGGTACTACTCTCATTTGGAACACATGCATGCATGCATGCATGGCGGGGGAGACTCTCATTTGTTGCAACCTCCCCCTCGATTCACGGAACGTTTATAGGGATGCATTTATAAGGAAGACGAGTGATGGTTGGAAAAAGCAGTCAATCACCCCCATCAATATTGCTGCCTCGTTTTTTGACCCGGCCCCTTCCACGCTTAGCTATAGCGATCCGTGGGTGTTTGCAATCTACCCGTCCATCATCCTTGCATCCATGGCTCATAACGATCGAGAGCGAGCAGCTAGCAAAGCGGAGAAGGGAATATTTTCGCTCCAAGCAGGCTCCAACCTCCCTCTATAAGTATGACCCATGGATGAGAAGCCGCGTGCGGGTGTCGCGTGCGTGACTTGTGACTTGCGGCGACACAGATAGAACATGCACTTGCGGCGCTGCAGACGCAAGTGAATGCACAACAGAGCCATCAAGCTACCGGCCCATCTCAGCGGCACGAAGAGCCTGCATTGGAAGCTGCCCGCGGCCCACTGCTGAAAAGCAGTGGCTTCCACGGAGAACGTGCAGCCCACGCTTGAAATGACGGGTCCTCGATACCCGTTGATGAGATCACGGAGCGACACTGAGCTGCATGTGAGATTAATGGGCTTATCCATTAAGGTGGTGTCGGCTATGCCTTACCTCCTGTAGCTGGTGGAACTTACCACGCCGATCGATTCCAGATGGCTATGCTATTGTCGGGTGGATGAGGTTGTGAAGGAATATGAGGAAGCACAGCTTGACCATGCTACGGTGAAGGGGAAACTCAACTCAAATTTGCGGTGAAAACAACCATTCTTTGGAAGAAGGAACACATTGTGCTTCCAAATTGGAGGTCACTGCACCGCTGCCTCCGCAGTCGCCAGCCCCGAGCCGCTCAGCTATCTCTGTGGCAGCCATCTCCGCCCGTCGGCCATCTCTCGCGGCAGCCATCTCCGCCCGTCACCCATCTCCGTGCTTCAACCATCTCCTCGCAGAAGCGGAAGAGCACTACCACGAGCAGCATCGAACATCGCCACAAAGAAATCCGCAGGAAACCGTACCAAAGAGTTCAAAAACTACGTCCGCAGCCTTCCGCCAAGCCATTGCCGGTTTTACCGTGGAATCGCATCGACGAGGAGACCAATAGGATCTCGGAAGAACAGGTCAAGAAATTCTTTGCACCTAGACGGGCGAGCCAAAGGATAAAATAGATCCGGTGGTGGAGAAGTTTTACAAAATCTTTTGAAACCTGAAACCCCACTTGTGCCGGACTACGAGCCAGATTTTGAAGGCGGATGCAAGGCGCCGAGGGAGACTGAAAGTAGCGTGTGAGGCACCCGTAAAACAGTTCCCATGCTCGGAGAGCAGGAAACCAATCATGCGCCCGCTCCAAATGTTTGACAACGGGACGCTCCTCCGTAGATGATTACGAGGCAGAGCTACAAAGAAAGGCCAATGAGATGGGGATGACTTACATTGCATACTTGAACGTCATGGGAGACAACTTGCCCAAATGCGATGTCAACCCCATACAACCATGAAAGTATGGGAAGAATCTAGTCAAGAAAGAGGAGCTCAAGAATCTACCAACAAAGATGAAAATTGCACAAGTGGTACCTTCATTTCTGCAAGACGAGAAAAGAAGAATGGATCACGGCGCATATAAGAGATCAGATTTTCTTGTGCGGAGACGACGCGATCGACTTCAACATTCAAGACTTGCATTTTCTATTCAATCAGAAGGAACTCGACAAATCTGCCATCAGCCTTTATTGTGTGTAAGTACTATTTCGTAATTTTATCTCGTCTCATTCACTTCATTAATTGCATGTATATATATATGCTCACCATATATGTATATACTATTATGCAGGAAAAAGGTTATGGAATGCATGAAAGGAGGCCCTTTTGACATTGGGTTCGTTGACCCAAATAGAGTTCATGAAGAAGTGGTAAGAGACAAACCCGGGCAAACAGAAGATTACTTGCTAAAGTCTTTACTGAGACAACAAACCAAAAGGGAAATACTATTGCCTTACAACTTCTCGTGAGTATTGTTACCCTCTCTCTTGTACACATTCTATTTCGGCTTACTCGATGTTAAGTGTAACTGATGATGAGTTATGCGTGCGTAGGTTCCACTTTATTCTGCTAGTCATTCAACCCGACTCAGGAAAAGTCCTTGTCATGGACTCGTTATGAAAAGAAAAAGAGCTATGGGCAGACTTTAGAGAGATGCTCCAGAGGTAATTTCAATCATATTATAGCACTAGATCGGCAACTTTCGTGACAATAAGTAATTAATTACTCCTTTATCCATTTTCTTTGTCGGACAGGGTTTGGAAAATGTTCACGGGCAGTGGGTGAATGGTCAGAAGAACTAAAATTTGTAGACCAAAATGTAAGTAATACTAGCTAGCTTCCAATTCCATTATATCATGCTTTATTGATTATTATTTTGATTGGACTCTCTATTCTCGTAAAGTGCGCGCATCAGGGATACGGCAATAACTTATGTGGGTACTATGTTTGCGAGTTCATTCGCAACACGATATGTGCGACGGGCCAAGCCGCACTAGAACAACTTAGAGTAAGTAAACAAAGTCCACAATATTATTTTATTACCATCAATTGTGTTGAGTTTTATTCTTATATATATTGACGACCCATTCTTCATATATATTCAGATCGAACGGATGCGGGACCAACTCCTACCATTTGAACGCATACGAGCCATTCAAGAGGAATTGGCGGGGTTCATACTTGATGAGGTCACGCTGGAGAACTCTTTAGATATCCACCAAAATGAACGATGACGATGTATGTGCCGATGACGATGTTTGTGTATAATAATAGTTGCTTAATTATTCATGTACTCGTATGTATCGATGACGATTTATGTGTATACCGCTCCCGAGCGATTCCCCCTCGCCCTCCGCAAATACGCCAACGGGCAGAGCGCGCTGGCGAAGCCGTTTTCTGCCGTAACTCGCGGTGAAAACGGCTAAATCTCGCATGGCAACTTTAACACCGGTTCAGATACGAACCGGTGTTAAAGGGCTGAGCTCGGCAGCCCCACGTGCGCCACCCTTTAACACCGGTTCGTATAAGAACCGGTGTTAAAGCCCCCCCCCCCCTCTAACACCGAACCCTCAACAGCGGTTGGGGAACCGCTGTTAGAGGGCCCTACCAACCGGAGTTAAAGGGGGGGCTCTGCACTAGAGAAATACAAAAAAGTAAAATTATTATATTTTTATTTGAATTCAATAATATTTTTACTTATTCATTAATGTTTACTTAAATAATTGTTTGTAATTTCAAAAAATACAAACATGTGACATGATGATATAAGAGTTAATAGGATTGATATCATAGTATTGACAACAATGTATGAATTACTTTGCGGAAACGGATTCTGAAGGAACGAGGAAGTTAAGCGTGCTGGAGCTGGAGTAGTATTAGGATGGGTGATCGGTCAAAAAGTTTGACTAAGACTGAAATTTAATCAAATATTAAGTGTAATTAGTGTTAAAAATGTTCAAAGTGGGAGATTAACGAGTCAAACAATTCAAAGAATAAAAAAATTGAGAAAAAAATAAGTTTTTTTTTAAATGTTTTTGCAACCTGCCGACAGGCTATGCCGACGGCCGCTACGCCGAGGGCAAAGCCGTCGACGTAGCATACCGCCGACGGTATTTCTATACGCCAACGGCCTGAATATGCTCCGCCGAGGAAGACCTTTGCCGAGGAGGCTACGCCGAGGCAGCCCTCGGCGTACCATACGCCAAGGGCAATTTAGCCTACGCCGACAGCTTTTTGCCCTCGGCGTAGCGCGCGCGTCCTGTAGTGAAGCCAATCCATGCTAACCTGAGTACCATCGATTCACTTGGCATGCGTTGTTCTCCCCATCTTCAACCAGAAGGACCACCCCAATAAGACGTACCAGCAGCTGAACGGATGCCTCCGTGTCAGAAGAGAGTCTATTTGATGATCGTACACTAGAGAACACCCAGCAGGACACATAGAGGGAACGACCGTTGTTCAGTTCAAACACATTTCAGAACATAGCCAAGGAAGCGATGCACAGTCCAGACCCAGTGAAAACTAAGAAGAAGCACATGAAACGGTCAAAAGATGGCAAGTGAAGGCCACCAGCAATAGCTAGCCAGCCCCTAAGCGTACGTATGCTCGCCCTGTTGGATCAGGAAAATACGAGGGTCATGCATGTCGTCGGACAAAGCATCCTTCCAGAGAAAAGATACGGCGAGGTTGACGTGGAACTTAGAATTCTTAATGACACGGTTATGAAAAAGAAAAGAGCAGCACTAAAGGCAGTAAATCTCCTCCCGGTCTTTGCTGTGAAGGTGCCACCGAGAGGATTCATTGGAACAATACACCCCCGCGGACAATTTTACGTACGATTCGATCAAATCTTCAAGATGATGCACCTGCTGCCCCTGGATAGGAACTTTGTCCGCCTATGGGTGCTCCATATAGATCGCACCGCCATCACCGTCGACCAGGAAAAGTACGTCGCGGTTGCGGACCCTATGGATTCACCGAGAACAACTTGAAGACCCTCTAGGGCCGTAAAAAAGCGAGGAAGTATCTGTCAGAATTTCTCATTGCCAATAAGGATAAGGTCATAGTTCTCCTTCCTTAGTGTCCCCCGTAAGTTATTATATTAGTCAGCTAGCTAAGATATGTTATTCTCATATATTTTTTCTATTATATCATTGGTTTGTTGAACTGTTCGTACATCAATCACATGGTTCTCATCATTATGCACCCACATGCCTTATCTTTCATCATGGATTCAATGATAAGCTTGAAGAAAGAGTACACGTTAGTATGATGAAGCTTTCTTCTACTTCGAAACCAATGGAGGATGAATAAAACAAAAAAAGGGCAGGTAGCGTCTTGCCCGACTTCCGCATGAACGAACAATTCTCTTGCTCGTAGCAGCCTGCCCATAGTGTTATGGACACCTACTAAGTCATCCATTACATCATTGACTGTGTACGTGCGATTGATACTCTCTTGACTTGGGAAAAGACGTGATGAAATGAGGCTAACAATTGGTGAAGAAAAAAAAGATCACAAGGATGAGTTTTCACGCATCCAAGTGAAGATTGCAGATATCCTTAACAAAGACATCATTGACGTAAGGTGTGTTCCACGATAGTGTAGATACTCAGGAGGAGATGACGGATCACGTGTCTCAATAGGGTGGCAACATGTCGTTCAACACATATATGGGCATTCACTCATTTCTTCCGAAGAAGTAGTTGTTCAGCGTTGTTAAGGCTCACTTGCATCAAAACTTTGTCAAGCAGATTATGTTGTCATGTGTGTGTCTCATGAGATTATTATGTCGTCGTGCGTGTGCCTCATGAGATTATTGTTGAAGTGTACACGAGATACCAGGTGAATTACTTTGTACTTCGTGTTAACGTTCTTCCAAACCCTGTATGTAGGTCCTTTTAGTGTGTAGGTTTACTTATTTTGCTCTAAACCCATACACTAAAAACGTCTAAATATATCTATAAAATTTTGTATTTTAGAACGGAGGGAGTATCATCTAGATTCATTCAGATGAAAATCACAATAGTTTGCGTTTTGTGATGGCAGTCTCGGACGAGGTACTCTGTGCGTTCTTGACAGGCGGCAACCTCTGTCTTTCAGCTGCAAGGTCTCCAGCAAACCGATAACTTTAATACTTTAACCCGGAAAAAAATACTAACAGTCTAGCACTAAAATATGTCTAAATATATTTATTTCTGTAATAAGTAATATGGACAGGAGGGAGTGCTCCTAATTCAAAACCGACACTTATCTAGATCGGAGGGAATAAGAGAGTACGTCTGATTCATCGTCACAGATCGATTTATTTGTTGTAAGTCCCTGAACAATCGTATATTCGTAAAGACCAAGGAAATCTTTCCGCTGCGACAGATGCAGGAGCTAAATTCCAACCTAGGCCGTATTATTTTTATAAATTTTTAATTTTTATTTTTTTAAAAAAAATGTATTATTAAAAAAAATTCCTCCACTCGGAGCAATGTGTTCCACATAGAAACAATTAATGATCCAAGTATGTGAGGGCATTGGGCCACACATAAACATGACTACACGAGTCTAAACTCTGAAGCGACATATCATTGGTCTCGTCCGCACAGGGCTCAACCGTGTGTGGTTGACCCCATCACTTACCCTCGCTCAGGAGTATAGTACTAGTACTTAAAAAAATATCAGAGTATACATTCACAATTATGTACTGCTGTAAAAGTGAGAAACAAATCCTATAACAATGATAATAAGCAGAGAAGAAGAGCTGAAAATTTATACCCTATAGATGTAAGATTGAAGTAAAGCGTAACCACATCTATTATCTTGGTTTTTACAGAAAATCACATGTTTGAGACGCATGTCCTTCCTTGTCTCCACATTATTAAAGAAAACCACCCCCGCGAGCCAGACCATCACCGGCGACCGCCCCCGCAGACACGCCGCCTTCCTCGGTACAAACGTCCCACGGGCGGAGGCTAGAGAGCGCCCGAAACTAGCCGCGCCGGCAAACTGGTGACGGCTAGCTACCAGACAGAGCTTCAACACAAAAGCTTATCGCCCCTAAATGAAGTGCATTTCGCATAACATATATGACCAAATTTAATACTCCCTTCAAGTGTATTATGGATCGTAGGTAGTAGAAACTACTGAACTTGAATTTGGAGCTCAAATTAGTCTCTGGCTCCATTGCGTGGGTGCTCTGGATTCATGCATCCAAAAGCTCCAATCAGCACAATGCAGGCTTCCCTTTCACCTGATCAAACAAGATTTTAGTTATGTCAGATAACAACCATGTACCGCAGTACCAGGGTTTGACATATCATGCATGCTATTAAATGAAGCACCAATTAAAAAAAATGAGACCAACATGGACTAGCCCCTGTTGATTTTTTTATTATTTTCAAAGGAGAAGCAACCTGAGAACCATGGGGAGTTGGCGACTCTGGTGGGAGTTTCTTCATCCCCTGAGCCTGATGCTGCTACTTCATAGTGCTCCACTTCATCCCCTAGGCTGACTAAACATGTGAAGGATAAAAAAATTAGTGCACAGAGCAACCAAGCCGTAACAGAATAAGATGTAGGAAAAGTTGTGTTAATTCACCTCCTGATTTGGCTGGTCGTCAAGAAATGTTGCGACAGCATATCCCTCGCCCTGGCAGCATCCTCATTTTCTAATTGGCACTTCCTGACTGTAATTCCAATCATCAGTGTCAGAGCTTGGCGTGTCTGCATCATCCTCCATATCTATCACTATGTTATGCACCACACAGCAACCATAGATAATGTCAGCTAGAGTTTTTATGTTGCCTGAACAGGACATCTGTCCGTTAAGGTATTTCCATGTGTCTTTGAACCTTGCCAGTGCCTTCATCGCGCAAGTTGTCGCTGCGGCGTGTCTCCTGTTGAACTCCGCCTTTGAGTCTGAGAGGTATTTTTCCTGGTATGGTGTGAGTAGCCATGGGAGAAGAGGATAACCTACATCACCGATTAGGTATTCTCCGACTTCGATCCATCTATTGCTACCTTCAGCTTACTGCCATTCAGCCAAGCACCCTTCCCACACATCTTGAAGATTTGAGAGTCTTGCAAAGACTTGACTGGTTCATGCTACCTGCCGATCCTAGCCAAATGTCCATGAACCTCATCTCTGTATCAATGATGCCTTGCATTAGTACGGTCTCATTCTTCTCATGGTTGTAGTTTGGCCCATATGGGATGGGAGTTGTACACATAACACCGCAGCAGTTAAGCATATTGTGGGTCTTCTCAAATGTGGATTTAATCTTTTCCACTTTACTAGAGTGTGGCCATCGCTGGTGTGGTGTTCGCTCGAACACAACGTCAACAAACCTCTCAGTTACCAACAAGATAGTTGACTCGTCCACACCAACAGAAGATACTAAGATATCTGATGGCTCACTGGAGTACAACCTTCTAAGAGCAACGGCTACTCGATCTTCTAAACACAGCACCCTCCCATCAATAAATTTGTAGCTGTTCATATCTTCGATTGATGGCCCAAACACCAAGCTGCAGATGTAGTTAAAGGTTTTTCTTGTCATTTTAAAGACAGACTCAAATCTTTGTGCGTCCTCAAAAGAAGACAAGGTTCCTGTATGAGTAGAAAATGTAGAAGTGGTTACACAATCCATAACTAGCAAGGGAAGA
The DNA here is from genome assembly GCA_030063025.1 of Avena longiglumis. NCBI lineage: Eukaryota > Viridiplantae > Streptophyta > Magnoliopsida > Poales > Poaceae > Avena > Avena longiglumis. The sequence continues at coordinate 21,220,224 of CP125978.1, read as the reverse complement.
ACTCAACTCTGACAATGTTAAAACAGTCAGACCTAGAAATCACATATAAGAGAACCAAGCGCTGGCTTGGTGGCAAGGCTTGCGAGTGCGCAGCCAGCCCACCCGTGTTCGAGTCCCCATGGGGACCGAATTAAACGGGGTGTTATCCTAGCGTGTATAATCCGCTGCTGGAGAGGTCTCATCTACCTAACAACGTATAGGCCCGCGAGGGATCATTCCCCAGGGTCAACGTTTGAAATGACATATAAGCTTTAAGATATAACATTTCATTTTTAAACTCGAGGTAACTTAGTGGACCAGTGAGAATAACAGATGTTTAGCAATATGAGCGACTCCAGCCACATCAGGAAGTAGCATCAGTCAAACAATTAGCCATTTCTTTGTGGAAACAGATAGCCATTACATAATGATAAGAAGCTTGTAGGACAAAATCACTTTAGTAGCATAAGCATCAGTCAACAATTAGTCATTTGTTCTTCTTTTCGGGAGGTTATATACTACTGTATCACTTTAGTAGCATATGCGGAAAAACGTGAGTATATGAGGCATATATGGAGACATTGGCAACAAATCCCACAAATCAGCATTACATGGTATCAATTTGTTTAGTTACGACACGATTTTTTTTATCTTAACAATCTAATAATGACAAAGGCTGGAAAGTCAAAATCGAACAACTGATTTCTTACTACACATACAGATATGTGCACGTGCACGTGCACGCATGCCATTGTTCTCTGGTCAAGCATCAGTGCATCATATACAAAGAGTCTGAAAGTGGCATCACTTAATCCCACAAGCAGAGTCATGAACGTGCAAGTGAGGGCTACAAGAAACAACGAGTGTGCGGTCAGAGGTGAAAGGAACAAGAAGGCAAGGGCAAGCACGGCAGCTGCGTGCCCAGGTGGCCAGACCCTAGCAAATGTGCCTCAAGGACTGGCCAGTCAGATTTCTGTGGAAGTGACCTTACGAGAAAAACTAAATCAATGCAAATAGTCCATCTTTTATAACACCATGTAAAATGAACATTTGCATAGGACTTGCAGCTCATTCAAGGTAAATAAGAATGTACTAGAAAATATATTCAAAATCAAACATATGGGCACTTAGAACAAAAAGGAAAAAAATTAGTAAATTAAGATGAATGAGCAAAGCTAGTTTACCTTTGGACATGAAAGAGCAGTTGACATTTGTCTCCAAGTTGTAGGGGCTAGTTGTGTACAAGACATACCATTTCTTTATAGTATCCCCTTCAGGTGCATATGCCTGGAGATGCTCAATATGGCTAAACTTGTCCCACTCAGGGCCAGATTGCCCCGTGGCTATTGAAGCAAGCAGTTCTAGGCTACATTCTAGCTCCAAATGCATTGGCTTTACACTTCCCATGTATTCTGGGAGTTTCTCCATCTCGTTATCCTCAAGCATCAGCCTCAGGAGTGCAGGTACACCCTCCAACACCTTCAGCTTTGGGCAGTTAGTGACGGCAAGCTTCTGCAGTCTAGGGAGATTAGTGATCCTCTGCAGATCAAGATTCTTAATCAGCACCAGCTCGACCAGAGAAGCAAGGTTCTCTAGAAAGATGAGACCCTGGACATTTTCAATATGTAATTTATTCAAAGCCCTTGCCTGGGAGGCAAGGCCGGGAGGAATACGTTTCAATTTGCAGTGTTCTAATGTAAGGTCCTGCAAGACAGGAAAGGCCTGCACTTGCTCCTCCCACTCCCACCTCCCATTCCACCATTCCTACTAAAATCATCTTTCTCAATCTCGGAAACGCAGCCACCGCCTGGGAAGGATGAGAACTATGGTGATGGTAGGGCTGGAGGAATTCAGGTCCAACACGCTTGATGGCTGGAGCATGGTCAATCTGAACGAACTCCAGATATGGGAGCTGACACAAGCCATCGGGAAGTCGTGTGCAGCAAGCCAGGTCTTCAGCCATCAGAATCCGCAAGCTCTTGAGAGGTACAACTGATGATGGCATCATCCACCTTGGGAGCCGCCGGCCAAAGTAGCCTTTTATTGCAAGGTAATCTAACCTAGGCGGAGGGTGGAGCTCATCAAACACTTTCTCAATTTGTTCTTGCTGTTCCCTGGAAATGATATCTAACTCCTTAATCAACCCATCATCCCCCAAACTACTATAGCAGACTAAGTCTAGGTTGGTAAGATGCATCTTCTGACCAAGCTTTGCCGTCGCTGCAGACACGGAAGAAGTTACATTTTCCAATCCATCTATTCCAAGTTGCGTCAGCCGAAAGAGAGAGCCCAACTCTTCCAGACTGCACCAATCACCATCGACCCGAGCTGGAAATCCACGCACTATCCTCAAATTTGTCAGACCACAGAACCCCCTAGGTATGCCATTTATACTAGTGCCATTGAAGTTAAGATACCTTAGCTGCCCTAACTTTACAATGCTATGTGGAAGGTTCATAAATTTTTGGCATCCTCTGAGAATAATGTATTGCAAGAATTTCATCTTTCCAATGCTCTCTGGAAGACTAGATACATCAGAGTTTTGTAAGGACAAGTACCTCAGGTGCTTGAGTTCATGTAAAGATTCGACCAAGGCATCAGCATGTGAATAATCTGTATGTAGAGTTCGTAGACATGAAAAATGAACCAATGAATCGCGAGGCTTCATAATTATATGGCCAACTGATATTAGTGTTCTCAGTGTCTTTTGTGCTCGCAAAGAACTCCAGTCTAATCCATCTTGTTCAGATGATTCACTTTCCAATGATAACCGAATAAACTCCTGTGAACCAAGTTTACTAACAATATTAGTTTCACCACTGTGAGCTGCTAGTGCCTCGTCTCTAGCAATAAATTGAGCAAATGTGCGCACAACATCATGCATGTTGGAAACACTTTGATCAATGTATTTTGGATCTGGCTCTATAAGGTTCCTCAATATCAACTCCTTATAATACTTGCTTCCCAACTCTTCTAAGTTGTCTGATATTCCATGAAGAAATCCTTCACTAATCCACATGCCAACAATCTCAAATGTATAAAACAAAGTAGTTTTAGGAAGAATGGAGTAGTATAGGAAGCATTGTTTGAGGCAAGCAGGCAAATCTTCATAGCTTAAATATATTGCATGGTTCAACTCTTCGGCATTTCAGATACAGACCATATAGAATCATCCAAAACCATCTCCCAGTGGCGGTGTTTCTTCTCTTTTCGACACAAGAGTCCTCCCATTACTTTGATAGCGAGAGGCAAGCCATCACATTTTGCTACAATTTGCAACCCAATATCCTTTAGTGTATCGATCTCATGTCCATCTGTTTCACTAGAGACTATCTGCAAGCAGTTTAGACCAAATAGGAGTCAGTACGTAGTATGCCCCAAGAGAATAGTGGTATGATAACGCCTAGTGTCAATTCACATTTAGTTATAATAAGCTAATATAGAAAAGAAAACTAGAGACATACCAGTTAACACACTACCTAACCTGAATCATAAATTGATGAATTGGTACCAAGGACGTTGATATCAACTTGGATACCTAGCATGGGAGACATCATAACATGCTAACCCTAGTAAGATGCTAAGTTTATTACTATCTTTTAACCAACCTGCTTAGCTTATGTACCATCTACAGTGGCTAAGCAAGTTACTTGAATTTTTCCTAAAACATGAAAATGCATGTCTTTTCTGTTGGAAGAAGACACCGAGATGGGACAAGAAGTACAAACTGAAACACAAACAACAACCAAACTTAAAAAGGCTAAAAGGAGAGGAAGATAATAGAATTGTCCAGCTACGCTACATGCTAGGTAAGAATGGCGTCAAAGGGTCGAATGTGCAGCGGCAGCCCATGATGTGCCTTTCTCCTACGAGCATCCACAACTTTGCTGCCACCATCGACAATTATCTCATCAACCGGCACGGCTACGTTGGACGAGGCATGCTCAAAGACGTGGTTGTTTCGTAATCGCCAGAGCAGCCACATGGTCAGAGTATGAGTGATAGGGTTCCCTGCTAGTTATTACCGCGTGTAATCAAATAAGGGACTGTAAGATTACATATGGATGTGTGCAGGTGTTATGGCATAAGTGTAGTGTCCATATGTTGTATGGATCCATCTTGTAATCTCAAATGGAAAAAAACAGTGCCTATGACTATATATTTACTCCAAATTAAGCTAAGAGCTAGCAGTTACGTACCTGCTTCTTCAGCAATGACCAGGCATCCTCTTCCTTTAATTTGTCGATGCGGTGGTAGGGAAGCACAGCTTTCATACCTCGGGCAACTCTCTCATCTCTAGTAGTGACTAGGACTCTGCTTCCTTGAGCCACCACGTTACCCAAGGACCTTTCAAGAACATCGCCCCATGGTCCATGGCTCCACACATCATCCATCACTAGCAATAGCTTCTTCCCTGTCAAGACATTAGTAAGGATTGGTTGAAGCACAGCCAACACCTTTTCACCACCATGTTCTCCCCCGGCAAGCGTGATGGTTGTTCTGAGCAACTCAACCATGTCGAAGTCCTTGTTGATGCTTAACCATATCATCTTGTCAAACTTGGTATTCAATGTTTCGTCATTGAAGACCTTCTGGGCAAGAGTGGTCTTACCGATCCCGCCAACGCCAACAATGGCAACCACCATGATGTTGGTGTTGCCCTCTTTTTCAGTCAGTATGATCTCAACCAGCGCTCTTGTGTCTTCTTTGATCTTCTCCCCGACTACACCTGACCGATCGAACATCCCTGTTGTCTCACGACTGGGATTACATGAACGAGAGGTGTGCATTGTGCTGCTATGGTAGGAGCCAAGATTGATAAAGCTGAACTGAGCGCTGCGCTCCTTGATGATGTCAAGCCTCTTGTTGAGTGCCTTGATGCGGCTACCGATTGCATGGGCATGAAGGGGATTCCGCATGCAAAAGAGCAAAGGGTTGAAGCACCCCACATCCACAGTGGATGAACCCTGTTCCATGGCCTTTAACTGGCAGAGGTCGAGAATGTCGGCAACTTCGTACAAGGCACGCTTAAGCTGCCCCACCCACTCTTGTACGCTCTTGTCGGTGATGTTTCTCCTATTAGCATCGGCAAGGAAGTTCTTGAGGTCCTTAAGCTTGACGCCCATCTTGTCAATCTCCTTTCTAACTCCAAGAAGCATTTGCACCTCTTCGCTCGCCATATTCATCAACATGTTTTGCACATATGATGCAAAAGCATCCAGGACCATCGCCATTTGCTATAACAAAGATAAACTAACATATCATTCCCACCAGGAACTGTAGCTAAGGAATACCAGCAAAAAATATTGAAAAGGTAGCACTGGAATGCTAAGATGATTACATGAGGAACAAGTTACAATTTATAAGCATATAGTACAAGCAAAGATAGCTAAACTGAGTGATCCAGATTTACCTTCAAGATGGATGCTGGATCCAGCTCTTCTCTGGAGCAACCCTACTGGTGAAAGGCTAAAAAATGACAGGGTACTTTATTTATAGTATAAGCCAAATGGTGTACTGTGCGTGATTATATGTTGGCTTTCCTGTCTTGGTCTCTACAATTACACAAACTCCTGCATTGTGATCAACGGTCCATCCAGATGCATTCGTATTTCCCAAGGTAGTAGTGTTGAGTCTTGTTCGGATGTGATCGACAGAACCATGGCAACAAAGTGCTCATAATTAAGTATAAATTGTCGGGGCCTGCAGGCATGACATATTCATCAGTTTGATCTGTTAGCTAAAAGCTAGCTAGCTGGTGATAGGTACAATGAAGTAGATGCCGCCTTTAATATTAAGAGCTGGCAGTCACCAGCCTGTTAGTATATGCATATCAACATATGCATGATAAAATCATATTTCGTCCTACAGGATCTAGGGAATTAAGTTCCAGGTTTCACCAGAAAACAATGTGAAGTTTATTACTACTCTTAATTAGCTGTACCTAGATATGTCCGTTAGGACTCAGCACTGTTAGGACGCAGTACTCACTTCAGTCAAGTATAAACTTCAATGGCTTTTTTTTTGTATGAGCCACCAGCCCAGCGGCAATCAAAATGTTCATACTTTAACATCTTCTTGAAATTTCGTATTTTCATTTTCCAGATATGAGAGTAGTCGACGCTTGAGAGCTACAGAATTTGTTGAAATACATATAGATATTAATTTACTACAGTATGAGTTTACTATAATTAGAAGATTGACGCAAATGCAAAGTGCACTTCATTAGAGTATGCATTTACTATATTTGTTCCTGGTGTCTGTCTACTCGTAGGTATTGTACTTTTTTTCTTTCTTAAAATATGAACCTTATCAACTTGTTGAAATATATATATGAAAAACTTGCAGAAATAGCAAAGTACACGTAATTTAATCATAGACAGAAAAAAAGGGGTGCTACTAGTGTAGTTTACTTTTAAATGGTCAGTTTGAAATAGTGCTAGTTAAGTAAGGTTTATAGCAATACATCCAAGTTATCTAGGTTTTGGGAGGGCCCTTGTTTGTTCCTTCCGTGCCCGGTAACCATGGGGGAGCCCCAGTAAGCTATTGCGCAGCAAGTTTAGCTTCTGAATAGTTGGCTAGTAACAATCAATCAAACAGAATCGCAGTATATACATTCACAAAAGATTACTCCCTCCGATCCAAATTAATTGACTTGGATTTGTCTAGATTTGGATGTATATAGTATTAAAACAAGTCTAGATACATCCAAATTTAGATAAACTTAAGTCAATTAATTTGAACCAGAGGAAGTATTTTATTCATTGAAAAAGCAAAGGCTGCTAGATAGAAATGGCCACTGAAAAAGAGGGTACTAGCTAGAGATCAGTGATCATGCTATTTTGTGGCGATGATGCCTTGTAATAAGAGAGTAAGCTGGCGAAATGCAACCTGTAAATTGAAAAAAAAAACATCCTGCTGTATACATGCCAGTCTCATCTAGTAAGCGCAAACTTGCCTGAGGTTTTGATATTTTGACTCCTGGCAGTCCCCTGGGACGTCTTACAAGGTAATCGGCTATTGTGGAATGCTTTGATTGACTGCTATCGAAACTGCTTCACCATCGGCATAAGTAACCTTTGTTCAAAGCTACAAATCCTGCCATCTGCGGTGCTCCACTAAGGCTGGTCGCCGCGGGCTTGCCAAAGCGGTGCTCATGGCCATTCCCTTACATCAACTTATCGTGATTGAACTCAACAAGAAGGTCCTCAAGCAGGTGGAAAAGATCGTGAGGGGGTTCCTGTGGGCTGGCAGACGCGATGCGAATGGTGGTAGTTGCCACGTTAACTGGGACAAGGTGTGTCGGCCTTTGAGCTATGGAGGACCGGGATCCCAAACCTCGCTTGGCTTGCTACGAGTCTCCGGACAAGATGGCTTTGGAGGATGCGTACTGACCCGCTACATCCCTGGCATGGTATAGATATGCACTTCTCGAGGATGGAGCTCCAGGTGTTCGACGCCTCCACTAAGATGAGTGTTGGTGACGGCAACACAGCTCTCTTCTGGACAGATAGATGGCTCAATGGACAGACCATTGGAGAGGCAGCTCCCAACCTTTTCGCTAGGATCCCACGGCACGCTCGGAAGCAGCGCACGGTGAGAGAGGCCCTGGTCGAGCGCCGTTGGATTACAGATATTTCGGGCGCGCTGAGTTCGTTGGCAATACGTGCAATTGTGGATTGAGGTGCGGGAGATTCAGCTCTCCACTGATCCTGACACTTTCATCTGGAAGTGGACCGCAGATGCACAGTACTCCTCTAAGTCTTGCTATGAGTTCCTTTTCTTGGGGTCCTTGGTATCGAGATCGTGGAAGATTAACTGGCGCACTTGGGCCCCTCCTTGGGTGAAGTTCTTTGTCTGGCTGGCCTGCCAAGACCGGTGTTGGACAGGGGAGAGGCTAGCGAGGAGGGGGCTTCAACACCCACCGCGCTGCCCCATGTGTGACCAATCAGAAGAGACCATGCGACACTTACTCACAGGGTGTCCGTTTTCTCGGACGATCTGGCACGAGGTGTTGTCGTGGATACGATCCACAGCAACCCCCCACCCCCCCAGTTGAGGAGGACGACTTCATCGATTGGTGGAAGTTGGTGCTTCTATCTACCCCCCGCGCGATGCGCAAGGGGACTTCGTCGCTCGTGATGCCGACGACCTGGTGGATCTGGAAGCACCGCAACGCGAGCCCCAACCATGCTAGTCTCCTCGCCACGATTCAATCCGAAGCTAGATCTTGGGCTCTGGCCGGTGCGATTGGCCTTAAGGCCTTGATCCCCACCGTAGCTTAGGTTTAGTGGGTTGAGTTGTACCCCGGGTGTGGCTCTCTTCTTGAGCCTGTACAGTTGTTTTTGACTCTTTTTTCTATCAATGAATCGAAACGCAAAGCTTTTGCGTTTTCGCGAAAAAAAATCCTGCCATCTGCAATGTACTACTTGTACCTGATGTAAACCGTAGTACATGAGGCACTGGTATCAGGACTAGAAATTCGAGATTGAACATCTCATACTTCTGATGAATATTCATCACACCATTTCAATAATGTTGTGACCTCGTTATTAACAACATCCAATGTTCATGATCAGGAAACCTTGATCATCTTGTTAATCAACAAGCTAGTTTTTAAGAGAGGCATAACTAGGATCTTTCTATTTGTTTATTAAACACACATGTATTAATGTTTCCATATTAATACAATTATAGCATAAAAAATAAACATCTATCATATACTTGGAATATACATAATAACAACTTTATTATTGCCTCTCAGGACATATTCCCTTCATTTTTAGCAGAGGTCGTGCCAAAATTTTGTTTGAAATTTGCACATAGTTTTATAGATATATTGTATCATCTAACAATGTGATCTTTAATTATGTAGTGCGAAGATGTCCGGAAAACAAGCCCGTACAAGGCCCAGTGCAAGCTGGACGACCGCACTAGGCCCCTAACTTTGAGGGCCCCCAGTTCCCAGCGCCCAACAGGCGTCTGGCATGTGCATGTCTCAGTTCTCCTGCAAATTACAGCTGAAAGGCCGAGCCTGGTATTTATTCTCCAACAACTCATGTGGCCCAATAAACAGCCCATAATGACCGGTAGTTCAAAAAAATCCCGATCGGGATGTAACAAGGGTCGTCCCTATCATTCCGCTAAAAAAAGGAGAACCCCTCGTGAGTCCCGATCGAATTGATCGATTATCAATATAATTCGCCTGCCCATATTGCCACAAAATGAAGCCGGTGTTGACAGAGCCATCCGCGCTAGGACCTAGTGCCGTTCTTTGCCATCGCCACGCTTGAAGTGAGTGTTGCAGGCTTGAGTCCCGTCTCCATTGAAAAAATTGATCAACCGATCAAAGTATCGCCCATGTGCCCCAATTACCAATCTTTAGTCCGATCAAGGTTTGGCAGATTAGTTTTCTTAAACTCTTCTATTATTTATCTAATTATACAACTTGGTCAACCTAATGTTCATGTAGGTGTTTGTATTAAATTTTTTTATGGAATAATAATAATTATTATTATTATTATTTTGTTATAAAGCAGGAACAATCATGTAATAGAAAGTATGACTTGTAAACAACGCATATAGTGAATTGAAGTTTTAGTAAATGTTTGTTATGTGAATCAAGTTTAGGGTCACATTCTATGTTTTGCATAGGGGCCTCGAATTTCTGGAGACGGCCCTGCCGGGAAAGAACCCGTCGTGCCCTCTACTTCCTCTCAGACAACCCATGACAGCGAGGAGGACAAAAGAAGAGAGAACCACGGATATATGCAAGACATGTAAACAAATGGACGGGGTGAGGATTAACCGGAGAGAGAGGGTGACTATCTAGGTGATAATTCGGATGAGACCGACGACAACGAGACCAACAAAGAAACTGATTATTCTGCATAACCCACCGGTGATGTAGCCCCAGCAAGAAAGACAAAGAAGTCTAGGGTTAAAAACAAGGTGGGCACATAAACACTTGCGGTCTGAAGAGTGTACTACAAGGGTGACCCTGAAAGTCCGGATGAAACTAGAACAACATACGGAAATAACATAGGTTACATAGTCCGAGATACCATCAACATCAACACATGCAACCTAAGGGTGAAGGTGCACCGACATTTCCATAATCTTCTTCTTGTGAAGGTGCATGAAAGATTCTATTTCCCTGAGAAACCCAATAAAAAGCAGGTCAAGCTAATAAACAACAGGGCCATCCACAAGTGCTCCAAAGCCCTAAGTAATTGGTCTAAGTAATTGGAGATCAATGTTAAAAGAGAAAGTTGAGAAAAAATCAGATTTCTCCAAAATATTCTTGGAATGGCCACAAATTAGGGAAGAAGATTGGGTGATTTTCAAGGATTACTACAGGGTCGCTTCGGCCAAGGCATTTGCGGAACAGGGAAAGGAAATGCAGAAGAAGAACATAGTTGACCATAGACTTGTAAGCGCGGGTTATGAAAAGAAGGAGAATGATGAAGCACTATAGGAATGGGAAGCTACGCCGACGGCCGGTCGCTACGCCGACGGCCAAACGTCGGGGCCGTCGGCGTAGCCATCGTCCAGGCCAGTCTCGCCAAGCAGCCGTCGGCGTAGAATTGCCCTCGCCATATCCTATGCTACGCCGACGGCTGCCCTCAGCGTAGCTATTTTTATTTTATCTCATTAAACTTTGAAAAATTATAACTAAATCATTCTAATTCAGAAAAATACAAATAATATATCAAAATTTGCAGAAAAATAAGACCTATCTATCTACACTCAAATTTTACACATTTTTAAATAAAAATTAAGTAAAACATAAAACATTATATATAGTTTAAAACGGGCAAAAATTTCAAAAACGATCGAAATAATGCGAAACCTTCGCGTGGTGTTATATTATGTGACATAGTTAGAAGGAAAAATACCAAACTTGGTATATTGATTATATCTCAAAGAAACCTTCACAAAATGACCTATCTCGTTCGAGGTTTCTTGGCTTTCAGGTCAAATGATCAATGTTATGGCTAGAATCAAGACATAGTTTGTGATAATATGCCCATATTATGCATACACATGCATCATGTGATGGCGAACAATGTTGAAGGAGGAAGTTTTCCTTTTCGTCGCACCAAAAAACCATTTTCCATTTTCCGAGCACAAAAAAGGACGGTTTTGTGAAGCAACCACCAAATGGCTAATTCAAAATGCTACCAACACATTTTACAAAAATACTATACCACCTTATATGTACAATGTCCTAACAGGGGGATCCGAAACCTTTCCGTCCACCTTTAGTGAAAAAGACAAATTCCTGTCGAATCGGTAGGAAGTGGGTCAGATATGAACTACAGGTATATGATCCGATGCTCATGTTTTTTTACAAAAATCATTTTTAGGTTCACAATATGCTATCTTATCAAAGATCCAATGCAAGTTTTGCGAGGCTCGGCCCCGAGCTAAGAATCTTCATGCCCACCGTTCGACAAAGTTTGACGATAGTTTAAAACGAGCATAAAAAATTCAAAAACGATCGAAACAATGCGAAACCTTCGCGTTGTGTTATATTATGTGACATAGTTAGAAGGAAAAATAGCAAACTTGGTATATTGATTATGTCTCAAAGAAACCTTCACAAAATGACCTATCTCATTCGAGGTTTCTTGGCTTTCTGGTCAAACGATCAATGTTATGGCTAGAATCAAGGCATAGTTTGTAATAATATGCACATATTGTGTATACACATGCATCATGGGATGCCGAACAATGTTGCATGAGGAAGTTTTCCTTTTCGTCGCACCAAAAAGCCATTTTCCATTTTCCGAGCACAAAAAACGGACGGTTTTGTGAAGCAATCACCAAATGGCTAATTCAAAATGCTACCAACACATTTTACAAAAATACTATACCACCTTATATGGACAATGTCCTAACAGGGGGATCCGAAACCTTTTCATCCACCTTTAGTGAAAAATAAAAATTCCTGCCAAATCGGTAGGAAGTGGGTCAGATATGAACTACAGGTACATGATACGATGCTCATGTTTTTTTACAAAAATTGTTTTTAGGTTCTAATATGCTATTTTATCAAAGATTCAATGCAATTTTAGCGAGGCTCAGCCCCGAGCTAAGAATCTTCATGCCCGCCGTTCGAAAAAGTTTGACGATAGTTTAAAACAAGCATAAAAAATTCAAAAATGATCGAAACAATACAAAATCTTCGCGTGGTGTTATATTATGTGACATAGTTAGAAGGAAAAATATCAAACTTGGTATATTAATTATGTCTCAAAGAAACCTTCACAAAATGACCTATCTCATTCGAGGTTTTTTGGCTTTCGGGTCAAATGATCAATCTTATGGCTAGAATTAAGGAATAGTTTATGATAATATGCCCATACTATGCATACATATGCATCATGGGATGCCGAACAATGTTGCATGAGGAAGTTTTCCTTTTCGTCGCACCAAAAAGCCATTTTCCATTTTCCGAGCACAAAAAACGGACGGTTTTGTGAAGCAATCACCAAATGGCTAATTCAAAATGCTACCAACACATTTTACAAAAATACTATACCACCTTATATGGACAATGTCCTAATAGGGGGATCCGAAACCTTTCCGTCCACCTTTAGTGAAAAATAAAAATTCCTGCCGAATCGGTAGGAAGTGGGTCAGATATGAACTACAGGTACATGATCCGATGCTCATGATTTTTTACAAAAATTGTTTTTAGGTTCACAATATGCTATTTTATCAAAGATCCAATGCAATTTTAGCGAGGCTCGGCCCCGAGCTAAGAATCTTCATGCCCGTCGTTCGACAAAGTTTGACGATAGTTTAAAACGAGTATAAAAAATTCAAAAATGATCGAAACAATGCGAAACCTTCGCGTGATGTTATATTATGTGACATAGTTAGAAGGAAAAATATCAAACTTGGTATATTGATTATGTCTCAAAAAAACCTTCACAAAATGACCTATCTCGTTCGAGGTTTCTTGGGTTTCGGGTCAAATGATCAATGTTATGACTAGAATCAAGGCATAGTTTGTCATAGTATGCCCATATTGTGCATACACATGCATCATGGGATGTCGAACAATGTTGCAGGAGAAAGTTTTCCTTTTCGTCGCACCAAAAAGCCATTTCCCATTTTCCGAGCACAAAATACGGGCGGTTTTGTGAAGCAACCACCAAATGGCTAATTCAAAATGCTACCACCACATTTTACAAAAATACTATACCACCTTATATGGACAATGTCCCAATAGGGGGATTCGAAACCTTTCCGTCCACCTCTGGTAAAAGAGACAAATTTCTTCTGAATCGGTAGGAAGTGGGTCAGATATGAACTACAGGTACATGATCTGATGCTCATGTTTTTTTACAAAAATCATTTTAGGTTCACAATATGCTATTTTATCAAAGATCCAATGCAAGTTTTCCTTTTCATCGCACCAAAAAGCTATTTTTTATTATTCGAGCGCAAAAAGGGATTTTCTAAAGCAACCACCAAATAGCTAATTCAAAAACGGAGGGTTTGTGATTAGTTGATATGGATATTATATTTGGATTCCTCTCATTTTTCTGATCAATTTAGACATATTATTTGTTGAATTCCGATATACAGATTTAAAGATATTAATTATTCCATATTAAATAGAGAAATACAAAAAAGTAAAATTATTATATTTTTATTTGAATTCAATAATATTTTTACTTATTCATTAATGTTTACTTAAATAATTGTTTGTAATTTCAAAAAATACAAACATGTGACATGATGATATAAGAGTTAATAGGATTGATATCATAGTATTGACAACAATGTATGAATTACTTTGCGGAAACGGATTAAGGAACGAGGAAGTTAAACGTGCTGGAGCTGGAGTAGTATTAGGATGGGTGATCTGTCGGAAAGTTTAACTAAGACTGAAATTTAATCAAATATTAAGTGTAATTAGTGTTAAAATGTTCAAAGTGGAAGATTAACGAGTCAAACGATTCAAAGAATAAAAAAATTGAGAAAAAAATTAAAAAAATATTTTTTTTTTTAAAAAATGTTTTTGCAACCTGCCACTGGCTATGCCGACGGCCGCTAAGCCGTCGGCATAGCATACCGCCGACGGTATTTCTATACGCCGACGGCCTGAATATGCTCCGCCGAGGAAGACCTTTGCCGAGGAGGCTACGCCGAGGGCAGCCCTCGGCGTACCATACGCCAAGAGCAATTTAGCCTATGCCGACAGCTTTTTGCCCTCAGCGTAGCGCGCGCGTCCTGTAGTGAAGCCAATCCATGCTAACCTGAGTACCATCGATTCACTTGGCATGCGTTGTTCTCCCCATCTTCAACCAGAAGGACCACGCCAATAAGACGTACCAGCAGCTGAACGGATGCCTCCGTGTCAGAAGAGAGTCTATTTGATGATCGTACACTAGAGAACACCCAGCAGGACACATAGAGGGAACGACCGTTGTTGTTCAAACACATTTCAGAACATAGCCAAGGAAGCGATGCACAGTCCAGACCCAGTGAAAACTAAGAAGAAGCACATGAAACGGTCAAAAGATGGCAAGTGAAGGCCACCAGCAATAGCTAGCCAGCCCCTAAGCGTACGTATGCTCGCCCTGTTGGATCAGGAAAATACGAGGGTCATGCATGTCGCCGGACAAAGCATCCTTCCAGAGAAAAGATACGGCAAGGTTGACGTGGAACTTAGAATTCTGAATGACACGGTTCTGAAAAAGAAAAGAGCAGCACTAAAGGCAGTAAATCTCCTCCCGGTCTTTGCTGTGAAGGTGCCACCGAGAGGATTCATTGGAACAATACACCCCCGCGGACAATTTTACGTACGTTTCGATTAAATCTTCAAGATGATGCACATGCTGCCCCTGGATAGGAACTTTGTCCGCCTATGGGTGCTCCATATAGATCGCACCGCCATCACCGTCGACCAGGAAAAGTACGTCGCGGTTGCGGACCCTATGGATTCACCGAGAACAACTTGAAGACCCTCTAGGGCCGTAAAAAAGCGAGGAAGTATCTGTCAGAATTTCTCATTGCCAATAAGGATAAGGTCATAGTTCTCCTTCCTTAGTGTCCCCCGTAAGTTATTATATTAGTCAGCTAGCTAAGATATGTTATCCTCATATATTTTTTCTATTATATCATTGGTTTGTTGAACTGTTCGTACATCAATCACATGGTTCTCATCATTATGCACCCACATGCCTTATCTTTCATCATGGATTCAATGATAAGCTTGAAGAAAGAGTACACGTTAGTATGATGAAGCTTTCTTCTACTTCGAAACCAATGGAGGATGCATAAAACAAAAAAAGGGCAGGTAACGTCTTGCCCGACTTCCGCATGAACGAACAATTCTCTTGCTCGTAGCAGCCTGCCCATAGTGTTATGGACACCTACTAAGTCATCCATTACATCATTGACTGTGTACGTGCGATTGATACTCTCTTGACTTGGGAAAAGACGTGATGAAATGAGGCTAACAATTGGTGAAGAAAAAAAAGATCACAAGGATGAGTTTTCACGCATCCAAGTGAAGATTGCAGATATCCTTAACAAAGACATCATTGACGTAAGGTGTGTTCCACGATAGTGTAGATACTCCGGAGGAGATGACGGATCTCAATAGGGTGGCAACACGTCGTTCAACACATATATGGGCATTCACTCATTTCTTCCAAAGAAGTAGTTGTTGAGCATTGTTAAGGCTCACTTGCATCAAAACTTTGTCAAGCAGATTATGTTGTCATGTGTGTGTCTCATGAGATTTTTATGTCGTCGTGCGTGTGCCTCATGAGATTATTGTTGAAGTGTACACGAGATACCAGGTGAATTACTTTGTACTTCGTGTTAACGTTCTTCCAAACATTGTATGTAGGTCCTTTTAATGTGTAGGTTTACTTATTTTGCTCTGAACCTATACACTAAAAATGTTTAAATATATCTACAAAATTTTGTATTTTAGAACGGAGGGAGTATCATCTAGATTCATTCAGCTGAAAATCACAATAGTTTGCGTTTTGTGATGGCAGTCTCGGACGAGGTACTCTGTGCGTTCTTGACACGCGGCAACCTCTGTCTTTCAGCTGCAAGGTCTCCAGCAAACCGATAACTTTAATACTTCAACCCGGAAAAAAATACTAACAGTCTAGCACTAAAATATGTCTAAATATATTTATTTTTGTAATAAGTAATATGGACCGGAGGGAGTGCTCCTAATTCAAAATCGACGCTTATCTAGATCGGAGGGAATAAGAGAGTACGTCTGATTCATCGTCACAGATCGATTTATTTGTTGCAAGTCCCTGAACAATCGTATATACGTAAAGACCAAGGAAATCTTTCCTTTGCCCTGGCCGGCAACGAGCTGGGCGCTGCGACAGATGCAGGAGCTAAATTCCAACCTAGGCCGTATTATTTTTATAAATTTTTAATTTTTATATTATTTTTTACATTTTTTTAAAAAATGTATTATTAAAAAAAATTCCTCCACTCAGAGCAATGTGTTCCACATAGAAACAATTAATGATCCAAGTATGTGAGGGCATTGGGCCACACATAAACATGACTACACGAGTCTCAACTCTGAAGCGACATATCATTGGTCTCGTCCGCACAGGGCTCAACCGTGTGTGGTTGACCCCATCACTTACCCTCGCTCAGGAGTATAGTACTAGTACTTAAAAAAATATCAGAGTATACATTCACAATTATGTACTGCTGTAAAAGTGAGAAACAAATCCTATAACAATGATAATAAGCAGAGAAGAAGAGCTGAAAATTTATACCCTATAGATGTAAGATTGAAGTAAAGCGTAACCACATCTATTATCTTGGTTTTTACAGAAAATCACATGTTTGAGACGCATGTCCTTCCTTGTCTCCACATTATTAAAGAAAACCACCCCCGCGAGCCAGACCATCACCGGCGACCGCCCCCGCAGACACGCCGCCTTCCTCGGTACAAACGTCCCACGGGCGGAGGCTAGAGAGCGCCCGAAACTAGCCGCGCCGGCAAACTGGTGACGGCTAGCTACCAGACAGAGCTTCAACACAAAAGCTTATCGCCCCTAAATGAAGTGCATTTCGCATAACATATATGACCAAATTTAATACTCCCTTCAAGTGTATTATGGATCGTAGGTAGTAGAAACTACTGAACTTGAATTTGGAGCTCAAATTAGTCTCTGGCTCCATTGCGTGGGTGCTCTGGATTCATGCATCCAAAAGCTCCAATCAGCACAATGCAGGCTTCCCTTTCACCTGATCAAACAAGATTTTAGTTATGTCAGATAACAACCATGTACCGCAGTACCAGGGTTTGACATATCATGCATGCTATTAAATGAAGCACCAATTAAAAAAAATGAGACCAACATGGACTAGCCCCTGTTGATTTTTTTTATTATTTTCAAAGGAGAAGCAACCTGAGAACCATGGGGAGTTGGCGACTCTGGTGGGAGTTTCTTCATCCCCTGAGCCTGATGCTGCTACTTCATAGTGCTCCACTTCATCCCCTAGGCTGACTAAACATGTGAAGGATAAAAAAATTAGTGCACAGAGCAACCAAGCCGTAACAGAATAAGATGTAGGAAAAGTTGTGTTAATTCACCTCCTGATTTGGCTGGTCGTCAAGAAATGTTGCGACAGCATATCCCTCGCCCTGGCAGCATCCTCATTTTCTAATTGGCGCACTTCCTGACTGTAATTCCAATCATCAGTGTCAGAGCTTGGCGTGTCTGCATCATCCTCCATATCTATCACTATGTTATGCACCACACAGCAACCATAGATAATGTCAGCTAGAGTTTTTATGTTGCCTGAACAGGACATCTGTCCGTTAAGGTATTTCCATGTGTCTTTGAACCTTGCCAGTGCCTTCATCGCGCAAGTTGTCGCTGCGGCGTGTCTCCTGTTGAACTCCGCCTTTGAGTCTGAGAGGTATTTTTCCTGGTATGGTGTGAGTAGCCATGGGAGAAGAGGATAACCTACATCACCGATTAGGTATTCTCCGACTTTCGATCCATCTATTGCTACCTTCAGCTTACTGCCATTCAGCCAAGCACCCTTCCCACACATCTTGAAGATTTGAGAGTCTTGCAAAAGACTTGACTGGTTCATGCTACCTGCCGATCCTAGCCAAATGTCCATGAACCTCATCTCTGTATCAATGATGCCTTGCATTAGTACGGTCTCATTCTTCTCATGGTTGTAGTTTGGCCCATATGGGATGGGAGTTGTACACATAACACCGCAGCAGTTAAGCATATTGTGGGTCTTCTCAAATGTGGATTTAATCTTTTCCACTTTACTAGAGTGTGGCCATCGCCAGTGGTGTGGTGTTCGCTCGAACACAACGTCAACAAACCTCTCAGTTACCAACAAGATAGTTGACTCGTCCACACCAACAGAAGATACTAAGATATCTGATGGCTCACTGGAGTACAACCTTCTAAGAGCAACGGCTACTCGATCTTCTAAACACAGCACCCTCCCATCAATAAATTTGTAGCTGTTCATATCTTCGATTGATGGCCCAAACACCAAGCTGCAGATGTAGTTAAAGGTTTTTCTTGTCATTTTAAAGACAGACTCAAATCTTTGTGCGTCCTCAAAAGAAGACAAGGTTCCTGTATGAGTAGAAAATGTAGAAGTGGTTACACAATCCATAACTAGCAAGGGAAGAACTCAACTCTGACAATGTTAAAACAGTCAGACCTAGAAATCACATATAAGAGAACCAAGCGCTGGCTTGGTGGCAAGGCTTGCGAGTGCGCAGCCAGCCCACCCGTGTTCGAGTCCCCATGGGGACCGAATTAAACGGGGTGTTATCCTAGCGTGTATAATCCGCTGCTGGAGAGGTCTCATCTACCTAACAACGTATAGGCCCGCGAGGGATCATTCCCCAGGGTCAACGTTTGAAATGACATATAAGCTTTAAGATATAACATTTCATTTTTAAACTCGAGGTAACTTAGTGGACCAGTGAGAATAACAGATGTTTAGCAATATGAGCGACTCCAGCCACATCAGGAAGTAGCATCAGTCAAACAATTAGCCATTTCTTTGTGGAAACAGATAGCCATTACATAATGATAAGAAGCTTGTAGGACAAAATCACTTTAGTAGCATAAGCATCAGTCAACAATTAGTCATTTGTTCTTCTTTTCGGGAGGTTATATACTACTGT
The DNA here is from genome assembly GCA_030063025.1 of Avena longiglumis. Classification (NCBI taxonomy): domain Eukaryota; kingdom Viridiplantae; phylum Streptophyta; class Magnoliopsida; order Poales; family Poaceae; genus Avena; species Avena longiglumis. The sequence continues at coordinate 21,201,056 of CP125978.1, read as the reverse complement.
ATCACTTTAGTAGCATATGCGGAAAAACGTGAGTATATGAGGCATATATGGAGACATTGGCAACAAATCCCACAAATCAGCATTACATGGTATCAATTTGTTTAGTTACGACACGATTTTTTTTATCTTAACAATCTAATAATGACAAAGGCTGGAAAGTCAAAATCGAACAACTGATTTCTTACTACACATACAGATATGTGCACGTGCACGTGCACGCATGCCATTGTTCTCTGGTCAAGCATCAGTGCATCATATACAAAGAGTCTGAAAGTGGCATCACTTAATCCCACAAGCAGAGTCATGAACGTGCAAGTGAGGGCTACAAGAAACAACGAGTGTGCGGTCAGAGGTGAAAGGAACAAGAAGGCAAGGGCAAGCACGGCAGCTGCGTGCCCAGGTGGCCAGACCCTAGCAAATGTGCCTCAAGGACTGGCCAGTCAGATTTCTGTGGAAGTGACCTTACGAGAAAAACTAAATCAATGCAAATAGTCCATCTTTTATAACACCATGTAAAATGAACATTTGCATAGGACTTGCAGCTCATTCAAGGTAAATAAGAATGTACTAGAAAATATATTCAAAATCAAACATATGGGCACTTAGAACAAAAAAGGAAAAAAATTAGTAAATTAAGATGAATGAGCAAAGCTAGTTTACCTTTGGACATGAAAGAGCAGTTGACATTTGTCTCCAAGTTGTAGGGGCTAGTTGTGTACAAGACATACCATTTCTTTATAGTATCCCCTTCAGGTGCATATGCCTGGAGATGCTCAATATGGCTAAACTTGTCCCACTCAGGGCCAGATTGCCCCGTGGCTATTGAAGCAAGCAGTTCTAGGCTACATTCTAGCTCCAAATGCATTGGCTTTACACTTCCCATGTATTCTGGGAGTTTCTCCATCTCGTTATCCTCAAGCATCAGCCTCAGGAGTGCAGGTACACCCTCCAACACCTTCAGCTTTGGGCAGTTAGTGACGGCAAGCTTCTGCAGTCTAGGGAGATTAGTGATCCTCTGCAGATCAAGATTCTTAATCAGCACCAGCTCGACCAGAGAAGCAAGGTTCTCTAGAAAGATGAGACCCTGGACATTTTCAATATGTAATTTATTCAAAGCCCTTGCCTGGGAGGCAAGGCCGGGAGGAATACGTTTCAATTTGCAGTGTTCTAATGTAAGGTCCTGCAAGACAGGAAAGGCCTGCACTTGCTCCTCCCACTCCCACTCCTCCCATTCCACCATTCCTACTAAAATCATCTTTCTCAATCTCGGAAACGCAGCCACCGCCTGGGAAGGATGAGAACTATGGTGATGGTAGGGCTGGAGGAATTCAGGTCCAACACGCTTGATGGCTGGAGCATGGTCAATCTGAACGAACTCCAGATATGGGAGCTGACACAAGCCATCGGGAAGTCGTGTGCAGCAAGCCAGGTCTTCAGCCATCAGAATCCGCAAGCTCTTGAGAGGTACAACTGATGATGGCATCATCCACCTTGGGAGCCGCCGGCCAAAGTAGCCTTTTATTGCAAGGTAATCTAACCTAGGCGGAGGGTGGAGCTCATCAAACACTTTCTCAATTTGTTCTTGCTGTTCCCTGGAAATGATATCTAACTCCTTAATCAACCCATCATCCCCCAAACTACTATAGCAGACTAAGTCTAGGTTGGTAAGATGCATCTTCTGACCAAGCTTTGCCGTCGCTGCAGACACGGAAGAAGTTACATTTTCCAATCCATCTATTCCAAGTTGCGTCAGCCGAAAGAGAGCCCAACTCTTCCAGACTGCACCAATCACCATCGACCCGAGCTGGAAATCCACGCACTATCCTCAAATTTGTCAGACCACAGAACCCCCTAGGTATGCCATTTATACTAGTGCCATTGAAGTTAAGATACCTTAGCTGCCCTAACTTTACAATGCTATGTGGAAGGTTCATAAATTTTTGGCATCCTCTGAGAATAATGTATTGCAAGAATTTCATCTTTCCAATGCTCTCTGGAAGACTAGATACATCAGAGTTTTGTAAGGACAAGTACCTCAGGTGCTTGAGTTCATGTAAAGATTCGACCAAGGCATCAGCATGTGAATAATCTGTATGTAGAGTTCGTAGACATGAAAAATGAACCAATGAATCGCGAGGCTTCATAATTATATGGCCAACTGATATTAGTGTTCTCAGTGTCTTTTGTGCTCGCAAAGAACTCCAGTCTAATCCATCTTGTTCAGATGATTCACTTTCCAATGATAACCGAATAAACTCCTGTGAACCAAGTTTACTAACAATATTAGTTTCACCACTGTGAGCTGCTAGTGCCTCGTCTCTAGCAATAAATTGAGCAAATGTGCGCACAACATCATGCATGTTGGAAACACTTTGATCAATGTATTTTGGATCTGGCTCTATAAGGTTCCTCAATATCAACTCCTTATAATACTTGCTTCCCAACTCTTCTAAGTTGTCTGATATTCCATGAAGAAATCCTTCACTAATCCACATGCCAACAATCTCAAATGTATAAAACAAAGTAGTTTTAGGAAGAATGGAGTAGTATAGGAAGCATTGTTTGAGGCAAGCAGGCAAATCTTCATAGCTTAAATATATTGCATGGTTCAACTCTTCGGGCATTTCAGATACAGACCATATAGAATCATCCAAAACCATCTCCCAGTGGCGGTGTTTCTTCTCTTTCTGACACAAGAGTCCTCCCATTACTTTGATAGCGAGAGGCAAGCCATCACATTTTGCTACAATTTGCAACCCAATATCCTTTAGTGTATCGATCTCATGTCCATCTGTTTCACTAGAGACTATCTGCAAGCAGTTTAGACCAAATAGGAGTCAGTACGTAGTATGCCCCAAGAGAATAGTGGTATGATAACGCCTAGTGTCAATTCACATTTAGTTATAATAAGCTAATATAGAAAAGAAAACTAGAGACATACCAGTTAACACACTACCTAACCTGAATCATAAATTGATGAATTGGTACCAAGGACGTTGATATCAACTTGGATACCTAGCATGGGAGACATCATAACATGCTAACCCTAGTAAGATGCTAAGTTTATTACTATCTTTTAACCAACCTGCTTAGCTTATGTACCATCTACAGTGGCTAAGCAAGTTACTTGAATTTTTTCCTAAAACACGCAGAAAATGCATGTCTTTTCTGTTGGAAGAAGACACCGAGATGGGACAAGAAGTACAAACTGAAACACAAACAACAACCAAACTTAAAAAGGCTAAAAGGAGAGGAAGATAATAGAATTGTCCAGCTACGCTACATGCTAGGTAAGAATGGCGTCAAAGGGTCGAATGTGCAGCGGCAGCCCATGATGTGCCTTTCTCCTACGAGCATCCACAACTTTGCTGCCACCATCGACAATTATCTCATCAACCGGCACGGCTACGTTGGACGAGGCATGCTCAAAGACGTGGTTGTTTCGTAATCGCCAGAGCAGCCACATGGTCAGAGTATGAGTGATAGGGTTCCCTGCTAGTTATTACCGCGTGTAATCAAATAAGGGACTGTAAGATTACATATGGATGTGTGCAGGTGTTATGGCATAAGTGTAGTGTCCATATGTTGTATGGATCCATCTTGTAATCTCAAATGGAAAAAAACAGTGCCTATGACTATATATTTACTCCAAATTAAGCTAAGAGCTAGCAGTTACGTACCTGCTTCTTCAGCAATGACCAGGCATCCTCTTCCTTTAATTTGTCGATGCGGTGGTAGGGAAGCACAGCTTTCATACCTCGGGCAACTCTCTCATCTCTAGTAGTGACTAGGACTCTGCTTCCTTGAGCCACCACGTTACCCAAGGACCTTTCAAGAACATCGCCCCATGGTCCATGGCTCCACACATCATCCATCACTAGCAATAGCTTCTTCCCTGTCAAGACATTAGTAAGGATTGGTTGAAGCACAGCCAACACCTTTTCACCACCATGTTCTCCCCCGGCAAGCGTGATGGTTGCTCTGAGCAACTCAACCATGTCGAAGTCCTTGTTGATGCTTAACCATATCATCTTGTCAAACTTGGTATTCAATGTTTCGTCATTGAAGACCTTCTGGGCAAGAGTGGTCTTACCGATCCCGCCAACGCCAACAATGGCAACCACCATGATGTTGGTGTTGCCCTCTTTTTCAGTCAGTATGATCTCAACCAGCGCTCTTGTGTCTTCTTTGATCTTCTCCCGACTACACCTGACCGATCGAACATCCTGTTGTCTCACACTGGGATTACATGAACGAGAGGTGTGCATTGTGCTGCTATGGTAGGAGCCAAGATTGATAAAGCTGAACTGAGCGCTGCGCTCCTTGATGATGTCAAGCCTCTTGTTGAGTGCCTTGATGCGGCTACCGATTGCATGGGCATGAAGGGGATTCCGCATGCAAAGAGCAAAGGGTTGAAGCACCCCACATCCACAGTGGATGAACCTGTTCCATGGCCTTTAATCGGCAGAGGTCGAGAATGTCGGCAACTTCGTACAAGGCACGCTTAAGCTGCCCCACCCACTCTTGTACGCTCTTGTCGGTGATGTTTCTCCTATTAGCATCGGCAAGGAAGTTCTTGAGGTCCTTAAGCTTGACGCCCATCTTGTCAATCTCCTTTCTAACTCCAAGAAGCATTTGCACCTCTTCGCTCGCCATATTCATCAACATGTTTTGCACATATGATGCAAAAGCATCCAGGACCATCGCCATTTGCTATAACAAAGATAAACTAACATATCATTCCCACCAGGAACTGTAGCTAAGGAATACCAGCAAAAAATATTGAAAAGGTAGCACTGGAATGCTAAGATGATTACATGAGGAACAAGTTACAATTTATAAGCATATAGTACAAGCAAAGATAGCTAAACTGAGTGATCCAGATTTACCTTCAAGATGGATGCTGGATCCAGCTCTTCTCTGGAGCAACCCTACTGGTGAAAGGCTAAAAAATGACAGGGTACTTTATTTATAGTATAAGCCAAATGGTGTACTGTGCGTGATTATATGTTGGCTTTCCTGTCTTGGTCTCTACAATTACACAAACTCCTGCATTGTGATCAACGGTCCATCCAGATGCATTCGTATTTCCTAAGGTAGTAGTGTTGAGTCTTGTTCGGATGTGATCGACAGAACCATGGCAACAAAGTGCTCATAATTAAGTATAAATTGTCGGGGCCTGCAGGCATGACATATTCATCAGTTTGATCTGTTAGCTAAAAGCTAGCTAGCTGGTGATAGGTACAATGAAGTAGATGCCGCCTTTAATATTAAGAGCTGGCAGTCACCAGCCTGTTAGTATATGCATATCAACATATGCATGATAAAATCATATTTCGTCCTACAGGATCTAGGGAATTAAGTTCCAGGTTTCACCAGAAAACAATGTGAAGTTTATTACTACTCTTAATTAGCTGTACCTAGATATGTCCGTTAGGACTCAGCACTGTTAGGACGCAGTACTCACTTCAGTCAAGTATAAACTTCAATGGCTTTTTTTTTGTATGAGCCACCAGCCCAGCGGCAATCAAAATGTTCATACTTTAACATCTTCTTGAAATTTCGTATTTTCATTTTCCAGATATGAGAGTAGTCGACGCTTGAGAGCTACAGAATTTGTTGAAATACATATAGATATTAATTTACTACAGTATGAGTTTACTATAATTAGAAGATTGACGCAAATGCAAAGTGCACTTCATTAGAGTATGCATTTACTATATTTGTTCCTGGTGTCTGTCTACTCGTAGGTATTGTACTTTTTTTTTCTTTCTTAAAATATGAACCTTATCAACTTGTTGAAATATATATATGAAAAACTTGCAGAAATAGCAAAGTACACGTAATTTAATCATAGACAGAAAAAAAGGGGTGCTACTAGTGTAGTTTACTTTTAAATGGTCAGTTTGAAATAGTGCTAGTTAAGTAAGGTTTATAGCAATACATCCAAGTTATCTAGGTTTTGGGAGGGCCCTTGTTTGTTCCTTCCGTGCCCGGTAACCATGGGGGAGCCCCAGTAAGCTATTGCGCAGCAAGTTTAGCTTCTGAATAGTTGGCTAGTAACAATCAATCAAACAGAATCGCAGTATATACATTCACAAAAGATTACTCCCTCCGATCCAAATTAATTGACTTGGATTTGTCTAGATTTGGATGTATATAGTATTAAAACAAGTCTAGATACATCCAAATTTAGATAAACTTAAGTCAATTAATTTGAACCAGAGGAAGTATTTTATTCATTGAAAAAGCAAAGGCTGCTAGATAGAAATGGCCACTGAAAAAGAGGGTACTAGCTAGAGATCAGTGATCATGCTATTTTGTGGCGATGATGCCTTGTAATAAGAGAGTAAGCTGGCGAAATGCAACCTGTAAATTGAAAAAAAAAACATCCTGCTGTATACATGCCAGTCTCATCTAGTAAGCGCAAACTTGCCTGAGGTTTTGATATTTTGACTCCTGGCAGTCCCCTGGGACGTCTTACAAGGTAATCGGCTATTGTGGAATGCTTTGATTGACTGCTATCGAAACTGCTTCACCATCGGCATAAGTAACCTTTGTTCAAAGCTACAAATCCTGCCATCTGCGGTGCTCCACTAAGGCTGGTCGCTGGCTTGCCAAAGCGGTGCTCATGGCCATTCCCTTACATCAACTTATCGTGATTGAACTCAACAAGAAGGTCCTCAAGCAGGTGGAAAAGATCGTGAGGGGGTTCCTGTGGGCTGGCAGACGCGATGCGAATGGTGGTAGTTGCCACGTTAACTGGGACAAGGTGTGTCGGCCTTTGAGCTATGGAGGACCGGGATCCCAAACCTCGCTTGGCTTGCTACGAGTCTCCGGACAAGATGGCTTTGGAGGATGCGTACTGACCCGCTACATCCCTGGCATGGTATAGATATGCACTTCTCGAGGATGGAGCTCCGGTGTTGACGCCTCCACTAAGATGAGTGTTGGTGACGGCAACACAGCTCTCTTCCGACAGATAGATGGCTCAATGGACAGACCATTGGAGAGGCAGCTCCCAACCTTTTCGCTAGGATCCCACGGCACGCTCGGAAGCAGCAGACGGTGAGAGGCCCTGGTCGGCCGTTGGATTCTGAGATATTTGGTGGCCTGAGTTCGTTGTAACACGTGCAATTGTGGATTGAGGTGCGGAGATTCAGCTCCACCGATCCCGACACTTTCATCCGGAAGTGGACCGCAGATGCACATACTCCTCTAAGTCTTGCTATGAGTTCCTTTTCTTGGGGTCCTTGGTATCGAGATCGTGGAAGATTAAGCTGGCGCACTTGGGCCCCTCCTTGGGTGAAGTTCTTTGTCTGGCTGGCCTGCCAAGACCGGTGTTGGACAGGGGAGAGGCTAGCGAGGAGGGGGCTTCAACACCCACCGCGCTGCCCCATGTGTGACCAATCAGAAGAGACCATGCGACACTTACTCCGCTGTGGTGTCCGTTTTCTGACGATCCGCACGAGGTGTTGTCGTGGATACGATCCACAGCACCCCCACCCCCAGTTGAGGAGGACGACTTCATCGATTGGTGGAAGTTGGTGCTTCTATCTACCCCCCGCGCGATGCGCAAGGGGACTTCGTCGCTCGTGATGCCGACGACCTGGTGGATCTGGAAGCACCGCAACGCGAGCCCCAACCATGCTAGTCTCCTCGCCACGATTCAATCCGAAGCTAGATCTTGGGCTCTGGCCGGTGCGATTGGCCTTAAGGCCTTGATCCCCACCGTAGCTTAGGTTTAGTGGGTTGAGTTGTACCCCGGGTGTGGCTCTCTTCTTGAGCCTGTACAGTTGTTTTTGACTCTTTTTTCTATCAATGAATCGAAACGCAAAGCTTTTGCGTTTTCGCGAAAAAAAATCCTGCCATCTGCAATGTACTACTTGTACCTGATGTAAACCGTAGTACATGAGGCACTGGTATCAGGACTAGAAATTCGAGATTGAACATCTCATAGTCGTTTCCTGTAAGGCCATTAGGCAATGTGATCACTGGTAATCAGAGTGAGTTCAGGGTTCAGGAGTATTAAAAATAGTAGTGACGGTGGAACTGGACCTAATGGTTATTGCTGGTTAACTAATGCAGGGGACTTAGTACTGCATTCTACTGACAGTGAATCTGGAAGCACCAAGGATACAAACACCAACTCAAGACAAAGGCAACAGCCGGTGAACCGGATAGGGTAGATAATAAAGGTAACAGATAATTGCAAAACCACACACGAACTGAATTAGGCAGACACTTCCGGTCATGATCCAGCACACAGAAATTCAGAAGAGAATTGGCAAAAAATACCCGGCCGGCGGCGCAGCAGCACGGCTTGGGTGCTTCCATGGGATGACGAAGGCGGCTGATGGTGCAGTGCAAATGGCAGTCGTGGGGGTTGTCGTCCTCCAGCCTCGGCACCCTCTGGTAGTGCTCCCCGACGCCAGTCGCAGTCGCCAGCGTTGCGGCCACGGCCCAGGACGCACGCTGGGGCGGCGCCGGTCGATGACGGCCGCGCTGCCCCCGCCCAGTTCGTAGGGCAGCGCCCACCACCTCCACCCGTTCCGATGCCTCGCTACGACGGCGCCGCCCGCGATTTGACGCCGTCGGTCTCGGGGCAAGCCCCGGCCCTTCAGGCTGAGCGACCGCAGCCCAACCAGGCCCACCACTGGTGCTCCAACATACGGGCCTCTGCGGGCTAGGCAAGCTGCATCTCCTAGACTAAGAGCCTGTTTGGTTGGGCTGTAGCTTTCAAATAAGCAGCTTTGGATGCCAGCTGTGGGAGAGGTGCTGGTTCTGGGAAGCTGCTGTGAGCAGTGGCAAACTGGCCGTCGGCTGCTGGCTGTTTGAAATGCCTCTGAGATGATAAGAATCTGTTTGTAACTTTGTGTACTAATTTAATATTGTTATGTTGATGTATACTCGTGTTATATTAATATTTGAACTATTCTATGTAGCAAGTCGACCCAGCAAATTAATTTATACAGAAGCAACTTTTGACTTAATTGGTGATTCAAACAACCAAATATAGCATTACAAATTCTTTATACATAACCCATATACCAGGGGAGCACTACCAGAATATGCTAGATGTTCTCGTATATCTGTACCAAAAGACATCACTACTACATATGCATTTTTATAACTAAATAAAAAGAAGATAGCTATTCTTCTTCTCTCACGTGAAACAAGAAATCCGCAATCCTGCCACGGATTTCCTTCATGTTGACGGTGTCAAGTGAAGGTGGTGCTCTATCATGTGGTATCGGTGTAGCTTGCTGTATCACCCGGTGGCATATAGTTCTTATTTGCATCACATTTATCAAACTCCTTGTCACGTAATATGGTGTCTCGAATGTAGTTGTGAAGCGCCATACAAGCAACAATAATTTTATTTTGTCTGCGAGGCTTGAAACGTGGAATATTTTTCAACATATTTCATGTTTCCTAAATTCATAACAGTCATCGTGTACCCTCTCGGTTTAGGGTTTCTTGTGCTCCGCCGATGCTTCTGCCGGCGTGAGATCTCTTCGTTTCCAATTCCTGCCCAAGCAAACCTCGTTTCCATCCATCCAGTTTGTTCCTCTCACCAGGATCGCCCCGTTGACCCTTTCCTTTTCTCTCTGCCACCGAACCCTAGGGTTTTGGGGGTTGGAGGGATGGCTTTGAACGACGGCGCATGCTCGTCGGGTACGGTGACCAGGAAGGAGAGCGAGATCGATGACCTAGTGAAGCACCTAGATCTCCGTGATGATGAGGTGGTAATCAGCGCTGATAAAGCGAAGGAATTCCAGATGGAGGCGCGCTGGCTTGCAATCGCAAAGGTGCATACGATACGCACCTTTAGCTCAGAGGCTTTGTTTGCGAAGATGAAGGTCGTGTGGAATTTATCGAGGGAGCCGATCTGCAGAGAAGAGGGGGAGAACCTCTTTGTTTTCCAGATGCATTGTTTAGGGGATTGGAAGAAGGTTGTTCATCAGGGGCCCTGGACCTTCCGAGGCTGGGCAGTGTTAATCGAGGATTACAATGGGAAGGAAGACCCAGAGAGGATCTCCTTCGGTGGATTATTCGTTTGGGCACAGATACATGGTATCCCTGAACTTTATAGGAAGACTACTATAATGGATGATCTTGCTCGTCGCATTGGGAAGACTAAAGAGGTTCAGATGTATCCTAAACTATTTTATGAAGGAAACTACGTGCGCATTCGAGTGATGGTAGACGTTCATAGTGGTCTGAAGCGGGTTGTTCCTCTCACTGTGGAGAACGAGGGCACGAAGTGTCTCCTTGTCAAGTATGAAAAAGTTCCTTTTTTTCTGCAAGCACTGCGGTCTAATTGGGCACAATCATGAGGAGCGTGGGGATGGCGTTTGGACGCAAAAGAGCTACAGTATGGTGATTTCATGTTAGTCGTCCGTCGGATCAATCCCCCTGTCTAGGAGCAACGAGTTTTCAGTACTCGCGGTCGGGGCAGTGGAAGGGGAACGACACCGTTCAAACCGCGCAAGCGTTCGTCGGCCGAGGCTTATTTAGATGGGGAAGATGACCTTAAGGACACGGCCTTCAACCCAGTTAAAGTCGCTACTGATGTGGTCCAGGAGGACGGGGCGCGAGTGCCCCCAACTGCCAGGCAACAAATTAATTTTGATATGGCGTCCCTGGAGACAGCTGATCCTGGTGTTATAGTTGGTGGTGAGGCAAGGATCCCACCGCCACCACCATCCTATGCTGATCCCGGTGAGCGTAACAAGTTAAGGAAGACAACAAACAATGAACTGGCAACATCGGCGGCCTCCCTCGAGGAGGACCGCCGGGCCTAATGTCGATATTAGGCTGGAACGTTCGTGGGGTTGGGCACCCTGCGACTGTTCAGGAACTGGTCTGGCTAGTGCAGACGTATAGGCCTAGTCTTGTGTTCATTTGCGAGACTAGACAGAGTAAAGAAAGAGTGGAAAATTTGCGTTTCAAAATTGGGATGAAGGGATGTTTCCAGGTGTCAGGCGATGGGAAAGGTGGAGGTCTGGCTTTGTACTGGAATGAGGATGTTACTTTCGATCTGTTATCCTTCAGCAAGCGCCACATTGATGTTCATGTTAGCGATGGCCCGTATGATCACATGTGGAGAGGCACATTCGTTTATGGTGAGTCTAAATCGTCTGATCGTCATCTTATGTGGACAAAGTTTAGGAAAATTAAAAGTTAGTCGGATAAACCCTGGCTCATGCTCGGGGATTTTAATAAAGCTATGTGGCAGGAGGAACACTTCTCTCATACGGCACGCTCGGAACGTCTCATGATGGATTTCCGAGAGGTTTTGTCTCATTGTGACTTGCATGATCTGGGCTTTGTTGGTGTGCCCTGGACTTTTGATAATAAACAGAAGGGGGAAAGAAACGTTAAAGTGAGGCTTGATCGAGCTATGGCTGCGCCAGCTTGGTCTAATATGTTCCCAGAGCACCGGCTGCGACATATTTCCTCTACTCGCTCTGACCATTGCCCTATTTTACTTTGCTTGGATTCTCCTGCTAATCCTCGACATACTGCCCCTACCCGCAGGTACGAAGTGGCTTGGGAGCGGGAACCATCCCTTGCGGCGGCAGTGGAGGAGGCCTGGTCTCGTCGCCTCCCTGGAGGCGACCTTGGGAAAGTTGTGGTGGCTTTGCGTTCCATTATGAACAACCTGCAGCTATGGAAGAAGGACCACTTTCGGTCTGTTCCCAAAGAAATTGAAAAGAAGCATGCTTTGCTAGAAGATCTACGATTTGCCTTGGATGAGTCCAGCACAGCTGCACGCATAATCATTGAAAAAGAGATGGAAGAACTGTTATACAGAGAAGAAATTATGTGGATGCAGAGGTCACGTATTGCTTGGTTGCGAGAGGGAGACTGTAACACTAAATTCTTTCATCGGCGGGCCTCTTGGCGCAGACGGAAAAACAAAGTCCGGCGTTTGAAGCGGGATGATGGCACATGGACAGTTGATTCAACGAAGATGGAAAATATGGCAAAAGCCTTCTTCCAGCACCTTTACACCCGTGAGGAAGGCATAAATCCATCCCTTGTTCTTGATGCCATGGATGCGTGTGTTGATGCCGAGATGAATGAGAAACTTTGTGCTCCGTTTACTCAAAAAGAAATCAGCGATGCACTTTTCCAAATTGGCCCCCTTAAGACCCCTAGACCAGATGGGTTCCCTGCCCGGTTCTTTCAAAGAAACTGGGATCTGTTAAAAGATGAGGTTGTGTGAGACCCTGGCGCATGGCTCAATAGGTTTGATAGGAAACCCATACTAACAAGTTGCAACTTCTTTTCCGGAAGCTCATTCTAAAAGAACTCTAAGGTTAAGCGTGCTTGGCCTAGAGAAATTCTAGGATGGGTGACCGTCCGGGAAGTGGGTACCGGGTGCGCACGAGTGAGCACAAAGTGCGCAGAAAAGACTAGTGTTGGTCTGTGGGGTTAGTCTAGAGATCCTATTGAGCTCCCAGAAGTGACAACCGTCGGTCCGGAGTGACCGGGGGTGTTACAGGTTTTCCAGGCGGTACAGGTTTTCTTCTCTACTGGTATTATGCCTGATGAAGTTAATGAGACCGCTATTGTGCTTATCCCGAAGAAGAATGATCCCGAGGCTCTGAAGGATTTCCGCTCCATAAGCCTCTGCAACGTCATTTTCAAAGTGGTTTCTGTGGCATCCCGCTAAAACCACTACTAGAAAATCGCGTTGTTTTTGTGCATTGCATCATCATGACCGCATGCTCATGTCATCATGCCACATTGCATTTGAGCATCGTCATCATCTTGCATTTGCTTGCATAAAACTATTTTCGGAAAAACCTATTTTTGTTTTTCTAAACATACATCTTTGTTAAAAACCAAAACCCGGTCTCCGGATTAGTTTGTTTTGTCTACCGTGTTTTGCAAAGTCCGTTCTAAATAAATAAATTGTTTAATTATTTTAGGGGCAGCGAACGGCCGATCCGACCCAGTTGGCCACCCCAGTACAAACAATCGGTCCACCAAAATCCTAAAACTACCCAACCTAGTCTACCCACCCCTCCAGCCACCTCACCCCAACCAATAATCTGTCGCCACCTCATCACCTCCGCTCCCCCCATCCAACCCCCAAACCGCCACCCTCTCTCACCCCACTCCCCACTCAACCGCCACACACGCACACGCTGCACCACACCACCAACCTGCCCCACCTGACCCCGCCTCTGCCAGCTCGGCCCCACCCCTAGCCCCGCATCGCCCACCACTTCTCCTCTCTCCTCTCTCCCGCCGTTCCCTCCTTGCTGCCCGCCTAGGCGCCGCGCCACCGAAGCCTCGCCGCCTCTCCGTGTCGGCCGCCGAGCCCTCTCGCCGCCGGTGACCACGACGGCCGCCACGCCTCTGCACTCCTCGCCGCCATGGCGACCACCTCGCCTCCGCCTGAGCCTCCTCTCGCCCGGCCTCCTCGCCATGGCCGCCACCGCCTCTCGGCCGCAGGCGTCCTGCTGACGCCCCGAGCCCCGCCTCAAGCCCGTTCTCGCCTCTGCGCTGCGCTTCACAGTGCGCCTGCCGCCAGGCCCTTCTCGCCGCTCGGCCGCTTTGCCGCGCCTCGCTGGCGTCCTCTCGCCGCCCTCTGCCGGCCCCATGCCCCTCCTCTCTGTGCCTTCCTGCGCCAGACTCCCCCCTCCACCGTGCCGACCTCGTCAACCCTTCTGCCACGCACAGCACCACTGGAACGAGTCTGTCCTTCCCCAAATGTTTGTTTTGGCTATTGCCTAGTCAGAACGCTGGTTTTTGTGTACTCTGAGACCCATGTGGTGATGTTGGTGATAAGGATTTGCTTCGGCACCGAAAGATGAAGTTGACCTTCAGATACCTCCCGGCTACAATTGGCGAGATGTTCGAGGCACCCTAGTGCACAAGATCGACAAGTGGATAAGGAGTCCAACACAATGCTGCCAAGATCTCCATCCTAGAACCCGAAGACCAAGCCTCGACACCCCGAACTCGGTGCCGCGCCAAGACCTCCTATCCGAATCCGAAGACCGAACCTGAGCGCCAAGGTCGCCTTCCCGGACCCCTGAAGATCGATCCGGAGCACCAAGACCCTCGGAATCGCCAAGATCGCCCCATGGATCCCGAAGCCCGAACCCCGTGGACCGACACGATCCCCTTCACGGATACGAACAGTACTCCCTCGAGGACGCCGAGTACTTCACCCCGGACACCGAGACCCTGGACGACAAGTTCTCCTTCCCGGACGCCGAGCTCGCCGAGAACCCGGATGCGACAAGTTCTCCTTCCCGGACGCCGAGCTCGCCGAGAACCCGGATGCGACAAGATCTACCCCGTTGCTCGAGAATGTTTCTGCCGAGACCGATCCCGTCGAACCCTGAGACCGACCCCGAACCCCGGAACCTCAAGTTCGTCGAGGCCCTCTAATGTGTGAACCCCTTCCCGAAACCCTATTTTATAATATAATACAACTTGTCGCATATTAATTGTTCATCTCGCATGCATCTTGTGTGGTTTGGGGGCCTTATGCCGATTCACCATACAATTAAATATGGGGTCCATATGCGAACAAATCTAGTCGTATATTGGACCCATTTAAAATTGTGTAGCGAACCGGTAACTTATCTTGCCCTGTTATAACAACATTTAATTTGCGGGGTAGATAAATAACTTGAACCGTTTAATTAATTGCCGTGACCCCGGTTCCGCTTAATATTGCCTAATCGCATCGCACCTTTGCCATGCCATACATCATACATGCATCATGCCGATCTTTTGCCGTAGTATTAAATATTGCAGTCGGTGTTTATTCTAGTGTTTTGCTTCTTCGCGGATAAGGCCGTTGAGTTGATGCGAGTGTCGACCCGATCTTCGGCTGAACCTTCGACAATGTTTTCAGGCGAGCATCTCCCCCTTTTCTACCTATCTTACTTTTATAGTATTTATTCCCTCCTGTTGATATATTGCTATCTGTGTTGCGTTGCTCTAGTTTTCGTACCCGTGATTTCCTTGCAGCCTTATATTGCCTTGGACACCTCCTATTACCTGTTGTTTGGTAGATAGTTGGACCTGCGCGTCGTAGTCGCTTGCTTAAGTGCTGTTGCGTGTCGTCAAGTACCACAGTTGTTGGAGTATTGCCATGTGTTATTGTTGGAGTTGATCAAGACTTTAATTACTGTTTAACAACTAAAATTGAAGTAAGTAAGCAGAGGCACAGGTGGGCAATAGATGTTATTTGGTTGTTAACCGTCCACTTGTGTCCCGTAGGACCCCGAGTACTTGATACCTGTTCCTTGAATATTCGCGCTATCCACATCCGGGAGGATTATGGGACCCCCCTGAGCCAGAGCTTGATTCATTCTTATTTCTTGGGGCCACAAACTAGTTTGAGGTTTTATTTACTATCCTGTACTTATGCCATGCTTTACTGCTTTATTTAAATTGTGCGATGGATAGCACACTGTACTGTTTAGGTAAGCGGAGTGTTTTCGCGGTATCGACAAGCCCAATTTTGGGTTCCCGATCGTTCTGACCATTGACGCAAACCTTGAGTCCGTCTCGAGTCAGCTAACTTCGCTATGGTCTACTCAATGGGTGGCCCCAAATATTTCTGAATCCTGTGATTGCTTTGTCGTGAAGGCCTCGTTGGGTTTTGATTTGGTTTTTCCGAGGTTGATCGAGTGTGTGTTGCTATTTGTGCACCCCGGCCGGGTAAAACTTTCTGAAAGCCGTGTCCGCGGTTATGGACGACTTGGAGCACAGTATCTCGATCATAGACAACTATAACTAAAGTAGTGCTATAAATTTGACTTTATAATGACTAGTAATCAGCTTCACTATAATGGAATGGCTAAATAAAACTGCCAACAATTGCTTGCTTGGGTTGTCGCTTGCGACCATTGTATCTGACTAGTAAGTACTGCAACTATAACGGAATGGCTAAATAAAAGTACCAACAACTGCTGGGTTTTGGGATATCTCATGCTAATTGTATCTGACTAGTAAGTGTTGCAACTACAACGGAGTGATTAACTAAAACGGCCCACTGCTTATTTTATCAGGATGATTATCTATACCTGACTAGTAATTGCTGCAACGATAACTGAGTAAATAAAACTGCCAACTGTGTGAGTTCCTCGGTTGACTTCCTCGTGTGGTCTCGAGGGGGAAACACCAGGATGGGTTTGTTTGATGGTAGCATCAGGCTGGTTCCGAATAGGTCTTTCTTACCCCTCTCTGATAGCCGCCAGTTGTACCGAGTCTCTATAGGTTGTTTAGTGCATGCTGCCGCTGCCGCTTCAGTCCACCATACCTATGTAGGCGAGGACCGCCGAATTCTAGTCTCGCCGTGTCGGCCTCGATCGACCGCTCTCTTTTTCCTTTGCCCTTTGTCGGCACCCCTTTTGTTTAAGCAGGTTTTGAGATCGACGTCGTTAGCAGGGTTACCCTTCCGGCTTGGCCTGGGCAGGGTTATGGACGCCATTGGTTATTCTTCAGGGCTCTTATCCCCATTTGCATCTTGTCCGTAGTTGGACGCTCTATCGTTTTCAAGGTGATTTGGATCTTTGTTCGGTATATCTGTATTCTTGACTCATGGAGTCGTGTTGTTGTATATATCTGTTCTGTGGGTTCCATCATGGTCTATTGTGTAATGATATTACTTCGTTTTCCACCCGCACGAAAGTGCCTGGTGGGCACCTTTGAATCATTTCTATGCGGGTTTGGCGGGAATCGCTGAAACTTGCATAGGGTCGATTCTGAGGGTGTTACAGAGTGGTATCAGAGCTCAGCAGTTGCGATACCCCACAAGTCCAGCCTGTAGGATAACCTAGCTAACGGCCGAAGTAGAGTGTAAAAAACTATTTTTGAAAATCGGTTGGATCGTTCTGATTAGGTCTGATTTTACTCCTTACCCCTCTGCTGCTCTCCTCTCACCTCTGCGTGTTTTGAATCCGCTCTCTTCTCTCTCTCCGAGTCCAGGACTTCTCGTGGTTGGGTTTTCCGTCGTACCTTCAGGGTTTCGCTTCCTCCTTTGGTAACGGAGTTGCTACATTTGGTCTTCATGCTATCCGAGGAATCCTTTATCTGGTGGACTTCTCTTTGATCCTTCTCGTGCCTTCCGGTGTTTTCCGACGCGACGACATCATCTACGCCAGATCCGATGCAGAGTCTGCATCACTCCTGTGTTTCCGAACCTCGCTTGTCGAGATCTTCAGTCTAATTCCAAGAGTTGGTTGCATAATCCGCCTATTCGTGTGCAGAGTAATGGTTTGGGTGCGCGATGGACTGATCACCATCCGACTACTCTTATCATTCGCTCTTGTACATCGAATCAGTATATCCAGCAATTTTACTCCGTCCACGGAAGCTAGAGGTGGCTTTATTTGCTGATACCTCTACCTTTGACCTTTTGTTCCCGGAGTGTTCTCCCGACGATCACGGACAATGACCTCTTGTTAGTGGTGTCGCGAGGAACTACACGAAGTGAGAAGACGCAGATCGCCGCCCTTCTTCCCGGTACCATGAGGCGAATCTCGAGGGCGAGATCCATTGTTAGTGGTGTCGAATTGTGGCATCCCGCTAAAACCACTACTAGAAAATCGCGTTGTTTTTGTGCATTGCATCATCATGACCGCATGCTCATGTCATCATGCCACATTGCATTTGAGCATCGTCATCATCTTGCATTTGCTTGCATAAAACTATTTTCGGAAAAACCTATTTTTGTTTTTCTAAACGCCCTGTCTTTGTTAAAAACCAAAACCCGGTCTCCGGATTAGTTTGTTTTGTCTACCAGTGTTTTGCAAAGTCCCGTTCTAAATAAATAAATTGTTTAATTATTTTAGGGGGCAGCCGAACCGGGCCGATCCGACCCAGTTGGCCACCCCAGTACAAACAATCGGTCCACCAAAATCCTAAAACTACCCAACCTAGTCTACCCACCCCTCCAGCCACCTCACCCCAACCAATAATCTGCCGCCACCTCATCACCTCCCCTCCCCTATCCAACCCCAAACCGCCACCTGGCCACCATCTCTCACCCCCACTCCCCCACTCAACCTGCCACACACGCACGCACACAGCGGCCACCACACCACCAACCTGCCCCACCTGACCCCGCCTCTGCCAGCTCGGCCCCACCCCTAGCCCCGCATCGCCCACCACTTCTCCTCTCTCCTCTCTCCCCGCAGCCAGCTGCTGCCTCCTCGCCCGCCTAGGCGCCCGCCACCGAGCCTCTCCTCTCCACGACGCCACGCTCCTCTCCCTCACGCCCGGTGACCACGCCTGCACGCCTCGCTCAGCCTCCTGCCCGGCCTCCTCGCCCGCCGCCTCTCTCGCCACGTGCGCCCCGTCTGCTGACGCCCCGAGCCCCGCCTCCAAGCCCGTGCTCGCCTCTGCGCCAAGGCTTCATGCGCCGCCGTCGGCCCTCCTCCGTCGCCCTGCTCGCCTGCCGCGCCTCGCTGGCGTCCTCTCGCCGCCCTCTGCCGGCCCCATGCCCCTCCTCTCTGTGCCTTCCTGCGCCAGACTCCCCCCTCCACCGTGCCGACCTCGTCAACCCTTCTGCCACGCACAGCACCAGTGGAACGAGTTTGTCCTTCCCCAAATGTTTGTTTTGGCTATTGCCTAGTCAGAACGCTGGTTTTCGTGTACTCTGAGACCCATGTGGTGATGTTGGTGATAAGGATTTGCTTCGGCACCGAAAGATGAAGTTGACCTTCAGATACCTCCCGGCTACAATTGGCGAGATGTTTGAGGCACCCTAGTGGACAGGATCGACAAGTGGATAAGGAGTCCAACACAATGCTGCCAAGATCTCCGTCCTAGAACCCGAAGACCAAGCCTCGACACCCCGAACCCGGTGCCGCGCCAAGACCTCCTATCCGGATCCGAAGACCGAACCTAAGCGCCAAGGTCGCCTTCCCGGACCCCTGAAGATCGATCCGGACCACCAAGACCCTCGGAATCGCCAAGATCGCCCCATGGATCCCGAAGCCTGAACCCCATGGACCGACACGATCCCCTTCACGGATACGACCAGTACTCCCTCGAGGACGCCGAGTACTTCACCCCGGACACCGAGATCCTGGACGACAAGTTCTCCTTCCCGGACGCCGAGCTCGCCGAGAACCCGGATGCGACAAGTTCTCCTTCCCGGGACGCCGAGCTCGCCGAGAACCCGGATGCGACAAGATCTACCCCGTTGCTCGAGAATGTTTCTGCCGAGACCGATCCCGTCGAACCCTGAGACCGACCCCGAACCCCGGAACCTCAAGTTCGTCGAGGCCCTCTAATGTGTGAACCCCTTCCCGAAACCCTATTTTATAATATAATACAACTTGTCGCATATTAATTGTTCATCTCGCATGCATCTTGTGTGGTTTGGGGGCCTTATGCCGATTCACCATACAATTAAATATGGGGTCCATATGCGGACAAATCTAGTCGTATATTGGACCCATTTAAAATTGTGTAGCGAACCGGTAACTTATCTTGCCCTGTTATAACAATATTTAATTTGCGGGGTAGATAAATAACTTGAACCGTTTAATTAATTGCCGTGACCCCGGTTCCGCTTAATATTGCCTAATCGCATCGCACCTTTGCCATGCCATACATCATACATGCATCATGCCGATCTTTTGCCGTAGTATTAAATATTGCAGTCGGTGTTTATTCTAGTGTTTTGCTTCTTCGCGGATAAGGCTGTTGAGTTGATGCGAGTGTCGACCTGATCTTCAGCTGAACCTTCGACAATGTTTTCAGGCGAGCATCTACCCCTTTCCTACCCATCTTACTTTTATAGTATTTATTCCCTCCTGTTGATCTATTGCTATCTGTGTTGCGTTGCTCTAGTTTTCGTACCCGTGATTTCCTTGCAGCCTTATATTGCCTTGGACACCTCCTATTACCTGTTGTTTGGTAGATAGTTGGACCTACGCGTCGTAGTCGCTTGCTTAAGTGTTGTTGCGTGTCGTCAAGTACCACAGTTGTTGGAGTATTGCCGTGTGTTATTGTTGGAGTTGATCAAGACTTTAATTACTGTTTAACAACTAAAATTGAAGTAAGTAAGCAGAGGCACAGGTGGGCAATAGATGTTATTTGGTTGTTAACCCCGTCCACTTGTGTCCCGTAGGACCCCGAGTACTTGATACCTGTTCCTTGAATATTCGCGCTATCCACATCCGGGAGGATTATGGGACCCCCCTGAGCCAGAGCTTGATTCATTCTTATTTCTTGGGTCCACAAACTAGTTTGAGGTTTTATTTACTATCCTGTACTTATGCCATGCTTTACTGCTTTATTTAAATTGTGCGATGGATAGCACCTTTGTCTTTATTTAGGTAAGCGGAGTGTTTTCGCGGTATCGACAAGCCCAGTTTTGGGTTCCCATCGTTCTGACCATTGACGCAAACCTTGAGTCCGTCTCGAGTCAGCTAACCGTTCTTGGTCTACTCAATGGGGTGGCCCCTGAAATATTTCTGAATCCTGTGATTGCTTTGTCGTGAAGGCCTCGTTGGGTTTTGATTTGGTTTTCGAGGTTGATCGAGTGTGTGTTGCTATTTGTGCACCCGGCGGGTAAAACTTTCTGAAAGCCGTGTCCGCGGTTATGGACGACTTGGAGCACAGTATCTCGATCATAGACAACTATAACTAAAGTAGTGCTATAAATTTGACTTTATAATGACTAGTAATAAGCTTCACTATAATGGAATGGCTAAATAAAACTGCCAACAATTGCTTGCTTGGGTTGTCGCTTGCGACCATTGTATCTGACTAGTAAGTACTGCAACTATAACGGAATGGCTAAATAAAAGTACCAACAACTGCTGGGTTTTGGGATATCTCATGCTAATTGTATCTGACTAGTAAGTGTTGCAACTACAACGGAGTGATTAACTAAAACGGCCCACTGCTTATTTTATCAGGATGATTATCTATACCTGACTAGTAATTGCTAGCGATAAGCGAGTAAATAAAACGCCACTGTGGTGAGTTCCTCGGTTGACTTCCTCGTGTGGTCTCGAGGAAACACCAGGATGGGTTTGTTTGATGGTAGCATCGCTGGTTCGAATAGGTCTTTCTTACCCCTCTCTGATAGCCGCCAGTTGTACCGAGTCTCTATAGGTTGTTTAGTGCATGCTGCCGCTGCCGCTTCAGTCCACCATACCTATGTAGGCGAGGACCGCCGAATTCTAGTCTCGCCGTGTACTGGCCGCAGTACTGACCGCTCTCCCTTTTTCCTTTGCCCTTTGTCGGCACCCCTTTTGTTTAAGCAGGTTTTGAGATCGACGTCTTTAGCAGGGTTACCCTTCCGGCTTGGCCTGGGCAGGGTTATGGACACCATTGGTTATTCTTCAGGGCTCTTAGCCCCATTTGCATCTTGTCCGTAGTTGGACGCTCTATCGTTTTCAAGGTGATTTGGATCTTTGTTCGGTATATCTGTATTCTTGACTCATGGAGTCGTGTTGTTGTATATATCTGTTCTGTGGGTTCCATCGTGGTCTATTGTGTAATGATATTACTTCGTTTTCCACCCGCACGAAAGTGCCTGGTGGGCACCTTTGAATCGTTTCTATGCGGGTTTGGCGGGAATCGCTGAAACTTGCATAGGGTCGATTCTGAGGGTGTTATAGTTTCTAAGTGCTTGGTTAATCGCTTGAGGACTATTCTCCATGATATAATTTCCCCCACTCAGAGTGCCTTTATCCCAGGACGTCCCATCACGGTAATGATCTTATGGCCTTCGAGTTGTAGGGGTTCGTAGCATGGAAAACAAAAAATTTCTATCGCATACAAACAAACAAGCCAAGATCTATCTACTAGATTGTAGCAACGAGTCGATAGAATAACTCACCCTCGAAGATTCCAAAGTGTTTAACGAGAGCGCATTCTCGTGGGTGATGTAGTCGTACTCTTCCCGATCTCAAGATCGTGTAGACGATCCTTCCGTGACGTGTTCGTGGCGCTTCATGATCGGTCACACGTTCGGTCTCGACGAATACCTTCCTCTCCCTTGTTCCAAAGCAGCGGAGGTTGTAGCTCTCCTCACGATTCCGGCAGCACGACGGCGTGGTACCGGAAGTAGAGGGGAGATCTCGCAGGGCTTCGCCTTAAGCCGGAGCGAGTATGGTGGACTATGAGAGAGCCTCGGTGATCTAGGGTTTAGACACACCAAGTAGAAGAGGCTAGGCTGGCGGCTAGGGCATGGGGATTGCCCCAAGTCGGCGGCTTGGGCAAGCCCTAGGGCGGCGGCGGCTATGGTGGCCGGCAGCGACTAAGGTTAGGGTTTAGAGGGGTGTGGTGTAGGTCTAGGAGGGGAAGACCTGCCCCTCCTTATATAGGTGGAGGGGGCGCGCCAAGGGGAGGGGAGTCCCTCCCCAACTCGGTCTTCTTGGCCGGCGGTGGAGGGAGAGGGACTTCCTCCCCAAGTAGGTTTCCTACTCTCCCTCCACCAAACAAAATAGCTGTTTGACTTTTCAAATTGGCGTTTGACTTTACAAACTAGGATTTGATTTAACCCTTTATTTTGTTCAGCGATGACACCTAGTAAATGATGCAACCATTCCAACTTGTTATGACACATTCATGTACCCTTCTCCTCCGGAGTGCCGGACATTCCGGAACCTTCTAGAACATTCCCGATGAAAACACCGGAACCATTCTCCAACCCCGAAACAGGACTTTCCTTATATGAATCTTATTCTCCGGACCATTCCGGATCTCCTCGTGATACCCCGGATCCCATCCGAGACTCCGAACAACATTCGGTCTCTTACTCATCATTCCATAACTACTTAGCAACGTCGAATCCTTAAGTGTGTCTCCCTACGGTTCGTGAATTATGCGGACATGATCGAGACACTTCTCCGAACAATAACCAATAGAGGAATCTGGAAATTCAGATGGCTCCCATATATTTCTACGATTACTTTGCAATCGAATGAACCACTTACATACGATACCAATTTCCCTTTGTCTCACGATAGTTTACTTATCCGAGGTTTTGATCGTCGGTATCTCTGCATACCTAGTTCAACCTCGTTACTGATAAGTACTCTTTTCTCATTCACGTGATATGTTGTAACACCCTCGGAATCGGCCCTATGCAAGTTTCAGCGCTTCCCTCCAAACCCGCATAGAAACGATTCGAAGGTGCCCACCAGGCACTTGCGTGCGGGTGGAAAACAAAGTAATATCATTACACAATAGTCCTCGATGGAACCCACAAAACATATATATACAACAGCGACTCAAAGAGTCAAGAATACAGATATACAATACAAATATCCAAATCACCTTTAAAACGATATAGCGTCCGAGTACGGACAAGATGCAAATTGAGCTAAGAGCCCTGAAGAATAACCAATGGCGTCCATAACCTGCCGAGCCAAGCGGAAGGGTAACCACCGCTAACGACGTCGACCTCAAAACCTGCTTAAATAAAAGGGGTGCCGACAAAGGGCAAAGGAAAAAGAGAGCGGTCAGTACTGAGGCCAGTACACGGCGAGACTAGAATTCGGCGGTCCTCGCCTACATAGGTATGGTGGACTGAAGCGGCAGCGCAGCATGCACTAAACAACCGATAGAGACTCGATACAACTGGCGGCTATCGGAGAGGGGCAAGAAAGACCTATCCGGATCCAACCTGATACTACCACCAAACATACCCATCCTGGTGTTTCCCCCTCGAGACCAAACGAGGAAGTCAACTGAGGAACTCACACCGTTGGCAGTTTTATTTATTCAGTTATCGTTGCAGCAATTACTAGTCAGGTATAGATAGCCATCCTGATAGAATAAGCAGTGGGCACTTTTAGTTAACCATTCCGTTGTAGTTGCAACACTTACTAGTCAGATACAATTAGCATGAGATATCCCCAAACCCAGCAGTTGTTGGTACTTTTATTTAGCCATTCCGTTGTAGTTGAAGCTGATTACTAGTCATATCGGATACAAGTCAATTTATAACAGTAAACTTTAGTTATGGTTGTCTATGATCAAGAACTGTGCTCCAAGTCGTCCATAACCACGGACACGGCTTTTCGAAAAGATTTAACCCTGCAGGGGTGCACCAAAGTATCCACGCGCCGACCCTTTTGCGGATCGGTTAACATACACCCATCGGTATGTCGTGGGGCCTAAGTCATGAAGTTTCCCGGACCCAAAGCAAGTACATGGGGCCACCCACTAAGCTACCATAGCGAAGTCGGCCGGTCTCGAGACGGACTCAGGGTTTGCGTCAATGGCTGTAAACGACTGGGAACCCGAAAGTGTGACTAGGCTTGTCGATACCGCGAAAACACTCCGCTTACCTAAACAGTACAGGCGCTCCACGCGAAATCGTAAATAAAGCAGTAAAGCATGGCATAAGTACAGGATAGTAATAAAGCCCCAAACTACTTTGTCGCCCCCAGTACAATACTTGGAATCAGGTACTAAATCGATGGGGGTGCCCACACACCCCACCTGTGGTTAGCGCGCTCGATCTCGGAACAGGTGTCAAGAACTCGGGGTCCTACGGGACACCAGTGAGCGGTTAAAAACCAAATATTGTCTATTACCCACCGGTGCCTCTGCATTTACCTACTTCAATTTTAGTTATTAAACAATAATTAAAGCCATGAACATCTCCAACATTAAACCTGCGGCAATACTCCAACAACTGAGGTACTTGACGACACGCAACAACACTTGAGCAAGCGACTACGACGCGCAAGTCCAACTATCTACCAAACAACAGGTAATAGGATATGTCCAAGGCAATATAAGGCTGCAAGGGATATCACGGGCACGAAAACTAGAGCATCGCTACACAGATAGCAATAGATCAACAGGAGGGAATAAATACTATAAAAGTAAGATAGGTAGAAAGGGGAAGATGCTCGCCTGAAAACATTGCCGAAGGTTCATCCGAAGATCGGGTCGACACTCACATCAACTCATCGGCCTAATCCGTGAAGAAGCAAAGCACTAGAAGAAACACCGGATGGACTATTTAATACTACGGTAGAAAATCGGGCATGATGCATGTATGATGTATGACATGGCAAAGGTGCGATGCATTAAGGCAATATTAAGCGGAAACCGGGGTCCCGATAATTATTTACTAGGTTCATGTTGTTTAGATACCCCACATTTTAAATGTTGTCTTAACATGGAAAAAAGTATCACCGGTTCGCTACACAAATTTAAATGGAGTCCGGAATAAGACAACGATATCCCGCAGATGGACTCCATATTTTATTTAGGTGAATCACCTAAATACCCCCAACATCCACAATATGTATGCGAGTATGAACAATTTAATTTGCATCAGTTGATAATGTCATATTATAAAAATAATGGGATCTCGGATAGGGAATCACATTAGGGTTCGGCGAACTTGGGCTCCGAGGGGTTCAGGGTCGGTTCTCAGGGTCCGGATCTGGGGTTCGGTCTCGGCGGGATCGGTCTAGGACAATGGAAGTCGATCTTGTCGCATCCGAGAAGAAGAACTTGGTTGGCGTCGGGGGCACATCGGATCCGCCCTGGTCGGTGCCGATCTTGTCGTCACGAAGATCTTGTCGGGTCCTCGTATCGGGTCGGTCTTGGCGTTCGGGAAGAAGAACTTTGTGGCATCCCGCAAAACCACTACCAGAAAATCGCGTTGAATTTGTGCATTGCATCGTCATCATCATGCATTGTTTGCTAAATCTATGTTTGCAAAGCCCGTGCTGTTTTCTAAACGCCCCTCTTTATTTTCAAACATCAAAACCCGGGTCTCCGGAGTTATTTTGTTTGTTGCTATCGGGTTGAAAACGGCCCGTTTAGAATAAATAAAAATTTAAATTATTTTAATAGGGCGTCGAGCGGGCGATTGACCCGATCGACCACCCAGAAAATATAAAGCGGTCCACCCCAACCAGCCCATCTAATCCTAAACCCACCAACTATCCTACCCACACCCCAGCCACCTCACTCCCTCCAATAGCATCTCGCCACCTCGGCTCCCTCTCCTCTACCCAATCCCCCTGCCACTTGTCCTAACCCTCTCCCTCTCTCTAAGCCACCCCCTCTCAAGACACCGCCAAAGACACAACACACGACTACGCCTTGCGCACGCCCAACCCTCTCCCCTGAACTGCGCCAGCCCCACCTGGCCCCAGCCCTCGACCCCACCAGCCTCGCTCCTGTTCCTCTTCCTCTCTTCCCCCGCATCCCTCTCTCTCAGTGTCGGCCTCCCACGCTGGCCTTGGGCGCCTCCCCAGCCGCCTCTCCCCGACTACCTCTCCGCCAAGTTCTCTGCCTTGAGCCACCGCCACCCTCCAGCTCCGCCCACTGTCCGCCACGGCCCGCGTCCACCCACCTTGGCCGCGCCTCAACCTCCTCTCCCGTCCACCCGGTGGGCCTAAGCTCACCGACCGTCCCGCCTCGTCGGTCCCTCCTCCTCTCCTCTCCGCCGGCCGCCACTGTCGGTGCCGCCTCCCACCCTTGATCTCGGCTCCTCTGCGCCCTCTCTCCTGCTTTCGCTGTAGCAGCCCGCCGCGTACTCTGCCTCATCTCCGGCTCCTCCCTTCCGCCCCAGCCCCTCGGCCCCCCCATGCGCGCCGCCCACCACCATCACCGCCCGTCTCAGTCGCCGCCTCCGCCGCTCGCTTGCCGCCCGCCCGCTCTGCTGCGCCGCTGATGCGCCGCCGTGGTCGCGCCTCGCCGCCCGCCATGAGACCCGTCGCTCCTCCGCTCTCCGGCAGCCGCACGCCGAGCCGCCTCCCGCGCCGATGCGCCGTCCCGAGCCCCTCGCCTACCTGGCGCCCCTCCTCGTCGCCCCTGCCCCGCCTGCAGCGTCCCTCGAGCTCGCCCGCCGCGGACCCGTCGCCGTCGAGCCGCCTGCCTTCCGCCGGCCCCAGCGAGCACCAGCGCCCTACCGCACGTCTCCGACCGCCTCCGCTGCGGCCCGCCTTCGATCCTCTAAATCCCCAAGATCAACATCGACCGCAGCCCCGTGGAACCATCGGCGCTAGCCCTGAGACCGACACCGGCAAACCAAGACGGAACACCAAGACCCTCGGTAACCGTCAAGCCCTTCACCGCAAGACGCCAAGCTCCACGAGATCCTGTACGCCAAGATCCACGACTCAGAGAAGCCAGGACACCAAGTTCGTCGAGACCCTGAGGCCCCGAACCGGAAAACCGGTCCGAAGCGCCAAGTACGCCGACGTGGAATCGACCAGTTCGCCGATAGCCGTTCCCGGATCCGATAACCGCCAATACCTGCCGACGACCGTGAACCCGATGCTCGCCAAGAACGCCACCGGTTCAACAAGCACTCCGTCCCGAACACCAAGTACTTTTCCCCGGACGCCAAGTCCGACCCGAGGACCGCGAATCCGACCAGATCTGCGCAACGACAAGACCGACAACATGACCCGAAGACCCCGGATGCGCCAAGACCTACCCTGAGTCCGAGAATGACCCCGTCGAACCCTGGACCCTGGACCCTGTCGAACCCCGAACCCCGGAACCCCCAAGTTCGCCGAACCCTGATGTGTGAACCTTTTCCGATCCCCCCCCTATTTTATAAATGCATAATAACAACTTGTTGCATATTTAATTGTCATCTTGCATGCATCTTGTCATGTGGTTTGGGGGCCTTCCGCCGATTCACCTAATAATTAAATATGGGGCCCATATGCGGGCAAACCTAGTCTCATATTTGGCCTCATTTAATTTGTGTAGCGAACCGGTGCTATC
Organism: Avena longiglumis; assembly: GCA_030063025.1. Lineage (NCBI taxonomy): Eukaryota > Viridiplantae > Streptophyta > Magnoliopsida > Poales > Poaceae > Avena > Avena longiglumis. The sequence continues at coordinate 21,173,333 of CP125978.1, read as the reverse complement.
TTTTGCCATGCTAAAACCACATTTAAAATGCGGGGTTTCTAAATAACTTGAACCACTTGGATATTGTCGGGACCCCGGTTCCACTTAATATTGACCTAATTGCATCGCACCTTGCCATGCCATGCATCATACATGCATCATGCCGATCTTCTACCGTAATCTTAAATATTGCATCCGGTGTTCTTTCTAGTGTTTTGCTTCTTCGCGGATAAGGCCGTTGAGTTGATGTGAGCTTCTCCCCGATCTTCGGTTGAACCCTTCGACAATGTTTTCAGGCGAGCATCTCCCCCCTTTCTACCTATCTTACTTTTATAGTGTTTACTCCTCTCCTGTTGATCTATTGCTATCTGTGTTGCGATGCTTTAGTTTCCGTACCCGTGATCTACCGTGCAGCCCTAAATCGCCTTGGAAACATCCTATTACCTGTTGTTTGGTAGCTAGTTGGACTTGCGCGTCGTATTCGCTTGCTTAAGTGCTGTTGCGAGTCGTCAAATGCCACAGTTGCTGATGTATTGCCGCATGTTGATGTTGGAGATGATTCTAGTTTTACTTATCGCACACTTTCATTCCTGTTTAACAACTAAAATTGAAATAAGCAGAGGCATCGGTGGGTGATAGATAATATTTGGTTTCGAACGCCCACTTGTGTCCGTAAGACCCCGAGTACTTGATACCTGTTCCTTGATTTATCGCTATCCACATTCGGGAGTATGGGATCCCCGAGCGAGCTTGATTCCGTCTTATTTCTTGGGGCCACAACTAGTTTGAGGTGTTTTTACTATCTGTACTTGTGCCATGCTACTTTCGTATTTAAATTGTGCGAGAGCACACTGTCTTTAGGATCGGGACACGATTCCGCGGTGTCGACAAGCCCAGCCACACTTTCGGGTTCCCGATCGTTCACGTAGCCCACCCAAACCTTGAGCCCGTCTCGAGTCGGTGGCTTCGCTATGGGATCTACTTAAGGTGGCCTGAAATATTTCTGAATCTGGTGATTGTTCAGTCGTGAAAGCCTCGTTGGGTTTTGATTTGGTTTTTCCGAGGTTGATCGAGCGTGTGTTGCTATTGGTGCACCCCGGCCGGGTAAAGCTTTCTGAAAGCCGTGTCCGCGGATATGGACGACTTGGAGCACAGTATCTTGATCATAGACAAGCATAACTAAAGTTTACTGCTATAAATTTGACTTATAATGACTAGTAATCAGCTTCACTATAATGGAATGGCTAATTAATACTGCCCACAACTGCTTGTTGGCGTGTCGCTTGCGACCATTGTACCTGACTAGTAAGTATTGCAACTACAACGGAATTGGCTGAATAAAAGTACCAACAACTGCTGGGTTTTGGGATTATATCATACTATCTGTATTTGATTAGTAATTGCCGCAACTATAACGGAATGGTCAACTAAAAGTGCCCACTGTTTGCTTTATCAGGATGGTTATCTAAACCTGACTAGTAATTGCTGCAACGATAACTGAATAAATAAAACTACCAACTGTGTGAGTTCCTCGGTTGACTTCCTCGTTTGGTCTCGAGGGGGAAACACCAGGATGGGTTTGTTTTGGTGTTAGCTTCAGGTTGGATCCGGATAGGTCATTCTTACCCCTCTCTGATAACCGCCAGTTGTATCGAGTCTCTATAGGTTGTTTAGTGCATCTGCCGCGCCGCCGCTGATCCACCATACCTATGTAGGCGAGGACCGCCGAATCTAGCCTCGCTGTAATTGGCCTCGATCGACGCTCCTTCTTTTTCCTTTGCCCTTTGTCGGCACCCCTTTGTTTAAGCAGGTTTTGAGATCGGCGTCGTTAGCGGGGTTACCCTTCCGCTTGGCAGGGTTATGGGCGCCATTGGTTATTCTTGAGGCTCTTAGCCCCATTTGCATCTTGTCCGTAGCTGGACGCTCTATCGTTGCAAGGTGATTTGGATCTTTGTATGTTATATCGTATTCTTGACTCTTTGAGTGTGTTATATATATCTGCTCGTGGGTCCCATCGAGGACTGTGTAATGTTATTACCGTTTTCCACCCGCGAAAGTGCTGGTGAGCACCTTTGAATCGTTTCTATGCGGGTTTGGCGAATTTCGCTCAAACTTGCATAGGTCGATTCGAGGGTGTTACAGTGGTATCGAGCTCAGATTCTGATACCCCACAAGTCCAGCATGTAGGATAACCTAGCTGACGGCCGAAGTAGAAGTGTCAAAACTATTTTCGAAAATCGGTTGGATAGTTCTGATTAGGTCTGATTTTACTCCTTACCCATCTGCTATTCTCCTCTTATCTCGACGTGTTTTGAATCTGCTCTCTTATCTTTTCTTCGAGTCCAGGATTTCTCGTGGTTGGGTTTCCGTCGTACCTTCAGGGTTTCGCTTTCTCCCTTTTGTAACGGAGGTGCTACGATCATCAATCTGCAACTTGTCTGTTGTACCCTTCCTCTAATCTTTTGTTCTTGGGCCCTTTATCCATATGTGTTCCTTGCCGGATGTCCGTATCGTTGAAAAACATATGAGAAGGACGAGCAATGGTGAAGTTGGAGTATACCTTGAGCATGTGTTGTTCATGCCAATGGAACCATCGCGAAACCTAATCATGGTGTCTTTCATACGATTTCTGCTGGCAACATTCCTTTGTTCCGGAAACCGCCTAAAGAGATCTTCAGTCTAAATCTCGAGAGTTGAGTTGCCTGATTCTCCTACTCATGTATAGAGTTGATAGTTAGGGTACGGGATGGACTGATCACCCTACCCGACTCTTACTGTTCGCTCTGTACATCGAACTGGTGGATCAATGTAACTTTTCCCCTCTTCTAATGGAAGTTAGAGGTGGCCTTATCGTTTGATACCTCTACCTTCGTCCTTTGTCTCCGGAGTGCTCTCTCGTCGATCAGGAACAACGACCCTTTGTTGGTGGTGTCGCCGATTTCAAGATGGAGGATGAACCCTCGTTAGTGGTGTCGCGAGGATCTACGCGAAGCGAGAAGACGCAAATCGCCGACCTTCCTTCCGGTACCACGAGGCGGATCTCGAGGGCGAGATCCATTGTTAGTGGTGTCGAATTGTGGCATCCCGCAAAACCACTACCAGAAAATCGCGTTGAATTTGTGCATTGCATCGTCATCATCATGCATTGTTTGCTAAAACTATGTTTGCAAAGCCCGTGCTGTTTTCTAAACGCCCCTCTTTATTTTCAAACATCAAAACCCGGGTCTCCGGAGTTATTTTGTTTGTTGCTATCGGGTTGCAAACGGCCCGTTTAGAATAAATAAAAATTTAAATTATTTTAATAGGGGCAGTCGAACGGGCCGATTGACCCGATCGACCACCCCAGAAAATATAAAACGGTCCACCCCAACCAGCCCCATCTAATCCTAAACCCACCAACTATCCTACCCACACCCCCTGGCCACCTCACTCCCTCCAATAGCATCTCGCCACCTCAGCTCCCCTCTCCCCTCTACCCAATCCCCACCTGCCACTTGTCCTAGCCCTCTCCCTCTCTCTCTAAGCCACCCCCTCTCAGCACACCGCCAGCACACAACACACGCACTACACGCACGCACGCCCAACCCTCTTCCCCTGGAACCGCGCCCCTGGCCCACCTGCAGACCCGGCCTGGCCCTACCCGACCCCACCAGCCTCGCTCCCTGTTCCTCTTCCTCTCTTCCCCCCAGATCCCTCTCTCTCCCGTGTCGGCCTCACCACGCTTGGCTGCCTGGCGCCTCCTGGCCGCCTCTCCCCCGACCACCTCTCCGCCGCCAAGTTCTTCGCCGCCGAGCCACCGCCACCTCCGGCTCGGCACCGCCTGTCCGCCCGCCGCGTCCACCCCACCTTGACGCCTCCAACCTCCTCTCCGCTGTCCACCCGGTGGACGCATAGCCACCGACCGCCCCGCCTGCCGGGTCCTCCTCCTTCCGCTTCGCTCGGCCGCCGCCACTGTCGGGGACGCCTCCCACCCCACCAGTCTCCTCTGCGCCTCTCTCTCCTCGTGTCAGAAGGCCGCCCGCTCGCCGTGCCTCATCTCTCCGCCTTCCTTCCGCCCGCATGAACCCGCCCCTCGGCGACCAGCGCCTCGCGCCGCCGCCATCACCGCCCGTCTCAGCGCTGCCTTCGCCGCGCTCGCCCGCCGCTTCGCTGCCGCTTCCTGCCGCCAGCGCCTCGGCGCTGGCCGAACAGCCGCAGCTTCCGCCGCCATGAGACCGTCGCCTTCTCCTTCCGGCACCGAAGGCTTCGCCGAGCCGCCCGCGCCGATCCTCTAAATCCCCAAGATCAACATCGACCGCAGCCCCGTGGAACCATCGGCGCTAGCCCTGAGACTGACACCGGCAAACCAAGACGGAACACCAAGACCCTCGGTAACCGTCAAGCCCTTCACCGCAAGACGCCAAGCTCCACGAGATCCTGTACGCCAAGATCCACGACTCAGAGAAGCCAGGACACCAAGTTCGTCGAGACCCTGAGGCCCCGAACCGGAAAACCGGTCCGAAGCGCCAAGTACGCCGACGTGGAATCGACCAGTTCGCCGATAGCCGTTCCCGGATCCGATAACCGCCAAGACATGCCGACGACCGTGAACCCGATGCTCGCCAAGAACGCCACCGGTTCAACAAGCACTCCGTCCCGAACACCAAGTACTTTTCCCCGGACGCCAAGTCCGACCCGAGGACCGCGAATCCGACCAGATCTGCGCAACGACAAGACCGACAACATGACCCGAAGACCCCGGATGCGCCAAGACCTACCCTGAGTCCGAGAATGACCCCGTCGAACCCTGGACCCTGGACCCTGTCGAACCCCGAACCCCGGAACCCCCAAGTTCGCCGAACCCTGATGTGTGAACCTTTTCCGATCCCCCCCCTATTTTATAAATGCATAATAACAACTTGTTGCATATTTAATTGTCATCTTGCATGCATCTTGTCATGTGGTTTGGGGGCCTTCCGCCGATTCACCTAATAATTAAATATGGGGCCCATATCGGGCAAACCTAGTCTCATATTTGGCCTCATTTAATTTGTGTAGCGAACCGGTGCTATCCTTGCCATGCTAAAACCACATTTAAAATGCGGGGTTTCTAAATAACTTGAACCACTTGGATATTGTCGGGACCCCGGTTCCACTTAATATTGACCTAATTGCATCGCACCTTGCCATGCCATGCATCATACATGCATCATGCCGATCTTCTACCGTAATCTTAAATATTGCATCCGGTGTTCTTTCTAGTGTTTTGCTTCTTCGCGGATAAGGCCGTTGAGTTGATGTGAGCTTCTCCCCGATCTTCGGTTGAACCCTTCGACAATGTTTTCAGGCGAGCATCTCCCCCCTTTCTACCTATCTTACTTTTATAGTGTTTACTCCTCTCCTGTTGATCTATTGCTATCTGTGTTGCGATGCTTTAGTTTCCGTACCCGTGATCTACCGTGCAGCCCTAAATTGCCTTGGAAACATCCTATTACCTGTTGTTTGGTAGCTAGTTGGACTTGCGCGTCGTAGTCGCTTGCTTAAGTGCTGTTGCGAGTCGTCAAATGCCACAGTTGCTGATGTATTGCCGCATGTTGATGTTGGAGATGATTCTAGTTTTACTTATCGCACACTTTCATTCCTGTTTAACAACTAAAATTGAAATAAGCAGAGGCATCGGTGGGTGATAGATAATATTTGGTTTCCGAACGCCCACTTGTGTCCCGTAAGACCCCGAGTACTTGATACCTGTTCCTTGATTTATCGCGCTATCCACATTTGGGGAGTATGGGATCCCCCTGAGCCAGAGCTTGATTCCGTCTTATTTCTTGGGGCCACAACTAGTTTGAGGTGTTTTTACTATCCTGTACTTATGCCATGCTACTTTCTGTATTTAAATTGTGCGAGGAGCACACTGCATCTTGTTAGGATCGGGACACGATTCCGCGGTGTCGACAAGCCCAGCCACACTTTCGGGTTCCCGTCGTTCACACCGTCCACCCAAACCTTGAGCCCGTCGAGTCGGTGGCCGCTATGGGATCTACTTAAGGGTGGCCCCTGAAATATTTCTGAATCGGTGATTGTTCACCGTGAAAGCCTCGTTGGGTTTTGATTTGGTTTTTCCGAGGTTGATCGAGCGTGTGTTGCTATTGGTGCACCCGCCGGTAAAGCTTTCGAAAGCCGTGTCCGCGGATATGGACGACTTGGAGCATGATATCTTGATCATAGACAAGCATAACTAAAGTTTACTGCTATAAATTTGACTTATAATGACTAGTAATCAGCTTCACTATAATGGAATGGCTAATTAATACTGCCCACAACTGCTTGTTGGCGTGTCGCTTGCGACCATTGTACCTGACTAGTAAGTATGGCAACTACAACGGAATTGGCTGAATAAAAGTACCAACAACTGCTGGGTTTTGGGATTATATCATGCTATCTGTATTTGATTAGTAATTGCCGCAACTATAACGGAATGGTCAACTAAAAGTGCCCACTGTTTGCTTTATCAGGATGATTATCTAAACCTGACTAGTAATTGCTGCAACGATAACTGAATAAATAAAACTGCCAACTGTGTGAGTTCCTCGGTTGACTTCCTCGTTTGGTCTCGAGGGGGAAACACCAGGATGGGTTTGTTTTGGTGTTAGCTTCAGGTTGGATCCGGATAGGTCATTCTTACCCCTCTCTGATAACCGCCAGTTGTATCGAGTCTCTATAGGTTGTTTAGTGCATGCTGCCGCTGCCGCTTCAGTCCACCATACCTATGTAGGCGAGGACCGCCGAATTCTAGCCTCGCCGTGTCTTGGCCTCGATCGACGCCGTTCTTTTTCCTTTGCCCTTTGTCGGCACCCCTTTGTTTAAGCAGGTTTTGAGATCGACGTCGTTAGCAGGGTTACCCTTCCGGCTTGGCCTGGGCAGGGTTATGGACGTCATTGGTTATTCTTCAGGGCTCTTAGCCCCATTTGCATCTTGTCCGTAGCTGGACGCTCTATCGTTTGCAAGGTGATTTGGATCTTTGTATGTTATATCTGTATTCTTGACTCTTTGAGTCGCTGTTATATATATCTGTTCTGTGGGTCCCATCGAGGACTGTTGTGTAATGTTATTACTTCGTTTTCCACCCGCACGAAAGTGCCTGGTGGGCACCTTTGAATCGTTTCTATGCGGGTTTGGCGAATTTCGCTCAAACTTGCATAGGTCCGATTCTGAGGGTGTTACAAACTTGGCGTGCGACATCGTCGGCATCGGTGCGGGAAGGAGGTCTTGTCGTTCCGCGTTGGTGACCTTGGCCTTCGGGTTCTCGGCGAACTTGGCGTCCGGGAAGGAGACCTTGGGGTATTGTGGTTCCATTGCCGGTGTTGGGCTTGGCAGGACGATCACGGATCTTGTGGATGGTTCATCGATTGTCGGTCCACGAGAACAAAAGAGATGAGTAGCAGAGTGTCAGAGCAGGGGTCTGAGCCTAAGACGCACCCCATCTTGGTTTGATATTAGAGTTCACAACACACAAGAAAGCAGCTCGACACGGGCAAGCGAGGCAGGCATCAGCACATCAACACGCCTGTTATGCTGCTGCAGAGGCAAGAGCCAAAGAACGGGTCTGCACGCAGTGCTTGGTCACGAGATCAGCAGGGATCTCGCATGGTGCCGTGTCCAGGGGCGAGGCCGGCGACTAGCAGAACAATCAAAGGATGGTCGGGCCCTGGCCGGCTGTAGGGCGGGGCCGACGTTGGGGCGCGCAGGCGGCAGGGTCGGTCGGAGCTCGCAGGGTGACGCATGGCGGCGAGAGGTGGAGGTGCAGAGGCCGATGGAGGGGACGCGTGGGAGGACGACGATGTCGGTGGCGAGCGGGGTACGGGCCTGGTGGCGGAGCTTGCTCGCGTCATCGGCGCACGGGGAGCACAGAGGACGGCGGGGAGACGGCGTCAGGCCCGGGCCTGCGCGAGGACGGACCGTGGGCGCCAGATCTTGGGGAGGAGAAGCCCAGGCGAAGGCCGGCGGGACGCGCGCTGTTGTGTGGCGCAGGGCGGCACGAGGTGGCTCGAGACCACGGGGTCCGCTAGCGGCGGGTGTTGCCGACAGAAAGAAGCGGCGTCGCAGCGAGTGCGGAGGGAGGCGACGGCGTGGGTTGAGTCGGGGAAGGAGAGGCAAGGGGGAGCGCAGAGGACTAAGGGCGGCGCCATCGGGGGGAAGAGGGGAGGGCGGCGCCTGGCTCGATTGAAGGAGGCAGCGGCGGCGGAGAGGTGGAAGCGAGGGGAGGAGAGGAACGCAGCGAGGAGAGAGATGCGGATTGCGGGTGCCTGGGGCGGCCGGGGCGAGGAGCGGCTCGGCAGCGTGCTCGGAGGCGAGGAAGGCGAGGGAAGCAGGGGAGAGGCGGCCCGAGATGGATCTCTGGCGGCGGCGGCACAGAGAGGGTCCGGGTCGGCGACGAGGAGGCGGGCGTAAGCAGTAGGTGGGTGAGCGGTTGGTGGGAGAGGCGGGCCAAGCGGCCATGCGGTGGTGGGCCAGGCGCGGGGCGTGGGGAAAGAGAGAGAGGGACATGCGGCTCGGGATTGCCCCAAGTGGTGGGACCGGGCAACGGGAGAGGGCGAGGGGAGCGTGTCCACCGCGTGGGGTGGGGCCAGGGGTGACCAGGTGGGCGAGAAAAAGGCCAGGCGCGGTGGGGAGCGCGCCCAGGTGGCGGCATGGGAGTGGAGGGAGTTGGGGAAGTGGTGAGGTGGCGGGTGGTGATAGGGTGGGGTGAGGTGGGTGCGGCTGGTTAAGGGAAGGGAGTAGGTGGTGGCTGGGGGGTGAGGTGGCAGGCGGCGATTGGTGGGGATTTGGGTCAGGCTGATGTGGCGAGCTGTGGTTGGCCGGGGTGATGTGGAGGGGGCTGGGTAGAATAGGATTGGGTAGTTTTAGGATTAGATATTTTTGACTAGGGTTTTAGAGGTGGCCGGCCGGGTTTTCGGGTCTGGCGGGCTGCCTCCCAAAAATAAAGAAAATAAAAGTTTTAATATTTAAAACGGGGCTTATGAAATCCGTTGATAGACAAAATAAAAAAAATAACCCGGAGACCCGAGTTTTAATTTGAATTAAAGACGGGGTATTTAGAAAACAAAATAGGTTTTTCCGAAAATGGTTTTATGCAAACAAATGCAAGATGACATGGCGATGCATTAATGCAAGGTGGCATGATGACATGAGCATGCGGTCATGATGATGCGCAACACAAAACACCGCGATTTTCTAGTAGTGGTTTTTGCGGGGCGCCACATATGTGATCCCTTGTGAGCCAGTCACATGCTTCCAAGCTAATTGGATGACATTCCACCGAGAGGGCCCAGAGTATATCTATCCGTCATATGGATGGACAAATCCCACTCTTGATCCATGTGTCTCAACCAATACTTTCTGAACACTCAATGCCACCTTTATAACCACCCAGTTACGGTGTGGTGTTTGATGTCATCAAAGTATCCTTCCAGCGATGGTGATAAGCATGATCTCATGGTCGAAGGAATTAGGTTACTATGTATCAGAAAGCATATAACAATTGAACTATTAAAATGACTTGATCTTTATGCTATGCTTATTTATAGGAGTATGTCCATCATACCATTCTCCTAACGATATGATCTTGTTGTTAATAACATCTCAATGTTCATGATAGGGAAACCACAATCATTTATTAACCAACAAGCTAGTATTATAAAGAGGCTTTACTAGGGACTCTAATTTAGTTTACAAATCACACAAGTATTAATGTTTCCTTGTTAATACTATTATAGCATGAATGTAAACATTTATCATAAACACAAAGATATAATAATAACTATATTTATTATTGCCTCTAGGGCATATCTCCAACAGTCTCCCACTTGCACTAGAGTCAACTAATCTAGATTACATGGTAATATACCGAACACCCATGGCAATTTGGTGTTGGTCATGTTTTGCCCTCGGGAGAGGTTTAGTCAACGGATCCGCCACATTCATATATGTGTGTACTTTGCAAATCTTTATGTCACCATCTTGGACATGTTCTCGAATAGCGTGAAAACGTAGCTTGATGTGCTTCAGCTTCTTGTGTGACCTTGGTTCTTGCGCATTGGCTATGGCGCCCATGTTATCACAGTAGATAGAAATTGGGTCCAGCGCACTTGGAACCACACCGAGCTCTGTAATGAACTCTTTCATCCATATCGCTTCTTGTGAAGCCTCTGAAGCATCCATGTATTCCGATTCAGTTGAAGATCTCACCACAACGCTTTGCTTTGCACTCCTCCAGCTAACTGCTGCACCATTCAAAGTAAATACGTATCCAGATTGTGATTTAGAATCATCCGGATCGGTGTTCCAACTAGCATCGGTGTAACCATTAACAACGAGCTGTTCATCACCTCCATAAGAAAGAACCATATCCTTAGTTCTTCTCAAGTACTTAAGGATGTTTTTGACCGCTGTCCAATGATCCACTCCTGGATCACTTTGATATCTGCTAGTTAAACTAACATCATATGCGATGTTGGGTCTAGTACATAGCATGGCATACATTAGAGATCCTATGGCTGAGGTATAGGGAGTTTTACTCATCCTTTCTCTATCTTCTGCCGTTGTTAGACTTTGAGTTTTACTCAAGGTCGTATTGGGCAACATGGGCAAGAACCCTTTCTTGCTATCTTCCATTCCAAACCTCTTTAGAACTTTGTCCAAATATGTACTTTGTGACAATGATATTAGGCGTCTCGATCTATCTCTATAAATCTTTATGCCTAATACGTAAGCTGCTTCGCCAAGATCTTTCATTGAAAAACTATTATTCAAATATTCCTTGACACTAGTAAGAAGGTCTACATCATTCCCAATCAACAATATGTCATCTACATATAGTATTAAGAATGCTACAGAGCTCCCACTCACTTTCTTGTAAATACAAGCTTCTCCATAAGTTTGTATAAAACCAAAACTTTTGATCACCTTATCATAACGTTGATTCCAACTTCGGGATGCTTGCTTCAATCCATAAATGGACCGTTGAAGTTTGCATACCTTGTTAGCATCTTTAGGATCGACAAAACCTTTGCATCATATACAACTCTTCATCAATGTCTCCATTGAGGAACGCTGTTTTGACATCCATCTGCCATATCTCATAATCATAATATGCAGCGATTGCTAACATAATCCTCACAGACTTTAGCGTCGCTATTGGTGAGAAAGTCTCATCGTAGTCAACTCCTTGAATTTGTCGAAACCCTTTTGCGACAAGTCGGGCTTTATAGACAGTAACATTACCATCAGCATTTGTTTTCTTCTTGAAAATCCATTTGTTCTCGACAGCCTTCCGGCCATCCGGTAAGTCCACCAAAGTCCATACTTGGTTTTCGTACATGGATCCAATCTCGGATTTCATGGCTTCTTGCCATTTATTGGAATCTGGGCTCATCATCGCTTCCTCATATGTCGCAGGGTCATCGGTGTTGTCCACCAACATGACACTCATAACGGGATCATACCAATCAGGAGTGGTACGAGTTCTCGTTGACATGCGAGGTTCTGTAGCAACTTCAACCGAAGTTTCATGATCATCATCATTAGCTTCCTCTCTTATTGGTGTAGGCACCACAGGAACTTCTTCCGGTGCTGCGCTACTCGCAAGTTCGAGAGAAGGTTCGACAACCTCGTCGAGTTCTACTTTCCTACCAGTCACTTCCTTCGAGAGAATTCCTTCTCTAGAAAGGATCCATTCTTGGCAACGAAGATTTTGCCTTCGGATCTATGATAGAAGGTATACCCAATAGTTTCCTTTAGGTATCCTATGAAGACGCATTTTTCCGCTTTGGGTTCAAGCTTGTCTGGCTGTAACTTCTTTACATAGGCTTCGCAACCCCAAACTTTAAGGAACGACAATTTAGGTTTCTTCCCAAACCATAATTCATACGGTGTCGTTTCAACGGATTTAGATGGTGCCCTATTTAAAGTGAATGCGGCTGTTTCTAATGCATAACCCCAAAATGATAGCGGTAAAGCTGTAAGTGACATCATAGAACGAACCATATCTAAGAGAGTTTGATTACGATGTTCGGACACACCATTACGCTGTGGTGTTCTCGGCGGTGTCAATTGTGAAAGTATTCCGCATTTCTTCAAATGCTCGCCAAACTCGTAACTTAGATATTCACCTCCACGATCAGAACGTAGAAATTTAATCTTCTTGTTACGTTGATTCTCAACCTCACTTTGAAATTCTTTAAACTTCTCGAAAGTTTCGGACTTATGTTTCTTGAAATATATATACCCATATCTTCTCAAGTCATCCGTGAAGGTAAGAACATAACGATAACCACCGCGCGATGCTACACTCATTGGACCACACACATCGGTATGTATGATTTCCAATAAGTCCGTAGCTCCCTCCATCATACCAGAAAATGGAGTCTTAGTCATTTTACCCATCAGACATGCTTCGCATCTTTCAAGTGATTCGAAATCAATTGATTCAAGAAGTCCATCGGAATGAAGTTTCTTCATATGCTTCACTCCAATGTGACCAAGACGACAGTGCCACATATAGGTCGAGTTATCGCTCGATTTCAAACGTTTAGCTTCAATGTTATTAATATGTGTATTTCCACTATCGAGATTCAATAAGAATAGACCATCTATAAAAGGTGCATGTGCATAAAACATATTACTCATATAAATCGAACAACCATTATTCTCGGACTTAAACAAGTAACCGTCTCGCAATAAATAAGATCCCGATATAATGTTCATGCTTAACGCAGGCATCAAATAACAATTATTTAAGTATAAAACTAATCCCGATGGTAGATGAAGAGGTAGCGTGCCGACCGCGATCACATCAACCTTTGATCCATTTCCCACGCGCATCGTCACCTCGTTCTTCGCTAGCTTCCGTTTATTCTGCAGCACCTGTTTCGAGTTACAAATAGGAGCAATTGAACCAGTATCAAATACCCAGGCACTACTACGAGTACTAGTGAGATACACATCAATAACATGTATATTGGATATACCTTTCTTCTTGATGTTGCCGTTCTTCAAATCCGCCAAGTACTTTGGGCAATAAAAGCACTCTTGTAACACCCTCAGAATCGGACCTATGCAAGTTCAGGCAAAATTCACCAAACCCGCATAGAAACGATTCAAAGGTGCCCACCAGGCACTTTCGTGCGGGTGGAAAACGAAGTAATAACATTACACAACAGTCCTCGATGGGACCCACAGAACAGATATATATAACAGCGACTCAAAGAGTCAAGAATACAGATATAATATACAAAGATCCAAATCACCTTGAGAATGATAGAGCGTCCGACTACGGACAAGATGCAAATGGGGCTAAGAGCCCTGAAGAATAACCAATGGCGTCCATAACCCTGCCTGAGCCAAGCGGAAGGGTAACCACGCTAACGGCGTCGATCTCAAAACCTGCTTAACAAAGGTGCCGAAAAGGGCAAAGCAGAAAACAAAGAAGGAGCGTCGATCTTGAGGCCAAGACAGCGAGGCTAGAATTCGGCGGTCCTCGCCTACATAGGTATGGTGGACTGAGCGGCAGCGGCAGCATGCACTAAACAATCTATAGAGACTCGATACAACTGGCGGATATCAGAGAGGGATAAGAATGACCTAACCGGATCCAACCTGAGGCTAGCACCAAACAAACCCATCCTGGTGTTTCCCCCTCGAGACCCAACGAGGAAGTCAACCGGGGAACTCACACAGTTGGCAGTTTTACTTATTCAGTTATAGTTGCGGCACTTTACTAGTCAGGTTTAGATAATCGTTCTGATAAAGTAAGCAGTGGGCACATTTAGTTAACCATTCCGTGATAGTTGCAACAATTACTAATCAGATATAGATAGCATGAGATAAACCCGAAAACCCAGCAGTTGTTGGTACTTTTAATTCAGCCAATTCGTTGTAGTTGCAATACTTACTAGTCAGATACAATTGTCGCAATCGACAACCAAACAAGCAATTGTGGGCAGTATTAATTAGCCATTCCATTATAGTGAAGCTGATTACTAGTCATTATAAGTCAAATTTAGAGCAGTAAACTTTAGTTATGCTTGTCTATGATCGAGATACTGTGCTCCAAGTCGTCCATATCCGCGGACACGGCTTTCAGAAAGTTTTAACCGCCGGTGCACCAATAGCAACACACGCTCGATCAACCTCGGAAAAACCAAATCAAAACCCAACGAGGCTTTCACGATTGAACAATCACAGATTCAGAAATATTTGGGGGCCACCTTTGAGTAGAATCCGCAACGGAGTAGGCAAGCTCGAGACGGCCTCAAGGTGCGTCAATGGTCGTGAGCGATTGGGAACCCCAAACGGGCTTGTCGACACCGCGTAAACACTCCGCTTCCTAACAAGACAAGCAGCGACTCGCACAATCGTAATAAAGCGAAATCATGGCATAAGCAGGATCGTAAAAACCTCAAACTAGTTTGTGGCCCCAAGAAATAAGACGGAATCAAGCTCGCTCGTGGGTCCCATATACCTCCGGATGTGGATAGCGCAAAATCAAGGAACAGGTATCAAGTACTCGGGGTCTTACGGGACACAAGTGGGCGTTCGGAAACCAAATATTATCTATCACCCACCGATGCCTCTGCTTATTCAATTTTAGTTGTTAAACAGAAATTAAAGTGACGATAAGTAAAACTAGAATCATCTCCAACAACAACATGCGGCAATACATCAACAACTGAGGCATATGACGACACACATCAGCACTTGAGCAAGCAACTACGACGCACAAGTCCAACTAACTACCAAACAACAGGTAATAGGGTGTGTCCAAGGCAAATATAGGGCTGCAAGGGATATCACAGGTACGGAAACTAAAGCATCGCAACACAGGTAGCAATAGATCAACAGGAGGGAATAAAGACTATAAAAGTAAGATAGGTAGAAAGGGGGAGATGCTCGCCTGAAAACATTGTCGAAAGGTTCATCCGAAGATCGGGGCGAAGCTCACATCAACTCAACGGCCTTATCCGCGAAGAAGCAAAACACTAGAAGAAACACCGGATGCAACATTTAATACTACGGCACAAGATCGGCATGATGCATGTATGATGCATGGCATGGCAATGGTGCGATGCAATTGGGTCATATTAAACGGAACCGGGGTCCCGACACTTAGTTAGTGGTTCAAGTTGTTTAGAACCCCCGCAATTTTAATTGTTGTTTAACAAGCCCGAATATACCACCGGTTCGCTACACAAGTTTTAAATGAGGCCAATATGAGACTAGATTTGCCCGCATATGGGCCCCATATTTAATTATTAGGTGAATCGGCATAAGGCCCCCAAACCACAGATATGCATGCGAGAAGAATGACAATTTAATATGCGACAAGGTTATTATGTTATTATAAAATATGGTGCCGGGAAGGGGTTCACACATGAGGGGTCGCGACGGTCTTGGGTTTCCGGGTTTCGGGGTTGGTCTCGGGGTCCAGGGTTCGACGGCCTGGGGTTCAGGGTTCGACGGAACGTTCTCGGCCTCCGGGGTCGTTCTCGGATATCAGGGGTAGTTGATCTTGTCGCATCGGGGTCTCGATGTCCAGGGAGCAGAACTTGGGTCGGTGTCGGGTCGCAGCGGCTACTTCCGGGTCGGTGTCGTTCTTGTCGTCGTGTCGATCTTGTCGGGTCCCTCGGGGTCGATCTTGTCTTCGGGGTGAAGCGCTTGTCGGTCTCGTGGCGATCTTTGCGTCCTGGGACGGTCCTGCCGCATCCGCGGTCTTGTCGTTCGGTGAAGCACTTGTCGCATCCATGTGGGATCCTTGACGAACTGTGGCGATGATCTCAGGTTCGGGTCTCCGGGGTTCGGGGTTTCGGCGTCCGGGGCGAAGATCATGGCGGTCATCGGGTTCCACGGTCTTTGGGTGTCGGTGTCGGACTCGGTTCTCGGCGCCGAAGGTCTTGGCGAGGGTTCGGGTCTTCGGTCTCCGTGTGGCGATCTTGCCGATCTTATCTCGAAGGCCTTGAGGTTCCAGCTTGAGGGTCGGTGACCAGCTTTTTCCGGCGTCGGTGGAATCGGGCCCTGGAACTTGTCACCAGCACACCTCTGTAGGGTTGGGGTCGACGGGGTCACGGTGAACGGCGAGGGCGGCACGGGCTCGCGCCGGAGCAGCGATGGGAGACGCTGGCGAGGTCGGCCGACGGCGCGGCGGGCCGGGCCTGCTGGCGGCAGACGGCGTCACAGGCAGCCCGGCGGCCACGGAGGACGCCAGGGCTGAGGCTGGAGGTTACGGGCGGAGCTCGGTGTCAGTGGGGGCCAAGGCAGACGCGCGGCCAGTGAGGCGGGCTGGCGGCCGGGCGGGCCTGATGCGGCACGGCGCGCTGAGGGCGGCGAGGAGGACAAGAGCGGGCGCCAGCGAGGCGGAGGAGGAGGCGCGCGCCGGAGGTGGCTGGGCAGAGGCGAGCCAGCGGAGGCGGTAGGTGGGGCGAGCAGTGGAGAGCGCGGGCGGGCGAGCAGAGGCGCAGGGCGGCGCGCGCGGGTGACGAGTGGGCGGCCAAGTGGCGGCTTGGCGTCAAGTGGAAGCGCAGCGAGGGAACTCCGCGCGGGGGAGCTCGGGGCCGCGCTCAGACGACGGGGAGGAGCGGGCCTGAGAGGGGAAAGAGGTGAGGGCGGGGCGGCTGTGGAGAGGGTCGGCGGCGAGCGGAGGAGAGGGAGGCCGGCGGCGGTGGAGAGGGTCGGCGAGGGGTCAGCTGGGGCGGCGGAGGGATGGGAAGCACGCGTGAGGAAGCTCGGAGGAAGAAGATGAGTGGGGAGAAGGAGGATGGGGGGGACAGGCGGGGTCCACGGGGTCCACGGGAGGGATCCCGAGAGGGTTCTTTTGTCCGGAGCGGCCGCAGGCGTCGTGTGCGTGTGGGCGTGCTGAAAGGAGAGAGAGAAGGGGGAGAGGAGGTTGGGTGATGTGGCATAGTGTGGTTGGTTGAGGGAGTTGGGGAGGTGAGGTGGCGAGAGGGGAGTGGCCAGGGTGATGTGGCCAGAAGGGGTGGGTAGATTAGTGGGTGTGTTTAGGATTTAGATGGGGTTGGTTGGGGCGGACCGATCTGGTTTTCTGGGGCGGTCGTTCGGGTCGGTTGGCCCGTTCGACTGCCCCGCTAAAACAAATCAAAAATTTTATTGATTCCAAACAAAGTTTTGCAAACCGATTTCGGCCAAACCAAAAATATTTCGGGGACCCGGTTTTGGCGTTTGAATAAAAGACGGGGCGCTTGGAAAACAAAGACGGGTTTTGCAAACATAGTTTTGGCAAACAATGCATGATGATGACGATGCCATGCACAAATTCAACGCGATTTTCTAGTAGTGGTTTTGCGGGATGCCACAATTCGACACCACTAACAATGGATCTCGCCCTCGAGATCCGCCTCATGGTACCGGAAGGAAGGTCGGCGTTCTCCGTCTTCTCGCTTTGTGTAGATCCTCGCGACACCACTAACGAGGGTTCCTTCTTCATCTGAAAAACGGCGACACCACCAACAAAGGGTCGTTGTTCCTGATCGTCGAGAGATCACTCCGGAGAAACAAAGGACGAAGATAGAGGTATCAAACGAGAAGGCCACCCCTAACTTCCGTTAGAAGAGGGAAAGTTACATTGATCCACCAGTTCGATATACTGAGCCCAAAGAAGAGCCGGGTAGGGTGATCAGTCCATCCCGGAACCAACTATCAACTCTATACATGGTTAGGAGAATCAGGCAACTCATCTCTCGAGATTTAGACTGAAGATCTTCATAGGCGGTATCCGGAACAAAGGGATGATGCCAGCAGAAATCGTATGAAAGACGCAATGATTAGGTTTCGCGATGGTTCCATTGGCCTGAACAACACATGCTCAAGGTCGACTCCAACTTCACCAAAGCTCGTCCTTCTCATATGTTTTTCAACGACACTGATATCCAGCAAGGAACACATATGGATAAGGAGCTCAAGAACAAAAGATTGGAAGAAGGGTACAACTGACAAGTTGCAGATTGATGATCGTAGCACCTCCGTTACAAAAAGGGAGAAAGCGAAACCCTGAAGGTACGACGGAAACCCAACCTCGAGAAATCCTGGACTCGAAGAAAAGATAAGAGGGTAGATTCAAAACACGTCGAG
Organism: Avena longiglumis; assembly: GCA_030063025.1. Lineage (NCBI taxonomy): Eukaryota > Viridiplantae > Streptophyta > Magnoliopsida > Poales > Poaceae > Avena > Avena longiglumis. The sequence continues at coordinate 21,155,234 of CP125978.1, read as the reverse complement.
ATAAGAGGAGAATAGCAGAGGGGTAAGGAGTAAAATCAGACCTAATCAGAACTATCCAACCGATTTTGCAAAATAGTTTTGACTCTCTACTTCGGCCGTTAGCTAGGTTATCCTACAGGCTGGACTTGTGGGGTATCGCAACTGCTGAGCTCTGATACCACTCTGTAACACCCTCAGAATCGGACCTATGCAAGTTTGGGCAAAATTCACCAAACCCGCATAGAAACGATTCAAAGGTGCCCACCAGGCACTTTCGTGCGGGTGGAAAACGAAGTAATAACAGTACACAACAGTCCTCGATGGGACCCACAAAACAGATATATATAATGACTCAAAGAGTCAAGAATACAGATATAATATACAAAGATCCAAATCACCTTGAGAATGATAGGCGTCCGACTACGGACAAGATGCAAATGGGGCTAAGAGCCCCAAGAATAACCAATGGCGTCCATAACCTGCCTGTGCCAAGCCTAAGGGTAACCCCGCTAACGGCCGATCTCAAAACCTGCTTAACAAAAGGTGCCGACAAAGGGCAAAGGAAAACAAAGAAGGAGCGCCAAGATCGAGGCCAAGACAGCGAGGCTAGAATTCGCGGTCCTCGCCTACATAGGTATGGTGGATCGACGGCAGCGCAGATGCACTAAACAATCTATAGAGACTCGATACAATCTGGCGGATATCGAGAGAGGATAAGAATGACCTAACCGGATCCAACACGAGGCTAGCACCAAACAAACCCATCCTGGTGTTTCCTCGAGACCCAACGAGGAAGTCAACCGGGAACTCACATTGGCGCTTTACTTATTCGATTATAGTTGCGCACTTTACTAGTCGTTTAGATAATCGCTCGATAAAGTAAGCAAGGCACATTTAGTTAACCATTCCGTGATAGTTGCAACAATTACTAATCGATATAGATAGCATGAGATAAACCCGAAAACCCAAAGCTTGTTGGTACTTTTAATTCAGCCAATTCGTTAGAAGTTGCAATACTTACTAGTCGATACAATTGTCGCAATCGACAACCAAACAAGCAATTGTGGGCAGTATTAATTAGCCATTCCATTATAGTGAAGCTGATTACTAGTCATTATAAGTCAAATTTAGAGCAAGAAACTTTAGTTATGCTTGTCTATGATCGAGATATCGTGCTCCAAGTCGTCCATATCCGCGACACGGCTTTGAAAGTTTTAACCCGCCGGTGCACCAATAGCAACACACGCTCGATCAACCTCGGAAAAACCAAATCAAAACCCAACGAGGCTTTCACGACTGAACAATCACAGGATTCAGAAATATTTCAGGGGGCCACCCCTTTGAGTAGAATCCGCAACGGAGTAGGCAAGCTCCGAGACGGCCTCAAGGTCTGCGTCAATGGCTGTGAGCGACTGGGAACCCCAAACGGGGCTTGTCGACACCGCGTAAACACTCCGCTTCCTAAACAGTACAGTGTGCAGTACCTCGCACAATCGTAATAAAGCAGTAAATCATGGCATAAGTACAGGATCGTAAAGAAAACCTCAAACTAGTTTGTGGCCCCAAGAAATAAGACGGAATCAAGCTCTGGCTCAGGGGGGTCCCATATACCTCCCGGATGTGGATAGCGCGCAAAATCAAGGAACAGGTATCAAGTACTCGGGGTCTTACGGGACACAAGTGGGCGTTCGGAAACCAAATATTATCTATCACCCACCGATGCCTCTGCTTATTCAATTTTAGTTGTTAAACAGAAATTAAAGTGACGATAAGTAAAACTAGAATCATCTCCAACAACAACATGCGGCAATACATCAACAACTGAGGCATATGACGACACATCAAGACTTGAGCAAGCAACTACGACGACAAGTCCAACTAACTACCAAACAATGTAATAGGGTGTGTCCAAGGCAAATATAGGGCTGTAAGGGATATCACAGTACGAAACTAAAGCATCGCAACACGTAGCAATAGATCAACAGGAGGAATAAAGACTATAAAAGTAAGATAGGTAGAAAGGGAGATGCTCGCTGAAAACATTGTCGAAAGGTTCATCCAAGATCGCGAAGCTCACATCAACTCAACGGCCTTATCCGAAGAAGCAAAACACTAGAAGAAACACCGGATGCAACATTTAATACTACGGCACAAGATCGGCATGATGCATGTATGATGCATGGCATGGCAATGCGATGCAATTGGGTCATATTAACGGAACCGGGGTCCCGACACTTAGTTAGTGGTTCAAGTTGTTTAGAACCCCCGCAATTTTAATTGTTGTTTAACAAGCCCGAATATACCACCGGTTCGCTACACAAGTTTTAAATGAGGCCAATATGAGACTAGATTTGCCCGCATATGGGCCCCATATTTAATTATTAGGTGAATCGGCATAAGGCCCCCAAACCACAGATATGCATGCGAGAAGAATGACAATTTAATATGCGACAAGGTTATTATGTTATTATAAAATATGGTGCCGGGAAGGGGTTCACACATGAGGGGTCGCGACGGTCTTGGGTTTCCGGGTTGGTCTCGGGTCCGTGGTTCGACACGGGGTCTGTGGTTCGACGGAACGTTCTCGGCCTCCGGGGTCGTTCTCGGATATCAGGGGTAGTTGATCTTGTCGCATCGGGGTCTCGATGTCCGGGAGCGAACTTGGTCGGTGTCGGTCGCGGCTACTCGGTCGGTGTCGTTCTTGTCGTCGTGTCGATCTTGTCGGGTCCCTCGGGGTCGATCTTGTCTTCGGGGTGAAGCGCTTGTCGGTCTCGTGGCGATCTTTGCGTCCTTGGGACGGTCCTGCCGCATCCGCGGTCTTGTCGTTCGGTGAAGCACTTGTCGCATCCATGTGGGATCCTTGACGAACTGTGGCGATGATCTCAGGTTCGGGTCTCCGGGGTTCGGGGTTTCGGCGTCCGGGGCGAAGATCATGGCGGTCATCGGGTTCCACGGTCTTTGGGTGTCGGTGTCGGACTCGGTTCTCGGCGCCGAAGGTCTTGGCGAGGGTTCGGGTCTTCGGTCTCCGTGTGGCGATCTTGCCGATCTTATCTCGAAGGCCTTGAGGTTCCAGCTTGAGGGTCGGTGACCAGCTTTTTCCGGCGTCGGTGGAATCGGGCCCTGGAACTTGTCACCAGCACACCTCTGTAGGGTTGGGGTCGACGGGGTCACGGTGAACGGCGAGGGCGGCACGGGCTCGCGCCGGAGCAGCGATGGGAGACGCTGGCGAGGTCGGCCGACGGAGGGGCGCGTAGAGGCGGCGTCGGGCACTGCGGGCAGAGACAGCAGACGGGTCACAAGGCTCAGGCGGGCCCACGGAGGACGGCAGGCCGAGGCCGGGAGGTTACGCTGGGCGGAGCTCGGGCGCCGGGCGGCGCCAAGGCAGACGGCGGCTGGGGCGGTCGCGCTCAGAGGTAGGCGAGCGGGTCGCGGACATGATGCAGCTGGCAAGACGCGCGCTGAACAGCGGCGAGAGGCGGGCGAACAGCGAGGAGGCGGCGCAGGGCGCGGACGGCGCGGCCGAGCACGGAGGAGGAGAGGCAGACGCGGGCGACGGGCGCAGGAGGCGGTGGCTCGGGCAGAGGCGGCCAGCACAAGTGAGGCGGACTGGGCGAGCAGTGGAGAGCGCGGGCGGCAGCGAGCGCAGGGCGGGCGCGCGCTGGTGACGAGTGGGCGGCGAGTCGTCTGGGCGGCCAAGGGAAGCGCAGGGCGAGAACTCCGGCGGGCGGGAGCTCGGGGCAGCCGACGACGGGAGGAGGCTGAGAGGAAAGAGGTGAGGCGGGGCGGCTGTGGAGAGGTCGGTGAGGGAGAGGAGGCCGGCGGCGGTGGAGAGGGTCGGCGGCGGGGGGGTCGCGGGGGGCGGCGGGGTGAGGCAGACGGGGGGAAGCACGCGCGTGAGGAAGCTCGGAGGAAGAAGATGAGTGGGGAGAAGGAGGATGGGGGGGACAGGCGGGGGCCACGGGTCCACGGAGGGATCCCGAGAGGGTTCTTTGTCCGAGCTGCCGCAGCGTCGGTGTCGTGGGCGTCTTTGAAAGGAGAGAGAGAAGGGGGAGGGGAGGTTGGGTGATGGGGCATAGTGTGGTTGGTTGAGGGGGTTGGGGAGGTGAGGTGGCGTGTGGGGATTGGGCAGGGTGAGGTGGCCAGAAGGGGTGGGTAGAATAGTGGGTGTGTTTAGGATTTAAAATGGGGTTGGTTGGGGCGGACCGATCTGGTTTTCTGGGGCGGTCGTTCGGGTCGGTTGGCCCGTTCGACTGCCCCGCTAAAACAAATCAAAAATTTTATTGATTCCAAACAAAGTTTTGCAAACCGATTTCGGCCAAACCAAAAATATTTCGGGGACCCGGTTTTGGCGTTTGAATAAAAGACGGGGCGCTTGGAAAACAAAGACGGGTTTTGCAAACATAGTTTTGGCAAACAATGCATGATGATGACGATGCCATGCACAAATTCAACGCGATTTTCTAGTAGTGGTTTTGCGGGATGCCACAACTCTGTATCAGGCTTGGGTCCAGCCTTGGTCTTCTTCGTCGGTGCGGTAACTTTCTTACCACCCTTCTTGAAGTGTCCCTTTTGCTTAGACTTGCCTTTCTTGAATTTGGTGGTCTTATTGACCATCAACACTTGGTGCTCTTTCTTGATCTCCACTTCTGCAGATTTTAACATGGAGAAGAGTTCTGGCAACTGCTTGTTCATGCTTTGCATATTGTAGTTCATCACAAAGTTCTTGTAACTTGGTGGTAGTGATTGGAGGACACGGTAAATCCCCAAAGCATTAGGAATCACTATACCCAAGCTTTGAAGTTTGTTTGCGTGCCCAGACCTCTTAAGCACATGCTCACTGACGGAGTTGTCCTCTTCCATCTTGCAGTTAAAGAACTTTTCAGAAGCCTCATAGCTCTCAACTGCCGCGTGAGTCTTAAAAATCAATTTGAGTTCACGGACAATATCATGTGCGTCTGAATTCTCAAACCTTTTCTGAAGCTCCGATTCTAAACCATACAAGATAGCACACTGAACTGTGGAGTACTAATTCTTCCGAGCGAGGTAAACGTTCTTTCTTCATCAGTAGCATCAGCTGTAGGCGGGTCACCCAGCGGTGCATCCAGCACATAGGTCAAATTACGAGCATTGAGGACAATCCTAAAATTGCGGAACCAATCCGTGAAGTTGCTTCCATTGTTTTTCAACTTTTCTTTATCTAGGAACGCATTAAAATTGATGGTAGGGGCCACCATTGATCTACAACATATTTGCAATAGTTTAGACTAAGTTTATGACAAATTGAGTTCTTATTAATAGTTAAATTAATCTAGGTAAACTCCCACTCAAAACAATATCCCTCACATTGTTTTAGTGATCACACGAACCAAATCCACCACATCAACACCGATCATCACGAGAGTTGATGTAGCTTCAATGGCGAACAATCAACATGTTCATCATATCTACTATATGATTCATGCTTTACCTTTCGGTGATCCGTGTTCCGAGACCATGTCTGTACATGCTAGGCTCGTCAAGATCAAACCTTAGCTTCCGCATGAGCAAATCTGGCTTGCTCATGTTGTATACACTTGCGGAATCTAACACACACCGATCATCACGTGGTGCTTCGAAACAACAAGCTTTAGAAACGGTGCTTACTAAGGATGAACACTTAAGAACTTGAAATTCATGTGCATGAGGGATCATCTTATAATGCTAATGTCGTTAACTAAGAAATACAAGATGCATAAAGGATTAAAATCACATGCAATTCATAATATGTGATATGATATGGCCTTTCTTCGTTGTGCTTCCGATCTCCATCTTCAAGCACCAACATGATCTCCATCATCACCGGCATTGCATCAAGGTCAATGACGCTGCTCCATGGTTGTCGTCCACCAGCTTCAACTATTACAAATACTTTGAATAGACACGCGGGTCTTAACAGAAATTAAAGACAACCATATGGCTCCTGCCGGTTGCCAACTTACAATAAGGAACATTGCATACGTCAAATATAATCACAATCATGTCCATATCACATCAGAGCACACCCCTGCAAAACAAAGTTAGACGCCTCTAATTTCTTTGCATATTTTACGTGGTTTGGGGCTTTCAATAAGTGTCGATCTAACTTACAAACAAGAACCATAACGTTGATGTTTGAACTATCAAGTGCCCGTTGTAAATTGGATCTATACTATAATGGGAGAGACAGACACCCGCAAAGCCACTTATGCAATACAAGTTGCATGTTGAGCGTGGAGCAAGTCTCATGAACGATGTCATGTAAGGTTAGCCCGGGCCGCTTCATACCATAATACCGCAAGATGCAAAGTACACAAGAAGCAATTGATAATAAAAGCACCACCGCCCATAATGACCATTGTGTTCTACTCGTGCAACAGATCTACATATAGACACGGCTCTGATACCACTGTAGGGTTCGTAGCATGGAAAACAAAAAAATTCTATTGCATACAAACAAACAAGCCAAGATCTATCTACTAGATTGTAGCAACGAGTCGATAGAATAACTCACCCTCGAAGATTCCAAAGTGTTTAACGAGAGCGGATTCTCGTGGGTGATGTAGTCGTACTCTTCCCGATCTCAAGATCGTGTAGACGATCCTTCCGGCTGCTCCGGCAAGGCGCTCATAATCGGTCACACGTCGCATTTCGACGAAGACCTTCCTCTCCCTTGTTCCAAAGAAACGGAGGTTGTAGCACTCTCCTCACGATTCCGAAAGACGACGTGGTACCTAAGTAGAGGGGAGATCTCGCAGGGCTTCGCCTTAAGCCGGAGCGAGTATGGTGGACTATGAGAGAGCCTCGGTGATCTAGGGTTTAGACACACCAAGTAGAAGAGGCTAGGCCGGCGGCTAGGGAAAGGGGATTGCCCCAAGTCGGTGGCTTGGGCAAGACCTAGGGCGGCGGCTATGGTGGCCGGCGGCGGCTAGGGTTAGGGTTTAGAGGGGTGTGGTGTAGGTCTAGGAGGGGCAGCCCTGCCCCTCCTTATATAGGTGGAGGGGGCGCGCCAAGGGGAGGGGAGTCCCTCCCCAACTCGGTCTCCTTGGCCGGCGGTGGAGGGAGAGGGACTTCCTCCCCAAGTAGGTTTCCTACTCTCCCTCCACCAAACAAAATAGCCATTTGACTTTTCAAATTGGCGTTTGACTTTTCAAACTAGGATTTGATTTAACCCTTTATTTTGTTCAGCGATGACACCTAGTACATGATGCAACCATTCCAACTTGTTATGACACATTCATGTACCCTTATCCTCCGGAGTGCCGGACATTCCGGAACCTTCTAGAACATTCCCGATGAAAACACCGTAACCATTCTCCAACCCCAAAACAGGACTTTCCTTATATGAATCTTATTCTCCGGACCATTCCGGATCTCCTCGTGATACCCCGGATCCCATCTGATACTCCGAACAACATTCGGTCTCTTACTCATCATTCCATAACCACTCAACAACGTCGAATCCTTAAGTGTGTCTCCCTACGGTTCGTGAATTATGCGGACATGATCGAGACACTTCTCCGAACAATAACCCATAGAGGAATCTGGAAATTCATATGGCTCCCACATATTTCTACGATTATTTTGCGATCGAATGAACCACTTACATACGATACCAATTTCCCTTTGTCTCACGATAGTTTACTTATCCGAGGTTTTGATCATCGGTATCTCTGCATACCTAGTTCAACCTCATTACTGATAAGTACTCTTTTCTCGTTCCCGTGATATGTGATCCCTTGTGAGCCAGTCACATGCTTGCAAGCTAATTGGATGAAATTCCACCGAGAGGGTCCAGAGTATATCTATCCGTCATATGGATAGACAAATCCCACTCTTGATCCATGTGTCTCAACCAATACTTTCTGAATACTCAATGCCACCTTTATAACCACCCAGTTACGGTGTGATGTTTGATGTCATCAAAGTATCCTTCCAGCGATGGTGATAAGCATGATCTCATGGTCGAAGGAATTAGGTTACTATGTATCAGAAAGCATATAGCAATTGAACTATTAAAATGACTTGATCTTTATGCTATGCTTATCTATAGGAGTATGTCCATCATACCATTCTCCTAACGATATGATCTTGTTGTTAATAACATCTCAATGTTCATGATAGGGAAACCACAATCATTTATTAACCAACAAGCTAGTATTATAAAGAGGCTTTACTAGGGACTCTAATTTAGTTTACAAATCACACAAGTATTAATGTTTCCTTGTTAATACTATTATAGCATGAATGTAAACATTTATCATAAACACAAAGATATAATAATAACTATATTTATTATTGCCTCTAGGGCATCTCTCCAACACGAGTGTATTCATTCTATACAGACGGGTTCTGCAGCTCGTAGGAAATTTTGCGCGTATAAGCTGGATTTGGCCAAGGCTTACGATCGCGTGAACTGGAGGTGCTTGCAAGGGGTTCTAGCTAAATTGGGATTTCATAGTCAATGGATTCGGTGGGTGATGGCGTGTGTCACCACCGTTCGGTATACGATTCGCTTTAACGGCCAGAGTTTGGACTCCTTCACTCCTACCCGCGGTATTCGCCAAGGTGATCCCCTATCACCGTACTTATTTCTCTTTGTCACTGATAGTTTATCCTGTCTGATTCGCAAGGAAATTGAGAATAATGCCCTTCGTGAGCTGCACATATGTCAAAGGGCCCTTGGGATCTCCCATTTATTATTTGCGGATGATAGCTTCCTATTCTTTGAGGGTTCCGTTGATCAAACAAATATTGTCAAGTCAATTTTGGATAAATATGAGCAAGGGACAGGGCGACTTGTGAGTCTTGGCAAATGCTCCATCATGTATGGAGATCAGTGTACGTCTGAGGTACAAGCTGAGATCAAGGAGATTTTAAAATATGACACAAGCTGCTTTGGAGAGAAATATTTGGGTTAGAAATATTTGGGTTTATCGGTGCCAGAAGGAAGAATGACAAAAGGGAAATTTAAATCCACTAAGGGGAAGTTCGGAAATTTAAATCCACTAAGGGGAAGTTCTCAAAACATGCTAGTGACTGGTCCGAAAAGTACATGTCGGCCGCTGCCAAGGAAATCTTGATAAAGGCCGTGCTTCAATCTATTTCCACATACGCTATGGGGATTTTTAAGTTCCCTTTGGGCTTGGTTGATGAGTTAGAACAAACTATTCGTAGGTTCTGGTGGGGAGATGAGACCAATAAGAGGAAGATGCACTGGCTTTCCTGGGAAAAGTTGGCACAGCCGAAAGAGTTTGGAGGTATGGGTTTCAAGGATCTTCGTGTATTTAACCAGACATTTCTTGCCAGGCGTGCCTGGCGCCTCCTCACGTGTCCGGACAGTTTGTGTGCATGCCTTCTCAAGGCGAGATATTATCCCTCTGGAAATATGCTCGACACTGCGTTTATCAAACATCAGTCTCAAACCTGGCAGGGTATTGTTCATGGCCTTGATTTGCTGAAAAAAGGAATTATCTAGTGTAACACCCTCAGAATCGGACCTATGCAAGTTTTAGCGAAACCCGCCAAACCCGCATAGAAACGATTCAAAGGTGTCCACCAGGCACTTTCGTGCGGGTGGAAAACGAAGTAATAACATTACACAACAGTCCTCGATGGGACCCACAGGACAGATATATATATACAACACGACTCCATGAGTCAAGAATACAGATATAATATACAAAGATCCAAATCACCTTGAAAACGATAGAGCGTCCAGCTACGGACAAGATGCAAATGGGGCTAAGAGCCCTGAAGAATAACCAATGGCGTCCATAACCCCGCCAAGCCGGAAGGGTAACCACGCTAACGACGCCGATCTCAAAACCTGCTTAAACAAAAGGTGCCGACAAAGGGCAAAGGAAAAAGAGGAGTCAAGATCTTGAGGCCAAGACACGCAGCGAGACTAGAATTGGCGGTCCTCGCCTACATAGGTATGGTGGATCGGCGGCAAAGCATGCACTAAACAACCTATAGAGACTCAAGGTACAACCGCGATCGAGAGGGGTAAGAAAGACCTATTCGGATCCAACCTGATACTACCTCAAACAAACCCATCCTGGCGTTTCCCCCTCGAGACCAAACGAGGAAGTCAACCGAGGAACTCACACAGTTGGCAGTTTTATTTATTCAGTTATCGTTGCAGCAATTACTAGTCAGGTATAGATAATCATCCTGGTAAAATAAGCAGTGGGTCATTTTTAGTTATTCATTCCGTTGTAGTTGCAGCAATTACTAATCAGATACAGATAGCATGAGATAAACCCAAAACCCAGCAGTTGTTGGTACTTTTATTCAGCCATTCCGTTTTAGTTGCAATACTTACTAGTCAGGTACAATGGTCGCAAGCGACAACTCAAACAAGCAATTGTGGGCAGTATTATTTAGCCATTCCATTATAGTGAAGCTGATTACTAGACATTATAAAGTCAAATTTATAGCAATAAACTTTAGTTATGCTTGTCTATGATCGAGATACTGTGCTCCAAGTCGTCCATATCCGCGTACACGGCTTTCAGAAAGTTTTACCCGGCCGGGGTGCACCAATAGCAACACACGCTCGATCAACCTCGGAAAAACCAAATCAAAACCCAACGAGGCTTTCACGACTGAACAATCACAGGATTCAGAAATATTTCAGGGGGGCACCCTTGAGTCTACCCGCAACGTAAGCAAGCTCGAGACGGACTCAAGGTTTGCGACAATGGTCAGATCGGGAACCCAAAACTCGGGGTGTCGATACTGCGTAATCACTCCGCTTACCTAAATAAGACAGGTGCTCCTCGCACAATCGTAAATACATAAGTAGCATGGCATAAGTACAGGATAGTAAATAAAACCTCAAACTAGTTTGTGGCCCCAAGAAATAAGATGAATCAAGCTCGCTCGTGGGGTCCCATATACCTCCCGGATGTGGATAGCGCGATAAATCAAGGAACAGGTATCAAGTACTCGGGGTCCTACGGGACACAAGTGGGCGTTCGGAAACCAAATATTTTCTATCACCCACCGATGCCTCTGCTTATTTCAATTTTAGTTGTTAAACAGGAATTAAAATGAACGATAAGTAAAGCCATGATCATCTCCAACATCAACATGCGGCAATTCTCCAACAATTGTGGCACTGAACGACTCGCAACAGCACTTGAGCAAGCGACTACGACGCGCAAGTCCAACTATCTACCAAACAACAGGTAATAGGATGTGTCCAAGGCAATATAGGGCTGCACGGTATATCACAGGTACGGAAAACTAAAGCATCGCGACACAGATAGCAATAGATCAACAGGAGGGAATAAATACTATAAAAGTAAGATAGGTAGAAAGGGGGAGATGCTCGCCTGAAAAACATTGCCAAAGGTTCATCCAAAGATCGGGGCGAAGCTCACATCAACTCAACGGCCTTATCCGCGAAGAAGCAAAACACTAGAATAAACACCGGATGCAATATTTAATACAACTGCAGAAGATCGGCATGATGCATGTCTGATGTATGGCATGGCAGAAGTGCGATGCAATTAGGTCATATTAAGCGGAACCGGGGTCCCGACAATTAATTAGGTGGTTCATGTTGTTTAGCTACCCCGCAATTTAAATGTTGTCTTAACAAGACAAAATTATATCACCGGTTCGCTACACAAAATTAAATGAGGCCAATATAAGACTAGATTTGCCTGCATATGGGCCCCATATTTAATTAGAGGTGAATCGGCATAAGGCCCCCAAACCACATGATATGCATGCGAGATGAATGATTTAATATGCAACAATTGTATTATATTATAAAATAGGGTTTCGGGAAGGGGTTCACACATTAGGGGGCTCGACGAACTTGGGGTTCCGGGGTTCGGGGTCGGTCTCGGGGTCCGAATCTGAGGTTCGGGGTTTGACGGTCTCGGCGGGGTCATTCTCGGATAACTGAGGTCGATCTTGTCGGTTCCCTGTCGGAGGCCTGAGGGGTTCGACGGTGTCTTGGCGTCCCCTGAGGAAGATCATGTCGAGCCATCGGGTTTGGTCTTCGAGGTTTTGGGCTCCGGTAGAAGTTCTCGTCGTTCCCTGTCGAAGATCTTGGTATGTCATCTCAGTCATCGGTGGCCGGCATCGGGTTGGTCCTGTTCGTGCGGAGACCTTGGCGACGAAAACGGAGAACTTGGCGCGGCTCCGGGTACGGGATCGGACTTCGGGTCGGGGTCTCCGAGTCTTGGGATTCGCGTCCGTGTGGCGATCTTGCCATCCCGTGTAAGCGTCCGACGGGTTCAGTCTTCGAATTCCAGGAGGAAGATCTCGGCGTCCATGAAGGAGAGCTTCGGGTCCGTGATGAAGATCTTGGTGGTTCCTGGAAGGAGCCCTGGAGGTTTCCGGCTTGCTCACAGACGGCGATCTCGAGGTTTAGTTGGGGTTCGTTGATATGGTCGGCCTTCGAAGAAAGTGGGCGATGTGTCGGTGTTGTTCCGAGACGATCCCGAGAGGCCCGGGTACCACGAGTGAGGTTGAGCACACTTGCCTTGATACAACAACACAAAAACACGAGCTAGCACACGCACGGACGCGGGCATGGCGCTCACTCGCTACGTCTGCGACGCGCGGGATGAAGGCCGGAGACCGACGGGGCATGGCGGACGGGCGCCAAGGTGTTGGGATTCGTAGCATGGAAAACAAAATTTTTCTATCGCATACAAACAAACAAGCCAAGATCTATCTACTAGATTGTAGTAACGAGTCGATGGTATAACTTACCCTCGAAGATTCCAAAGCGTTTAACGAGAGCGGATTCTCGTGGGTGATGTAGTCGTACTCTTTCCGATCTCAAGATCGTGTAGACGATCCTTCCGCCACGTTCGGCGGTGCTCATGATCGGTCACACGTTCGGTACTCGACGAAGACCTTCCTCTCTCTTGTTCCAAAGGTGGAGGTTGTAGCACTCTCCTCGCGATTCCGGCAAAGACAACGGGCGTGGTACCTAAGTAGAGGTGAAATCCCGCAGGCTTCGCCTTAAGCCAAGTAGTATGGTGGAGCTTATGAGAGAGGATATTAGTGGTCTAGTAATTAGACACACCAATTAGAAGGCTCTAAACCAATTAGAAGGCTCTAAACCGCTGGCTAAAGCAATTAGAAGCTCTAAACCAAAACGGCTCTAAACCGAGATTTAGAGGTAGAAAGTTGTGTGTCTAGGAGGAGCCCCGCCTCCTTATATAGGTGGAGGGCATTGGCGCGGCCAGGAGGGAGGAGTCCTCCCCAACTCGGCCTAGGGCTGGGCGCCGCTGGAGGAGTCCAACTCCTCCTCCAGTTGGTTCCAACTCCTCTTGCTTGTTTCCCACGTTTCTGCTTCCCACAGTTTCGCTTTTAGCCGTTTGACTTTCAAACCGCAATTTGACTTTCATGTTTTGGAACAGCAAGAACACTTAGTACATGATGCAATCATTCCAATATGCAATGACACATTCATGTACCCTCCCCCGAGTCTTGGACAATCCGAACCTTCTAGAACATTCTGATGAAAACACCTAATCATTCCCGAACTCAAACGGGACTTTCCTTATATGAATCTTATTCTCGGACCATTCCGGATCACCTCGTGATATCCGGATCCCATCCGAGACTACGAACAACATTCGGTCTCTTTCTCATAATACCATAACTACTCAAACAACGTCAATCCTTATGTGTCTCCCTACGGTTCGTGAATTATGCGGACATGATCGAGACACTTCTCGAACAATAACCAATAGAGGAATCTGGAAATTCATATGGCTCTACATATTTCTACGATTACTTTGGTCGAATGAACCACTTACATACGATACCAATTTCCCTTTGTCTCACGATAGTTTACTTATCCGAGGTTATGGTCGTCGGTATCTCTGCATACCTAGTTCAACCTCGTTACCGATAAGTACTCTTTTCTCGTTCCCATGATATGTGATCCCTTGTGACCAAGTCACATGCTTGCAAGCCAATTGGATGACATTCCACCGAGAGGGCCCAGAGTATATCTATCCGTCATGTGGATGGACAAATCCCACTTGATCCATGTGTTTCAACCAATACTTTCCAACACTTAATGCCACCTTTATAGCCACCCGCCACGGTGTGGTGTTTGATGTCATCAAAGCATCCATCCGGTAAAGGTGATATGCATGATCTCATGGTCGAAGGAATTAGGTTACTATGTATCAGAAAGCATATAGCAATTGAACTATTGAAATGACTTTATCTTTATGCTACGCTTATCTATAGGAGTATGTCCACCATATCATTCTCCTAACGATATGATCTTGTTGTTGATAACATCTCAATGTTCATGATAGGGAAACCACAATCATTAATCAACCAACAAGCTAGTGAAGTATAGAGGCTATACTAGGGGCTTCAAATTAAGTTTACAAATCACACAAGTATTAATGGTTTCCTTGTTAATACTATTATAGCATGAATGTAAACATTTATCATAAACACAAAGATATAATAATAACTACATTTATTATTGCCTCTAGGGCATATCTCCAACAGTCTCCCACTTGCACTAGAGTCATCTAATCTAGATTACATGGTAATATACGAACACCCATGGCGGTTTGGTGTTGGTCATGTTTTGCCCTGGAGAGGTTTAGTCAATGGATCCGCCACATTCAGATCTGTGTGTACTTTGCAAATCTTTATATCCCCATCCCGGATATGTTCTCGAATAGCGTGAAAACGCAGCTTGATATGCTTGACTTCTTGTGTGACCTTGGTTCTTGCGCATTGGCTATGGCGCCCATGTTATCACGATAGATAGACATTGGGTCCAAGACACACTTGGAACCACACCCACTCTGTAATGAACTATTTCATCCATATCGCTTCTTGTGAAGCCTCCGGCGACCATGTATTCCGATTCAGTTGAAGATCTCGCCACAACGCTTTGCTTTGCACTCCTCCAACTAATCGCTGCACCATTCAAAATAAATACGTATCCGGATTGTGATTTAGAATCATCGGATCGGTGTTCCAACTAGCATCGGTGTAACCATTAACAACGAAATGTTCATCACCTCCATAAGAAAGAACCATATCCTTAGTTCTTCTCAAGTACTTAAGGATGTTTTTGATCATTGTCCAATGATCCACTCTGGATCACTTTGATATCTGCTAGTTAAACTAACGACATATGCAATGTCGGGTCTAGTACATAGCATGGCATACATTAGAGATCCTATGGCTGAGGCATAGGGAGTCTTACTCACGGACTTTGAGTTTTACTCAAGGTCGTATTGGGCAACATGGGCAAGAACCCTTTCTTGCTTTCTTCCATTCCAAATCTCTTTAGAACTTTGTCCAAATATGTACTCTGTGACAATGATATTTGGTGTTTTGATCTATCTCTATAAATCTTTATGCCTAATATGTAAGCTGCTTGCCAAGATCCTTCATTGAAAAACTATTATTCAAATATTCCTTGACACTATTAAGAAGGTCTACATCATTCCCAATCAACAATATGTCATCCACATACGTATTAAGAATGCTCTGAGCTCCCACTCACTTTCTTGTAAATACAAGCTTCTCCATAAGTTTGTATAAAACCAAAACTTTTGATTACCTTATCAAAACGTTGATTCCAACTTCGGGATGCCTGCTTCAATCCATAGATGGACCGTTGAAGTTTGCATACCTTGTTTAGCATCTTTAGGATCGACAAAACCTTTGGGTTGCATCATATACAACTCTTCATCAATGTCTCCATTGAGGAATGCTGTTTTGACATCCATCTGCCATATCTCATAATCATAATATGCAGCGATTGCTAACATTATCCTCACAGACTTTAGCTTCGCTACCGGTGAGAAAGTCTCATCGTAGTCAACTCCTTGAATTTGTCGAAACCCTTTTGCGACAAGTCGAGCTTTGTAGACAGTAACATTACCATCCGCATCTGTTTTCTTCTTGAAAATCCATTTGTTCTCGACAGCCTTCCGGCCATCCGGTAAGTCCACCAAAGTCCATACTTGGTTTTCGTACATGGATCCAATCTCGGATTTCATGGCTTCTTGCCATTTATTGGAATCTGGGCTCATCATCGCTTCCTCATATGTCTCGGGGTCATCGGTGTTGTCCACCACCATGACATTCATAACGGAATCATACCAATGCGGGTGGTACGAGTTCTCGTTGACCTCCGAGGCTCAGTAGCAACTTTACCGAAGTTTCATGATCATCATCATTAGCTTCCTCTCTTATTGGTGCAGGCACCACAGGAACTTCTTCGGTCTGCGCTACTCGCAATTCGAGAGAAGGTTCGACAACCTCGTCGAGTTCTACTTTCCTTCCAGTCACTTCTTTGAGAGAAATTCCTTCTCTAGAAAAGATCCATTCTTACGAAGATTTTGCCTTCGGATCTATGATAGAAGGTATACCCAATAGTTTCCTTGGGTATCCTATGAAGACGCATTTTTCGCTTTGGGTTCAAGCTTGTCCTTGTAACTTCTTTACATAGGCTTCAGATCCCCAAACTTTAAGGAACGGCAATTTAGGTTTCGTCCCAAACCATAATTCATATGGTGTCGTTTCAACGGATTTAGGCGGTGCCCTATTTAAAGTGAATGCGGCTGTTTCTAATGCATAACCCCAAAATGATAGCGGTAAATCGTAAGTGACATCATAGAGCGAACCATATCTAAGAGAGTTCGATTCTGACGTTCGGACACACCATTACTGTTGTGGTGTTCCGGTGTCAATTGTGAAAGTATTCGCACTTCTTTAAATGCTCGCCAAACTCGTAACTTAGATATTCACCTCCACGATCGAACGTAGAAATTTAATCTTCTTGTTACGTTGATTCTCTACCTCACTTTGAAACTCCTTAAACTTCTCGAAAGTTTCGGACTTATGTTTCATGAAATAGATATACCCATATCTACTCAAGTCATCTGTGAAGGTAAGAACATAACGATAACCACAGCGATGCTACACTCATTGGACCACACACATCGGTATGTATACGATTTCCAATAAGTCCGTAGATCGCTCCATCATACCGAAAATGGAGTCTTAGTCATTTTCCCATCGGACATGCTTCGCATCTTTCAAGTGATTCAAAATCAAGTGATTCAAGAAGTCCATCGAATGGAGTTTCTTCATACGTTTCACTCGATGTGACCAAGACGCGATTGCCACATATAGGTCGAATTATCGCTGATTTCAAGCGTTTAGCCTCAATGTTGTTGATATGTGTATTTCCACTATCGAGATTCAATAAGAATAGACCATCTATCAAAGGTGCATGTGCATAAAACATATTACTCATATAAATAGAACAACCATTATTCTCGATTTAAACAAGTAACCGTCTACGCAATAAACAAGATCCCGATATAATGTTCATGCTCAACGCAGCACCAAATAACAATTATTTAAGTATAAAACTAATCCCGATGGTAGATGAAGGGGTAGCGTGCCGCGATCACATCAACCTTTGATCCGTTTCCCAGCGCATCGTCACCTCGTTCTTCGCTAGCTTCCGTTTATTACGCAAGACTGCTTTGAGTTACAAATATGAGCAACCGAACCGATATCAAATACCGGGCACTACTACAGTACTAGTGAGATACACATCAATAACATGTATATCGGATATACCTTTCTTCTTGATGTTGCCGTTCTTCAAATCTGCCAAGTACTTTGGGCAATTCCGCTTCGATGACCTTCTCCTTGCGGTAAAAGCACTCGATGTCGGGCTTAGGTCCAGCCCTGGTCTTCTTAAATCGGCGTGGTAGCTTTCTTACCACCCTTCTTGAAGTGTCCTTTTCTTAGACTTGCCTTTCTTGAATTTGGTGGTCTTATTGTC
The DNA here is from genome assembly GCA_030063025.1 of Avena longiglumis. Classification (NCBI taxonomy): domain Eukaryota; kingdom Viridiplantae; phylum Streptophyta; class Magnoliopsida; order Poales; family Poaceae; genus Avena; species Avena longiglumis. Next base: position 21,137,413 of record CP125978.1, on the reverse strand, counting down.
CAACAACACTTGGTGCTCTTTCTTGATCTCCACTTACGCAGATTTTAACATGGCAAAGAGTTCGCAACGTCTTGTTCATGTTCGCATGTTGTAGTTCATCACAAAGTTCTTGTAACTTGGTGGTAGTGATTGGAGGACACGGTAAATCCCCAAAGCATTAGGAATCACTATACCCAAGCTTTGAAGTTTGTTTGCGTGCCGGACATCTTAAGCACATGCTCATCGACGGGCTGCCCTCTTCCATCTTGCGTTAAAGAACTTTTGAAGCCTCATAGCTTTCAATTGCCGCATGAGTCTCAAAAATCAATTTGAGATCTTCGACAATATCATATGGGTCGAATCCTCAAACCTTTTACAAGCTCCGATTCCAAACCATACAAGATAGCACCTGAACTATGGAGATCGATTCTTAGAGCGAGGTAAACATTCTTTACTTCATCGGGAGCATTGGCAGTGGGTCACCCAGGTGCATCCAACACATAGGTCAAATTACCAACTGTGAGGACAATCCTCAAATTGCGGAACCAATCCATGAAGTTGCTTCCATTGTTTTCAACTTTTCTTTCTCTAGGAACGCATTAAAATTGATGGTAGGGGCTGCCATTGATCTACAACATATTTGCAATAGTTTAGACTAAGTTTATGACAAATTGAGTTCAAATTAATAATAAAATTAAACTAGGTGAACTCCCACTCAAAACAATATCCCTCACATTGTTTTAGTGATCACAGAACCAAATCCACCATATCAACACCGATCATCACGAGAGTTGACATAGTTTCAATGGCGAACAATCGTCATGTTCATCATATCTACTATATGATTCATGCTTTACCTTCGGTGATCCGTGTTCGAGACCATGTACATACATGCTAGGCTCGTCAAGATCAAACCTTAGTTTCTGCATGAGCAAATCTGGCTTGCTCACGTTGTATACACTTGCAGAATCTAACACACCCGATCATCACGTGGTGCTTCGAAACAACAAGCTTTAGCAACGGTGCTAACTAAGGGTGAACACTTTATGATTTGAAATTGATGTGCATGAGGGATCATCTTATAATGCTACCGTCGTCTACTAAGCAATACAAGATGCATAAAGGATTAACATCACATGCAATTCAATATATATATATATGTGATATGATATGGCCTTTCTTCTTTGTGCCTCCGATCTCCATCTTCAAGCATGAACATGATCTCCATCATCACCGGCATTGCATCAAGGTCAATGACGCTTCTCCATGGTTGTCGTCCACCGGTTTCAACTATTACAACTATTTTGAATAGACACGCGGGTCTTAACATAAATTAAAGACAACCATATGGCTCACGCGATTGCCGACTTACAATAAGGAACATTGCATACATCAAATATAATCACAATCATGGCCATATCACATCATCAGACACCCCGCAAAACAAAGATAGACGCCTCTACTTTCTTTGCATATTTTACGTGGTTTGGGGCTTTCAATAAGTGTCGTTCTAACTTACGAACAAGAAGCACAACATTGATACTAGCATTTTTGATCACCCGTTGTAAATTGTATCTTAACTATGCTAGGAGAAACAGCACCATAAAGCCACTTATGCAATACAAGTTGCATGTCAAGCGTGGAGCAAGTCTCATGAACGATGTCATGTAAGGTTAGCACGGGCCGCTACATCCTAACATACCGCAAGATGCAAAGTACACAAGAAGCAATCGACAATCAAAGCATCAACGCCCACAATGACCATTGTGTTCTACTCGTGCAACAGATCTACATATAGACACGGCTCTGATACCCTTTGTTGGGATTCGTAGCATGGAAAACAAAATTTTCTATCGCATACAAACAAACAAGCCAAGATCTATCTACTAGATTGTAGTGCAGTCGATGGTATAACTTACCTCGAAGATTCCAAAGCGTTTAACGAGGCGGATTCTCGTGGGTGATGTAGTCGTACTCTTTCCGATCTCAAGATCGTGTAGACGATCCTTCCGCGCCATGTTCGGCAGCGCTCATGATCGGTCACACGTTCGGTACTGACGAAGACCTTCCTCTCCTTGTTCCAAAGAAAGCGGAGGTTGTAGCACTCTCCTCGCGATTCAAGGCGACTGTGGCGTGGTAGGAAGTAGAGGTGAAATCCTTGAGGCTTCGCCTTAAGCGGTGCGAGTATGGTGGAGCTTATGAGAGAGGATATTAGTGGTCTAGTAATTAGACACACCAATTAGAAGGCTCTAAACCAATTAGAAGGCTCTAAACGGCTGGCTAAAGCAATTAGAAGCTCTAAACCAAAAGCGGCTCTAAACCGAGATTTAGAGGTAGAAAGTTGTGTGTCTAGGAGGAGCCCTGCCTCCTTATATAGGTGGAGGGGCCTTGGCGCACCAGGGGAGGAGTCCCTCCCAACTCGGCCTAGGTGGGCGCCCGGCTGAGTAGTCCAACTCCTCCTCCAGTTGGTTCCAACTCCTCTTGCTTGTTTCCCACAGTTTCTGTTTTAGCCGTTTGACTTTCAAACCGGCAATTTGACTTTCATGTTTTGGAACAGCAAGAACACTTAGTACATGATGCAATCATTCCAATATGCAATGACACATTCATGTACCTCCCCGAAAGTCTTGGGACAATCCGGAACCTTCTAGAACATTCCCGATGAAAACACGGAATCATTCCCGAACTCCAAAGCAGGACTTTCCTTATATGAATCTTATTCTCCGGACCATTCCGGATCACCTCGTGATATCCGGATCCCATCCGAGACTCGAACAACATTCGTCTCTTTCTCATAATACCATAACTACTCAAACAACGTCGAATCCTTAAGTGTGTCTCCCTACGGTTCGTGAATTATGCGGACATGATCGAGACACTTCTCCTAACAATAACCAATAGAGGAATCTGAAATTCATATGGCTCCACATATTTCTCGATTACTTTGCGATCGAATGAACCACTTACATACGATACCAATTTCCCTTTGTCTCACGATAGTTTACTTATCCGAGGTTATGATCGTCGGTATCTCTGCATACCTAGTTCAACCTCGTTACCGATAAGTACTCTTTCTCGTTCCGTGATATGTGATCCCTTGTGACCAAGTCACATGCTTGCAAGCCAATTGGATGACATTCCACCGAGAGGGCCCAGAGTATATCTATCCGTCATGTGGATGGACAAATCCCTCTTGATCCATGTGTTTCAACCAATACTTTCCGAACACTTAATGCCACCTTTATAGCCACCCGATTCACGGTGTGGTGTTTGATGTCATCAAAGCATCCATCCGGTAAGGTGATATGCATGATCTCATGGTCGAAGGAATTAGGTTACTATGTATCGTAAAGCATATAGCAATTGAACTATTGAAATGACTTGATCTTTATGCTACGCTTATCTATAGGAGTATGTCCACCATATCATTCTCCTAACGATATGATCTTGTTGTTGATAACATCTCAATGTTCATGATAGGGAAACCACAATCATTAATCAACCAACAAGCTAGTGAAGTATAGAGGCTATACTAGGGACTTCAAATTAAGTTTACAAATCACACAAGTATTAATGGTTTCCTTGTTAATACTATTATAGCATGAATGTAAACATTTATCATAAACACAAAGATATAATAATAACTACATTTATTATTGCCTCTAGGGCATATCTCCAACACAAGGCGATGGCGGTTGACGGCCGGGCGCGGTGTCCCGCGGCGACGGCGCGCATGGAGAAGGGACGAAGGCGCCAGGCTGCCGAGAGGTCTGTGGCGCCTGGCGCGGGGAGGCAGGCGGGATGAGGAGCTCGGCAGGGCCTCGGTGGCGCAGAGTCCGGCGGTGGTGGTTCTTGGGCGGTTCTCGAGCGAGAGGCGGCACAGGCGCTCCTTGAGGCGGGAGGGTGGAGCAGGAGGCTCACGGTGAAGGCGGCCATGCGGGAGGCCGGAGCAGCGGGGCGAGGCTGCGGCAGTGGCGGGCGAGGTGGAAGCGAGGCGGCCTTGAGGCGCGGAGCGTTGCTTTCGGAACAGGCGGCGGCGGGAGTTGGTGGAGGAGGCGCGTCTGGGAGGCGGTGGCAGCGAGGCAGCGGCCAGGAGGCCGGTGGGCAGTGGTGGAGCCTGGGCGGTGGCGGAGCTTCTGTGACAGTCATGATGGAGGCGGGTGGTGTCATGGCCCGGAGGCGTTGGAGGAGTCCGGTGGCCAGGGCCATGGCGCCGGGAGAGGAAGCGGTGGAGAGGAGGGGATGGAGGGGAGAGCCAGCAGAGGAGAAGAGGAGGAAGGAACGCGGGGGTGAGGGAGGAGGAAGAAGACATGGGCCGGGTGACGTGGGGATCAGGTGCGGTGGGCTTGCGAGGACGGGTGGGTCCCAGGGGCAACAGGGGAGGCAGGGGGGTGAGTGCTGCGTGCGTGGCGTGCGTGTGTCTGTGTGTGTGCTGGGTGTGGGTTGTGTGTGTGGAGGGTAGGTGAGGAGAGAAGGAGGGTGAGGTGGCTGTGTAGGATAGGGTGAGGGAGAGAGGAAAATTGAGGTGGCAGCAGCCTATTGGTTGGGGTGAGGTGGCCAAAGGGGTGTGGGTTTGTTTGTTGGTAGCTTTAGGATTTAGAGGGGCTGTTTTAGGTGGCCCGATTTAAATTTCTGGGGTGGTCGTTCGGGTCATTCGGCCCGTTCGACTGCCCTACTAAAATAATAAATATTTTATTTGTTTTACAAACACCGTTTGCAAACCGATATCAGACACACAAAAATAATTCGGGGACCCGGGGTTTGATATTTGATTAAAGATGGGGCGTTTTAGAAAACCAAACGGGCTTTGCGAAAATAGTTTTAGACAAACAACACATGATGATGACGATGCAATGCACAAATTCAACGCGATTTTCTAGTAGTGGTTTTGCGGGATGCCACATCTAGCGGATTGGAACATGCTCTAGTGTCAAAATCTATAGAGACAACTGGCTTTCCAGGACTGATGCGCTGCGTGTTGATGGTAAAAAAGGGAATGCCCGTCGGAAGTGGGTGTCTGAACTTATTAATCAGGAGACTAGAACTTGGGATGAGGCGCTGGTCCATGAATGCTGCTTTCCTCATGACGCGGAAATTATTCTGAATATTAAGTTATCTGCCCGTGCGACGGACGACTTTGTTGCCTGGAGTGGTGAGAGCAACGGATCCTTCAGTGTTCACTCAGCCTACAGGATAGGTATGCATCCAAAACTAACGCAGCTCAGCCCAAGACAGTCAAGCTCGGAGTCATCAGGCGAACGGAGAATTTGGGACCTAGTCTGGAAACTTGACGTCCCCCCGAAGCTAAGGGTTTTTGCTTGGAGGGTCGCGACAGACTCGCTCGGCGTGCTCGCAAATTTGAATCGGCGCATGGCCACGGTGGTTCCCACTTGCGGCATATGTGGTCGGGTTCCGGAGGATACTCATAATGCTCTTATCTCATGCACCCTTGCCCGCGCCCTACGCGATGAGATCCGTAGCCATTGGTCGCTACCCCCCGAGGGGGCCTTTCAGAACTCAAACATGGGCCGGTTCTTCGATCTGCTAGGGAATGCCACGAAGCCCCAACGGCAGACGATCACGTTCACCCTATGGCGTGCTTAGCATCATCGGAATAATGTCGTTCACGGGGATGGGAAAGCTTCTATCACGGCCTTGGTCTCCTACCTGGTAAGCTATTTGCAATCCTTTTCAGGTCTGGGCGACGGTGCGGCGAAGGCGGGAGTCACGTCCTGTTCGGCCCCGGCTTTGGGCTCTTTGAAAGCCAACGTGGATGCAGGTTGGGACCCCACATCGAAGAATGCTGGAGTGAGAATTATAATTAGAGATCATCAGGGCAGGTGCATATTAACTGAATGGAAATTCCTGCCGTTCTGCGCCAGTGTGGAAGAAGCTGAGATCGTTGCATGTTTGGAGGGGCTGCTACACCTCGTTCTTTTATGCAGGTGGCCCGCCTCCCTAGAATCTGACTGCTCACATGTTGTGCATGCAATCATATCCACTGATGTGGAGAGCTCCTCCAGCTGGTCGTCAATTTTAGAGGCTCGGGAACTACTAAAGATTTTCCAGGACATTTCAATCTCAAAATTTGATCGAGTTAGTAATGGTGTCGCCCATGTTTTAGCCCAGCTGGGGAAATCAGGCCTTTCTGGTATCTGTCGTGATGCAGAACCCGAGTGTGTTCGGGAGCTGGTCACACTTGATTGTAAGAACACTGTGTAATTCTCTGGACAACAGGTTTCTTACGCACTCTTTTCCTTACCAGGGTACCTGAGGGGACTGGAAGGTTTTTAATGAGGCGGCCTGTTGCTTCATATATATATGTGATCTTACTTCAAAAAAAAATATTCCATGATTCCTTAAGAATGCTAAAATTACGCTCGGATGAGTTACGCAATGAAGAGTGAGCGTGATTGAATGTCTCTTCCCTTCCCACCGGTTTTCCACGTTTGCGGAACTACGGTAGATGATAAGTTTTACCTTGAAATGGACCAAGGTATCCTTTTCGATTTGGATAACCGGAATCTACAAGATAGTATTTGCCTACAAACTGTAACCGAGCTAGCATTAGCAATAAATTCGAGTAAGTGGTGGGGGTATGTGGGCATGGGATTTGTTGAAAGCCGGAAAAGCTTCTCAGGAGATGCTGCGGGCTCGTAGTATAATTAAGCGCATTTGGATGCCGAAACGCGGTTGTTTGATTTGTTGCTTGGTTTAGCTTCAACTTATAAGTGTAGAAAGCCTAGGAGCTCAACCAAACAGGCTCTAAGTTTACGAGATAGCAAAGGCGGAAGGACCGAAGTGACAACCTTTTTGATAAGCGACGTTTTTATTCCACTCTACAAGATGATAATAAATCTATAAAGTCTCCCAAATTCTATAAATTAGGATGCACATAGACGAAAATCAAAAAAAAGAAAAAGGAAAAAATACAAAGACCCCGCCGAAGCAAAAAGGGATTCACAACAGCAACAATACCACCAACGTGGACGACATCTCGACTCTCAGAAAACTTCTCCAAAATCGATGTCTTAAAGAAAAAATAGTGCACAAGCACCATCATCATCCGGACTGACCAACATGGTTAGATTATGGGTTTTCACCCTAGAGGAGGTCCAAACTCCAAACAATGCCTTCATCGAGGAGATGACTCAGGAGCCACCATTGCCATATAGAACGACCGATGGTCGTACCTAGGGTTTTCACCCCAGATATTGAGACACGAAACTCCAAGAGCACCATAAAAAAGGAAGTCAGATAATTACCAATATGGCAGGGACCGCTGCTAAAGCTGTAAAAAACCTGGTTGCCAGACACACATCATCCCCATCCGTCTTGATCCTTGTCACGTCCGGATGTAGTAGGACTCACTCATATAGGCCCTCTGGTCTTCGGTTCGCCTTTACAAGCCACCTCTGGCGTATCGATGAAGTGGACCTTGTAGTTGCCAATGGTCCCGCCATCATTATTAGCGCCAATGTGAGGCCGGCCACCTGAATATAGCTCGCTAGCAGTCAATAGGCAAAAATCGGGGCCAAATCCCCGGGATAACTAAGCGCCCTAAAGATCAAGTAGGAGTTGGGATCCATGACCTCGAGGTCCAGAACAAAGCTCTTCTAGGTAAATGGCTTTTCAAGCTACTTAACGAAGATGGGGTGTGACAAACTCTTATGAAGAAAAAGTATATTGGCTCGTGTGCATTGTCTCAAGTTCATTGGAAACCAGGCGACTCATACTTTTGCGCTGGCCTAATGGCGATGAAGAAATTCTTCTTCCCATATGGTTATTTCTCTATTAAGGATGGTTCAAAGATATGATTCTAGGAGGATAAATGGCTACGAAATGCCACGCTCCGAGAACAGTATCCAACTTTGTACATTATTGTCCGTCACAAAAGGGATACACGAGCTAAGATGTTAGAACTTTTGCCACCAAATATAATGTTTAGAAGAGAGGATCTAGACTAGCATCTTGGAATGAGTTGCTACATTGTCTGGCTTTAGTCCAGTTAACGCAGGGGCTTGGCAAGTTTCAATGAACTTTACATGAGAGTGATAAATTTTTCATGAACTCCATGTACAAAGCTTTAATCCAGCCAGATGTGTAAGTGGATAATAACAAGAAAATATGTAAGATGAATATTTCGCTTAAAAATAAAGTCTCTGTGTGGTATCTTTGTCGACGTGTAATACTTAAAAATGACAACCTTGCCAAACACAATTGAATGGATGTAAAAAAATGTGTCTTCTGACATCAGGACGTGACAATCAAACACTTATTGTTTGAGTGCAAATTTGCTGGATCTATATGATCGGTCATCCGGATAAGTTCTACCTTATATTTGGCAGCTGCCTAAATGGTGTGGATTATAGGTTTAGACCCCTTGAAAGGAAATTGCGAACAGAAAATCTGATGAAATTCATCGAAAAAGCTTGAACTTTGACCATAATTTTAAGAAAATATATTTCACAATACTCGGTGTCCATGGTCGCGAAGGGCTTAATTTGATTCGGAATCTATTTACTGTGCGTGCGCAGGCAACTAGTTGAACTGGCCTAGCTGAGGGTGACGCATGCTACCAAACTCACCCTCGGGGATCCACTGGTCAGTGTTCCTGGAAACGGGATCCACCTGTCAGGCGCTCGTCCGGTCCTTCCTCCACCCACATCCCACATCCCCGCCGTCGCCGGCCAGTCCGCCACCGCCTCAACATCCCCGGCCAGCGCGCTTCCTTCCTCGAGCTACCCGTACCGCGGGCGGGGCGTGGAGAGCACCGGAACTCGCCGCGCCGGCGAACGGCGGCGGCCACCACCCGGAGCTTCTCGTCGCCGGCGTACAGAGTACCGAACCAGCAGCCTCCGGGGAGCGGGGAATGAGGTCTGGTACCACGACCATGCCATCCGCCTCGATCGCCCGCGTCAACATCATCGCTGGTCTCCCCGGCGCATACAGTTCTCTGAACCTCAGGTCAGTTGTCTCTGTTGTTCTGTAAATTCCGAGAGCTCATCAGTCTGCATCAACTGATGGATGGAAACCACAAATGGTCTCCCTGAAGTTACATTGTCGTTTCAACACATGAAAGCTTATATATCACCCATACATAAAGTACTTGTCTTTGCCAAATAGATAGATGACCAAAACTTTAAAAATGTTGAACATCAGGTCATGCTACAGCATCAAATCGCCAGGGCTTCCCTGCATTCACGCATTTGAAAGCTTCATCCAGCAGGATGAAGGTCTTCCTTCCACCTGACCAAATCAAGGTTCTAATATTATCAGATATATGACTATGCACCGTGATTTAACATATCAACATTTTTCTTTTCCATCCATATGTAGCTGCTAGCCTAACTGTCCAAATCGCTTATGCTATCAGATGAAACACCAACTGAAGCAATTGACAATACAGAGAAGGAAACACATTAGAGTCTAAGTAAAACAAGCACTGTTTTGCTTAGCAAACTTCTACAGTTGTATCAAGTACCTTCCCTCTGGAATTATGTAATTAACGTACAGTATAATCAGGGGAGTTAATCAGTTAAAGAGTCTGGCTAACATTACTGCCATATCAGAAGAACAAACCAAGAAGAGAACAATGATCTTGTGCAAAAGCTAAGTATTGCCTAGGCTTGAAGCACAGCATGCTTGCTTGCAGTAATACATAGAACGAAGTGGAACTTTGATATCTCCCCGTTAGCATTGTCTCTCTTCCTCTGCTGTTCTTGTCCCCGCTTCTTGCTCCTTGTGTTTATCCCCTGAACCTGATGAAGCGACTACATGGTCCTCCTTTGCATTCACTAGGCTGGCTAAACAGATGAAGGAACAGAAACAACAGAAATAAATAAATATAATAAATTAGTGAACAGACCAAACCAAATGAAGAAACTAAGATGTACGAGCAGTTGTTAATTCACCTCCCGATTCGGATGGTCTGCTGGTCAGGAAGTATTGGGACAGCATATCTCTTTCCCTTATAGCGTCCTCATTTGCTAATTGGCGCAGTTCTCTACGGTAATTTCCCCACTTAATGCTCGACATGGCTGCATCATCCTCCATTTCTATGACTATGTTATGCAAGATGCAGCAGGCAAAGATTGTGTCATATAGAGTTTTTGGGTTAACCGTCTCTCCCTGCAGGTACTTCCATGTGTCTTTGAGCCTTGCCAACGCCTTCAGTGCGCAGGTTGTGGCTGCGGAGTGTCTCCTATTGAACTCCACCTTGGAGTCTGACAGGTCTTCTTCCTTGTAAGGTGTGAGTAGCCAGGGGAGAAGGGGATACTCTGCATCACCAATTATGTATTCCCCAATAGTTGGTCCATCTAATGCTACCTTTAGCTTGCTGCCATTCAGCCAAGCACCCTTCTCGCACTCTTGGAAGAGATTAGAGTCATGCAAAATGCTTGATCGGTTAATGCTAGTTGCTGATATCAACAGAATGCTCGTGAACCTCTCCTTTGGATCAACGACGACTTGCATTACATTGCTGCAGTTATTCTCGGTGGCGCAGTTTTGTCCAAATGGGATGTGAGTTGTACATATCACACCGCAGCAGTTATGCATACTGTGGATCTTCTCAAACATCGATTTGATCTTATCCATTTTACTGGAGTCTGGCCAGCACAAGTGGTGCTCTGCTTGCTTATTCACAGCATCAACAAACTTCTCAGTTACCAACAATATGGTTGATTCGTTCACACCAACAGAGGATACTAAGGTCTCGAGTGGATCACTAGAGTACAACCTTCTTAGAGCAACTGCTACTCGATCTTGTAAACACAGTACCCTCCCGTTGGCAAAGGTGTAGCTGTTCATATCTTCCAATGACGGCACATTTACCAAGCTGCAGATATAGCTAAAGGCTTTCCTTGTCATCTTGAAGACAGACTGAAATCTTTGTGCGTCCTCAAAAGAAGATAATGTTCCTGCATGATAAGAAAACGGAAAGGTTACATAATCCATAGAATGCAAGGTAACTTAAATGTGACAGACTGACAGTGTTAACATAGTGAGATCCAGAAATCACATGTGAGCTTTAATTATTGAAGACATTTCTCTTCATTTTGAATCTAGATTTTACCTAGGGGAAAAAGTGAGATCAATAAATATTTAGCTACATTGGGGTGTCCAGCCATATCATAAAGTAGCATCAGTCAACAAAAAGCCATTATAAATCGATAAAAAGCTGGTCATTTAGAATTCACTTTTTTAGAGGAAATGCTAGACATATTTTTTGTTGGAATTACTACCATGTTTTGCTGTCCTACTCCAAAAGGGTGCAATAAAAAGGAATCTGAATGTAGAACTATATTGAAACTCCAGTGTATGAATGAAAGTTAAAGAACATAGACAACATTTAGTTAAACATAGCAAACATACAAGTTAATATGGACGGGCAATGCTAATTTAATTACCTGTAGACATGAAAGAGTGGCTGATGTTTGTCTCCAGGTTGTAGGGATTAGCTGTGTAAAGGACATACCATTTCTTTCTATTATCTCCCTCATGTGCATATGCTTTTACATGCTCAACATGGCTAAACTTGTCCCACTCAGGGCTAGATTGTCCCACTGTTATGGAACCGAGCAGCACTAGGCTGCAGTTAAGCTCCAAATGCCTTAGGTTTATGCATCCCATGTATTCTGGGAGTGTCTCCATGTAATCATCCTCGAGCATGAGCCTCTGGAGTGCAGAAACACCACCCAACACTTTCAGCTTTGGGCAGTGGGTGATGGTTAGTTTTTGTAATCTGGGGAGATTAGTGATCCTCTCCAGGTCAAGGTTTTCAATCAGTTCCAACTCGACCAGAGATGCAAAGTTCTCTAGAGAGATGAGGCCATGGACATGTTGTATGGATAAGACACTCAAATCTCTTGCCTGATAGGCAAGGCCAGGAGGAAGATGAGTCAATTTGCACTTAACTAGAATAAGCTCCTTCAAGACAGGAAAAGCTTGCACTTGCTCCTCCCACTCCCACTCCTCCCATTCCACCATGTGCAGTAGCTTCATCACATGCAACTTTGGAAAAGGTACCTCCGCCTGGGACGGATGAGGATTATTGTGATGACAGGACTGCAGGAATTCATGTTTGACACTCTTTATGGCTGAAGCGTGTTCGATCTGAATAAACTCCAAATATGGGAGCTGACACAAGCCATCAGGAAGTTGTGTGCACCAAGCCAGATCTGCAACCATCAGAATCCTCAAGCCCTTGAGAGGCACATCTGTTGATGACATCATCCACTTTGGGAACGTTCGGCCAAAATATCCATGAATGGCAAGAAAATTTAAGCTGGGTGGAGGGCAAAGCTCGTCAAACACCTTTTCGATTTGTTGGTTCTCTTCTTCAAAGACGACATCTTTCTCTTCAGTCAGCCCATCATCCGCCAATCTACTACCGCAGGTTAAGCATAGGTTGGTAAGATGCACCTTCTCGACAAGCTTTGCCTTTGCTGCGAACGAGGAAGCAGTTACATTTTCCAACCCCTGTATTTCAAGATTCTTCAGGCGAGAAAGAGGGCCCAACTCTTCTAAACTGCACCAATCACCATTCACCCGTGCCGGAAACCCAGTTACTTTCCTCAGATTTGTCAGAACACAGAACCCCCTAGGAATGCCATTTATACTTGTTTTCTGTAAGTTAAGGTACCTTAGCTCCTGTAACTTCACAATGCTATGCGGCAGTTTGGCAAAAATTCGGCATCCTCTAAGGTTAATGTACTGCAAGAATTTCAGTTTTCCAATGCTTTCTGGCAGACTAGATATATCAGATCGTTTTAAGGACAGGTACCTCAGGTGCTTGGATTCATGTAAAGATTCAACCAACGCAACATCTGCATACTCTATATGTAGAGTCCGTAGAGATGGAAAATGAGCCAATGAATCACTGGGCTTCATATTTATATGGCCAACTGATATTAGTGTTCTCAATGTGTTTTGTGCTTGCAAAGAACTCCAACATAACCCATCTGGTCCTGATACTTTGTTTTCTAGAGATAACCGAAGAAACTTCCGTGCACCAAGTTTACTAACAATACTAGTTTCTCCACCGTGAGCTACAATTGCCTCATCTCTAGCCACAAATTGAGCAAACGAGCGAACAACGTCATGCATGTTGCAATATAATTGATCAACAAATTTTGAATCTGGCTCTATAAGGTTTCTCTGTATCAGCTCCTTATAATACTTGCTCCCTAATTCTTCTAGGTTGTCTGATGGTCCATGAAGAAATCCTTCACTAATCCACATGCCAATTACATCATCTCTTAGAAAAATTGCAGTTTTAGGGAGAAGGGAGTAGCATAGAAAGCATTGTTTGATACTAGGAGGTAAATCTTCATAGCTTAAATATACTGCATGGTTTAACTCTTCAGGCATTCCAGATACTGACCATATAGAATCATCCAAAACCATCTTCCATTCATGGTGCTGATTATTCTTCTGGCACAAGAGTCCTCCCATTACTTTGACAGCAAGAGGCAAACCATCACATTTTGCTACAATTTGCAAGCCAATATCCTTGAGCATATCAATCTCACGTACATCTGTCTCACTTGAGACTACCTGAAAGAAGTTTAAACCAACAGATGTAGTAAGGAGCTGTTTGTCGTCTGTCAGAAGCTAGTGCCAACCAAGTTTTAGTTGAGAAGAAGCTCGTGAAGAAAAAAAAAACTAGATATCAGTCAATATTACAATGGAACTACCCAAAATGAATTTACAAGTAAATTGGTACCCCAAGAAGTTTGATGTCCACCGGGATACCTAACATGTTAGACCGACATTATCGTGTCTCTTTGGTTTAAAGGAATTTAACAGGATTTTTTGAAGGATTCTATTCCTTAGAAGAAAATCCTACAGAGCTTGTTTTGCTTGTAGGATTTGAAACCATATGACTTTTTCCTTTATGTTACTTGTATGCAATTTCATAATAAAATTTCCCTTACGCCCAACGCCATGGAAATTTTCCTTTGTTTTAGTGACAATTACGTCAGGCGCTTAATCCTTCAGCCAAACTCCTGCAATTTCCCCGGTCAACCAAACAACATCTATGATTCAAGATTGTGTCCTCAATTCTTGTATGATTGAACATGCTATGGCACCAAGATCATGCGAACCGAAGAGGCCCTTAACATGCCACATGCTCACCCAAAGAGATGCTAATTTTTTTACTTCCATTTTAACCAGATGGTATTTCTATAGTCTTTCATGCATAAAACAAACCAAATTTCACGGTTAGTTATTTATATGGATATTGCGAGTATATATATATATATATATATATATATATATATATATATATATATATATATAGATACGAAAACAGAGTTATAATTGTTATACAACTACGAGAACCAACCGTTTGTTGGGTGTCAAGTGGAAGTGGTTGTAATCCCAACCGGATCAAACCTCAGATTATACACAGCGCACGTTTGTCTCGCCCAGCCAGATTATTATTTTAGTGCCGGCGATGTTTCTAGTGTCATCGTCAATTACTGAAGGTCCACGACCAGTTTTCTGCAGGCTCTATGTGAACGTGTTCATGTTCTACATTTGACACCATGTTTCTTAACAAAAGTGCTATACAACTATATAACAGTAGGAGAACTTGTATATGTTTGAATTTTAAATACTGGTGACTGAGACGACGAGGTGGCAAATAGCTGACTAAGCCGGCATGTGCAATGAGGTTGAACTACAAGTTAACAACTAATCTGGTTTTAGAAATCCACAAAACCAATTTGCAAATCTCCCATGTGTGATGTGTACGATCTTCAAAACTTTAGGGGGGCAGAATACCCAGTTTTGAAGTTCATGGGGAATTTTTCCAAAACAACAGGGATTACTGAAGATGCATGTTTTTTTTTTTTGTTTGCGGGGAGAAGATGCATGGAGTTTGGGTATATGTACCTGTTTCTTGAGCAATGACCAGGCATCCTCATCCTCTAATTTGTCGACATGGTGGTAAGGGAAAAAAGCTTTCATCCCTCGAGCAACTCTTTCATCTCTTGTAGTAAGGAGGACTCGGCTACCTCGAGCCACAATATTAGCCAAGGGTGTTTCAAGCACATCACCCCATACTCTATGACTCCACACATCATCTAGAACCAGCAATAGTTTTTTCCCTGTCAAGGTAGTAGTAAGGATTGGTTGAAGCACAACCAACGCCTTTTCACCACCGTGTTTTCCCCCGGCGAGCGTGATGATTGTCCTCAGCAGCTCAACCTTGTCGAAGTCCTTGTTGATACTCAACCATATCATCTTGTCAAACTCGGTCTTTATTGTTTCATCATTGAATACCTTCTGGGCAAGAGTGGTCTTACCAATCCCGCCGACACCAACAATGGCGACCACCATGATGTTGGTCTTGCCTTCTTTTTCAGTCAGCATGATCTCAATCAACGCTCTTGTGTCTTCTATGATCTTCTCCCCGACTACACCCGACCGATCAAATACCCACGACGTCTCGCGGCTGGGATTACCTAAACGAGAGGCGTGCAGCATGCTGCTACGGTCCTCGTAGGATGCAAGATTGAGGAAGCTGAAAGCAGCTCCCCGCTCCTTGATTGTGTCGAGATTCTTGTTGAGCGCACTGATGCGGATGCTGATGTTGTGGGCATGGGACGGATTCCACATAAAATAGAGCAATGGGATGAAACACACAACATCTAGGGCAGATGGACTCTGCTCCATGGCCTTGAGTTGGCAGAGGTCGAGGATGTCAGCAGCTTCGTACATGGCTTTCTTTAGCTGCCCCACCCACTCTTGCACACTCTTGTCAGTGATGTTTCTTCTATCAGCATCGGCGAGGAAGTTCTTGAGGTCCCCAAGCTTGACATCCATCTTGTCAATCTCGTCTCCAACTCCAAGGAGCATGTGCACCTCTTCGCTTGCCATCTCGGTCAGCAAGTTTTGCAGGTAGGACGCAAAAGCATCCAGGACCATCGCCATTTTTCTGCTTTTATCTGCAACAAAGATAAAACAAATATCATCCCCGACACTCGTTGTAGCTAAATATCAGAAACAACAAAAATGAAGAGAGGGACACCGCTGGAATTTCTAACATGAGTACCCGAGGAACACGGGAGTTGAAATTTATACGCTTGAGAAACAAGCAAGGTAGGCAAATACTACCTAGATCGATAGATTCAAGCAAAGCCAGCTGAATAGAGGGGTCCAAAATTACCTTCAAGGATGAATGGTTGTTGGGTCCTCTAGATCAAACTCATACTGGTGAGGGCACACAATGGGTTGGACCACGCATACCTACAGGAGAAGATGTGCTGCACTAGCCTTAACCAAGTACTATGGACCAAAGGAGTACTCAGTAATGAATTGTTCACCAGATCGATGGGTTTGGCTTGAAATATATGGAAAAGAGGAGTAGCTAATTAATTAGCTGGTCAACTCTACGGCTGATGCCACCTCTTGTATACTTAATAAGAGATCAGCTGTCACCAGCCAGCTGGTGTACATATCACTCTTAAAAATTTGCATGATCGGAAGTTTCAGGCTTCTTCACCCGAAAAACTGTGATGTGAAGTAAACAATACGCTTAGCTATACCTAGAATATTTATTTATTTATTTGGTTATGATTTTAGGACTCGTTCAAGTCAAGTATATATAGTATGGCTTATTATCTTTTGCCGCCCATGGGCAATCCAAAGGATTCGTTGTTTGTACTCTTTTAGAAATTCCTTATGCCTTTTATTTTTGATGCATAGGGGTTGTTGACAGCTACAGATTTTATTGAAATATACATGTACTGACAGTAGATGAAGATTTACTATAATTATGAGGTTCAAATTAATAAAAGGAAAGGAAACACCGGATAGCACAAACAAGGAACAAAGAATGGTACCACAGTAGACGAACTCCTCAGGCAGCATGAACATCGGATGGCAGAACACCGTTATCAGAGGGGGAAGCGAAACCCTGAAGATACGACGGAAACCCAACCACGAGAATTCCTGGACTCGAAGAAAGAGAAGAGAGCGGATTTAAAACGCGTAGAGATAAGAGGAGAATAGCAGAGGGGTAAGGAGTAAAATCAGACCTAATCAGAACTATCCAACCGGTTTGCAAAAAAATAATTTTGACACTCTACTTCGGCCGTTAGCTAGGTTATCCTACAGGCTGGACTTGTGGGGTATCGTAACTGCTGAGCTCTGATACCACTCTGTAACACCCTCAGAATCGGACCTATGCAAGTTTTAGCGATTCCCGCCAAACCCGCATAGAAACGATTCAAAGGTGCCCACCAGGCACTTTCGTGCGGGTGGAAAACGAAGTAATAACATTACACAACGGTCCTCGATGGGACCCACAGAACAGATATATATATAACAGCGACTCCATGAGTCAAGAATACAGATATAATATACAAAGATCCAAATCACCTTGAAAACGATAGAGCGTCCAGCTACGGACAAGATGCAAATGGGGCTAAGAGCCCTGAAGAATAACCAATGGCGTCCATAACCCTGCCCAGGCCAAGCCGGAAGGGTAACCTTGCTAACGACGTCGATCTCAAACCTGCTCAAACAAAAGGGGTGCCGACAAAGGGCAAAGGAAAAAGAAGGAGCGTCGATCTTGAGGCCAAGACAGCGAGGCTAGAATTCGGTGGTCCTCGCCTACATAGGTATGGTGGTGGCGGCGTGAGCACTAAACATCCTATAGAGACTCGTCATTGGCGGCTATCGAGAGAGGAAAGAAAGAACCTACCGGAACCAAACTGATACTACCACCAATCAAACCCATCTGGCGTTTCCCCTCGAGACCAAATGAGAAAGTCAACCGAGGAACTCACACTTGGCGGTTTTACTTATTCGATTATCGTTGCAGCAATTACTAGTCGAGTTTAGACAATCATCCCGATAAAATAAGCGATGGGCACTTTTAGTGAATCAATCCGTTATAGTTACAACACTTACTAATCGATACAATTAGCATGAGATAACCCCAAAACCCAGCAGTTGTTGGTACTTTTATTCAGCCATTCCGTTGTAGTTGCAATACTTACTAGTCAGGTACAATGGTCGCCAGCGACACTCCAAACAAGCAATTGTGGGCAGTATTAATTAGCCATTCCATTATAGTGAAGCTGATTACTAGTCATTATAAAGTCAAATTTATAGCAATAAACTTTAGTTATGCTTGTCTATGATCGAGATACTGTGCTCCAAGTCGTCCATATCCATGGACACGACTTTCGAGAAAGTTTTACCCGGCCGGTGCACCAATAGCAACACACACTCGATCAACCTCGGAAAAACCAAATCAAAACCCAACGAGGCTTTCGACAAAGCAATCACAGGATTCAGAATTATTTGAGGCCACCCATTGAGTAGAACATAGCAGTAAGCTAGCTCGAGACGGACTCAAGGTTTGGGTAGACGACTGTGAACGACTGGGAACCCAAAACTGGGCTTGTCGACACCGCGGAATCGTGTCCCGATCCTAAACAGTACAGGTGCTATCTGTCGCACAATTTAAATAAAGCAGTAAAACATGGCATAAGTACAGGATCGTAAATAAAACCTCAAACTAGTTTGTGGCCCCAAGAAATAAGACTGAATCAAGCTCTGGCTCAGGGGGGTCCCATATACCTCCCGGATGTGGATAGCGCGATAAAACAAGGAACAGGTATCAAGTACTCGGGGTCCTACGGGACACAAGTGGGCGTTCGGAAACCAAATATTATCTATCACCCACCGATGCCTCTGCTTACTTCAATTTTAGTTGTTAAACAGGAATTAAAGTGAGCGATAAGTAAAACTATGATCATCTCCAACATCAAACATGCGGCAAGGCTCCAACAACTGTGGCATTTGACGACACGCAACAGCACTTGAGCAAGCGACTAAGACGCGCAGGTCCAACTATCTACCAAACAACAGGTAATAGGGTGTGTCCAAGGCAATATAGGGCTGCAAGGGATATCACGGGTACGAAAACTAGAGCATCGCAACACAGATAGCAATAGATCAACAGGAGGGAATAAATACTATAAAAGTAAGATAGGTAGAAAGGGGGAGATGCTCGCCTGAAAAACATTGCCGAAGGTTCAACCGAAGATCGGGGCGAAGCTCACATCAACTCAACGGCCTTATCCGCGAAGAAACGAAACACTAGAATAAACACCGGATGCAATATTTAATACAACGGCGAAAGATCGGGCATGATGCATGGCATGGCAAAGGTGCGATGCAATTAGGCCATATTAAGCGGAACCGGGGTCCCGACAATTAGTTAGATGGTTCAAGTTATTTAGAAGCCCCGCAATTTAAATGTTGTTGGAACATGGCAAAGGATAGTACCGGTTCGCTACACAAATTTAAATAAGGCCGATATGAGACTGGATTTGCCCGCATATGGGCCCCATATTTAATTATAAGGTGAATCGGTATAAGGCCCCCAAATCACGTGACAAGTATGCATGCATGAACAATTAATATGCGACAAGTTTATATATAGCATTTATAAAATAGGGCTCGGGAAAAGGTTCACACATTAGGGTCTCGACGAACTTGGGGTTCCGGGGTTCGGGGTCGGTCTCAGGGTTCGGATCTGGGGTTCGGTCTCGGCGGGAGCGTTCTCGGATTACTGGGGTAGATCTTGTTGCATCCGGGTTCTCGGCGAGATCGGCGTCCGGAAAGGAGTACTTGGTTCGGTGTCGGGGCGCAGTTGATCTTGGTGTGTCCGGATGATCTTGCCGACTCCATGCGAAGGCCTTGGCGCTCTAGATCGGTTTTCAGGGTCTCGGCCATCGGATCCTTGAAGGAGGTCCTGGCGTCCGGGAACGAGTACTTGTCGCATCTACCGTCTTCGGGTCATGTCGACTACCGTGGCGTTCGGGATGAAGTACTTGTCGCCCCGGGTTCTCGGGTCGAAGAACTTAGCGCGCCCGGCGTCTTCGGGTCGGGGGTCTCGACGTCTTTGGGTCCGGGAACCGCTTCGGAATCCGTGAGGCGATCTTGGCGCTCGATGTCCGGGAGGCAGATCTTGGAGTCCAGGACGGAGATCTTGTCGGTGGTCTTCGGGTCCGTCCTGGTCATCAATCGGACAGATCCGCACATCTGTTCTTGGAGCATTTTTCGTCTTGTCAGCATCAGGGCGAAGGCAGACGATGTACGTGTCCAAACTCTCGAATCGTTGTGGCCACGCGGTGTCGATAGCAGAGAGCGGACAGGGAGGGCTCGGGTGGCACCGGTGCCGGTCTCTGAGCTCGACGAGGGGTGGGGCGGCGCTGCAGGGGTCCTCACGGGGAGGCGCGCTGGAGGATGGCGAGCGCGGCGGTGCTTGCGGGGGAGGGCGCTGCCGGCGGGCGGTGACGAGAGGCCGGCGAGAGGCGGTCGCGGAGGAGCTCGAGAGGGGCGGAGCGGGGCTGACGAGGGGCGGGCCGGCGAGGTGCTCTGCGTGGGGAGGACGACGCCGGGGAAGGAGGGCCTTGGGCAGGGGCTGGCGAGCCGAGGCGGGCTGGGATGGGACGCCCGGAGACACGGGCCGGGCAGGCAGCTCGGTCGGGGCCTGCAGCGGTGGCGGGCTTGGTGCAGGCGGCCGCGCAGAGGAGGTCGCCGGGAGGCGCGGTTGAGCGGGCGGCGATGGCGGCGAGCCGGAGGGTCGCCCGGCAACGTGGACGAGGCGGGCAGCAGCGCGGCTCATGGCGAGGCAGTGGTGAGGCGAGGCGGCGCGCGGTGGTGGAGACCGACGGGGGCGCCGGCGAGGAGAGGTGGAGGGCGCGGCGCCGACGGCTTGGGGGGAAGGACGGCCTGAGAAACGGAGAGGAGGACGGAGAGGAGCGGCGGCGTCGGGTGGGCCTCTGGCGGGGGCGGGGTGGCGAGGTGGCATGAGCGTGCAGGAGGAGGGAGGCGGGAAGATGGGGAGCGGGAGGGAGAGGGCGGGAGAGAGGAGAGCAGAGGAGCGAGAGAACGTGGGCTGGGGCTGGTGGGGCGGGTCCCACGGGTGGGCAGCGTCTTTGGGGAAGGGGTGGGCGGTGGCGGGGTGTCTGGTAGCGTGGGGCCAGGGAGGAGGGCCAGGCGTGGGGTGTGTGTGGTGGGGCAGGGTTGAGAGGGAGTGGGAGAGGCCAAGTGGCGGATGGGGATTGGAGGGATGAGGAGAGAGGTGGCGTGGCGAGAGTCGATTGGAGGAGTGATGTGGAGGTAGGGTGGGTAGAATAGGACTGGTAGTTTTAGGATTATGGGTGGGCCGTTTGTATTTTACAGGGTGGTCGTTCGGGTCATTCGGCCGTTCATTGCTCGCCTCTAAAATAATATAATTTTTATTTAACTTTTGCAATAAGCTTGTATAAATAGACTTTAGACAAACAAAAATATCCGGAAGCGTCCGGGGGTTTAATTTGAAATAGAAGGAGGGTAAATTTTAGAAAACGATTGTCTTTCGCAAATAGTTTTTAGGCAAATTAATATGCATGATGATGACGATGCTCAAATGCAATGTGGCATGATGACATGAGCATGCGGTCATGATGATGCAATGCACAAAAACAACGCGATTTTCTAGTAGTGGTTTGCGGGATGCCACAGCAAATACTACCTAGATCGATAGATTCAAGCAAAGCCAGCTGAATAGAGGGGTCCAAAATTACCTTCAAGGATGAATGGTTGTTGGGTCCTCTAGATCAAACTCATACTGGTGAGGGCACACAATGGGTTGGACCACGCATACCTACAGGAGAAGATGTGCTGCACTAGCCTTAACCAAGTACTATGGACCAAAGGAGTACTCAGTAATGAATTGTTCACCAGATCGATGGGTTTGGCTTGAAATATATGGAAAAGAGGAGTAGCTAATTAATTAGCTGGTCAACTCTACGGCTGATGCCACCTCTTGTATACTTAATAAGAGATCAGCTGTCACCAGCCAGCTGGTGTACATATCACTCTTAAAAATTTGCATGATCGGAAGTTTCAGGCTTCTTCACCCGAAAACTGTGATGTGAAGTAAACAATACGCTTAGCTATACCTAGAATATTTATTTATTTATTTGGTTATGATTTTAGGACTCGTTCAAGTCAAGTATATATAGTATGGCTTATTATCTTTTGCGCCCATGGGCAATCCAAAGGATTCGTTGTTTGTACTCTTTTAGAAATTCCTTATGCCTTTTATTTTTGATGCATAGGGGTTGTTGACAGCTACAGATTTTATTGAAATATACATGTACTGACAGTAGATGAAGATTTACTATAATTATGAGGTTCAAATTAATAAAAGGAAAGGAAACACCGGATAGCACAAACAAGGAACAAAGAATGGTACCACAGTAGACGAACTCCTCAGGCAGCATGAACATCGGATGGCAGAACACCGTTATCAGAGGGGGAAGCGAAACCCTGAAGATACGACGGAAACCCAACCACGAGAATTCCTGGACTCGAAGAAAGAGAAGAGAGCGGATTTAAAATGCGTAGAGATAAGAGGAGAATAGCAGAGGGGTAAGGAGTAAAATCAGACCTAATCAGAACTATCCAACCGGTTTGCAAAAAAATAATTTTGACACTCTACTTCGGCCGTTAGCTAGGTTATCCTACAGAAATTTGGACTTGTGGGTATCGTAATCGCTGAGCTCGATACCACTCTGTAACCCCCTCAGAATCGGACCTATGCAAGTTTTAGCGATTCCCGCCAAACCCGCATAGAAACGATTCAAAGGTGCCCACCAGGCACTTTCGTGCGGGTGGAAAACGAAGTAATAACATTACACAACGGTCCTCGATGGGACCCACAGTAATATATATATATAAGCGACTCCATGAGTCAAGAATACGAATATAATATACAAAGATCCAAATCACCTTGAAAGCGATAGGCGTCCAGCTACGGACAAGATGCAAATGGGACTAAGAGCCACGAAGAATAACCAATGGCGTCCATAACCTGCCTGTGCCAAGCCGGAAGGGTAACCTTGCTAACGGCGTCGAGCTCAAACCTGCTCAAACAAAAGGGGTGCCGACAAAGGGCAAAGGAAAAAGAAGGAGCGTCAGTACTGAGGCCAGTACACAGCGAGGCTAGAATTCGGCGGTCCTCGCCTACATAGGTATGGTGGATCGAGCGGCGGCAACAGCACTAAACATCCTATAGAGACTCGTCATTGGCGGCTATCGAGAGGGAAAGAAAGAACCTACTCGGAACCAAACTGATACTACCACCAATCAAACCCATCTGGCGTTTCCCTCGAGACCAAACGAGGAAGTCAACCGAGGAACTCACGGTTGGCAGTTTACTTATTCGATTATCGTTGCAGCAATTACTAGTCAGGTTTAGACAATCATCACGATAAAATAAGCTGGGCAATTTTAGTTAACCATTCCTTTATAGTTACAACACTTACTAATCAGATACAATTAGCATGAGATAACCCAAAACCCAGCAGTTGTTGGTACTTTTATTTAGCCATTCCGTTGTAGTTGCAATACTTACTAGTCAGGTACAATGGTCGCAAGCGACACTCAAACAAGCAATTGTGGGCAGTATTAATTAGCCATTCCATTATAGTGAAGCTGATTACTAGTCATTATAAAGTCAAATTTATAGCAATAAACTTTAGTTATGCTTGTCTATGATCGAGATACTGTGCTCCAAGTCGTCCATATCCGCGGACACGGCTTTCAGAAAGTTTTACCCGGCCGGGGTGCACCAATAGCAACACACGCTCGATCAACCTCGGAAAAACCAAATCAAAACCCAACGAGGCTTTCACGACAAAGCAATCACAGGATTCAGAATTATTTCAGGGGGCCACCCCATTGAGTAGACCCGCAACGAAGCCAGCTGACTCCGAGACGGACTCAAGGTTTGGGTAGACGGCTGTGAACGACTGGGAACCCAAAACTGGGCTTGTCGACACCGCGGAATCGTGTCCCGATCCTAAACAGTACAGGTGCTATCTGTCGCACAATTTAAATAAAGCAGTAAAGCATGGCATAAGTACAGGATCGTAAATAAAACCTCAAACTAGTTTGTGGCCCCAAGAAATAAGACTGAATCAAGCTCTGGCTCAGGAGGGTCCCATATACCTCCCGGATGTGGATAGCGCGATAAAACAAGGAACAGGTATCAAGTACTCGGGGTCCTACGGGACACAAGTGGGCGTTCGGAAACCAAATATTATCTATCACCCACCGATGCCTCTGCTTACTTCAATTTTAGTTGTTAAACAGGAATTAAAGTGAACGATAAGTAAAACTATGATCATCTCCAACATCAAACATGCGGCAAGGCTCCAACAACTGTGGCATTTGACGACACGCAACAGCACTTGAGCAAGCGACTAAGACGCGCAGGTCCAACTATCTACCAAACAACAGGTAATAGGGTGTGTCCAAGGCAATATAGGGCTGCAAGGAATATCACGGGTACGAAAACTAGAGCATCGCAACACAGATAGCAATAGATCAACAGGAGGGAATAAATACTATAAAAGTAAGATAGGTAGAAAGGGGGAGATGCTCGCCTGAAAAACATTGCCGAAGGTTCAACCGAAGATCGGGGCGAAGCTCACATCAACTCAACGGCCTTATCCGCGAAGAAACGAAACACTAGAATAAACACCGGATGCAATATTTAATACAACGGCGAAAGATCGGGCATGATGCATGAATGATGCATGGCATGGCAAAGGTGCGATGCAATTAGGCCATATTAAGCGGAACCGGGGTCCCGACAATTAGTTAGATGGTTCAAGTTATTTAGAAGCCCCGCAATTTAAATGTTGTTGGAACATGGCAAAGGATAGTACCGGTTCGCTACACAAATTTAAATGAGGCCGATATGAGACTGGATTTGCCATATATATGGCCCCATATTTAATTATAAGGTGAATCGGCATAAGGCCCCCAAATCACGTGACAAGTATGCATGCATGAAAAATTAATATGCGACAAGTTTATATATAGCATTTATAAAATAGGGCTCGGGAAAAGGTTCACATATTAGGGTCTCGACGAACTTGGGGTTCCGGGTTCGGGTCGGTCTCGTGGTTCGGATCTGGGGTTCGGTCTCGGCGGGAGCGTTCTCGGATTACTGGGGTAGATCTTGTTGCATCCGGGTTCTCGGCGAGATCGGCGTCCGGAAAGGAGTACTTGGTTCGGTGTCGGGGGCGCAGTTGATCTTGGTGTGTCCGGATGATCTTGCCGACTCCATGCGAAGGCCTTGGCGCTCTAGATCGGTTTTCAGGGTCTCGGCCATCGGATCCTTGAAGGAGGTCCTGGCGTCCGGGAACGAGTACTTGTCGCATCTACCGTCTTCGGGTCATGTCGACGGCCGTGGCGTTCGGGATGAAGTACTTGTCGCCCCGGGTTCTCGGGTCGAAGAACTTAGCGCGCGGCGTCTTCGGGTCGGGGGTCTCGACGTCTTTGGGTCCGGGAACCGCTTCGGAATCCGTGAGGCGATCTTGGCGCTCGATGTCCGGGAGGCAGATCTTGGAGTCCAGGACGGAGATCTTGTCGGTGGTCTTCGGGTCCGTCCTGGTCATCAATCGGACAGATCCGCACATCTGTTCTTGGAGCATTTTTCGTCTTGTCAGCATCAGGGCGAAGGCAGACGATGTACGTGTCCAAACTCTCGAATCGTTGTGGCCACGCGGTGTCGATAGCAGAGAGCGGACAGGGAGGGCTCGGGTGGCACCGGTGCCGGTCTCTGAGCTCGACAAGGGGTGGGGCACTGCAGGTCCTCACGGGAGGCGCCGGAGGATGGCGAGCGCGGCGGTGCTGGGGGGGAGCTGCCGTGGCGGTGACGAGGCGGCGAGAGGCGGTGGAGGAGCTCGAGAGGCGAGCGGGCCGACGAGGCGGGCCGGCGAGGTGCTCTGCGTGGGGAGGACGACGCCGGGGAAGGAGGGGCGCGGGGCCGGGGACGCTGGCGAGGCCCGGAGGGCGAGCTGGGGATGGGACGCGCCGGAGACACGGGGCCGGGCCAGAGCAGGAGCTCGAGGTCGGGGCCTGCACGGCGGTGGCGGGCTTGGTGTGAGGCGGCCGCAGAGGAGGTCGCTGGGAGGCGCGGTTGAGCGGGCAGCGATGGCGAGGCGGCAGGGTCGCCGCAACGTGGGCGGGCGGGCGCGCGGCGGCTCATGGCGAGGACGGTGGTGAGGCGGCGGCTGGTGGTGGAGACCAGCGGGGCGCCAGCAGGAGAGGTGGGCGCGGCGCCGACGGCTTGGGGGGGAAGGACGGCCTGAGAAACGGAGAGGAGGACGGAGAGGAGCGGCGGCGGCGTGGGTGGCCTCTGGCGGCGGGGTGGCGAGGTGGCAGGAAGCGTCTTGCAGAGGAGGGCGAGGCGGGAAGATGGGGAGCGGGAGGGAGAGGACGCGGGGAGAGAGGAGGAGACAGGGAGCGAGAGAGAGAACGTGGGCGCGGGGCTGGTGGGGGGCGGGTCCCACGGGGTGGGCCGCGTGCTGGGGAAGGGGGGCTGGGTGGAGGGCGGCTGGCGGGGTGTGCGGGGGGGCGCGTGGGGCCAGGGAGGAGGGGCCCAGGGCGTGGGGTGTGGTGGGGGCAGGGTTGAGAGGGAGTGGGAGAGAGGCCAAGTGGCAGATGGGGATTGGAGGGGATGAGGGAGAGAGGTGACGTGGCGAGAGTCGATTGGAGGGAGTGATGTGGAGGTAGGGGTGGGTAGAATAGGACTGGTAGTTTTAGGATTATGGGTGGGCCGTTTGTATTTTCTGGGGTGGTCGTTCGGGTCATTCGGCCCGTTCGACTGCCCCTCTAAAATAATATAATTTTTATTTAACTTTTGCAATAAGCTTGTATAAATAGACTTTAGACAAACAAAAATATCCGGAAGCGTCCGGGGGTTTAATTTGAAATAGAAGGAGGGTAAATTTTAGAAAACGATTGTCTTTCGCAAATAGTTTTTAGGCAAATTAATATGCATGATGATGACGATGCTCAAATGCAATGTGGCATGATGACATGAGCATGCGGTCATGATGATGCAATGCACAAAAACAACGCGATTTTCTAGTAGTGGTTTGCGGGATGCCACAGCAAATACTACCTAGATCGATAGATTCAAGCAAAGCCAGCTGAATAGAGGGGTCCAAAATTACCTTCAAGGATGAATGGTTGTTGGGTCCTCTAGATCAAACTCATACTGGTGAGGGCACACAATGGGTTGGACCACGCATACCTACAGGAGAAGATGTGCTGCACTAGCCTTAACCAAGTACTATGGACCAAAGGAGTACTCAGTAATGAATTGTTCACCAGATCGATGGGTTTGGCTTGAAATATATGGAAAAGAGGAGTAGCTAATTAATTAGCTGGTCAACTCTACGGCTGATGCCACCTCTTGTATACTTAATAAGAGATCAGCTGTCACCAGCCAGCTGGTGTACATATCACTCTTAAAAATTTGCATGATCGGAAGTTTCAGGCTTCTTCACCCGAAAAACTGTGATGTGAAGTAAACAATACGCTTAGCTATACCTAGAATATTTATTTATTTATTTGGTTATGATTTTAGGACTCGTTCAAGTCAAGTATATATAGTATGGCTTATTATCTTTTGCCGCCCATGGGCAATCCAAAGGATTCGTTGTTTGTACTCTTTAGAAATTCCTTATGCCTTTTATTTTTGATGCATAGGGGTTGTTGACAGCTACAGATTTTATTGAAATATACATGTACTGACAGTAGATGAAGATTTACTATAATTATGAGGTTCAAATTAATAAAAGGAAAGGAAACACCGGATAGCACAAACAAGGAACAAAGAATGGTACCACAGTGAGCGAACTCCTCAGGCAGCATAAACATCGGATGGCAGAACACCGTTATCAGAGGGGGAAGCGAAACCCTGAAGATACGACGGAAACCCAACCACGAGAATTCCTGGACTCGAAGAAAGAGAAGAGAGCGGATTTAAAACGCGTAGAGATAAGAGGAGAATAGCAGAGGGGTAAGGAGTAAAATCAGACCTAATCAGAACTATCCAACCGGTTTGCAAAAAAATAATTTTGACACTCTACTTCGGCCGTTAGCTAGGTTATCCTACAGGCTGGACTTGTGGGGTATCGTAACTGCTGAGCTCTGATACCACTCTGTAACACCCTCAGAATCGGACCTATGCAAGTTTTAGCGATTCCCGCCAAACCCGCATAGAAACGATTCAAAGGTGCCCACCAGACACTTTCGTGCGGGTGGAAAACGAAGTAATAACATTACACAACGGTCCTCGATGGGACCCACAGAACAGATATATATATATATAACAGCGACTCCATGAGTCAAGAATACAGATATAATATACAAAGATCCAAATCACCTTGAAAACGATAGAGCGTCCAGCTACGGACAAGATGCAAATGGGGCTAAGAGCCCTGAAGAATAACCAATGGCGTCCATAACCCTTCCCAGGCCAAGCCGGAAGGGTAACCTTGCTAACGACGTCGATCTCAAACCTGCTCAAACAAAAGGGGTGCCGACAAAGGGCAAAGGAAAAAGAAGGAGCGTCAGTACTGAGGCCAGTACACGGCGAGGCTAGAATTCGGCGGTCCTCGCCTACATAGGTATGGTGGACTGAGCGGCAGCGGCAGCAGGCACTAAACATCCTATAGAGACTCGATACGACTGGCGGCTATCAGAGAGGGGAAAGAAAGAACCTACTCGGAACCAAACTGATACTACCACCAATCAAACCCATCCTGGCGTTTCCCCCTCGAGACCAAACGAGGAAGTCAACCGAGGAACTCACACAGTTGGCAGTTTTACTTATTCAGTTATCGTTGCAGCAATTACTAGTCAGGTTTAGACAATCATCCTGATAAAATAAGCAGTGGGCACTTTTAGTGAATCAATCCGTTATAGTTACAACACTTACTAATCAGATACAATTAGCATGAGATAACCCAAAACCCAGCAGTTGTTGGTACTTTTATTTAGCCATTCCGTTGTAGTTGCAATACTTACTAGTCAGGTACAATGGTCGCAAGCGACACTCCAAACAAGCAATTGTGGGCAGTATTAATTAGCCATTCCATTATAGTGAAGCTGATTACTAGTCATTATAAAGTCAAATTTATAGCAATAAACTTTAGTTATGCTTGTCTATGATCGAGATACTGTGCTCCAAGTCGTCCATATCCGCGGACACGACTTTCAGAAAGTTTTACCCGGCCGGGGTGCACCAATAGCAACACACGCTCGATCAACCTCGGAAAAACCAAATCAAAACCCAACGAGGCTTTCACGACAAAGCAATCACAGGATTCAGAATTATTTCAGGGGGCCACCCCATTGAGTAGACCCGCAACGAAGCTAGCTGACTCCGAGACGGACTCAAGGTTTGGGTAGACGGCTGTGAACGACTGGGAACCCAAAACTGGGCTTGTCGACACCGCGGAATCGTGTCCCGATCCTAAACAGTACAGGTGCTATCTGTCGCACAATTTAAATAAAGCAGTAAAACATGGCATAAGTACAGGATCGTAAATAAAACCTCAAACTAGTTTGTGGCCCCAAGAAATAAGACTGAATCAAGCTCTGGCTCAGGGGGGTCCCATATACCTCCCGGATGTGGATAGCGCGATAAAACAAGGAACAGGTATCAAGTACTCGGGGTCCTACGGGACACAAGTGGGCGTTCGGAAACCAAATATTATCTATCACCCACCGATGCCTCTGCTTACTTCAATTTTAGTTGTTAAACAGGAATTAAAGTGAACGATAAGTAAAACTATGATCATCTCCAACATCAAACATGCGGCAAGGCTCCAACAACTGTGGCATTTGACGACACGCAACAGCACTTGAGCAAGCGACTACGACGCGCAAGTCCAACTATCTACCAAACAACAGGTAATAGGATGTGTCCAAGGCAATATAAGGCTGCAAGGGATATCACGTACGAAAACTAGAGCATCGCATACAGATAGCAATAGATCAACAGAGGGAATAAATACTATAAAAGTAAGATAGGTAGAAAGGGGAGATGCTGCTGAAAAACATTGCGAAGGTTCAACCAAGATCGGTGAGCTCACATCAACTCAACGGCCTTATCCGAAGAAACGAAACACTAGAATAAACACCGGATGCAATATTTAATACAACGGCGAAAGATCGGGCATGATGCATGAATGATGCATGGCATGGCAAAGGTGCGATGCAATTAGGCCATATTAAGCGGAACCGGGGTCCCGACAATTAGTTAGATGGTTCAAGTTATTTAGAAGCCCATAATTTAAATGTTGTTGGAACATGGCAAAGGATAGTACCGGTTCGCTACACAAATTTAAATGAGGCCGATATGAGACTGGATTTGCCCGCATATGGGCCCCATATTTAATTATAAGGTGAATCGGCATAAGGCCCCCAAATCACGTGACAAGTATGCATGCATGAACAATTAATATGCGACAAGTTTATATATAGCATTTATAAAATAGGGCTCGGGAAAAGGTTCACACATTAGGGTCTCGACGAACTTGGGGTTCCGGGGTTCGGGGTCGGTCTCAGGGTTCGGATCTGGGGTTCGGTCTCGGCGGGAGCGTTCTCGGATTACTGGGGTAGATCTTGTTGCATCCGGGTTCTCGGCGAGATCGGCGTCCGGAAAGGAGTACTTGGT
Organism: Avena longiglumis; assembly: GCA_030063025.1. NCBI lineage: Eukaryota > Viridiplantae > Streptophyta > Magnoliopsida > Poales > Poaceae > Avena > Avena longiglumis. Next base: position 21,106,866 of record CP125978.1, on the reverse strand, counting down.
TCGGTGTCGGGGGCGCAGTTGATCTTGGTGTGTCCGGATGATCTTGCCGACTCCATGCGAAGGCCTTGGCGCTCTAGATCGGTTTTCAGGGTCTCGGCCATCGGATCTTTGAAGGAGGTCCTGGCGTCCGGGAACGAGTACTTGTCGCATATACCGTCTTCGGTTCATGTCGACGGCCGTGGCGTTCGGGATGAAGTACTTGTCGCTCCGGGTTCTCGGGTCGAAGAACTTAGCGCGCCCGGCGTCTTCGGGTCGGGGGTCTCGACGTCTTTGGGTCCGGGAACCGCTTCGGAATCCGTGAGGCGATCTTGGCGCCGATGTCCGGAGGCGATCTTGGAGTCAGGACGGAGATCTTGTCGGTGGTCTTCGGTCCGTCGGTCATCAATCGGATCCGCACATTCTTGGAGCATTTTTCGCCTTGTCGGCATCAGGCGGCGAGCGATGTACGTGTCCAAACTCTCGAATCGTTGTGGCCACGCGGTGTCGATAGCAGAGAGCGGACAGGGAGGGCTCGGGTGGCACCGGTGCCGGTCTCTGAGCTCGACAAGGGGTGGGGCGGCGCTGCAGGGGTCCTCACGGGGAGGCGCGCTGGAGGATGGCGAGCGCGGCGGTGCTTGCGGGGGAGGGCGCTGCCGTGGCGGTGACAGAGGCCGAGAGGCGGTCGCGGAAGAGCTCGAGAGGGCGGCGGGCCGACGAGGCGGGCGGCGAGGTGCTCTGCGTGGGGAGGACGCCGGGAAGGAGGCGCGGGCAGGGGCTGGCGAGGCCCGGAGGGCTTAGATGGGACGCCCGGAGACACGGGCCGGGCAGCAGGAGCTCGAGGTCGGCCTGCCTGGCGGTGGCGGGCTTAGTGCAGGCGGCGGCCGCAGAGGAGGGTCGCCGGGAGGCGCGGTTGAGAGCGGGCGGCGATGGCGGGCGAGGCCGGGAGGGTCGGAGGCGGCAACGTGGGACAGGGCGGACGCAGCACGGCTCCAGCTGGCTCATGGCGAGGCAGTGGTGAGGCGAGGCGACGCAGTGGTGGAGACAGCGGGCGCCCGGAGAGGTGGAGGGCGCGGCGCCGACGGCTTGGGGGGGAAGGACGGCCTGAGAAACGGAGAGGAGGACGGAGAGGAGCGGCGGCGTCGGGTGGGCCTCTGGCGGGGGCGGGGTGGCGAGGTGGCCGCGGAAGCGTGCCGGCAGAGGGAGGGGCCGGAGGCGGGGAAGATGGGGAGCGGGAGGGAGAGGACGCGGGGAGAGAGGAGGAGACAGGGAGCGAGAGAGAGAACGTGGGCGCGGGGCTGGTGGGGGGCGGGTCCCACGGGGTGGGCCGCGTGCTGGGGAAGTGGGGCTGGGTGGGCGGTGGCGGGGTGAAGGCGTGGGGCCAGGGAGGAGGGGCCCAGGGCGTGGGGTGTGTGTGGTGGGGGCAGGGTTGAGAGGGAGTGGGAGAGAGGCCAAGTGGCAGATGGGGATTGGAGGGGATGAGGGAGAGAGGTGACGTGGCGAGAGTCGATTGGAGGGAGTGATGTGGAGGTAGGGGTGGGTAGAATAGGACTGGTAGTTTTAGGATTATGGGTGGGCCGTTTGTATTTTCTGGGGTGGTCGTTCGGGTCATTCGGCCCGTTCGACTGCCCCACTAAAATAATATAATTTTTATTTAACTTTTGTAATAAGCTTGTATAAATAGACTTTAGACAAACAAAAATATCCGGAAGCGTCCGGGGGCTTAATTTGAAATAGAAGGAGGGTAAATTTTAGAAAACGATTGTCTTTCGCAAATAGTTTTTAGGCAAATTAATATGCATGATGATGACGATGCTCAAATGCAATGTGGCATGATGACATGAGCATGCGGTCATGATGATGCAATGCACAAAAACAACGCGATTTTCTAGTAGTGGTTTTGCGGGATGCCACAGCAAATACTACCTAGATCGATAGATTCAAGCAAAGCCAGCTGAATAGAGGGGTCCAAAATTACCTTCAAGGATTAATGGTTGTTGGGTCCTGTAGATCAAACTCATACTGGTGAGGGCACACAATGGGTTGGACCACGCATACCTACAGGAGAAGATGTGCTGCACTAGCCTTAACCAAGTACTATGGACCAAAGGAGTACTCAGTAATGAATTGTTCACCAGATCGATGGGTTTGGCTTGAAATATATGGAAAAGAGGAGTAGCTAATTAATTAGCTGGTCAACTCTACGGCTGATGCCACCTCTTGTATACTTAATAAGAGATCAGCTGTCACCAGCCAGCTGGTGTACATATCACTCTTAAAAATTTGCATGATCGGAAGTTTCAGGCTTCTTCACCCGAAAAACTGTGAAGTAAACAATACGCTTAGCTATACCTAGAATATTTATTTATTTATTTGGTTATGATTTTAGGACTCGTTCAAGTCAAGTATATATAGTATGGCTTATTATCTTTTGCCGCCCATGGGCAATCCAAAGGATTCGTTGTTTGTACTCTTTTAGAAATTCCTTATGCCTTTTATTTTTGATGCATAGGGGTTGTTGACAGCTACAGATTTTATTGAAATATACATGTACTGACAGTAGATGAAGATTTACTATAATTATGAGGTTCAAATTAATAAAAGGAAAGGAAACACCGGATAGCACAAACAAGGAACAAAGAATGGTACCACAGTAGACGAACTCCTCAGGCAGCATGAACATCGGATGGCAGAACACCGTTATCAGAGGGGGAAGCGAAACCCTGAAGATACGACGGAAACCCAACCACGAGAATTCCTGGACTCAAGAAAGAGAAGAGAGCGGATTTAAAACGCGAGAGATAAGAGGAGAATAGCAGAGGGGTAAGGAGTAAAATCAGACCTAATCAGAACTATCCAACCGGTTTGCAAAAAAATAATTTTGACACTCTACTTCGGCCGTTAGCTAGGTTATCCTACAGGCTGGACTTGTGGGGTATCGTAACTGCTGAGCTCTGATACCACTCTGTAACACCCTCAGAATCGGACCTATGCAAGTTTTAGCGATTCCCGCCAAACCCGCATAGAAACGATTCAAAGGTGCCCACCAGGCACTTTCGTGCGGGTGGAAAACGAAGTAATAACATTACACAACAGTCCTCGATGGGACCCACAGATATATATATAACAGCGACTCCATGAGTCAAGAATACAGATATAATATACAAAGATCCAAATCACCTTGAAAACGATAGAGCGTCCAGCTACGGACAAGATGCAAATGGGGCTAAGAGCCCTGAAGAATAACCAATGGCGTCCATAACCCTGCCCAGGCCAAGCCGGAAGGGTAACCTTGCTAACGACGTCGATCTCAAACCTGCTCAAACAAAAGGGGTGCCGACAAAGGGCAAAGGAAAAAGAAGGAGCGTCAGTACTGAGGCCAGTACACGGCGAGGCTAGAATTCGGTGGTCCTCGCCTACATAGGTATGGTGGACTGAGCGGCAGCAGGCACTAAACATCCTATAGAGACTCGATACGACTGGCGGCTATCAGAGAGGGGAAAGAAAGAACCTACTCGGAACCAAACTGATACTACCACCAATCAAACCCATCCTGGCGTTTCCCCCTCGAGACCAAATGAGAAAGTCAACCGAGGAACTCACACAGTTGGCAGTTTTACTTATTCAGTTATCGTTGCAGCAATTACTAGTCAGGTTTAGACAATCATCCTGATAAAATAAGCAGTGGGCACTTTTAGTGAATCAATCCGTTATAGTTACAACACTTACTAATCAGATACAATTAGCATGAGATAACCCAAAACCCAGCAGTTGTTGGTACTTTTATTTAGCCATTCCGTTATAGTTGCCATACTTACTAGTCAGGTACAATGGTCGCAAGCGACACTCCAAACAAGCAATTGTGGGCAGTATTAATTAGCCATTCCATTATAGTGAAGCTGATTACTAGTCATTATAAAGTCAAATTTATAGCAATAAACTTTAGTTATGCTTGTCTATGGTCGAGATACTGTGCTCCAAGTCGTCCATATCCGCGGACACGACTTTCATAAAGTTTTACCTGGCCGGGGTGCACCAATAGCAACACACGCTCGATCAACCTCGGAAAAACCAAATCAAAACCCAACGAGGCTTTCACGACAAAGCAATCACAGGATTCAGAATTATTTCAGGGGGCCACCCCATTGAGTAGAACCGCAACGAAGTAAGCTAGCTCCGAGACGGACTCAAGGTTTGGGTAGACGACTGTGAACGACTGGGAACCCAAAACTGGGCTTGTCGACACCGCGGAATCGTGTCCCGATCCTAAACAGTACAGGTGCTATCTGTCGCACAATTTAAATAAAGCAGTAAAACATGGCATAAGTACAGGATCGTAAATAAAACCTCAAACTAGTTTGTGGCCCCAAGAAATAAGACTGAATCAAGCTCTGGCTCAGGGGGGTCCCATATACCTCCCGGATGTGGATAGCGCGATAAAACAAGGAACATGTATCAAGTACTCGGGGTCCTACGGGACACAAGTGGGCGTTCGGAAACCAAATATTATCTATCACCCACCGATGCCTCTGCTTACTTCAATTTTAGTTGTTAAACAGGAATTAAAGTGAACGATAAGTAAAACTATGATCATCTCCAACATCAAACATGCGGCAAGGCTCCAACAACTGTGGCATTTGACGACACGCAACAGCACTTGAGCAAGCGACTAAGACGCGCAGGTCCAACTATCTACCAAACAACAGGTAATAGGGTGTGTCCAAGGCAATATAGGGCTGCAAGGGATATCACGGGTACGAAAACTAGAGCATCGCAACACAGATAGCAATAGATCAACAGGAGGGAATAAATACTATAAAAGTAAGATAGGTAGAAAGGGGGAGATGCTACGAAAAACATTGCCAAGGTTCAACCAAGATCGGCGAAGCTCACATCAACTCAACGGCCTTATCCAAGAAACGAAACACTAGAATAAACACCGGATGCAATATTTAATACGGCGAAAGATCGGGCATGATGCATGAATGATGCATGGCATGGCAAAGGTGCGATGCAATTAGGCCATATTAAGCGGAACCGGGGTCCCGACAATTAGTTAGATGGTTCAAGTTATTTAGAAGCCCCGCAATTTAAATGTTGTTGGAACATGGCAAAGGATAGTACCGGTTCGCTACACAAATTTAAATGAGGCCGATATGAGACTGGATTTGCCCGCATATGGGCCCCATATTTAATTATAAGGTGAATCGGCATAAGGCCCCCAAATCACGTGACAAGTATGCATGCATGAACAATTAATATGCGACAAGTTTATATATAGCATTTATAAAATAGGGCTCGGGAAAAGGTTCACACATTAGGGTCTCGACGAACTTGGGGTTCCGGGGTTCGGGGTCGGTCTCAGGGTTCGGATCTGGGGTTCGGTCTCGGCGGGAGCGTTCTCGGATTACTGGGGTAGATCTTGTTGCATCCGGGTTCTCGGCGAGATCGGCGTCGAAGAGTACTTGGTTCGGTGTCGAAGCTGATTGATCTTGGTGTGTCCGGATGATCTTGCCGACTCCATGCGAAGGCCTTGGCGCTCTAGATCGGTTTTCAGGGTCTCGGCCATCGGATCCTTAAAGGAGGTCCTGGCGTCCGGGAACGAGTACTTGTCGCATCTACCGTCTTCGGGTCATGTCGACGGCCGTGGCGTTCGGGATGAAGTACTTGTCGCCCCGGGTTCTCGGGTCGAAGAACTTAGCGCGCTCGGCGTCTTCGGGTCGGGGGTCTCGACGTCTTTGGGTCCGGGAACCGCTTCGGAATCCGTGAGGCGATCTTGGCGCTCGATGTCCGGGAGGCAGATCTTGGAGTCGGGGCGGAGATCTTGTCGATGGTCTTGGTCCGTCCTGGTCATCAATCGGACAGATCCGCACATTCTTGGAGCATTTTTCGCCTTGTCGGCATCGTATGGCGGCAGACGATGTACGTGTCAAACTCTCGAATCGTTGTAGCCCACGCGGTGTCGATAGCGTAGAGCGGACAGGGAGGCTCGGTGGCACCGGTGCGGTCTCGAGCTCGACGAGGGTGGGCGGCTGCAGAGGTCCTCACGGGAGGCGCGCTGGAGGATGGCGGTGCTTATGGGGAGGAGGCGCTGGCGTGACGAGAGGCCAGAGGCGGTCGGAGGAGCTCGAGAGGCGGAGCGGGACGAGGGGCGGGCGAGGTGCTCTGCGTGGGAAGGACGACGCCGGGAAGGAGGGCGGGGCCGGACGCTGGCGAGGCCTGGAGGCTGGGGATGGACGCTGGGAGACACGGGCCGGGCAGAGCAGGAGCTCGAGGTCGGCACCACTGCAGTGGCGGGGCTTGAGTGCGGCCGGCCGCAGAGGAGGGTCGCCGGGAGGCGCGGTTGAGAGCGGGCAGCGATGGCGGCGAGCGGCGGAGGTCGCCGCAACGTGGACGAGGGCGCGACCTTGGCGGCCCGCTGGGCTCCTGGGCGAGGACGGTGGTGAGGCGAGGCGGCGCACAGTGGTGGAGACCGGCAGGCGCCGGCGAGAGGTGGAGGCGCGCCACGACGGCTTGGGGAAGGGCTGAGAAACGGAGAGGAGGACGGAGAGGAGCGGCGTCGGGTGGGCCTCAAGGGGCGGGGTGGCGAGGTGGCATGAGCGTCTTGCAGAGGAGGGCCGGGCGGGGAAGATGGGGGCGGGAGGGAGAGGGCAGGGGAGAGGAGGAGACAGGGGAGGAGAGAGAACGTGGGCTGGGTGGTGGGCGGGTCCCACGGGTGGGCAATCTTTGGGGAAGTGGGGCTGGGTGGAGGGCGGCTGGCGGGGTGTGCGGGGGGGCGCGTGGGGCCAGGGAGGAGGGGCCCAGGGCGTGGGGTGTGTGTGGTGGGGGCAGGGTTGAGAGGGAGTGGGAGAGAGGCCAAGTGGCAGATGGGGATTGGAGGGGATGAGGGAGAGAGGTGACGTGGCGAGAGTCGATTGGAGGGAGTGATGTGGAGGTAGGGGTGGGTAGAATAGGACTGGTAGTTTTAGGATTATGGGTGGGCCGTTTGTATTTTCTGGGGTGGTCGTTCGGGTCATTCGGCCCGTTCGACTGCCCCACTAAAATAATATAATTTTTATTTAACTTTTGTAATAAGCTTGTATAAATAGACTTTAGACAAACAAAAATATCCGGAAGCGTCCGGGGGTTTAATTTGAAATAGAAGGAGGGTAAATTTTAGAAAACGATTGTCTTTCGCAAATAGTTTTTAGGCAAATTAATATGCATGATGATGACGATGCTCAAATGCAATGTGGCGTGATGACATGAGCATGCGGTCATGATGATGCAATGCACAAAAACAACGCGATTTTCTAGTAGTGGTTTTGCGGGATGCCACAGCAAATACTACCTAGATCGATAGATTCAAGCAAAGCCAGCTGAATAGAGGGGTCCAAAATTACCTTCAAGGATGAATGGTTGTTGGGTCCTCTAGATCAAACTCATACTGGTGAGGGCACACAATGGGTTGGACCACGCATACCTACAGGAGAAGATGTGCTGCACTAGCCTTAACCAAGTACTATGGACCAAAGGAGTACTCAGTAATGAATTGTTCACCAGATCGATGGGTTTGGCTTGAAATATATGGAAAAGAGGAGTAGCTAATTAATTAGCTGGTCAACTCTACGGCTGATGCCACCTCTTGTATACTTAATAAGAGATCAGCTGTCACCAGCCAGCTGGTGTACATATCACTCTTAAAAATTTGCATGATCGGAAGTTTCAGGCTTCTTCACCCGAAAAACTGTGAAGTAAACAATACGCTTAGCTATACCTAGAATATTTATTTATTTATTTGGTTATGATTTTAGGACTCGTTCAAGTCAAGTATATATAGTATGGCTTATTATCTTTTGCCGCCCATGGGCAATCCAAAGGATTCATTGTTTGTACTCTTTTAGAAATTCCTTATGCCTTTTATTTTTGATGCATAGGGGTTGTTGACAGCTACAGATTTTATTGAAATATACATGTACTGACAGTAGATGAAGATTTACTATAATTATGAGGTTCAAATTAATAAAAGGAAAGGAAACACCGGATAGCACAAACAAGGAACAAAGAATGGTACCACAGTAGACGAACTCCTCAGGCAGCATGAACATCGGATGGCAGAACACCGTTATCAGAGGGGGAAGCGAAACCCTGAAGATACGACGGAAACCCAACCACGAGAATTCCTGGACTCGAAGAAAGAGAAGAGAGCGGATTTAAAACGCGTAGAGATAAGAGGAGAATAGCAGAGGGGTAAGGAGTAAAATCAGACCTAATCAGAACTATCCAACCGGTTTGCAAAAAAATAATTTTGACACTCTACTTCGGCCGTTAGCTAGGTTATCCTACAGGCTGGACTTGTGGGGTATCGTAACTGCTGAGCTCTGATACCACTCTGTAACACCCTCAGAATCGGACCTATGCAAGTTTTAGCGATTCCCGCCAAACCCGCATAGAAACTATTCAAAGGTGCCCACCAGGCACTTTGATGCGGGTGGAAAACGAAGTAATAACATTACACAACGGTCCTCGATGGGACCCACAGAACAGATATATATATAACAGCGACTCCATGAGTCAAGAATACAGATATAATATACAAAGATCCAAATCACCTTGAAAACGATAGAGCGTCCAGCTACGGACAAGATGCAAATGGGGCTAAGAGCCCTGAAGAATAATCAATGGCGTCCATAACCCTTCCCAGGCCAAGCCGGAAGGGTAACCTTGCTAACGACGTCGATCTCAAACCTGCTCAAACAAAAGGGGTGCCGACAAAGGGCAAAGGAAAAAGAAGGAGCGTCAGTACTGAGGCCAGTACACGGCGAGGCTAGAATTCGGCGGTCCTCGCCTACATAGGTATGGTGGACTGAGCGGCAGCGGCAGCAGGCACTAAACATCCTATAGAGACTCGATACGACTGGCGGCTATCAGAGAGGGGAAAGAAAGAACCTACTCGGAACCAAACTGATACTACCACCAATCAAACCCATCCTGGCGTTTCCCCCTCGAGACCAAACGAGGAAGTCAACCGAGGAACTCACACAGTTGGCAGTTTTACTTATTCAGTTATCGTTGCAGCAATTACTAGTCAGGTTTAGACAATCATCCTGATAAAATAAGCAGTGGGCACTTTTAGTGAATCAATCCGTTATAGTTACAACACTTACTAATCAGATACAATTAGCATGAGATAACCCAAAACCCAGCAGTTGTTGGTACTTTTATTTAGCCATTCCGTTGTAGTTGCAATACTTACTAGTCAGGTACAATGGTCGCAAGCGACACTCCAAACAAGCAATTGTGGGCAGTATTAATTAGCCATTCCATTATAGTGAAGCTGATTACTAGTCATTATAAAGTCAAATTTATAGCAATAAACTTTAGTTATGCTTGTCTATGATCGAGATACTGTGCTCCAAGTCGTCCATATCCGCGGACACGGCTTTCAGAAAGTTTTACCCGGCCGGGGTGCACCAATAGCAACACACACTCGATCAACCTCGGAAAAACCAAATCAAAACCCAACGAGGCTTTCACGACAAAGCAATCACAGGATTCAGAATTATTTCAGGGGGCCACCCCATTGAGTAGAACCGCAACGAAGTAAGCTAGCTCCGAGACGGACTCAAGGTTTGGGTAGACGACTGTGAACGACTGGGAACCCAAAACTGGGCTTGTCGACACCGTGGAATCGTGTCCCGATCCTAAACAGTACAGGTGCTATCTGTCGCACAATTTAAATAAAGCAGTAAAACATGGCATAAGTACAGGATCGTAAATAAAACCTCAAACTAGTTTGTGGCCCCAAGAAATAAGACTGAATCAAGCTCTGGCTCAGGGGGGTCCCATATACCTCCCGGATGTGGATAGCGCGATAAAACAAGGAACAGGTATCAAGTACTCGGGGTCCTACGGGACACAAGTGGGCGTTCGGAAACCAAATATTATTTATCACCCACCGATGCCTCTGCTTACTTCAATTTTAGTTGTTAAACAGGAATTAAAGTGAACGATAAGTAAAACTATGATCATCTCCAACATCAAACATGCGGCAAGGCTCCAACAACTGTGGCATTTGACGACACGCAACAGCACTTGAGCAAGCGACTAAGACGCGCAGGTCCAACTATCTACCAAACAACAGGTAATAGGGTGTGTCCAAGGCAATATAGGGCTGCAAGGAATATCACGGGTACGAAAACTAGAGCATCACAACACAGATAGCAATAGATCAACGGGAGGAAATAAATACTATAAAAGTAAGATAGGTAGAAAGGGGGAGATGCTCGCCTGAAAAACATTGCCGAAGGTTCAACCGAAGATCGGGGCGAAGCTCACATCAACTCAACGGCCTTATCCGCGAAGAAACAAAACACTAGAATAAACACCGGATGCAATATTTAATACAACGGCGAAAGATCGGGCATGATGCATGAATGATGCATGGCATGGCAAAGGTGCGATGCAATTAGGCCATATTAAGCGGAACCGGGGTCCCGACAATTAGTTAGATGGTTCAAGTTATTTAGAAGCCCCGCAATTTAAATGTTGTTGGAACATGGCAAAGGATAGTACCGGTTCGCTACACAAATTTAAATGAGGCCGATATGAGACTGGATTTGCCCGCATATGGGCCCCATATTTAATTATAAGGTGAATCGGCATAAGGCCCCCAAATCACGTGACAAGTATGCATGCATGAACAATTAATATGCGACAAGTTTATATATAGCATTTATAAAATAGGGCTCGGGAAAAGGTTCACACATTAGGGTCTCGACGAACTTGGGGTTCCGGGGTTCGGGGTCGGTCTCAGGGTTCGGATCTGGGGTTCGGTCTCGGCGGGAGCGTTCTCGGATTACTGGGGTAGATCTTGTTGCATCCGGGTTCTCGGCGAGATCGGCGTCCGGAAAGGAGTACTTGGTTCGGTGTCGGGGCGCAGTTGATCTTGGTGTGTCCGGATGATCTTGCCGACTCCATGCGAAGGCCTTGGCGCTCTAGATCGGTTTTCAGGGTCTCGGCCATCGGATCCTTGAAGGAGGTCCTGGCGTCCGGGAACGAGTACTTGTCGCATCTACCGTCTTCGGGTCATGTCGACGGCCGTGGCGTTCGGGATGAAGTACTTGTCGCCCCGGGTTCTCGGGTCGAAGAACTTAGCGCGCCCGGCGTCTTCGGGTCGGGGGTCTCGACGTCTTTGGGTCCGGGAACCGCTTCGGAATCCGTGAGGCGATCTTGGCGCTCGATGTCCGGGAGGCAGATCTTGGAGTCCAGGACGGAGATCTTGTCGGTGGTCTTCGGGTCCGTCCTGGTCATCAATCGGACAGATTCGCACATTCTTGGAGCATTTTTCGTCTTGTCGACGCCGAGGCGGCGGGCGATGTACGTGTCCAAACTCTCGAATCGTTGTAGCCACGCGGTGTCGATAGCGAGAGACGAGGAGGGCTCGGGTGGCACCGGCCGGTCTCTGGCTCGACAAGGGTGGGCGCTGCGAGGTCCTCACGGGAGGCGCTTGGAGGATGGCGGCGGTGCTTGCGGGAGGCGCTGGCGGTGGCGAGAGGCCGAGAGGCGGTCGTGGAGGAGCTCGAGAGGGGCGGGCCGAGGCTGGCGAGGCGGGCGGCGAGGTGCTCTGCGTGGGGAGGACGCCGGGAGGCGGGCCGAGGACCGGGCGAGGCCGAGGCGGTGGGGATGGGACGCCGGAGACACGGGCCGGGCCAGGCAGAGCTCGAGGTCGGCCTGCAGTGGCGGGGCTTAGTGCAGGCGGCCGCAGGAGGGTCGCCGGAGGCGCGATTGAGAGCGGCGATGGCGGGGCGAGGCCGGAGGTCGGGCGGCAACGTGGGCGAGGCGCGGGCTCCGCTGGCTCATGAGGCGGGGCAGTGGTGAGGCGGCGACGGTGGTGGAGACCGACGGGGCCCGGCGAGAGAGGTGGAGGCGCGGCCGACGGCTTGGGAAGGACGGCTGAAACGGAGAGGAGGACGGAGAGGAGCGGCGGGTGGAGCCTCTGGCGGGGCGGGGTGGCGAGGTGGCAGCGTGCACAGAGGAGGGCGGGCGGGAAGATGGGGAGCGGGAGGGAGAGGACGCGGGGAGAGAGGAGGAGACAGGGAGCGAGAGAGAGAACGTGGGCGCGGGGCTGGTGGGGGGCGGGTCCCACGGGGTGGGCCGCGTGCTGGGGAAGTGGGGCTGGGTGGAGGGCGGCTGGCGGGGTGTGCGGGGGGGCGCGTGGGGCCAGGGAGGAGGGGCCCAGGGCGTGGGGTGTGTGTGGTGGGGGCAGGGTTGAGAGGGAGTGGGAGAGAGGCCAAGTGGCAGATGGGGATTGGAGGGGATGAGGGAGAGAGGTGACGTGGCGAGAGTCGATTGGAGGGAGTGATGTGGAGGTAGGGGTGGGTAGAATAGGACTGGTAGTTTTAGGATTATGGGTGGGCCGTTTGTATTTTCTGGGGTGGTCGTTCGGGTCATTCGGCCCGTTCGACTGCCCCACTAAAATAATATAATTTTTATTTAACTTTTGCAATAAGCTTGTATAAATAGATTTTAGACAAACAAAAATATCCGGAAGCGTCCGGGGGTTTAATTTGAAATAGAAGGAGGGTAAATTTTAGAAAACGATTGTCTTTCGCAAATAGTTTTTAGGCAAATTAATATGCATGATGATGACGATGCTCAAATGCAATGTGGCATGATGACATGAGCATGCGGTCATGATGATGCAATGCACAAAAACAACGCGATTTTCTAGTAGTGGTTTTGCGGGATGCCACAGCAAATACTACCTAGATCGATAGATTCAAGCAAAGCCAGCTGAATAGAGGGGTCCAAAATTACCTTCAAGGATGAATGGTTGTTGGGTCCTCTAGATCAAACTCATACTGGTGAGGGCACACAATGGGTTGGACCACGCATACCTACAGGAGAAGATGTGCTGCACTAGCCTTAACCAAGTACTATGGACCAAAGGAGTACTCAGTAATGAATTGTTCACCAGATCGATGGGTTTGGCTTGAAATATATGGAAAAGAGGAGTAGCTAATTAATTAGCTGGTCAACTCTACGGCTGATGCCACCTCTTGTATACTTAATAAGAGATCAGCTGTCACCAGCCAGCTGGTGTACAGATCACTCTTAAAAATTTGCATGATCGGAAGTTTCAGGCTTCTTCACCCGAAAAACTGTGATGTGAAGTAAACAATACGCTTAGCTATACCTAGAATATTTATTTATTTATTTGGTTATGATTTTAGGACTCGTTCAAGTCAAGTATATATAGTATGGCTTATTATCTTTTGCCGCCCATGGGCAATCCAAAGGATTCGTTGTTTGTACTCTTTTAGAAATTCCTTATGCCTTTTATTTTTGATGCATAGGGGTTGTTGACAGCTACAGATTTTATTGAAATATACATGTACTGACAGTAGATGAAGATTTACTATAATTATGAGGTTCAAATTAATAAAAGGAAAGGACAAGATGATGACACATGTAGACACCATGGCCGGCAATGCCTATCTGAGGCCTACGGGTAATGCAAATGTCAATGCGGACAAAGCCTTGGCAACGGGAGACAAGCAGAAAATCAAATCAGTGTTGAAACAAAACCACCTTGTCATAACGCCTGCAAATTCTTCAGCTTACATCAACCGACGGATGAAAACAAGTAAACACTGTCGTTTTTCAACACATATAACTTGTTTATCAACCATTCATAAAGTACTGACTACACACGACGCTTTTTTTTTCCCAAATAGATGTCCAAGAAAACACATTAGTCTCTGGCTCCATATCGTGAGCTACCATGCACTCATGCATTCACAAGTTCCAACCAGCAGGATGAGGGCCTCCCTTTCACCTGATCAAACAAATGTTTTATTGTAACATATCAAGAATTTTCATCTCCATGTATAGTATAGCTGCTACCTTAACTGAACCATCCAAATAAAAAAGACGAACCAAGAGGAATGGAGGTAACAGCAAGACTAGAAAATGAAACTGGAAGATGTACCTAGCATTGTGTCTCTTGCTGTATTGTTCTTGTGAAACTACTTCTGGGTCCTCCTCTGCATCCACTAGGCCGACTAAGCAGATGAAGGATGAAATCAACAGGAGGAAATAAATATGAGCAATTACTGGACAGGGCAACCAGACGAACAAACTAAGATGTAGGATCATTTGTGTGAGCTCACCTCCCGATGCAGATGGCATGCTAGTCCAGAACAAAAAAAAAAAACTAGACCCCCGGAGGGGAAGAACTCCCGTGGTTTTTCATTAAGTGAGAGTCGTGAGTCTCGAAACCTGCCTGTCTTGCACACCACCTCATGTGCTAGGCAGCAAGACCCAGGGTCTTTCTCGTCCAGAAGTATTGTGACAGCAAATCCCTTGCACTGACAGCATCCTCATCTGCTAGCTGGCGCACTTCCTCATGGTAATTCAGCTCCTCAATACTACGCATTGATGCATCATTCTCCATATCTATGACTATGTTATGCAACATGCTGCAGGCATAGATTGTCTCGGCTAGAGTCTCCGCATTGGCTGGATACGAAATCTGCCCCTGCAGGAATTTCCATGTTTCTTGGAACCTTGCCAGCGCCTTCATCGCAAATGTTGTGGCTGCAGAGTGTCTCCTATTGAACTCTGCCTTGGGGTATGAGAGGTCTTCTTCCTGGTAAGGTGTCAGTAGCCACGGAAGAAGAGGGTAACCTGCATCACCAATTATGTATTCCCCGACTTCTGGTCCATCTAATGCTACCTTCAGCTTGCTGCCATTCAGGCAAACACCCATATTGCACCCCTTGAAGATGTCAAAGCCGTGCAAATGGCTAGACCAGTTCATGCTACCTTCCCAGTCCAACAAAACCTCCATGAACCTCATCTCTGGATCAATGATGACGCGCATTAGAATGCTGTCATTCTTCTCATGGTCACAGGTTGGTCCAAATGGGATGTGAGTTGTACATATAACACCACAACAATTATGCATGTTGTGGACCATGCCAAACATGGATTTGATCTTATCCATTTTACCAGAGTCTGGCCACATTATGTGGGGCACTGCTCGCTGGCACACAGCAGCAATGAACCTATCAGTTACCAACTTGATGGTTGACTCGTCCACACCAAAGGAGGATCCTAAGGTTTCTGATGGCTCACTGGAGTACAGCCTTCTCAGGGCAACGGCTACTCGGTCTTCTAAACAAAGCATCCTTCCATCAATAAATGTGTAGCTACTAATATCTTCCATTGATAGCCCAAACACCAAGCCACAGATGTAGTTAAAGGTTTTTCTTGACATTTTGAAAACAGACTCAAATATTTGCGCGTCCTCAAAAGAAGACAAGGTTCCTGTATGAGTAGAAAGTGTTAAAATTGGTTACAAAAATCATAAGTAACAAGGCAAGAGCTTAACTCTGACAGTATTAAAATAGTTAGAAATCAAATGAACAAATTAAGATGTACAGGAAGTTGTGTTAATTCACCTCCTGATTTTGATGAGCTACTGGTCAAGAAGTATTGCGACAGCATATCCCTCGCCTTGACAGCATCCTCACTTGCTAACTGGCGCACTTCCTCACAGTAATTCAGCTCCTCGACACTATGTATTGATGCATCATCCTCCATATCTATGACTATGTTATGCAACATGCAGCAGGCATAGATTGCCTCAGCTCGAGTCTCCGCATTGACTGGACACGAAGTCTGCCCCTGCAGGAATTTCCATGTTTCTTGAAACTTTGCCAGCGCCTTCGTCGCGCAGGTTGTGGCTGCGGTGTGTCTCTTATTGAACTCTGCTTTGGAGTCTGAGAGGTCTTCTTTCTGGTAAGGTGTGAGTAGCCATGGGAGAAGAGGGTAGCCTGCATCACCAATTAAGTACTCCCCGACTTCTGATCCATCTAATGCTACCTTCAGCTTGCTGCCATTCAGGCAAACACCCTTCTCACACTCCTTGAAGAGTTCAGCACCCTGCAAAATGTTGCCATTCAAGCAAACACCCTTCTCCCATTCCAACAAAATGTCCATGAACCTCGTCTCTGGATCAACTACGGCTCGCATTAGAATGTTGTCATTCTTCTCGTGTTCCCAGTTTGGTCCAAATGGGATGTGAGTTGCACATACAACACCGCAACAATTATGCATGTTGTGGATCCTGCCAAACATGGATTTCATCTTATCCATTTTACTGGAGTCTGGCCAGTACATGTGGTGCATTGCTCCCGCACACACAGCAGCAATGAACCTATCAGTTATCAACTTGGTAGTTGACTCATCCACACCAACAGAGGATGCAAAGATTTCTGATGGCTCACTGGAGTACAACCTTCTTAGAGCAACGGCTACTCGATCTTCTAAGCACATCACCCTCCCGTCAATAAATGTGTAGCTGTCAACATCTTCCATTGACAACCCAAACACCAAGCTGCAGATGTAATTAAAGGTTTTTCTTGTCATTTTGAAAACAGACTCAAATCTTTGCATGTCTTCAAAAGAAGGCAAGGTTCCTGTATGAGTAGAAAATGTAAAAGTGGTTACACAATCCATAACTAGCAAGGTGAGAGTTTAACTCGGACAGTATTAAAATAGTGAGAAATGAACAAATTAAGATGTACAAGAAGTTATGTTAATTCACCTCCTGATTCTAATGACCTGCTCGTCAAGAAGTATTGCGACAACATATCCCTTGCCCTGACAGCATCCTCACTTGCTAACTGGCGCACATCTTGGCAGTACTTCCCTTCCTCAAGCCCCTGCATGGCTGCATCATCCTCCATATCTATGACTATGTTATGCAGCATGCATGAGGCATAGATTGCGTATACTAGAGTTTGTTGATTGACCGGCCTCTCTTCCTGCAGGTACTTCCATGTGTCTTTGAGTCTTGCCAGCGCCTTCAGCGCACATGTTGTGGCTGCGGAGTGTCTCCTATTGAACTCCTTCTTAGAGTCTGAGAAGTTTTCTTCCGGGTAAGGTGTGAGTAGCCAGGGGAGAAGGGGGTATCCTGCATCACCAATTATGTATTCCCCGACTTCTGATCCATCCAATGCTACCTTCAGCTTGCTCCCATTTAGCCAAGCACCCTTGTTGCACTCCTCAAAGAGATAGCAGGCATGCAAAAGGCTTAACTGGTTCATGCTACCTGCCGGTACCAACAAAATGTTCATGAACCTCATCTTTGCATCAACAATGACTTGCATTAGAATGTTGTCCTTGTTTTCATGGTCATCCTCGGGTCCAAATGGGATGTTAGTTGTACATATAACACCACAGCAGTTATGCATATTGTGGATCTCGGCAAACATGGATTTTATATTATCTATTTTACTGGAGACTCGCCAACTCCACGGGTTACCTGTTCCCGCGAACAAAGCATCACTGAACCTCTTAGTTACTGACAAGACGGTTGACTCGTTCACACCAATGGTATATCCTAATTCACATGCCGACCCTCTAGAATTCAACCTTCTGAGAGCAACAGCTACTTCATCTTGTAAAGACAATACCTTCCCGTTAACAAAGGTGTGGATGTCCATATTATTCATTAGTGGACCCTTCACCAAGCTGCAAATGTAGCTAAAAGTTTTTCTTGTCATTTTAAAGACAGACTCAAATCTTTGTGCATCCTCAAAAGAAGATAAGGTCCCTGCATGAGAAGAAAATGGTAAAGCGGTTATACAATCCATAACTTGCAAGGTAAAGAGCTTTAGTGGTAGATATTATTTTTCATCTGTAATTACATGGTTATCCAGTGAGAACAACACATATTTAGTAACATGAGTGCATCCATGAAAAATCATCAAAAAGACAGTTGTCTAAATTGTTCACAGAGGACTGACAATAGCTAGTGCCCGAGTCCCTGACCCCCGCGTCGCCCGTCCTAGGCGACACGGGGGGAGAATCCCGCCGTCGTCCCAGCGCCTCCTCCCTCTCTCCCCCGCCTCCCTGCCGCCGCCAGAGGTCCCGCCGGCAAAGCCCGGGCGGTGACGGCGGGTTTCTCCGTCTTGTGGCAGCTCCTGCTTCTGGCGGCGGCGCGTGCTCAGCGGAGGCGGCGGCGAGTGTCGCGGTTCCGGCGGCGCACGGGTCCGGCGGGCGGTGCGGCCTCCCCGGGCGGGCGCCCTGCTGCCGGTGGCAGCTGTGGGCTCGTCCGGGCCTAGATGGGCTTGGGCGGGCCTGCAGTTTGGGGCCTACAGAGGCAAGCGGTGGAGCTGGTGGCGCTGGCTGCTGGGTATCGCGGCGGCGGCCCGCCAGCGGCGGGTTGGATCCTCCGTCAGCCCCGTTCTTGGTGATCGAGGTGGGGCGGCGACAAGCATCCTGCCCGCCGCCATCGCATCTCCGGCTCGCCTCGTCGGCGTTGGTTCCAAAACGGCTCCTTCTGCACGTGCTTGGGCGTTGGGGTCGGCGGGGCGGGAGAATTCCTCGCGTGATCTTGATGTGGCGACGCCTGGGCGCCGTCACCTTCTTGGAGGCGTCGTCATGGCGCTGTGCCTCCCCACGCCGATCACCGGGAAACCTTGATTCGGTCCACGGATCGGGCGGCGGCGATGCATCTGTCGTTCCCTTGTTGGGCGCCGCTCGGTGATTTGACGAGTCCTTGGTGCGCTAGCTAGAGTCGCCTTGCCGCCAGAGCTTGGGCTTCCGGGGCGCTATGTACGCCGTTGTTGGTTCTCCCTTGTCGACGCCTCCTCCAGTCGGGCTCGGTCCTGCCGTTTCGCTTGCCAACTTGGGCGCTATGGGCGAACGGTGCGTTGGCTTGTGTCTTCCTTGAGTTGGATCGGTCTTGTGTGGTTCCTTCCTTCGGTTGTGACGCGGCCTAGAAGCTCGGTGTGTCATCCCCTTGCCATGCTTGGTTGGAGGTGGCTCAAGGAGAGTCTTTGTCGTGTGGTTGGTGTAGTTGTGTTGTTTCCGTGTGGCGTTGTGTTTGTATCTTGTAGCCTTTTGGCGTGGTTCGGCCATCTTGGTCTCTTCTTCTATGAAACCGATACACCTCCCAGGGTGTATCCTTGAAAAAAAAAATTGTTCAGAGAAGAAGCTAGTCATATCTTCTTTCAGCCATACATAAAAAGCTAGTCGGAAGAAAGGGCAGAGTCTAGAAAAATGTCGGACAAAAGATACAAACAACACGACCACGACTAAACTACCAAGGATTACCTAATAGCTACACAACGTGGTAAGAATCTTAGCGCTAGCTGCCACTAGTGAATTTATTGGGAGATGCAGTGGACGATAGACTAAATGGTAGCTCCTTCCAAGTTTTGCAAGTGACCAAAGTGATCAAGCTAGCCATATGAATCATATCTATGTAGTCACCGCAACCATGTTTTTGTTGTCCTACTCTGAAAGATCGTATTCAAAGGGAATGACAATGTTGTGAATCTAATTACAATCCAACATATGGATGAAAGGTAGAAAAACAAAGGCAATAAACCAAGTAAACATAGAAATTAAGATGAATGAGGACCATTAGTTTACCTCTGGACATGAAAGAGCGGCTGACATTTGTCTCCAAGTTGTAGGGATTAGCAGTGTACAATACATACCATTTCCTTGGATTATCTCCTTCCTGTGCATATGCCTTGACATGCTCAACGTGGCTGAACTTGTCCCACTCAGGACCAGATTCCCCTGCGGCTATTGAAGTGAGCAGCACTAGGCTGCAATGTAGCTCCAAATGACTTGGGTTTATACCTCCCATGTACTCTGGGAGTGTTTCCATGTCTTCATCCACGAAAAAGAGACTCTGCAGTGCAGGAACACCCTCCACCACCTTCAGCTTTGGACAGGTGGATATAGTAAGCCTTTGCAGTCTAGGGAGATTAGTGATCCTCTCCAGGTCAAGGTTTGAAAGTACTTGCAGCTCAACAAGAAAATCAAAGTTCTCTAGAGAGACAAGACCGTGGACATGTTGTGTGCATAATACATTCAGAGTCCTTACTTGGGAGCCAAGGGCAGGAGGAACACGCTTCAATTTGCATTTCTTTAGCATAAGCGTCTCCAAGACAGGGAACGCCTGCACTTGCTCCTCCCACTCCCATTCCTCCCAGTCTACCATTCCTGTTAAGTCCATGTAGCGCAATCTCGGAAACGCAGCCACTACCGTGAAAGGACTCATGTCATGGTAGGAATGTAGGAATTCAGGTCCAATACGCTTGATGGCTGGAGCACGCTCGATCTGAATGGACTCCAAAGACGGGAGCTGACACAAGCCATCAGGAAGTTGTGTGCAGCATGCCAGGTCACCCATCAACAGAATCCTTAAGCTCGTGAGAGGCACAACTGATGATGACATCATCCACCTCGGGAGCCGTCGGCCAAAATATCCATTGATGGCAAGAAAATCTAACTTAGGTGGAGGGCATAGGTCATCAAACACCTTCTCGATTTGTTGTTTTTTGTTCTCGAAGATTATATATTTATCAATCAGACCATCATCTCCCAATTTACTACCACATGATAAGAATAGGTCACTAAGATGCACCTTATCACCAAGCTTTGCTTTTGCAGCGTAGGAGGAAGCAGATACATTCTCCAATCCATGTAAACCAAGATACTTGAGGCGATTGAGAGGACCCAACTCTTCCAAACTACACCAATCACCCTCTACATGGGCAGGAAACCCACGTAATATCACCAGATTTGCTAGAGCAGAGAACCCCCTGGGAATGCCCATTATACTTGTTTCACAGAAGTCAAGATACCTTAGCTGCTCTGAGTTTACAATGCTACCTGGAAGTTTCTTAAATTTCTTGCATCCACTAAGGCTAATGTGCTGCAAGAGTTTCATCTTTCCAATGCTATCTGGCAGACTAGATATATCAGAGTTATGTAAGGACAAGTACCTCAGATGCTTGAGCTCATGCAAAGTTTCAACTAATGCAATAACATTTGGAGAATCTATATGTAAAGTCCGTAGGCATGGAAAATGAACCAACGAATCACCAGGCTTGATATTTATTTGGCCAACTGATATTAGTGTTCTCAGTGCCTTCTGTGGTTGTAAAGAACTCCAGTCTAACCCATCTGATTCTGATTCTTTGCTTTCTAGAGATAACCAAAGAAATTTTTGTGCACTGTGTTCATTAACAATACTGGTTTCTCCATTAACTGCTAGTGCCTCATCTCTTGCCACAAACTGAGCAAATGAGCGAATAACATCATGCATCTTGCAAAGCCTTTGATCAATGTACACTAAATCTGGCTCAATAAGGTTCCTCACTATCAACTCCTTATAGTACTTGCTTCCTAATTCTTCCAAGTCACATGAGGACCCATTAAGAAATCCTTCACTAATCCACATGCCAATTATATCAACTCTAAAAAACAATGTAGTTTTAGGGAGAAGGGAGTAGTATAGAAAGCATTGTTTGATGCAAGGAGGCAAATCTACGTAGCTTAAATATAATGCATGGTTTAGCTCTTTGGGCATTTCAGATGTTGACCATATCGAATCATTCAAGACCATCTCCCAGTCACGCTTCTGATTGTCCTTCTGACACAAGAGTCCCCCCATGACTTTGACAATAAGAGGCAAACCATCACATTTTGCTACAATTTGCAATCCAATATCCTTGAGCATATCAATCTCATGTCCATCTGCCTCAGTTGAGAGAATCTACAGAAAGTTTAAAGCAATCAATTATTAAGGAGTGGTATGTCATAATAGAAAAATAATTCTTGCTAGCCGCTAGTGTCAGTTCAGTTTTACTTTATCATAAGCTCACTAAAAAAAGTAATGAAAGAATCAATGTACTATCCAAACTGAATTGTTAAGTGCATCAATTGGTAACCAGGATACTGCGTCAATCGGGATATGTAGTTATTACTAGTAATAATGTACGTGCAATGAACACAATAATCAAAAATGATCACATGATGAATTGATAACTGATTGGAGGAGCCATCGACCAGTCTGGTGCAGACTCGGGTTCGGCATGTGGAGGCTGCGGCGGAGGTTGGTGGGTCTGGTAGAGGAGTGGGTGTAGGCTCACGAGCTAGATCTTTGCCAACGGATGGAAAATGAACCAACGAATGGGGACTTCTCCAGCGTGCGAGGGTGTGGCGGTCGGAGATCCTTCTCCAGCGTGTGGTGGTTTCTGGCACCGACCGTATGCGGAGATGACGCAGGGGAGGTGTTTTGGCAATGGAGGCGGCTCTTTGTGGCTGCCCGTAGCAAGGGGGAGGAAGCAACAAAGGTGTGTGCAAGTAGGAGGGGCAGCTCGATGGGATGCACCGTGGCGCCGGAGGAAGTGGCCAAGAGGAGCTTGGCTGGCACGTGACGTGGGCTGTTTCATAGTCGTGCGCAGTGTGAAAGAAGTCCTGGTGCTGATGTTGGCAGCAGCCGCGATGCGCAGGTGCAGCATGGCACAGACCTAGCAGGGTGGTGGCATGAAGTAGCGCGGCGGAGTTGGCCTGCTCTGGTGCAGGCGTGGCTGTGCGTGTGCTTCCCAGCTCCAACTAGATCTGGGAGCGGTGTTCACAGCTGTGGAGGTGACAAATCAAGCAATTCGGGTTTCCTTGTTGGCAAGGAGCAAGGTTGGAGCAGAGCCTCGGTTCAGAGTGGAAGTCAGAGTGGCACCCACTTTCTCTATTGGGTGCCTAATTTGGTCGCTTTGGCGGCAGAGGCGATGATCCATTTGGGGGTGTGGCCTTTGGCCGGCATGTAAGGTGGAGCAGCGGATCTCTTTGGTGTAGGTCTCAGATACTTGGGTGGCAGAGCCATCGATCAGTCTGGTGCGGACTCGGCATGTGGAGGCTGCAGCGGAGGTTGGTGGATCTGGTAGAGGAGTGGGTGTAGGCTCACGAGCTAGATCTTTGCGCAAACCTTGTCTCCCTCTCCGGTGGTGGCCGGAACCAACGACATCGATGCCCTAACGTCGTTCCTTTTTGGAGTCGACATTTGAGGTGAAGCTCTCCTCCCCCACCTGAGTAAACTTCGGGGAGACCCTAGATCCTCGCGATCAGACGATGGCAACATTTTGGTGTCGCTTCTTCCTCTTGAAGGCTGCGTCCTTGAGTCGTGCTTTTACCAGAGTGACAAGCGAAAGAAGATGGTGACGGTGGACGATGCCAAGAATTCCATCGTCGTTTAGGCAGGGGCACGACCTCGGGGTCCGTGTGGGGTTCGAATTAGCGGCTCTTTTCGTTGATGTCATGTTTTGTTGCTCGGGTGACCTATGGATCGGTTTGGTGCCCAGCCTCGGGGTTGGCGTGTGTCTGTGTTGTTTAGGTTGTAGCCGAAGCGGCGTCTCTGTATTCCCCCTCTTGTTTCTTGAGCGACAGAGTCGTCCGCTCGGCGGGTCTATGGCCTCGGGGCTGGGTGGATGCATGAGCAGCGACTCCGTTGTAGTAGGGTGTCGTCTCGGTCCAATGGAAGGTAGAGCCGGCGGCTCGGTTGGTGGGTGGTCTTGGGACCGGCGTGTGGGTCGTAGATGTACTGATTTTAGCCCGGTTTGTCGTAATTCACTAGACAGCTCTCTTCTTCTTTATTAATGAAAGGGAAAAACTTTTGCCTCACGTTTTAGAAATATACAGCAGCTTGGTATTTAATCCGCCACACACTGTCACAATAGATCATCACTAAAGTTATTCCTCGACCCGAGCAGCTGAACCCACCAAATTATATTTTATATGTGTATATTTGGACAAACTTCACCAAAATTTGAAGATTTTGCATGCATTGACCTCATAACAGTTTACTTATGGCACCACGCTTAGTGTTTGACCACTTTTGCTGCTCGAGACTGTGTCGCCAACCACGAGGGAAAGCTACCACGACCAAACGAGATCCATGGTGAAGGTTGCGACCGAGAAAAATGGGTCGAGGGGGATTGCTCCTGAGAGGACTAGGACACATATTCAGCTCTTGTTTGATTCAAAGGATTTGTAAAACATGGAAACATGAAAAATGCAGAATGGAATTACATGGCACTTGAAATCGTACAGGAGTGAAAAATGTACGACTCGGTAAAATAAGCTGTTTGATTGCACCTCAGGAAAAGCACAGGAATTTTTTAGAAATCCTATAGGATTGTAGTGTAGGAAAGCAATGCCAAGGAATTTTGTAGGATTCGTTCCTTTGAAACAAAGGGACTCTATAGGAAAACTTCCTACTGAATTCCTTTGAAACAAAGGGACTCTTTAGGAAAACTTCCTACAGAATTCCTTTGAACGAAATATGCCCTCAAGGAGTTTTCTTCCCTAGGATGCATTATGCGGGTCATAGCATATAGGAGTACACTCAGATTTTGAGCGTATAGCCCATCAACTAAAACGGATTTGAATCATCCTATTGCATACAATTCGATCAAATTTACCTAATTTGACAAATGCTTGTTTCAATCATGCAGGATTTAACATTAGTTGTTCCATGTGATTGTATATGGGACTATAAGATCAACTCGACAAGTACCTTACATTCTTACTCGCATTAGGGAAAATATGGAAGATGGGCTACTCATGTTGAATGTTGCTGGACCTGGCTGCCTGGGTATGCTTTCGTATTATTCTACATAGTTCTTTATTGCCTTTCTTTTTTCCTTCCTTTATGTTATTCATTGTTTTATTTTCATGTTTATATTCCTCTCTTCTTCATTTGTTTTACTGTTTGTTTGTAGTCTCACTTCAAATTTTTAATTGCATATTTCATTGTTCGTTTCGCTCATCCATTATTAATTTTCTATTTTTCTTTATCTTATATTTCCCAAAGTTCTTTTGTGCACTTCGTTTTCTATTTCTATATTTTCATTTTTGTACCAATACATAATCTATTAGTTTATTTTATAAAATATTTAGGATATAAATTACTCCCTCCGTTCCAAAATATAAGGCGCCTAAGGATTAGTTAAAAAACAAATCTTACTAACTTTGACCAAGTATTTTGAAAAAAATATCTACATCTACAATATTCAATGGATACATTAAGAAAATATACTCTATGGTGAATCTATTGATACTATTTTAGTATTGTAAATGTTTATTTTTTCTGTATAATCTTGGTCAAATTTAGAAACTGTTGACTTTTGACTAATCTTTAGATGCCTTATATTCTAGGACGGAGGAAGCATATAATAGTCATATAGATTTTATTGTTCTTTTTTGAAGAAAGACAATTCATTAACAATACTAAGTTTGTCATCTTTGTCCATGGAATAAGTAACATTTTCAACAAGTGAATATTTTCACAAATACAATAGAGTTTATAGATGGCAAAACATATTGATTTAAAATCTGTATAAAACTTTGTAATTCATCGAAGAAATTTTTAGAAGGTGCATACACAATTTTTCCAACATATATGGACATTTCCTCATGGAAGTTGAAAGATACATTTTATGACCTTTTCCATACGGCACATTACTAAACACCAAGAAGATTTTTAGATGTGACACGAACAATTTTTCTAAATTATTTATTTTTTCATGCACCAACATTTCCATAAATAGTGAAACATACGTGTGAACATCTTATTTGACATGTGTGACAATTAAACAATGCGGATAGTTTTAAAGCAGTGAAACACATTTTACCAAAATACTTGAAAGCATTCAAATATATGAATTTGAATTATATTATGAAGGGTGTGCAGTAATTCACTAATTCTCTCATATATGAAATGTTGCAGTTTCACTGTGTGGCCCGGTTATCCCTTCTTGACGGCCTAGTTTCCCTCGTGTATTATTACCATACAGCTTAACGTTGAGTTATTGATACCTCAAGGCTCCAGCCAACCACAACAGATTTTTTCCCAAGGATTGACAGTGGATATGTAAGTATGATGGAAGAAAATACTACCTTGCTAGTTTCTTGCATTTTCCTATATTCAATCTAGCATGGAAATCGATACACTTCAATGGTGTGGGAGCCCGGTTTCCACTTGATCAACCCAAATTTGATATTTAGGTTTGTAATATTGAACCTTCTTTACTCAAAATACATATGGGTGTGTGCATGTGTTGTGTCCATGTGTCGCATGGACCCATCTTGCAATGTCAAAGAAATATACATAAAAGAATGTGCCAATAATAATACATTTACTCTAAATTAAAGATGCATGGAGTTTAATTAACTACCTGTTTCTTGAGCAATGACCAGGCATCCTCTTCCCCTAATTTGTCGACGTGGTGGTAGGGAAGAACAGCTTGCATCCCCCGGGCAACTCTTTCATCTCTAGTAGTGACAAGTATCCGGCTACCTCGAGCGACAGCCATTTCCAAGGGCCTTTCAAGCACACCACCCCATGCTCCGTGGCTCCATACATCATCCATGACCAGGAATAGCTTCTTCCCGGTCAAGGCACTAGTAAGGATTCGCTGAAGCACAACCAATACCTTTTCACCACCATGTTTGCCCCCCGCGAGTGTGATGATTGTCCTAAGCATCTCGACCTTGTTGAAGTCCTTGTTGATGCTTAACCATATTGTCTTGTCAAACTTGGCAATAATGGTTTCATCACTGAAGACCTTCTGAGCAAGAGTACTTTTACCAATCCCACCAACGCCAACAATGGAAACCACCATGATGTTGGTATTGCCCTCTTTTTCACTCAACATGATGTCAACCAACATTTTTGTGTCTTCTTTAATTTTTTCCCCGACTAAACCTGAACGGTCAAATTCCCTTGATATCTCCTGGCTGGGATTTCCAAAACGAGAGGTGTGCACCTTGCTGCTACGTTCCATCTCATAGGAACCAAGATTGATGAAGCTGAAAGGAGTGCTGCGCTCCTTGATGATGTCAAGCCTCTGGTTGAGTGCCTTGATGCGGCTAACAATTACATGGGCATGAAGGGAACTCCGTAAGCAAAAGACCAAGGGGTTGAAGCACCCCACATCTGCAGTGGATGGACTGCTCTCCATGGCTTTGAGTTGGCAAAGGTCGAGGATGTCGGCAGCTTCGTACATGGCACGCTTGAGCTCTCCCACCCATTCTTGCACGCTCTTATCGGTGATGTTTCTCTTATCAGCATCAGCGAGGAAGCTCTTGAGGTCCCCAAGCTTGACGTCCATCTTGTGAATCTCATCTCCGACTCCAAGCAGCATGTGCGCCTCTTCTCTCGACATCTCCTTCAACATGTTTTGCACGTAGGATGCAAAGGCATCCAGGACCATCGCCATTTTGTCTGCGGTTTTCTGTAACAAAAATAAACCCTGTATCATCTCACCGCTCATTCTAGCTAAGTATAACCATCAAAAAGAAAGGGCATCACTGGAATGTGGTGACATGCATGAGAAACAACAACAAATATGACGTAGATGCAGGCAAGGGGATCTGAGGATCCAAATTTACCTTCAAGATAGATGGATGTTGGTCCTGCTCCTGGAGCAACTCGTACTTGTGAAGGGCTAATAAGGACGAGGCACTGTAGGTATATATAAACCAAATGAATTCTCTAACTGTATCATTTACAAGATTAATTAAATGCAACTTGTATGCACTGTCTCTGGCACCACCCATATATGTTGGTAGTCTTGCTTAGTCTTTATAGATATATACTAACCCGGAGATTTGTCAACTGATCCATCCACATGCTATTTCTACAAATGATGCCACATTTAAACTCAACGAATAAATTAGTAGTGCCAGATCAATCAGAAAAGTCATATGTGTGATGTGTCCAGGATGTGCGTGCAGTGATGCATGCTGTGTTGAGCCTTGTTCAAGTTGGCCTTGTTAATTAGGATGTGATCGACAGCAAAATGACAAAAGAAGATGGGCTGAACTAGCTTTAATCAAGTATACTTCATCAGGGAAAGCACGACGCAGGCATGAATCATTCATCAGGTCAATCTGTTATTGGCAGGCAACTAGCTGGTCAACTGTATAGCTGATGCCACCTGTAATATTAAGAAGCCAACAGTCACCATCCATTTGGTAGAGGCATACTTTGAAGTGATTGGGATGATGAAGCCTTTTTTCTTCCTTTGCGGGGTGCTGAAGCCTTCAACAGAATAAATCATGAAGTGTAATTTATTACTACTCTTAGCTGTACCTAGATACAGTATGACTTTTTCTTAACCCCATCAGCAACCGAAAGCCTCATCTTTTGAAATCTTTCTGGAGCTTTTTATATTCATTTCCTAAAAATAAAAGGCTCTGGGTGAAGCCTTTGCCGTGCGCCCACAAGAAAGCAGACGGCAAAGAGTCTCTTGGCCCCTTTGCCGTGCGTCCGCCGCACAGGGTAAACAACCTTCTTCCCGAAGTGAACGGAAGATGAGCTGAACTAGCTTTAATCAAGTACAAATCATCAAGGCATGCACCACCAAGGCATGAAGCAATCACCAGATCGATATGTTATTACCAGGCAGCTAGCTGGTTAACTGTATAGCTGATGCCACCTGTAATATTAAGAAGCCAGCAGTCACCATCCAGTTGGTAGAGACATACAGGGATGTTGAAGCCTTCAACAGAATAAATCGTGAAGTGTAGTTATTAATACTCCTAGATATATTCTTTGATTTGTATGAATTTTTCCTAACCCCGTCAGCAACTTGAAAGGCTCATCTTGTGAAGTCTTCCTAAAGTTTTTTATTTCCATTTCCTAAAATGTCAAACAGGCTTCATTAACTTACGGGCACACAAATGTCAAACGCGCTTCATTAACAACTTTACGAGATCTATTCCTGGGTATCCGTCAGCATATGCTAGTCTACTCATATTTGCTGAACTTGTCTTTTTTCTCTTGCTTATAATACGAACCTTTTATGCCCCCCTTACTTAGGCCTGACCCCATCCAAGTTTTATTTGTTTCCTTTCTTGACATATGCCTCAGTCGCTGCTACTAAGGGCATGTTGGGTTCAGTCGTTCAGAGGATGTCCCTGGATGGGGATCGAAATGAGTTCTGCGTGACAATTGCTGCTCATGCTCAGTGTTGCATTCTACCAACAGTGAATTTGGGGGTACTTATAAATATGGGGAAAGAATAAAATGCAAAACCACACACTAACTGAATTAGGCTGACACTTTCAATAATGACCAAACACAGCAAATACGTACAGATGTAACAGATATACCAAAACAATTGCAGAGATTCCGAACTAGCAAAATTAGGGATCAGATGGTAAATGGAACGAACGGAATGTGGATGGAGCCGGATGTGGTCTTACCCGGCGACGCAGCAGAACTGCTAAGGTGTTGCCATGGACAGATGGTGGTGGCTGAGGCCTGAGGAGCAGATGGCAGCGGCGTTGCTAGGATTTCCGGTAGTATTCCCCAATCCCGGAGCTCTGCCAGTTTCTGACGCCAGCATTGTAGACCGCCTGCCTGGACCCCTCGAAGCGATGTCAGCCGGTCAAGAATGGAGAAGACGGCCGCGCTGCCCTGCCTGTTCGGTGGACAGCGCCACCACCTCCATCCGCTCCACAGCGGCGCCACAGCTTGCGAACCCTCCGGTTGCTGTGATGCGGCGCCCGCGCACATACATCCCATTCGACCAGAGTCGCTCCGACCTCCGACGGCGCCGCCCTCGACTTCCGGCGGTCGTCGGACCCGCAGAGGGCAAGTCCAGGCCACGGCCGCTTCAGGCCGGCTGGCCCGGCCAAAATAACAGTTATACCTCCGTTTGGGATTATAAGTCAAGACGGATAAGAGGTCATTAATTTGAACAAGATAATATAAATATTATAGCATAAAAATTATACCATTAGATACTTTAGAGGTTATATTTAAAAGGTATAATTTTTGTGATATATAAGTTATATTTTATTGGTCAAATTAACAACCTAAGTATGCGCGTAGGACCTATAATCCCGAACAGAGGGAGTATCCAACAACTCATTCGCCTGCAACTTCTCGAACATGCTCTCAGAAAAAGAAAAAAAAGGGCCGTGCTAGGACGTCCCCGGGATAGATTCATGGGATCCCCTTGTCCGGAGCCGTTCGATCGAGACCACCCGAACTGTCCGGTCTCGCCTGTAGTACCACTCTGTCCCGCTTTTGCTGCACGTTAGCAAATAACGGTTTGTTGTAGCAAAGCTAACAAACAGAACAGATCGTGGGCAGGTCGTGAGGAGGGCGTCGTTGTGAGAACGATGGAGGGCGACCGCGGCGTCGATCTCCTCTCGCTATACCTTTTGTAGCATGTTTGTACAACTATTGTAGCATAATGTAACGCCTGATGTAGCACCACTCTAACAGTCATCAACAACAATTTTTGCAGCTACAGCATTGAAAAACAGGGGCTAGAGTTCTATACGAGGAATATCTTTGCAAAGTTTTAGAAAATGATTGAGAGGTCAACAAGGTTTTATCCGGTGTAGATAGAGGGTGAAGGCATATGTTGTGATCTCATTTTAAATCCCGGTTATGGTGTCAAAACCTATCATGTGCAAGTTGTGTTTGATGATGAGTGCTACAAGCGCGGATGCAACACATTTGAGATGTGTGGCCCCGGCTGGCCCGACCCAAATTAACATGAAAAAAAAGCCTTCCTTCTTCGATTGGAATTCATAGACAGTCAGTAATATTATAACAGAGAACGTTCCATCATTGTCACCGTCTCACTGATCAATTTATTTTGGCCGATCCTCTGGATTGAGTGAGTTATCACAATCCACAAACAGGGCATGCTACTGCTAAACAACTACTCCCTCCGATCCCAAAATAGACACTATTTAGTATATAGATTCATCCAAATTTCAACAAATCTCAGACATCAGCTTACATCATGAAAAACAGTTGCATTTAACACTGTCGTTTTTCAACACATAAAAGCTTATCACTCATTCATAAAGTACTGATTACACAACACTTGTCTTTGCCAAATAGATGACCAACTTTTTTTTTTACTGAACTTGAACTTATGTTGCAACATCATATTAGTCTCTGGCTCCATTGCGTGGGCCATTCAAAGGTTCCAACCAGCAGGATGAAGGCCTCCCTTTCACCTGATCAAACAAAGGTCTTAACTGTATCAGATACACAAACATACGACAAGGTTTATCAAAAAAAAAGGTTTAACATGTCAAGAATTTTCATCTCCATGCATATCATAGCTGCTAACTTATTAACTGGCCATATCATGCCTGCTACGAAATAAACCATTCAAATCAAAAAGACGAACCAACAGGAATGGAGGTAACATCAAGACTATACAAGCAGAAACTGCTAGCAAATGAATCTGGAAGATGATGTACCTAGCGTTGTCTCTCTTCCTCTGCTGTTCCTGTCTGCGCTTCTTGTTCCTTGCTGTTGTCCCCTGAAGCCTGATGAAACTACTTCTGGGTCCTATTATGCATCCACTGGGCCGACTAAAACGATGAATGATGGAATCATCAGCAGGAAATCAATATGAGCAACTACTGGACAGGCCAACCGAACGAACAAACTAAGATGTAGGATTAGTTGTGTTAGCTCACCTCCTGATGCGGACGACATCCTGGTCCAGAAGTACTGCGACAACATATCCCTCGCCCGGACAGCATCCTCATCTGCTAACTGGCGCACTTCCTCACAGTAATTCAGCTCCTCAACGCAACCCATCGCTGCATCATCCTCCATATCTATGACTATGTTATGCACCATGCAGCAGGCATAGATTGCATCAGCTAGAGTCTCCGCATTGACTGGACACGACTTCTGTCCCTTCAGGAATTTCCATGTATCTTGGAACCTTGCCAGCGCCTTCGCCGCGCGAGTTGTGGCTGCAGAGTGTCTCCTATTGAACTCCACCTTGGAGTCTGAGAGCTCTTCTTCCTGGTAAGGTGTGAGTAGCCACGGGAGAAGAGGGTAACCTTCATCACCAATCATGTACTCCCCGACTTCTGATCCATCTGATGCTACCTTCAGCTTGCTGCCATTCAGGCAAACACCCTTCTCACACTCCTTGAAGAGTTCAGCACCCTGCAAAATGCTAGACCAGTCCGTGCTACCTTCCCATTCCAACCAAATGTCCATGAACCGCATCTCTGGATCAACGACGACTCGCATTGATATGCTGTCATTCTTCCCATGGTCACCGGTTGGTCCAGATGGGATATGGGTTGTACATATAACACCGCAACAATTATGCATGTTGTGGATCCTGCCAAACATGGACTTGATCTTATCCATTTTACTGGAGCCTGGCCACCAGTAGTGAGGCATTGCTCCCTCACACACAGCTGCAATGAACTTATAAGTTACCAATTTGATGGTCGACTCATTCACACCAATAGAGGATGCTAAGGTCTCTGATGGCTCACTGGAGTACAACCTTCTCAGAGCAACGGCTACTCGATCTTCTAAACACAGCACCCTCCCGTCAATAAACGTGCAGTTGTTCATATCTTCCATTGACAGCCGAAACACCAAGCTGCAGATGTAGTTAAAGGTTTTTCTTGTCATTTTGAAGACAGACTCAAATCTTTGCACGTCCTCAAAAGAAGACAAGATTCCTGTAAGAGTAGAAAGCTGTAAAGTGGTTACACAATCCATAACTAGCAAGGCATGAGCTTCACTCTGACGGTATCAAAATAGACTATTTATTTAAGATGTAGGACCAGAGTTATGTTAGTTCACCTCCTGATTCTGATGACCTGCTGGTCAAGAAGTATTGTGAAAGCATATCCCTTGCCCTGACAGCAT
This sequence comes from Avena longiglumis, assembly GCA_030063025.1. NCBI lineage: Eukaryota > Viridiplantae > Streptophyta > Magnoliopsida > Poales > Poaceae > Avena > Avena longiglumis. Next base: position 21,074,372 of record CP125978.1, on the reverse strand, counting down.
CCTCATTTGCAACCTGGCGCACTTCCTGACAGTACTTCCCCTCCTCGAGGCTCGGCATGGCTGCATCATCCTCCATATCTATGATTATATTATGCAACATGCAGCAGGCATAGATTGCGTATACTAGAGTTTGTTGATTGATCGGTTTCTCTTCCTGTATGTACTTCCATGTGTCTCTGAGCCTTGCCAGCGCCTTCAGCGCACAGGTTGTTGCTATGGAGTGTCTCCTATTGAACTCCGCCTTGGAGTATGAGAGGCTTTCTTCCTGGTAAGGCGTGAGTAGCCAAGGGAGAAGGGGGTATCCTGCATCACCAATTATGTATTCCCCGACTTCTGATCCATCTGATGCTACCTTTAGCTTGCTCCCATTCAGCCAAGCACCCTTGTTGCACTCCTTGAAGACATCACTGAAATGCAAAAGGTTTAACTGGTTTGCGCTAGCTGCCGGTACCAACAAAATGTTCATGAACCTCATCTTTGCATCAACGATGATTTGCATTAGAATGTTGTCCTTCTTCTCATGGTCACACTTGAGTCCAAATGGATCCTTCTCATCGTCACACTTGGGTCCAAATGGGATGTTAGTTGTACATATAATACCACAACAATTATGCATATTGTGGATCTTGTCAAACAAGGATTTTGTATTATCAATTTTACTGAAGTCTCCCCAATTCCATGGGTTACCTGTTCCCTCGAACAAAGCATCACAGAACCTCTTAGTTACCAAATAGACGGTTAACTCATTCACGCCAAGAGTATATCCTAAGGCCCAGGCCGGCCCTCTAGAATTCAACCTTCTGAGAGCAACGGCTACTTCATCTTGTAAAGACAATACCCTCCCGTCAACAAAAGTGTGGATGTCCATATCATTCATCAATGGACCCTTCACCAAGTTGCAAATGTAGCTAAAAGTTTTTCTTGTCATTTTGAAGGCAGACTCAAATCTTTGTGCGTCCTCAAAAGAAGATAAGGTCCCTGCATGAGAAGAACATGGTAAAGTGGTTATACAATCCATAACTTGCAAGGTAAGAGTCTCAGTGTGACGATGCTGAAATAGTGAGATCAATGAATCGCCTATGAGCTTTAGTTGTAGATATTATTCTTCATTTCTAATTACAAGGTTATCCAGTGAGAACAACACATTTAGCAACATGAGTGGAGCCATGAAAAATGATTAAATAGATAGTTGTCTAAATTGTTCATGAAAAAAGCTAGTCATATCTTCTTCTTTTAGCCATACAGAAAAAGCTAGTCAGACGAAAGGGCAGAGTCTAGAAAAATGTCAGACAAAAGACAAACAGCAAGACTACGACTAAACTACCAAGGGTTACCTAATAGCTACACAACGTGGTAAGAACCTTAGCGCTATCTGCCACTGGTCAATTTCTTGGGAGATGCAGCGAACGATAGATTAAATGGTAGCGGCCTTTTTGTTCAAGATTCTGTTATGTCACTCCTTCCAAATCTTGCAAGTGACCAAAGTTATCAAGCTAGTCACATGACCAAAGATCGTACTCAAAGGGAATGAGAATGTTTTTGTGGTTCTACTCTGAAAGATCGTACTCAAAGATGAATTAGAATGTTGTGAATCTAATTATAATCCAACATATGGATGAAATGTAGAAAACAAAGGCAATAAACCACATAAAAACATACAAATTAAGATGAACGAGGACCATTAATTTACCTCTGGACATGAAAGTGCGGCTAACATTTGTCTCCAAGTTGTAGGGGTTAGCTGTGTACAATACATACCATTTCCTTGGATTATCTCCTTCCTGTGCATATGCCTTGACATGCTCAACGTGGCTGAACTTCTCCCACTCAGGTCCAGATTGCCCTGCGGCTATTGAAGTGAGCAACGCCAGGCTGACGTATAACTCCAAATGTGTTGGTTTTATACCTCCCATGTACTCTGGGAGTGTCTCCATGGCTTCATCTACCATAAAGATCCTCTGCAGTGCAGGAACACCCTCCACTACCTTCAGCTTTGGACAGGTGGATATGGTAAGCTTTTGCAGTCTGGGGAGGTTAGTGATCCTCTCCAGGTCAAGGTCTAAAAGAACAAACAACTCAACCAGAAAACCAAAGTTCTCTAGGGAGACGAGACCCTGGACATGTTGTGTGCATAATACATTCAAAGTCCTTACTTGGGAGGCAAGGCCAGGAGGAACACGCCTCAATTTGCAGTTCTTTAGCATAAGCTTCTGCAAGACAGGAAAGGCCTGCACATTCTCCTCCCACACCCACTCCTCCCATTCTACCATTCCTATAAAGGCCATCTCCCGCAATCTCGGAAATGCGGCCACTACTGAGAAAGGATTCTGGTGATGGTAGGACTGTACGAATTCAGGTCCAATACGCTTGATGGCTGGAGCACGCTGGATCTGAATCAGCTCCAAAGACGGGAGCTGACACAAGCCATCAGGAAGTTGTGTGCAGCAAGCCAGGTCTCCCATCAACAAATTCTTCAAGCTCCTTAGAGGCACAACTGATGATGACATCATCCACCTCGGGAGCCGTCGGCCAAAATATCCATTGATGGCAAGAAGATCTAACTTGGGTGGAGGGCATAGGTCATCAAATACCTTCTCAATTTGTTGTTTCTCTTCCACGGAGATCATATCTTCTTCCATCAGCCCATCAGCTCCCAATTTACTACCACATGATAAGAATAGGTCAGTAAGATGCACCTTCTCACCAAGCTTAGCTTTTGCTGCGTACGAGGAAGAAGATACATTCTCCAGTCCCTGTAATCCAAGATACTTGAGGCGATAGAGAGGACCCAACTCTTCCAAACTACACCAATCACCCTCTACATGGGCAGGAAACCCACGTACTATCACCAGATTTGCTAGAGCACGGAACCCCTTGGGAATGTCCATTATACTTGTTTGACAGAAGTCAAGATACCTTAGCTGCCCTAAGTTTACAATGCTATCTGGAAGTTTCACGAATTCTTCGCATCCACTAAGGCTAATGCGCTGCAAGAATTTCATCTTTCCAATGCTATCTGGCAGACTAGATATATCAGAGTTATGTATCGACAAGTACCTCAGGTGCTTGAGCTCATGCAAAGTTTCAACTAATGCAGTAACATGTGGAGAGTCTATATGTAAAGTTCGTAGGCATGGAAAATGAACCAATGAATCACCAGGCTTGATATTTATTTGGCCAACTGATATTAGTGTTCTCAGTGCCTCCTGTGCTTGTAAAGAAGTCCAATCTAATCCATCTGAATCTGATTCTTTGCTTTCTAGAGATACCCGAATAAATTTATGTGCACTGAGTTTATTAACATTACTAGTTTCTCCATTGACTGCTAGTGCCTCATCTCTTGCCACAAATTGAGCAAATGAGCGAATGACATCATGCATCTTGCAGAGCCTTTGATCAATGTACACTAAATCTGGCTCTATAAGGTTTCTCACTATCAGCTCCTTATAGTACTTCCTTCCTAATTCTTCCCAAGTCACCTGAGGTTCCATTAATAAATCCTTCACTGATCCATATGCCAATTATATCATCTCTATAAAACAATGTAGTTTTAGGGAGAATGGAGTAGCATAGAAAGCATTGTTTAATGCAAGAAGGTAAATCTTCATAGCTTAAATATACTGCATGGTTTAGCTCTTCGGGTATTTCACATGTTGACCATATTGAATCATCCAAGACCATCTCCCAGTCACGCTTCTGATTGTCCTTCTGACATAAGAGTCCTCCCATTACTTTGACAGCAAGAGGCAAACCATCACATTTTGCTACAATTTGTAATCCAATATCCTTGAGCATATCAATCTCACATCCATCTGTGTCACTTGAGAGAATCTATACAAAGTTTAAAGAAATCAATCAGTAAGGGGTGGTATGTCATAAAAGAAAAATAATTCTTGTTAGCAACTAGTGTCAATTCAGTTTCTTTATAGTAAGCTTGATAAAAGAACTAATGAAAGATTCAATGTACCATCCAAACTGAATTGTTAAGTGAATCAATCCATAACCAGGACATTGCTGTCAATCATGATATGTAGTTACTAGTAGTAATAATGTAGGTGCCATGAACACAATAATCAGATTGATAACAAATTGGAGGATTACAAAATATATGATAGCTATTTAGAGTCTTCTAAAACTATGCATGGTGTGATGTGCTCATTAGAGAAAATTGAACAATATTTGATTTAGATGGTTGATGGCTACTTAGACCAGATCTTTCAGGTCCACAAAAGCTCAGGCTTTTATTTTACTTGTAATTAACCAGGATACCTAGCACGTGAAATAATTTGTTCTAGAGCAATATCTAGTCCTATGGACGCATTTTTGTTGCAGGTTAGAGGGGCTTTTGTTCTAGCTGACCAGCTTTTTAATTCACCTTTTTTTAACTAACATCAAAATTTATTTCATGGCGGGCACATTCTGACCCATCCAATAGGAATTTTTCTTTGTAGACTTGTAGTTGACTACTTCTTTTGTTCTAACATATACAAGTAAATGCTATGTAGCGAGCAATTTTCCATTCTGTAATATGGGAATTTCCAATACACGATGAAAAATGTTGTTCGCACATTGGAAATAATGCTTGTTAAATATCTTTGTGTTCCAACATACCTTCTCATTCATTTCTTATGCCAAGTGTTATTGTTGCATTACTTTATGTTAAATTAACATAATTCTTTTATTACATCAATAACAACGTTTTGTTCTAACTCACTAATATATTTTACTCCGTATTATTTTTGAAAAATATCTACAATGAGCAACAGTTTGTTTCATGAACACACATGTGTTCCAGAGTAAGGTTATTTCTTAAGGACTAGATTTTTATTCTCACGTAGAACTGGAAAATATCGCGCAGAAGTTATGTTCGATTAGTACATTATTTTGTTCCACGAGAACTTCTAATTTGTTCATTTCCCCCATCCTTATCATATACTAATAAGTCACTGTTTTCAATATATCAACGTAATAACAATTGTCTTTATTTTCAAACTACATGGATTTTTCTCCTGATGTTTAGTTGTTCATCTTTTGCCTTTTTTCCAAGAAAACCCCGCAAATTTACTGCATAACATTTAATTAAGACCAAATCCATGGATATTTAAGATTGACAAATTCGCCATATGTGACTCACTGACTAAAAGGATTATCGGCATGTAGTGAGGCACACAAGATATCTAACTTGAGATTTGATCCCTGCTGGGCCAACCTGGATTTGATGCCACGTGGACTGGAGGTATAACCATCTCCACTAGCCACGCGTTCTCATTTGTTGTTTCCTTAGTAACACCGCTTTGTTTTTTGCTTATTGGCTACAAACATCTAGTTTGTTTGGTAGCACATTGTGTTTGCGTTAGGTCATCGATCTCAATTCTGCAAGTAGGCAAATCAAAACTTCTGCAGGCAGACCTCCCAAGTCGCTACTACTATCGGACGAGAGGTAACCCAAGCCGCCACCGTCGGCCTCGCCAACCTCGTCCTCTCCCCTCGCCGCCGCCGGGGCTTGTCTATCCTCTCGACCGTGGAGTGTGGCAAAGGGCGCGTAACTTCGGTGAAATATCGGCGTTAGATGGCTCAGTTCAGGCGGGGGCGCCGGTTTGGGCTAGCCGTCGAGGCGCGGCGGTGATAGGCGTGTGACAGTGTGGCGGTCGGAAATCCTTCTCTGGCATGTGGTGGTTTCCGGCGGCAGCCTTCTGTAGGGATGACGCGTGCGAGGTTGTTGTGGCAGCAGAGGTAGTTGTTTGTCGCTGGTTGGAGCAAGGCGGAGGAAGCGGCGAAGGTGTGTGGCAACAAGTAGTGCGACTCAATGAGAGTACATCACGGCGGTCGAGGAAGTGGCCAGGAGGAGCTTGGCTAGCGCGATGCGTGGGCCATTTCTCTGTCGCGCGGTGTGTAGGAAGTTATGGCACTGACATTGGCAGCAGCTGTGATGCGTAGGTGCGGCACGCTCGGCGTGGCACAAACCGAGCGGAGTGGTGGCGCATCTCGACGCAATGGAGATCCTACGTTGAGGTTTCTGATGGTCTTGCGACTCGCCATGGTGTTTGTTCTGGTGCAGACGTGGCTGGGGTTGTGCTTCCTGGGTGTTCATGGCAGTGGAGGTGCCATCAAGTGATTCAAATTTCGTCATCGGCAAGGAGCAAGGGAGAAGCATGGCTTCAAGGTCGCCGTGGAAAAGTCAGAGTGGCGGCTCTTTCTTCTGTTGGTTGTCAACTTTGATTGCTTGGGTGGCAGCCACAACGATCCATTTGGGGGTCTGGCATCAGGGCCAGCGTGGAAGGCGGGGTGGCGGCCCTCTGTGGTGCGGGTTTTGGCGACTTGGGTGGTGGGGCCATCGACCAGCCTATGGCGCAGCCTTGTGCTCGGCATGTGGAGGTTGATGGGTCAAGTGGAGCGGGGTCGAGTTCTGCGATCTCCGGTGGTGGCCAAAACCAACGACGTTGACGCCCTTGGGCGTTATAGCCAAAGTGGCGACTCCGGATTCCATGTAATGCAGGGTGTCTACTCTGGATGCTTGAGAAACGGGTGTGTGGCCCTAGGGCTGGTGTGGGTGTCGGAGCGGCGGCTCCAATGTAATAGGATGTCGACTTCGTTCACATTGGCGACGAATCTGACGGCTCAATTGGTGCGCGTTCTTTGGACCAGCGTGTGTGCCTCTCACATGTAGTGGTTTTCACCTGATTTTGCGTAATTAACCGAACAACTATCTTCTTAATCAATGGAACAGGCAAGGCTTTTTCCTTGCTTTTTCTAAATAGCAGCTCAGTATTTCATCCTCCATACAGTGCCACAACAGATCTCACTGATGTTATTCCATGATCCTAGCACTATCATCATGTCTGGCCCCACAATATTTTCCAAATTATAACTTTATATATGTGTATTTGACAAACTTTAACCAATTTTTAAGATTTCGCATTGCATTGACCTCATAACACTTTAGTTATGGCACGGCGCATAGTGTTTGACCCCCTTTTTTGCTGCTCCGACCGACCATAAGGGAAGGCTATCATAATCAAAGGAGATCCATGGTGGTGGTTGCTACCGAGGAAAACGGGTCGAGGGGGATTGCACCTAAGACGACTAGGACACAACTAGGACATAGGTTTAAGAACTTTTCTTCCCTAGGACGCGTCTACATAAGCGTGCCAAGCATGCCGTAGTTATATAAAAGTACACTCAAATCTCGAACGGAATGGTCCGTCAACTAAAATGGATCTAGACATCTCATTACATGTATCCGACAAAAGTTAACTAATTTGGGAAATGCTTTTTGCAACCATGCACGATTTAACATTAGTTTTTCCCGTGTAATCGTATAAGAGACTCTAAGAGCAACTGGACAAGTACCTTATACTTTTACGAGCTTTAGCGAGAATTTGGACAATGGACTAGGCCTATTGAATGTTGTTGGAGCTGACTGCCACGACATGCTTCCATATTATTCTACCTAGTTCTCTTTTACTTTTTTTGTTATTCATTGTTTTATTTTCATTTTTATATTCCAATGTTATCTTATTTTCTTCTTCATTTGTTTTTCTGTTATTTTGTATTCTCACTTCAATTTTTCGATTGCTTATTTTCATGTTCTTTTCCCTAAACCAATATGTTAATTTTCTATTTTTTTACTTATTTTATATTTCCCAAAATGTTTACTTTTTTGCGTTTAATTTTCTATTTCTCCCTTTTTCTTGTTTACCAATGCATAACCTATTGGTTTATTATTCAGGCTATAGTTTTTATAATAGTCGTAAAAATGTATTGTTCTTTTTAGGGAAAGACAATCAGCATTCAACAAAACTAAGTTTATCATCTTTGTTCACAAAATACGTGACATTTTCAACAAGAGAATTTTTTCTCAAATACATGAAGAGATTTCATAGATGGCAAAACATATTGATTTAAAATTCGTAGAGAACTTTCTAATTCATTGAAGAAATTTGTAGAAGGTGCATACAAAATTTAGCCGACATATATATATATATATATATATATATATATATATATATATATATATATATATATAGGGTGGTGCTATTTAACACCCAGAGTGTAGAATAAGTATTCTACACCCACCCTCTATCTTTAGAACCGTGTATTATTTTTACGTTACGTAAATTTTGTATTATTTTATAAGTCAAGAAGAACGTAATAAAATTTAGAAATGACATAATTTTTTTTGTTTACATGCCATAAAAAATTGATGTAAAATACATATTTTTGGTGTTTTTTACACTATAATGACTTATAAACTTTATTTTTATGTCAATTTTTTTGGTTGTGGTGAATATACGAACATAATTATTGGTATACAAAACATAATTTTTTCAATGTAACAACGTAAAAATATGTTGGGTGCAAAATAACTATTCTGCACCCTGGGTGCTGAATAGGGTTTCTCTCTCTCTCTCTCTCTCTCTCTATATATATATATATATATATATATATTTCCTCATGGAAGTTGAAAGATATTTTGTATGCCCTTTTCCATAAAGAACATTACTAACCATCAAGAAGATTTTTAGATGTGACACGAACAATGTATCTAGAACACTTTTGTTTTACATGCGTCAACCTTTCCATAAATCGTGTAACATATGTGATAATCTTATTTGACATGCGTGAACAATTAAACTATGTAAACATTTTTAAAGCTATGAAACACATTTTACCAACCTGTGAAACATATTTTACAAAAAAACTTACAAGCATATGAACTTGAATTTTTTGTATGAAGGGTATTTTGCAGTAATTCACTAATTCTCATACATGAAATGTTGCAATTTCCATGTGCGGCCGGCTTGTCCCTTCTTGAGGGCATAGTCTCCCTCCCGTGTTATAATACAGCTTAACGTGGATTTATAGACACCTCTAGGCTCCAACAAAACAAAACTCAATTTTTCCCAAGGATTGATGGTGGATTTGTACGTATGCTAGAAGAACAAGACTACCTTGCTAGTTTCTTGCATTTATACCATATCCCTAAGGAAGGATAAATTCTTTCTAAAGAGTAGCCTGAAGTTACTCCCAGTATACAAATATATTCAATCTAGCACCAAAATCGATACAATTTAGTGGTGTTGGAGCCTGGTTTCCCACTTAACCTATACAAATTTGTCTTTAGGTTCATAATATTGTATCTTATTTACTCAAAATATATATGGGTGTGTGCATGTGCTGTGGCATAAGTGGTGTCCTTGTGTAGTATGGATCCATCTTCCAATATCAAAGAAAAATACATAAAAGAATGTGCCAATGATAATACATTTACTCCTAATTAAAGATGCATGCAGTTTAGGTAAGTACCTGTTTCTTGAGCAATGACCATGCATCCTCCTGATCTAATTTGTCGACGTGGTGGTAGGGAAGAACAGCTTGCATCCCCCGGGCAACTCTTTCATCTCTAGTAGTGACAAGTATCCGGCTACCTGGAGCAACAACATTGGCCAAGGGCCTTTCAAGCACCCCACCCCATGCTCCATGGCTCCATACATCATCCATAACCAGGAATAGCTTCTTCCCAGTCAATGCACTAGTAAGGATTGACTGAAGCACAACCAACACCTTTTCACCACCATGTTCTCCCCCCGCTAGTGTGATGATTGTCCCGAGCATATCAACCTTGTCGAAGTCCTTGTTGATGCTTAACCATATCGCCTTGTCAAACTTGGCATTCATGGTTTCGTCATTGAAGACCTTCGGGCAAGAGTAGTCTTACCAATCCCACCAACGCCAACAATGGCAACCACCATGATGTTAGTATTGCCCTCTTTTTCACTCAACATGATGTCAACCAACCTTTTTGTGTCTTCTTTGATCTTATCCCCGACAACACCTGAGCGGTCAAACTCCCCTAATGTCTCATGGCTGGGATTTCCAAAACGAGAGGTGTGCACCTTGGTGCTATGTTCCAGCTCATAGGAACCAGTATTGGTGAAGCTGAAAGGAGTGCTGCGCTCCTTGATGATGTCAAGCCTCTGGTTGAGTGCCTTAATGCGGCTACCAATTACATGGGCATGAAGGGGACTCCGCAAGCAAAAGAGCAAGGGGTTGAAGCACCCCACATCTGCAGTGGATGGACTGCACTCCATGGCCTTGAGTTGGCAGAGGTCAAGGATGTCGGCAGCTTCGTAAATGGCCCGATTGAGCTGCCCCACCCATTCTTGCATGTCCTTGTCAGTGATATTTCTCTTATCAGCATCAGCGAGGAAGTTCTTGAGGTCCCCAAGCTTGACGTCCATCTTGTCAATCTCATCTCCGACTCCAAGCAGCATGTGCACCTCTTCTCTCGCCATCTCCGCCAGCATGTTTTGCACATAGGATGCAAAGGCATCCAGCTGGACCATCGCCATTTTGGCTGTGGTTTTCTGTAACAAAGATAAACAACGTATCATCCACCGCTTGTTGTAGCTCAATAGTACCATCAAAAATAAAGAAAAGGAAGCACTGGAATGTGATGACATGTATGAGAACAACAAAAAATACGTGGATGCAAGAAAAAGGCAGTGGAGGGATCCAAATTTACCTTCAAGATAGATGGATGTTAGTCCTGCTCCTGGAGCAACTCGTACTTGTGAAGGGCTAACTAATAAGGACGAGGCACTGTATGTTATATATAAGCCAAATGAATTCTCTAATTGTATCATTTTACAAAATTATATGTTGGTAGTCTTGCTTAGTCTTTATAGCTATATACTAACCCGGACATTTGTAACTGGTCCATCCACATGCTATTTCCACAAATGACGCCACATTTAATCTCAACAAATAAATTAGTAGCGCCAGATCGATCAGAAAAGTCAGTATTGTATCCAGGATGTGCGTGCAGCGATGCATGCCGTGTTAAGCCTTATTCAAGTTGGCCTTGTTAATTCGGATGTGATCGACAGAAAAATGACAACATAAGATGGGCTGAACTAACTTTAATCAAGTAGGCATCATCAGGGCAAGCACAACGCAGCCATGACTCATTCATCAGACCAATCTGCTATTGGCGGGCAGCTAGCTGGTCAACTGTATAGCTGATGCCACCTGTAATATTAAGAAGCCATCAGTCACCATCCAGTTGGTAGTGGCATACTATTCATTCTTCGAGATAGGGATGCTGAAGCCTCTTTTTTCTCTGCGGGATGCTGAAGCCTTCAACAGAATAAATCGTGAAGTGTAACTTATTACTACTCTTAGCTGTATCTAGATACAGTATGACTTTTTCTTAACCCCATCAGCAACCGAAAGCCTCATTTTTTAAGTCTTTCTGAAGCTTTGTATATTCGTTTCCTAAAAATAAAAGGCTCTAGGCGAAGAAAGCAGACGGCAAAGAGTCTCTTGCCGGCTGCATTTGCCGAGAGTATTGGCCCATTTGCCGTGTGTTCACGGCACACGGCAAACAACCTGTTTCCCAAAGTGAACAGAACATTAGCTGAACTAGTTTTAATCAGGTATAACTCATCAGAGCATGCACCACCAAGGCATGAAGCAATCACCAGATCGGTCTGTTATTACCAGGCAGCTAGTTGGTCAACTGTATAGTTGATGCCACCCATAATACTAAGAAGCCAGCAATCACCATCCAGTTGGTAGAGGCATATAGGGATGCTGAAGCCTTCAACAGAATAAATCGTGAAGTGTAGTTTATTAATATTCCTAGCTTTACCTAGATATATTCTTTGATTTGTATGACTTTTTCTTAACCCCATCAGCAACTCGAAAGGCTAATCTTTTGAAGTCTTCCTAAAGCTTTTTATTTCCATTTCCTAAAACTGTAAGAGCTGTTGACAGCTACGAAATATGTTGAAATATATCTGCAGAAATCCTCAAAATTACGGACACACAAATTCCTGGTATCCGTCAGCATATGCTAGTCTACTCATATTTGTTGAACTTGCCGTTCTTGTCTTGCTTATAATATGAACCTTTTCTGCCCCCTCACTTAGGCCTGAGTGCCTGACCCCATCCAAGTTCAAGCTTACTTGTTTTCTTTCTTGGCATATGCGTCAGTCGCTGCTAGTACGGGCATGTTGGGTTTCAGTCGTTCAGAGGATGTCCCTGGATGGCAGGGGCGGAGCCAAGGGGGGGCTAGCAGGGGCTAGACCCCCCCTAACCATCAGCCCCCTATAAATATGTACTACTAATTACCTTACCTAATAACTTAATTATTTTGAGAGGCCCAAGTCTAATGTGTGCATCTAGCTAGGTATTCAATGGAACCTCAAAAAAATAGCCCATCAAGCTACCGTGGAGAGTTAAAAAAAATGAAAACTCTCATGTTTTGTGCGTTAGTTTGTCGGACAGAGTGTCGCTGATTGATCTATTAGCCTAGGGTTCCTTCCTTCTTTCACGATCGAACTGCGTCTCCATCGACGGTCATTGATGTCTTCTAGACGCCATGACCCATGAGACGACGAAGGTCGTGGCCGATGTGGTTCCCGCATGCCGTCCCGGTGCCGACGCTCTTAATCCTACCTTAGTTCTTGTCATGGTTTTACGGCATAAGTCCATGGAGTAGCACACTTAGACCTTAAGGTAGGTATACACAAACTAGTACTAGTAGCCTTTTGTCGTCTCTCATATGGATTACAAGTTTACCACTTGTTAGTTTGGTTAATTGTTTTACTTGCGTATATGATAATGCATTTGTTTACTAGTTGGATGTGTTTCTCTAATCTTCTATGCACATATTATCTTTGGGAGAAAAACTAAATCAATGAAGATTTTTTACAAGCCACTTTTTCTAAATTTAATTTGTAGAAATTTGTTTTTGTGTGGTGGCAAAGCCAAAAATTTAGGGCATGTTTGGTAGATCGGGCGGACCCAGAAATTCCCTTCTCAGATCACGTTTTGTTGTTTGGTAGGTCAGGTTAGCTATGTTGGGCAGTGCCCACCTCATGCGAAAAAAGGCTCTCAGCCTTGCCCACGTGCGAAGCTCAAATCGAGCTTCTCTACTTAGCTTGGCCGAGTCCATCCCGCGCCTGGGGCTCAGCCCGCTAGGGGTCACTGCCCCGCTCCCGTCGCGCATGTCATTTCCTCCGCACGGAAACGCAACCGCCCCAACCTCACTTATCGCGACCAACCTATCCAGACGTCACCGACGAGAGAGCAGGACACACCGGCGAGAGAGCAGGCCACACCGCCTCATGACATCATGGCGGCGGCTCGCAACAGAGGATACCGTGCAGATCTTCGCGTCCTAGCCCCTTCCCGAGCTTCCGTAGCAGCGCTTGAGCGCTGTGTGAGCTCCAACGACGCCATGAACTCGTGAGCTCCAGCGACGCCATGAATTCCAGCACACAGCGATGCAGCGACGCCATGAGCTCCAGCATGCAACAACGCAGCGACGCCATGAACTCGCGGCAGAGCACACAGCGACGCCATGAACTCGCAACGTCCGTTGAGGAGGAGCTCGGCCACGACCTCCTGGCACCGGGTTGAGGAGGGTATGGGCCTCCTGGAGCGCCGACGGCGGCTGCTCTCGCTGGCAATGGTGTCGGAGCCCGAGCTAGACCTCCTAGGGAGCCGATTGCTTTTCTATTTTGTATCCAGGGACCTGATTGCTTTTTATTTTTGTATGGTTCAGCTCAACTAATCCAACCTACCAAACGTGATCTTAACCGAGCTTAGCTCAACTCACCCGACCTACCAAACGCAACACAATAATGCACACTTGTATCAGGTCCACATAGCTACCCCCAGCTTGTATGAGGTAAGAAAGGCCACCCAGGCTACCAAACACACCCTTATATTGATAGGCTTTGACGTGGGTATTTTGACTTGATATATGTGATGTATTATCCGTGTCAAAAAAAATCTTCGCCCCCCTCATGTTTAAATCCTGGCTCCGCCCCTGCTGGATGGGGATCGAAATGAGTTCTGCCTGACAATTGCTGCTCATACTCAGTGTTCCATTCTTTTTTTTTACCAGTCAGTGTTGCATTTCTACCAACAGCGAATCTGGGGGTGCTTCTAAATATGGGAAAGAATAAAATGCAAAACCACACTAACTGAATGGAACGAACGGAATGTGGATGGAGCCGGATGTGGTCTTACCCGGCGACGCAGCAGAACGGCAGCGGCTGAGGGTGCAGATGGCTACCGTGTTGCCATGAGCAGATGATGGTGGCTGAGGGTGCAGATGGCAGCGGCGTTGCGAGGACTTCCGGCAGTAATCCCCAATGCCGGATCTCTGCCAGTTGCTGAAGCCAGCGTTGCCGCCGCGGCCGGAGCTGTGGTGAGCATGTTCGCGGCGGCTTGCAGGCCGCCTGCCTGAACCCGTAGAAGCGGTGTCCGCCGGTCAAGGATGGAGAAGACGGCCGCGCTGCCCCCGCCCTGTTCATCGGATAGCGCCACCACGTCCATCCGCTCCACAGCGGCGCCACCGCTCGCGAACCCTCCCGTCGCTGATGTGTCTTCGCGGCACCCGCGCCCGTGCAGAAAAGTCCATTCGACCAGAGTCGCTCCGGCCTCCGACGGCGCCGCCCTCGACTTCCGGCCGTCGTCGGACTCGCAAAGCAAAGGGCAAGTCCAGCCACGGCCGCTTCACGCCGGGAGGCCCGGCCCAACATGGCCCACCGCGCTGCTCCGACAAAAAGGCAGACCCCAGCCCAACAAACAGCAGGTTGAGTACTGCCAAATGATTTGGATTTTTTTTGTTAGTGCTCTAGGCTTTCCTGGCCGACACGTGTCCCCTCTTTTATCCCGAAATTCCCGGTTTTGCTAAAATTGCTAGTATGTATAAAAAATACCCTACTACTGCTACTTTAGCAAAATAGGTTCACTCATAGAACAAAGCCAACCTCGCCGAAGACATTGGGAGAGACTCTCGCCGAAGACCTTACTACAAAAATATTGTCTTATTGCAGCAAATTGACCTCGTCGGAGACATTATTGGGACTCTCGTCGGAGAAGTCGTAGCAAAAACTTTGTGCTATTGCATTAAACTTGTAGAACAGTTGTAGCAAAAACAAATATGACATTGTAGCATCCATTGAAGCAGTTTTCCCAACGGGGTAAAAACATACAAAAAGTTCAGCACTTCAAGAAGCACATTAGCAAAACAAAAATATGTATATAGCAAGAAAAATATGAATGTACCAATCTCCATCTCCCGTCGCTCGTTGTAGCAACTACCTCCACCGCTTGGAGCACTGGAGATAGAGGTAGGCAATGGAGGTGGAAACGGCCCTCGTGGCCATGGTTGTGGGGAGCTGGCGTCATGGTCGAAGCAACCATGGCTGCGGTCGTGGATCCATGCTCCTCCTGCAGGAGTGCCTCCTCCTTGGAGTCCATCTTCAGCGACAACAGGACATCGAAGAAGCTAGGTTTGGGTAAAGCACCATAGGCTGCAACAGGACATCGACGACAACAGCACCCAAGGCCTCCCATAGGCTGTATTAGGGCGAATGCATTTTTACAGAAACCATTACCTATCGACATGACATTCATCGTTGATTCATGTTGTAAGATTCATGCCACGTTCAAAATTTCAGATTAATTATGGTTTCATCCCATGAATTTTTTGATTCATTATGGTTTTATCCTAGGCACGAATCTTAGGACATGAATCAACGGTGAATCTCGTGCCGGTAGGTAACGTTTCCGGTAAAAGTTCCATGTTGTTGTATTAGGGGCAAACAGCAAAAAGAACACTTAGAGCATCACTAACTAGCAGAGCCTCTAAAAGGGCAACTCGTATTCGTAGTTTATACATAGGCCGTGGAAAACCTGTTTTACGGATCAGAGGCGCGCCGGATAGTAGCAGCACCCGTAAAACAGACTGCTCCGTGCGTTCATCGTGCCCACAGTAAAACAGAGCTTTGGACAGTTTTTTTTTTGTATAATTTCATATACACAAGTCATTCAAACAATAGTAATAATCAATCAAATAAATAGTTTGAGCATACAAGAATCATTAAAATTAATGTTTCAATCAAATTACAATAAATAGTTCGAATCACAAGATTAACAAATAACAAATGTTTTATCACACAAATAAATAGTTCATTTCACAGGATGAACAAGAGTAGATCATGCCCTACGGGCTTGTAGCACGTTAGTTTAAAGGGTTTCCCTTACGTGGGAAGCGAGGGCTGTAGTAGGCAAGCGCCAAGCTTGCGGCGTTGAGTGAGACCAGCGCGAGTGGTAGTGCTACTTCGGTCCGCGCAGCTTGCCGCATCAAGACCCTGCACCGGCCGGAAACATGCATGGCAAGGGAGATTAGTTAGTTACATGTCTTGCAGGTTAATCTGAAACGATCGAGCAATTTAGAGATGGTAGGATAGGATGGGAAGACGTACTGCGTGCGTTCCTGACGCGCGGCAGCCTCTGTCAGGTACGATCGGACGCACCTCTCTGCCGCCCCATGACACTGCTGGGCCGCCATGGTGGTGCCGCCGGTGGCGAGTCGCTGCCTGATCGTCGGCAGCAGCAGCTGACGCAACGCGGCCCCGGTAGCAGCGGCCATGGGTGTCCCTCTTTTGATGAAGACGACGATGATCTTCAATTCCTCCTTGCAGATTACACGTATACGATGCGTCTTGTGCAGCTTTTAGTAGGTCGCCTCGGCCATCTCGAGTCAGAGTCGGACTCCGCTCCACCACGGCTAGCTTCGAACTCAACACGAATCATCGGTCGACTGGAAAACTAGCAAGACACGCGCTTGTCCGGTACGGTATATACCCTCCGCCGTATTAGAGTGGAGCCTGAGCCCGACTCTGACTACTATTTAGTCTACGATCCGTTATATAGGGCCAGGCAGTTCTGCAATCCAGTCGCGATCGATCATCCAACCAACATACGATATAGTAGTGCAAGATCGTCATCGCTAGTTATTAGCGTCGAAACAGGAGATCGAGCTCGCGAACAGACGATATGGCTGCGGCGGCGTTGCGGCGGCGTCTGGTGCTGTCGCCGACCATCAGCCGACAGCTCGCCTCCCGCCAGCCCATCCCGTCCTTCGCCGCGCGCAGGTCATACTACAGAAGGTCAGAGGCTGCCGCGCGCGAAGAAGAACGCATAGAGTATGTCCTATATGGTATGAATATTTTCTGCTTCACTACTTTTAACAACAAAGAATCAATTAATCGGTCTCCCTTGTCTGTCTGACTTGGTGCGTGCAGGCGCAGGTTGTACAGAATCTTAAACCTCCCGATCTGGGCGGGCGCCACGCTCTTGTGCTATACCTTCTACCGCGATTACAACACTTGGGTCCAAGAGCGCCGTGCTGCTACTGCTAGGTCGTCATCATCATCCGATACAAGTGCCATTCTCGAGTACTTTAACAGACATCATACCTCAGAAAAAGCTATGGAGGAGAGCTCGACCGCCGAGTCCAGTAGCTAGACACATGAAACTCACCTAAATAGAGATATGCACGTGGTTTTTCACTAGTACTACTACTCCCTCCGTTTCAAGGCTTAAGACGTCCTCGTTTTACGTGCTTTTTCTTTGACCAAAAATTACTCTAAATACGTAAAGAGTTTTGGTATAAAATTAGTATCACTGGAAAGTATTTTTTAATACGAATCCAACGGTACTAATTATGTACAATATATTCAATATTTTGTTATTCAATTCTTTCGGTCAAACTTTGCTTTGGAGGTGCCTTAAGCTCAAACGGAGGTAGTATCATTTAGTGACAATGTCCACGCCAAGACCGTGACCGTCGGCATCCTCTTTGTTTTATCGGCAAGGGGTGACGACACTTGTGTGGCTTGGTTTTGGTGGTGCCTTTTGAGTACCTTGTCTTGAGCTTTGGGATGAAAAATTCTATGCCTGCCATTAATTGTTTGTATTCAAGATGCTCGGACTTCATAAAAACCCATGACCTGGTCAACGCCAGAACTTTTCGCGCTAATCCCCAAACACGCTCGGACAGAGAGGTGTTACTGTAGCGCCATTGGATTACTTTCATTCAGGACAGTATGTCCAATTCAGGACAGTATGTCCAGCCCGGGATATAACTACGCAGCTTCCAGCTTTTAGGACGGCTAGACAACCTCCTTTGGAGGTGGACAATGGATGCGCAGTATTCTGCCAAATCTTGTTATGAGTTTCTATTCCAAGGCTCAATGACTTCGAGATGTTGGAGGCTGAACTAGAGAGTCTAGGCACCTCCATGCGCTAAGTTCTTTATTTGGCTTGTTCGTCAAGACGGCCACTGGACGGCTAAGCAGCTTACGACACAGGGACCGGCTCAAACCCCTTGCCTCCCCCTGTTCTGCCCCTTGTGTAACCAATCGGTTGAGACCATGACACGTCTTCTAGCAGGTTGCCCCTTCTCTAGAACGACCTGGCAGGAGGTGCTATCCTGATTTGATCTGAAGCTTGATCATGGGCTATTACCGGTGTAATTGGCATACGTGCCTTGATTCCCGCGACCCCATAGGTCTAGTGGGAGTTGTAAAGATTGTGCGCTCTTTGGCGCCTATGTATTTTATACAAAACTCTCTTTTTCCTATTAATATATCGGAACGCAATGCGTTTTCCTATCACCTAACCAGCCCCGATTCTGGCAAAAATTGACAATGTCGGCTAGATTCGGGCCAAGTTCCATGCACCCCGGTTGACCGGGCCAATTCGGAGCAATGGAAAGTTCAGTCCAGACGGCGCCTTGAGTGCCCGGCAGCTGGAGGCCGCTGTCTCGCCTTTCTCCTCGAGACGCTGGCTCGCGCTGGCAGCGGTGCTCGAGGCAGCAGCAGGCGGCCACGCCGGGTGTTGGGCAGGGCAGCAATCAGACTTCTCCACGAGGGAGAATAGAGGAGAAAAAATAAAAATAAAATAGAAAAGGGGAAAATCGTTTTTGGGTATCAACTTTAGGGTATCTATTCCGGGTAGCACAGTTTCATACTGAAACATTTTGCAGTGTACTTGAATACAATTTTGCGGTACCGTGATATCCGGTATCTGCTAGAGATGCCCCAACACATCAAACCTTACTCGAACGCGATTACTGACTCCGGAGGATTAATAAAAAAGAGAAGAGGATATACCTTCTTCATATGGATCTAATGGATAGCAGTAATAATATTTCCGTCCATACATTTCCTTCACTTGCGCAAAATATAGAGTTGATGACCACTTGTCTGGACCAGCTTGCTTTGTCTTCACTGTGAAGTTATAGTGGTGAAAGATCTTCTCATATGTCTTCAGTTGTGCATTGAGAAATGTAGGATTACTCGGACCATTCAATATGGATGGACACAGAAGAATGACGAAAGAAAAATGTCACTTAGTGAGCTTACTGATTTTACAAATGTGGTTGACGACCCTATGTAATATTGTAGGGCACACCTTTTCTCATCAGAGCAGCAGCTGGAGAAATTTTTCTCCCGAGCAACTCCAAAAATAGCTAGTTGTGCATCAGGGCATCACCTATGTATGTGGTCAAAATGGCCATAAGATGAGACCCACATAGCAGCCTCGTGGCAAACAGACTGCTCTACAATGTATGTTGCAAAAGCACCCCTTAAGCTGGGCCCCATGTGCTAGAATAATTGTTAGAAAAAAAAAACCATCTCACAATATTTTCACATGAGTTTTAGGCAATCATGTGTACTACATCTGTACAAACAATAATATTATATTGCTTGTGGGTGACCAACAAGCTTGTAGACAACCTATAAGGTCCTGGTGCCATGTCCGCCTTTTCGGTGCTCAAGGACGGCGAACTGGGTGTGGCCTCCATCACCATTTTCCTTGTTGTGGCGCTCAAGAATTGGGTATGGCTTGCTGTTATCTCTTAGTTATTCCCCTCCCACTTGCGTTCCACCGTCTCCGGGATGATAGCCGCACTTGTTGGCCTCGCGGGCTACCTAGTCTGCATGATGGGGTCGACGGTCCTGGTGCTGCTCGCAGTCATCCATGTTTGCGCGGTAGCATGCCGGACGCATCCCAACGAGTTTCCTGATTGGGTAGACATGATCATCTTTGGCGTCGCCGTCATGGTAATGGATGTGTTCATGAAGCATTCCAGCCATTCCACCATGATGGTCATCCTACTTTTCCTCGCTAGCTACCTTGTCCGTGTCGCCTGCGTGGCGGGGCTGCCGTACATGGTATTCAAGGCCCTGTCCGATGCCTTCCCGTCGTTAATGGACGACGAATGCGGCGTTATTGTGGTATGGATAGCCATTTTCCTCCCCTTGGCGCTCAACAATTTTCCGATTTTCACTCTAGTCTCTAAATTCCCCTTGCCTTCCAGCGTCACGAGATGATAGCTGCACTTCTTGGCCTCGGGCTACATAGCCTGCATGACGGGGCTGTCGATTCTCGTGCTCGCCATAACCATTTTTGCTTGCGATGCGGCATTGCAGCCAGATCCTGGGGTGAAGCCGCCTTGGATGCTCATGATCGTCCTCGGTTTCACCGCCACGATGATGGACATGTTCATGAACGATTCCACCCACTCCAACATGATGGTCATGTTTCTCTTTGCTGTCTATCTTGTCTACATCATCTGCGTGATGGGGCTGTCATATCTCGTATTCGAGAATCTGGTATTTGAGGACATCACCGTCGATGTCCTACCATTTCTGCCGGTACAGCTTAAACCACCGGAAACCAACACCAATTATAGTCTCCGGGGTCATCTTAGTGCTCAATGATTTGCACGGTGTCACCGACCGCTCAAGCGGCTTTCATCTTCGAATTCATCTCCATCGTTTTCAAGGTCTCCGCACGCTCGGTTACCTCATCGATATCCGTGCATGGTGGCTCTATCGCTTCTAGTGCTCGTCGTAGCCGTTGGCGCGGTCCTACAAACATGGACTCGGCGGCCCATGGGGCGACCTGAGTTGATGCTCACCACCATCGTTGGCCTTACCTTCGTGCTGCTGAATCTGATGTGGGGCACACCGTTCCAGAAGCCTTCTAGTGGCTCTAGCACGAAAGCGACACTCGTTTGTCTCGCCGGCTACCTCGTCTATATCCTGTGCTCCATAGCACTGTCAGGTAAGTTGTGCGAATCCAAGATGGACGCGCTCGTCATCAGCCTCACCTTCGTGCTGCTGCACATGTTCAGTGTCTCGGACATGATCGACGCCCTTTTCGGCCTCGTCTGGATGATCGCCAAGGCACTCCTGACGCTCCTCTTTCTGGCGCCGCTGCTCTTTCTGGTGTGCGCGGGCGTATACACGTGGCTCTCGATACTTCTTTCGTCTTCCGGGTCCAGTTACAAGGAGCTGACGTTCGCGGGCATTGTCGGCGTCAGCTTCAGGGTGATGCAAGCTATGTTGGACACGCCAGTGCTACTTGGTACGGCCGACTTGGTGATTAAGTATCTCACCGTCTTCTCCGACATGAAAGCCAGGATCCTTGACGTTGCTGAGTCGATAAACAACTACCAAACCGCCTACACGGTGATCAGCTATCTCGCTGCTTTTGTGTATATAGAGATCACTCGGAACATTACTAGTGCCAATTAACACTTGTACGTACCTAGGCGTCTATGAATTGCGCTCCGTATACCCCCTTGATTTGTAAATATAGTTGGATGAAGTTTAATGGATCGTTGTTTAATTTGTGATGAGGTTATGTCCTGTATATGCATTTCACAAAATGATTTCGTTGTAAAGAGTATATAACCGATTCGAAACCTGCATTTTCATGGTGCCTGGATGTGCACCTCAGCTACTGTTTTTTCTATCATTAAGTGCAATCGAATTATTGGGTAGGTCTTCACTCGGAAGCGGAGCAGGTTACTCTAGGTTCTGGAGCGAATATTTTCCAGAATAATGCCAGGCAAGGACCGATGCTGAAAGAGATCATGATGTGCCCATGCTGGAAGCTCCAGACCAGAACATTTATGGCGAGACGACTGCTCCAGGATGATGCTGCTGCTGTGGAAGAAGAAGAAGAAGAAGATCGAGTGGACAGTCGTGCTTGCGTTGGATACTTTGCCCCTTTTATCTATCTTTTGGCTACGTCCTGCTTATGATCTTGGGTTTATAAACCCAAGATACTTTGTTCTGTTGTTGTTCCATTGCCACTATGATAATAGAACCCAGCCCTGTTATCGAGGGTTGTATGGGGGAAATGTCTCTCTACGACACATGCCACGGTCACGGGTGTCTTTGTTGATCTGTTTAGTACCTCTACCCAGATAGTTCTCCATTAGTATACTTATTATTATTATCAGTATCTTCTCATCTAAATAAACATTTATGGCGAGACGACTGCTCCAGGATGGTATACACCCGACACAGAAATCAGGCGAGCAGAGTGACAGCGTTCTGTCAGACAAACGGCATGTTCAACGGGTGGTGGTCCATTTGTTTTTCTGTTATCTCAAGTATGAGATGATGGCTTGTGGACGACAAAGTCGTCGGACATGGGCCTCTTGTTTTAACATTGTATAGGAAGGCAGGACCTCCTATACAACGCTCGTTTCGTCCCTAACGGACGCAAAGCTTCAAGCGTGAACCCGGGTGAACCGGCCCATGTAACTCTAGGTCAGTTGTATCTTTGTGGGTCTTTTTTCTGTTCGCAAATCGTTCACTTTCTTCTATTTGCAAAAAATGGTGAAATTAATAAAAGGAAAAAAATCAGATTTTGGAAAAAAAAATAGATTCGGAAAAATCAAATTTTGAAAAATGTTCAGATTTTGAACAACTTCTATATTTAAAAAAATGTTCAGATTTGAAAAAATTTAAAATTCTAATTTTTTATTTTCCAAATATAAATAACAAATAAAAAGAAAAAAAGAAAAGCAAAGTGAAAACAAAAAATAAGAAACAGAAAAAGAAAACCCGAATGAACCAAAATGATCCGTACCTAAGCTTCCCAAAACTGAAAAAGAAAAACAAGACTCTAACACAGGGTTAGCCCGACTAGCAGTTTTAGCCAGGGGAGTGCGGTATGCGTTGGCCAACATCTCTTTAGAGACGATAACAAATGAGAATGTGTAGGAGAAGGTAAACAACTTGCAGATAATACCAACAAGCCGAGAGTGTGGCTACCAGAACCTGTAGTGACTGAATACATGGTCACCATGCGTGATTTCACCGTCGTATCAACGACATAGTTTCTAAATATCAAAGCAGATATGCATTTCTGTCGTTTTTTTATCATTGATGAGTTTGATTCGGGTTGTGACTGTCATGTCCAGCTCTGAACATAGTTCAGTTTATGAACAGAAGGCAAAGCAGCAGAAGAAAGAATGGACAAGCAGCATATAAATGAATTGAAGGCTGAAGCTGATTTTTATCACCGTTATGCAAAATACAAACCAACACGAATTTCACGGGGGTCGTGCCAAGACACGCCCTTAAATCTAGCTAGTGTAGTAAGATAGTAAGTACTAGCTAAGAGTCGAATAGGAAACCACGAGCCTAGCTAGTTCCATCTGATCAAGTGTGTGTTGTATTATAGTACAAGAAGAAACATGTAAGAAATCATGGAACTACATTACATGTAGAATCAAATATGCCTAGCTTTTCGTGCATGCATGCGCTCACATAGCTAGCTCCAATATATATATATATATATATATATATATATATATATATATATATATATATATATATATATATATATATATAGATACTGGTGCTCGAGCAAAGGTTACTGTAGCATGTCAAGGGTTGCGCTTCGTTCGTAAAAAGTGGGGCCCGTAGGGTCCGTAGTATATGAGCGCCAAGCTTGCCGCGAAGATCGACCCCAGCGTGAAGTCTAGGGCTTGCTGGACCCGCGCAGTCTCCCGTATCAAGCGTCTTCTGCGTTCGTGATGCGCGGCAGCCTCTGTCGTGTTCGTGTACGGACGGACGCACCTCTCCGCCCCATGACCATGACCCTGCGTGCCGCGCGCGCAACTTTGATGATCAGGAAAAGAGCATAGCCACGGTACCACATAGGATCGACTTAATCATCACTCTGAATTACAGAATTAGTCGACGGATATGATGGCAGATGCGAACCTGGGCCATGGTGGTGCCGCCGGCAGCGAGTCGCCGCCTGATGATCGTCGGCAGAAGCAGCTGACGCAACGCCCCCGTCGCCACCACCGCCGCCGCGGCCATATGTGTCCCTCTTTGGAAGATGACGACGATCTAGGCTACCGATCGATCGATCGTCACCCGCCAGATTTACACCACGTTGGATCAATGGGTCTTGGAAGCTTATAGTACGTGGCCTCCATCGGGCATTGAGTCATAGTCGAACTCCAGTACTCCACTCCACCAAGTAGGCTCCGATGTCCGAACCCCACACGAATCGGCTGGCTTCTGTTGCGGCGTTTAGAGACACGGTTCTACCTCCAACAACTCTCTCACTTGAAACTTTTCGAACAAGCCAGTTCAAAACACACACACACACACACACACACACACACTCACAAACAAAACAGTGAGAGCTACCACACTTCGATGACTAATCTGAGGTGCATGCACTTGAAGCAGATAGCTTGAACGACGATACAACTAGTACTGCAATTCTTCAGTTTCAGTTTGCGTGAACAGATGGAGAGCTACCACACCTCCACGAGTTCTCTGGACTGCACTTAACAGTAATACTGCCGCTGTTCTATAGGCAAACTAAGTTCGCCAAACCGTCCTATAATATGGAACAGATTAAGTAGTTTCTATGATTGAATAAGATTAATGGCCCAAACACCTAACACGAAACATACAGGACTCCCCGCCTACATAACACACCTGCAAAATCTTTAGCTCACACGGAAGAATTTAATCAGGCAAGGTCCGTGGCCTAGTAGAGCTTCATCTCCAGCATTTTGTCCATGACACCATCGGCAACACAACGCCGGAGACGTGTCCGGGAGAAGAAGATAAAATAAAAAGGATGTCCACATAAAATGGGTCGTGTTGTTGTGGCATCGCACGGACTGGGACGGACAGGCCAACACATTTTATCCTCAGCATGACTCAAATAAACAAAATTGGACAGTTTGGGTGTCCAGTTTGGATAATGCCAGCGATGCCCTAAGACCGTCCACTATGTGAGCCAAAAGAACGCAGCGATTCTACCTGGTCATGGGTGTACTTCATGATTCGTGCTAGTCAGTTTTACAACAACAACTTGGACGTAGTACAGAATCCACCCCTATAGAGCCGAAAGTGGACATGTACACCATGTTTCTGTCCCGCACCCACCACCGCTCCACCCTCTCCGTCTCGTCTCCCTCTTACTCCACAACCCGGCTCCCGCACCCACCACACCCCACTCCGTCGAGGCCTGCTACTGAATCCCGGTCGAGGCGTGGCGGCCAAGATGACTACAATCTAAACAATGAGTAACTACGAGTTCTCCCTTTGTTTCACAGGTAGGGTTTGTTCCTTTCCCCTCTTGCCTTGCTTTGAAATACAAGTTTTGTAGAGAAATCGGTAGTGTAGTTATAGAGTTTTTCCCACCTTACAAACGTTGAACACGACCTGATCATAGGATATTCAATTAAGCACTTTCACTTCTCCCTACATTTTCTATGTTTGTCTGTTTGAAAGTATAAACTATTCTGGAATACATGGGTATTTCTATGGTCTGGAGTCTTATGTTAATCATTCAACGTGACATATCCTTGATATAGTTGGAGCCTTGGAGTTCCTGAACTCTATAATTGAGTAGTTACTGCATTGTGTTTTCTGCTTGGGCTATACTATGCCCATTATGTTTGTATGCATCAACCTGATGCACGATATATCCTCCTTTTACTTGTGGTTGAGCCGGCCAGACCTAGGGTCTACAACGTATCAGCGTGATATATCTACAATGTTCGAATGCTATAAAGGTTTTTCTTCTCCCTCCGACCCAAATTAGTTGACTCAACTTTGTCTAGATACGGATGCATCTAGACTAGATACTTAACTTGATACATATGAATCTAGACAAGCTTGAGTCAATTAATATGGGTCGGAGGGAGTAAGAGAACTGCTGGAAAGTATAAAGTGTTCTTGCTTACTACTAATCTTTATTTCCTTAGTGATGAATATTAAATCCAGGTCTATTTCTAAATTGTATTGTTTGTTACCTGGAGATTGCGTCTCCCATTATTATGCTCAATTAAACAATTGCATCAATCAATATGGGCTGAATGAGTAATATGTTTTTTTCTTTCTCCTAATAGGTCTTGGCAAATTCTGGTCGAGAAACAACTTAGTCAGCAAGTGAACCTTGCTATCTTGTACCATTCAAGGTTTGACTTTGTTTTATGTTTTCATTGTTCTGTGACTTCCTCAGCTCCACAATCCTACATTTGCTTCTTCTCTTTGTGTGTGGAAATGATGAACATGATACAAGAACATCTTCTTCATGTTGTCTATTTCATCCATGTGAAAGGTGACTGGCACTGTAAACATGGCTGAGATAGCTTTAAAGTAAATCATCTTACACATATATTGACCCTTGGAAAGACAAGCAACACTAACACAGGCCTGCATATGTATCCATTAGGCGTTTCACATCTTTTCCATAAGTTAGCTGGCTATTCATGTCAGTTAAGTTAAGTCTAAGTTAGCTTTGGAATTTTAATATAATAGTGAAATGTAGGATTCGTGTGCTGACCCTAAATGATCAAGAAGAGTATTATGTTTCGACTTCACTTTCATGCCGCCGCTGCTGCCGCCACTTGATTTGCAGCTCCATTTTAGTACGGTCAGTTTTTTCTGAAGATTGTGGCCGTCTGCAATTTGCCAGGACACTGAAAAGTACAACATTAAATACTCCAATGACCATGATAGTTTGATTTGGAAATACAAGAGTGAAGGTGTCTATTCTTAGTTAACTGCATGCTCTAAGAAATTGGTTGATTATAGTAGCTATATTCTTGTAGTATATGCCTGACTTTCGATTGGTTTTCCTTGAAATTGTTCGCGAACTGGTTCTAATCATTGCTATGCTTGTGCTAACAAGGAACCTATTCCTAATGGCGGCATTGTTGGGAGATGCACGATGTCCTTGACAAGATACTCTTTCCAATATCCAAGCCGAAGAGCATTGACAAACCCCTGTCCATTACGCCACTTACAGCTCCGGCGTTGCTGGTCGTGGACTCCTGTGCCTTGCATGTGGTTGTAGTCCCGGGCCTCCTGGCTCGCCCTCGCCTTGTACTACTTCCCGCTTCACCTCTGCCCTGGTTGCACATTTTCAGGTGTGTATCTGCTTCTCTCCTTGTCTGCCCAAAGAGTTGCCTTGTTTTATTTGTTGTGAACCATGTACAGCTTTCCTTGTTGTTTTGGCCTGGAGCTATCTATGTAGAATGAAGTCAGTCAGTCTGTTACTTCTTTCACTGTTGGTTTAATAATTTCGCACCTTTTCATCTTATTTTTACTTCTTCTCACTGTTCGTTTAATCTTGTGAGATAATTTGATTGATCATGTCAATTGGTTTCATTGAGCTAGATACATATTGTGGTACCGGACCTGGGAGCTATTATGTTACTTCGGCTCCATTTTTATTCACATGGGAACTAGCTACCTTCTTGAATATTGTGTGCGTGCTCTTTGTCTTGGTAAAAACATGTTGGATAAAATCTTCTTGAATATTGCAAGTACTTGGTACTCATGCAATTTATTTTTGTAGGTGAACGGACCGTCCCAATCCCAAGAGCATAATTGTACTTTTCTGATATGTGCTGCCGGCAGGACCATTGAATCTGTGATGTATCTGGCTGGGTACAGCACCGCCAAGTCAAAGGTGTGCTTCTGATGTAGTAATACCCTACCACTTGTCACTCCATTTGTGTATGCACAGTGGCAACCTTATGTAACCTTATGTTTTATCTTCTCTTGCAGATTATTGGTTCAATGTGCTGTACCGGTATGAAGGAAGGCCTGGTCTGATGTCACCGCCGACCTGATCTACTACCAATTGTATGATGAAGTTACAGCTGGAATCCTTTTGAATCATGGAAATGACATGGTATGTCATGAATTAGAGGTTAGCATGTCGTTACCTGCTGATTGGCACCACAAGTCAATTATTACCGTTAGATAGTTGTATTGAGCATGAACGAGTGGATACTAGATGCTAGGAGATGCAAGCTCATTCTTCTTGGCTTTGGATATTTATACTGCTGCAGTGTTTAGACATTTAGTTATTTTTTTACACATTTTTTTCAATTTTTAAAGCAATTCTAGTGTAGTTTTGGCCCTAAGACCAGGGCTGCAGCGCGGGCTGTCCTGGGTGCAGATCCGCCCCTGTGTATAGATAGATGTACATGTTTACTGCGACTATTAGAATAGAATAGGCATATGTTGTCCTGGGTGCTGATTAAACTCGCATCTGTTAGATAGCTTAACGAGTACTTTTGTATCTTAGAGAAAATCACTAAATGTCCCTAGGTTTCTTGTCTATCATGAGCTAGCTAGTTTATTTGTCACTCCAATATATCTTGCTTCCTAGAATAATCAACGTAAACATATTCGCCGCTAGCTGCTGCTCTAACTATTCTTGGTTTTCTATTGGTTTTCTATTGGCATGGCTGTGAACACGTGATTGCTAACACTAGGTGTGTTTATTCTATACTACAGGATGGAGAAGCGGAGCTGGAGCTAGTCACAAGGAGGTCTCGGCCCGTACGTGCTCTGTTGTGTGATATACCATGGCCAATTAGCCAGAGCCGTGGCTGAAAAATTTGTCTTGTCATGTACGTTAGTAGTTCTGTTTGTGCACCGATAAACTTCGTATATCTTGTTTCTGCTAGGTAGGTTCCATTTAGAGAAAACAAACGTGGCTGTCTAAGGCTGATGCAGTGTTGTTTGGGTAGTTATTCGTATATGACCATGTTTTGTTCTTGTTCAAGGTTAACTAGCAGTAGATGGCAGCCTGATGCATCGGCTCGAGGCTGGAAGGATGGTTGGTCGAGCGTTAACTATGCAAATTATATGGTTGTAGGCATGTGATATGTCCAAGGAATGACTTCCATATCAAGTTTCCTTGGATATTAAATTGTATATGCTGAGATTGTTCCCTTTTTTTTTCAAGTTTCAGCTAATTATCTTAACTATGTGAGTAGAGTTCAGAGTTTCCCGAGATTGTTGCCCCTTGTAAACAGTACCAGATACAAAATCCTTGTTTGCTCATGCCGAATGTCTATAACTCAAGCCCTGTTTGCACATGATCCGACTTCTTTCAAGTATAAATGTATGTTTTGATGTGTCATCCCTGTAAAACAGTATTGGTCATGCCAAATTATCTGTCTAATTATCTTGAACTATGTGAGTAAAGTTCTGAAGTTCCTTCAGATTTCCCCTTTGTAAACAATACGTGTATAAACTCAATCCCTGCCGCACATGATCTGGCTTATTCTTTTGTGGAAACCTGATGTAAACAAAATGTTTTGATGCATGCATGGTTTGAAAAAAAGGGTGGGGGGAATCGATGGTTATCGGAAGCTTGGTTGGTCCTATTGGGATGCTGGAAGAAAACCATCCCGATGCCTGCTGATGGTTTGATGAATGCCAGAGGGGAAAACATGTCTGTTCAATTCAACATGGATTATTTTTAAGAACCTGATACAGCCGTTGCCCATTTTCCCACCAGGATTACTCAATCCCTGTTATTTCTAGACGGAGGAGGGAGTACAAGTTTAGCTACACACGGCTCCGTCGCCTGCCATTACACAGAGAAATAAGACTACTACTCCCGATTGCCGGCTGTCTGCCTAGCTAGCGTCCATTGCTCGAGCTCCATTTGAAAGGTCCTTGAATGTTTTTCAAGCCATAATCTCCTCATTCCTGCAATGGCTAGCACTGCTATTTCCTTTCTTCTCGTCTTTGGTTGACTTGTAGCAATCGAGCACCATTAGCTTAAGATCGAATTGGAACTATACCTTGCACCCCTCGAAAACTGCATAGATGGAACCAGAATTCTCGTGCAAATGGGCACTGGACGATGTGGTGATTGATAATCTTCTTTCACATTTCCTAGAAAGAAGGCCCTGTATGTATGCAGAGACGGAGGAACTTCCTGTTTGCTTGCTGTGAGGCGCCATGAGTACTTGTCTTTTTTTTCTAATAATAAAGTTAGTGTTTTGGATGATCACCCCAAAGGTTTATGAACTCCAGAGATGCTTGAAGGGTCAGGCGATCCTCTGATATAGTGATGTCATGGAATGGAATTGAAGTAGTAGTAGTACAAGAGGTACTACTCTCATTTGGAACACATACATGCATGCATGCATGGCGGGGGAAACTCTCATTTGTTGCAACCTCCCCCTCGATTCACGGAACGTTTATAGGGATGCATTTATAAGAAAGACGAGTGATGGTTTCAAAAAGCAGTCAATCACCCCCATCAATATTGCTGCCTCGTTTTTTGACCCGGCCCCTTCCACGCTTAGCTATAGCGATCCGTGGGTGTTTGCAATCTACCCGTCCATCATCCTTGCATCCATGGCTCATAATGAATCGAGCGGGCAGCAAAGTGGAGAAGAGAATATTTTCCCCTCCGAGCAGGCTCCAACCTCCCTCTATAAGTATGACCCCATGGATGAGGAGCCGCGTGCGAGTGTCGCGTGCGTGACTTGTGACTTTGGACTTTGGCGTCGGCGAGGAGAGGAGAGGGGAGGGGGTGTTAGGCACTCGCTTGGGAGGCGATGGTGGTCGTCGATTTCAACGGCGGGCGGCCGTGAGGCATGGCGCTGGATCTACTCGGCGCCTGATCTCCGGCAGCAGGTACTTGTGTTTAGTCATCGACCAAGAGCTTTCTCTCTCTGATTTTCCATCATTTAGATCCTGGACTAGGTCGGTAGGTGAAAATAAAATCAGTGTTCAAAAACAAAACCACCCTGTGACGTGCGCAAAGTACCAGTCCTTGGAGTGGCGGTGGCGTGGGCAGGGATGTGTAGACGGACGTCCGGTCCGTGTAGGCATCCGAGCGTGTCTGTTCCATCCTGTTACACGGACACACGGCTTGCATCCCTAGTGCCGCGTGGCTCTCGTGAAGACGGCTAGTTTGGAGTCGGATCACTAATCGTGTATTATAACAATGTTTCAATCAAATTACAATAAATAGTTCGAATCACAAGATTAACAAATAACAAATGTTTTATAATACAAATAAATATTTCATTTCACACGATGAACAAGAGTAGATCATGCCCTACGGGCTTGTAGCACGTTAGTTTAAAGGGTTTCCCTTACGTGGGAAGCGAGGGCTGTAGTAGGCAAGCGCCAAGCTTGCGGCGTTGAGTGATACCAGCGCGAGAGGTAGTGCTACTTGGGTCCGTGCAGCTTCCCGCGTCAAGAGCCTGCTTCACCGGAAATATACATAGCAAGGGGAGATTAGTTACATGTCTTGCAATGCATGCAGGTTAATCATCTGAAACGATCGAGCAATTATTTAGAGGAGATGGTAGCTAGGATGGGAAGACGTACTGCTGCGTGCGTTCCTGACGCGCGGCGGCCTCAGTCATGTAGTACGATCGGACGCACCTCTCCGCCCCATGACACTGCTGGGCCGCCATGGTGCTGCCGCCGGTGGCGAGTCGCTGCCTGATCGTCGGCAGCAGCAGCTGGCGCAACGCGGCCCCGGTAGCAGCGGCCATGTGTGTCCCTCTTTTGATGAAGAGGACGATGATCTTCCACCTTGCAGATTACACGTATACGATGCGTCTTGTGCAGCTTATAATAGGTCGCCTCGGCCATCTCGAGTCAGAGTCGGACTCCACTCCACTACTTCTAGCTTCGAACTCAACACGAATCATGCATGGGCCGACTGGAAAACTAGCAAGACGAGCAAGCAGCAGCTGACGCAACGCGCCTCCAGCAGCGGCGGCGGCGGCGGCCATGTGTGTCGCTCTCTTTCAAAGAAGATCGATCTTCTGCGTGGCAGATTAGCACAGCTAGCTACGGCTACGACGACGTCAGCTAGCTGCTTATAACAGGCAAGGCTGCCTCGATCGGACATCGAGTAAGAGTCGGACTCCGCTCCACCACGGCTAGATTCTCGAACTCAACACGGATCATCGGCCGACTCGAAAACTAGCTACAGTACCAGCAAGACGTACACGCGCTTGCTCGTCCTGTATCCCCCCCTACCCCTATCCGCCGTATTAGAGCGGAGGCCGACTCTGACTTGGTTCGCACCAAACTATTTAGTCTACGATTGCTTAGAGCATCTCTAGCAACTGTCCCTAAAAGCAAAACCGCAAACCTCCGAGTTCGGAGGCGCTGAATCCGTGATTGCCCGTGATACTGACGGCGGCGCCGAGCAGTCTCCGTAAAATCAAACTAAAAAATTTAAATTTATGATTCAGAGGAAGAACAGCCTTCGCGGCAAAATTCAGAAGAAGAACAACCGCGGATTCCAGTCCGATTTCAGTTCGATTTCAGCATTACATACTAAATAATCTAACAAAAGCATACGACGCACATTATGTACACAAAATGTGGCTCCCTGAGCCTTGTCCGTCGTCAGAATGGTGGCGGAGACGGCGCCGCCGCTCTAGTCGAGGTGGATCACCGGAGGCTCCACCGCCTCCTTGGCCTTCTCCGCCTCCTGACGCAGGAGGCGCGCCTCCTGGCGCTCGATGAGCCGGAGCGCCTCGGCGAGCTCCCTCTCCTCCGCGGCGGTCTCGCATAGGTGCGCGCGCTCTGAGCCGCGGCGGTCTTGCAGGAGCCATCTTCCCCTAATCTAGTACTGCAGGTTAAGTGCAGCTCAGTAAGATGCATCTTCTCACCAAGCTTTGCCTTTGCTGCAGACGAGAAATCAGTTATATTCTCCAATCCCTCTATTCCAAGATTCCTCAGCCGAGAAAGAGGGCCCAACTCTTCCAAACTGCACCAATCACCATTAACCCGGGCTGGAAATCCAAGTACTATCCTCAAATTTGTTAGAACACAGAATCCTCTAGGTATGCCATTTATACTTGTTTTACGGAAGTTAACATACCTTAGCTGCCCTAACTTCAATCTGGAAGTTTCTCAAATTGTTTGCATCCTATAAGGCTAAGGCTTTGGGCGCGCGGTCCTGGGCCGTGGTCGTTGCTGCTCGTCCCGGTTCCGCCCCGGCCTCGCCCCCTCCTCCCCCGGTGCATCCCGTGGAGGCTGTGTTGCCTCCACCTCCCGCCATGGCCAACCTGAACGGCATCGGCTCTGCGGCGACCAGGCCGGAGGAGGATTCCGTCGTCATCGCCACGTCCCTCGAGCTCGACCAGGACATCAGGAGCTGGGAAGCCACGGCGGCCATTGGATGGATCATCAATGGAAACCGCAAGGTGGAGGCCATCTCCATCGACCGTGCCACGAGGAAGACCTTCCGGCTCAGCCACCGCGACATCAACGTCTGCCCGTACCAGCCAGGGCAATTCCTCCTCAAGTTCGCGCATGGTGCGCACCGGGACGAGGTGCTCAAGAGGGGGCGCATCGCGGCCGACGGTGCCTTGGTGCAGCTGCGCCCATGGAGGCCCCTGGAGAATGCCTTTGGTGCGGTCATGTCCTTCCGGGTGCGGCTTTGCTTGGAAGGGGTGCCGGCTTACGGCCTCACGCCCTTTGTGGCCGAGCGCATCATCGCCCGGCGGTGCTCCTTTGACCGCCTCGACGGCAACTCGGCATCGCTCGCTTCCGCACGGTCGCTGGACTGCTGGGCGTGGACGGCCAACCCGAGCGCCATCCCAAAGGTTGTCTGGCTCACTTTCACTAGCAGGAGCAACGGCCTCGCCGGCGAGGTCCTTGTCAACGAGGCGCGCCCGGTGGGCTCCAAGAGAGGCGCCACCTTCAGGATCCTTGTCCATCTGGACAAGATGGAAGATTTCTCCATGGCTCCACTCGAGTTCTTCGGGCCCAGCAGCGACGCCTCCGCGTTCAAGCCGACGCCGATATCTTTCGACTGGCGCTACCTCACGGTGGATGGCATGCCGCCGGCGCCCGTGCCTGAGGACGAGGATGCTGAGGCCGCTGCCCGTGCGGCTGCTCTCGCTAGCAAGGGAAGGCGTGGACCCCGTGATGACCACCCCCGCCAGATGGGTCGACGTCGCGATGACCGTGATGACGGCCACAGCGTGGAGGTGCGCCGGGACCGCGGAAATGGGCAGGACCGCTGGGATGGACAAGGATCGTTCAGGCGGGAGCGCACTCGTTCCCCGCGTCGCCGTGAGACGGGCGGCAGTAGCCACGTTCGGCGCCATGAGGCTGGGGACACGGTGATGCTCGATGCCCAGGTCACTCCGGCCTCTGCGCCTGGGGCGGCCGCCCTGGGCGCCTCGCATGCCGTCTCTCCCGGGAAGTTACGCGACTTGATGGCGGAGCACGCCGCTTCGCTCAAGACGGAGCTCCTGGAGTGCATGGCGGGCCTCGTCAAGCCGATCGTCCAGGAAGTGGTGGAGCTGTGGGGCTGGCTCAAGCGTGCCACTAGCTTCCTCCGCATGGCTTCGCCTCCTCCACCCATGGGAATATCCAACGCGTCTGGGAACAGAGGGGGCGCGGAGACGCTATTCCCGCCGCCCACGCCCTGCTCCAACGAACTGGACCCTTCTCTACTGGACGATGTCCGGGAGGACGCTGCTAGGGAGGCTGACGCCGCGGCGAGCCTCCTAGAACAGTTGTCCATTGTGCCTGGGGATGAAGCCTGGAACGCCACCACGGAAGACATCGGGACGCCGGCCGTTGAGCGCCCTTCTTCTCCACTTGCCGTGGTGATGTCGTCTGGCCCTGTTGCTCTGGATGCGCCAGACGACCCTCTGCAGGACTTCATCGCTGGCATTGCTGCAAGTACCCAGCCGCCTATCATGGGCACGCCACCGACAAGGAAGAAGAAGGCAAAGGCCGTGATCGCGACCTCCCCCAGGCGTAGTGGGAGAATCGCCACAAAGAAGAAGGCCCGTCAGGGCTCTGAGGGTGCAGAGGCTATTCAGGAGATCATCGCCCGCGCTTGTGGAATCCTTGCTCCAGCTGCAACCTTCGACGTCGCTGCCAAGGCGGCCTTCCGGCAGCTGTTCCTGCAAGGGCCCCTGGCGGCCTCTGCCATCCAGGCTCTGGAGGCCCTGATCAAGGAGGCTAAGAAGATAAAGAAGAAGACCCCCAAGAAGGTGGTTGCTGCAGCCGTGATCCCAGCTACTGATGTTTAGTTGGGATCCTACACTGCATGAATTTGGGCTAGAGCCCCGTGTCCGCTGTATCAGTAGTTGCCCATTTTATTTTATGTACTTCGATCCAAGGCTTCGCTCCTGCATCGGCCCTGTCAGACAACAGGCTACCGATTGCGCCCCGGCCGAACTTCAAATCCACTACTACTCTGCCTTTCACCCTGGTTGGGTGCCTCCGCCTGTGGCTGCATGCGACACTGAATCTGATTGCCTGCTCTTAAAAGTTCCTCAGCTGTTTAAGCTGCTTCTACATTTGCAACCTCGCCTCCAAAGCTCCGTGCCCCTGAGTTTCCTTTAATGGCGCAAAAAAACGTCAACGTGCTGAGCTGGAACCCCCGTGGTCTGAATAGCAAGGTGCGTCGAGACGCGGTTAGGGACATGGTCAGGGACTCCCATGCCACCATCGTTTGTCTCCAGGAAACAAAGCTTGCCAACGTGGACATCGCCACAATCTCTACCACTTTGGGTCCCTCCTTCGCGGACAACTTCGCCTTCCTCCCTACCGACGGAACTAGAGGAGGTGTGATACTTGCTGCCTCCTCAGCTTTCTTCACAATTTCGGAGGTCCACCCTAGCCCTCGCTCGCTCACTGCTACGATCACCATGCTCGACGACGGGACGTGTTGGACAATCACTGTTGTCTATGGCCCGCAAGGGGAGCAAGATAAGCTTGACTTCATCGACGAGCTCCGAGCCCTTAAGACTGTGGTTCGTGACTCGTGGCTCCTTTTAGGTGACTTCAACCTGATCACAAAGGCCTCCGACAAAAACAACACAAACATAAACAAACGGCTGATTGGGAAGTTTCGGGCTGCTCGTGATTTCCTCCAGCTAAAAGATATGCGTATGGAGGGACGCCGTTTCACTTGGTCAAATGCGCAACATGACCCTGTCCTCACGAAGATCGATCATGTCTTCTTCTCCGACGACTGGGATATTCTCTTCCCGAACGCCTTTTTGCAGGCAATCACTTCAGCTTGCTCGGACCACGCCCCTCTGCTAATACAAGGATCGGTGGCGACATTGCAAAAGCCATCCTTCAAATTTGAGGAATTTTGGCTCCGCATGCATGGCTTCAAGGAGACGGTTTCGGAAGCATGGGCCAAACCTATTCAAGCCGTCGAACCTATTAGGCGCATTCATATAAAGCTCTCGCGCACCGCTAAGGCGCTGAAGAAATGACAGAGACAAAGTGTCGGTAACATAAAGCTTCAATCTGCTATGGCGAAGGAGATTATCTGGAGGTTGGACACCGCGGAAGAATCCCGATCGCTTTCCGAGGATGAGCGATCCCTCCGCCGCCAGCTCAAGTCGTCCTACCTGGGCCTGCTTGCCATCCAGAAAGTTAAGATGCGCCAAAGATCTCGCCTCACCTGGATCAAATTGGGAGATGCCAGCACAAAGCTTTTCCACTCCCATGCAAATGGACGACGGAGGAAGGTCCACATACAGTTCCTTTCAACGACTTCGGGTTTGGCAATCAAAAAGGAGGACAAGGAGGAGGCACTTTTCCAGCACTTCCAGAGCATGCTGGGAACGAAGGCGCGTAGGCAGTCGAGCCTCAACTGGGAGGCACTGGGATATGAGCCGCGGGACCTCTCCGAACTCGAGGATCCGTTCGAGGAAGCTGAGATTAAAATAGCCGTTTTCTCCCTTCCTTCAGTTAAAGCCCCGGGACCTGACGGCTTCATCGGTGCCTTCTTCAAGAGCTGTTGGGACATTATAAAAGAGGATATCGTGGCGGCAATCGCTCATATGGCCAGCCTACGTGGAAATTGCACAAGCCTGATCAACTCGGCCAACATCATACTCATCCCTAAGAAAGCCGGTGCGACCACAATTGCGGATTATAGACCTATCAGCCTAATCCACAGCATGTCAAAGATCTTCTCCAAACTCCTTGCCCTGAGGCTGGCGCCTATCCTGCCTGAAATCGTATCGAAATGCCAGAGCGCATTCGTCAAAAAGAGGAGCATACATGATAACTTTCTTCACGTGCAAAACCTGATCAAGGAGCTCCACGCTTCAAAGACACCGTGTCTTTTCATGAAGCTTGATATTTCCAAGGCCTTCGACTCGGTAGGGTGGGCTTATCTTCTGGAAGTTTTGGAGGCAATCGGTTTCGGGCAACTTTGGAGAGAATGGGTTTGCCGCTTGCTTTCCTCGGCGACCTCTCGTGTGCTTCTAAACGGAGACC
Organism: Avena longiglumis; assembly: GCA_030063025.1. NCBI lineage: Eukaryota > Viridiplantae > Streptophyta > Magnoliopsida > Poales > Poaceae > Avena > Avena longiglumis. The sequence continues at coordinate 21,037,152 of CP125978.1, read as the reverse complement.
CCGGTTCGCCTTTCTGGCACGCAAAGGGTTTGAGGCAAGGAGACCCTCTCTCTCCTATGCTTTTCATCCTCGCCATTGACCCCCTACAACGCCTCCTTTCAATGGCCACTAGTCACGGAATTCTAAGTCAGATTCGCTCGCGTACGCCAAGATGCAGAATTTCCCTCTACGCCGACGACGCCGGGATTTTCGTCAACCCTATCAAGGAGGAACTTCTCGCAATCAAGGCCATCTTGGACTGCTTTGGCAAGGCGAGCGGGCTCGTCACCAACATGGACAAGACCGAGATTTTCCCTGTCAGATGTGCGGACATCGAGATCGCGGACACCCTGCATGTGCTCCCGGCTAAGATTGCTACCTTCCCCGGAAAATATCTTGGCTTGCCTCTACACTTTCGTCGCCTCCGCAAGATCGACCTCCAACCCCTCATCGACAAAATCGCCGGAAAGATGCCTGGATGGATGGGAAAAAACATCGCTACGGGAAGGATTACTCTTGCGAGGTCTGTTCTCATGGCCACGGCAGTCTACCACGCAACTGCCATTCCCCTTTCAAAATGGGCCAGGGATAAAATCATCCGAGTTGCGTGAAATTTCGTTTGGGCTGGCGATGAGGGGGAGCACGCCGCCAAGGGATAGGCCTTGGCCAGTTGGACGACCATGTGCAGGCCAAAGTATCTTGGCGGCCTCGGTATGCCAGATTTAAAGCGCCAGGGCCGCGCCCTCAGACTACGCTGGCCATGGCTCCAATGGACGGACCCCCAGCGCACCTGGGCTGGCTCTAGGCTTCCATGTGACAAGAAGGACATGGCGCTGTTCAGAGCTGCAACGAAGATCACGATTGGCAACGGAGAGACCGCCTCTTTTTGGCACGACAATTGGTCCGATCACGGCCCCATCTGCTTCCTTGCGCCTGACCTCTACAAAATTGCAACCAGAAAGAACCGTTCGGTGGCTAAGGAGATTAACGCAAACAACTGGATCAGGTCCATAGCACGCTTGAGCACTCCAGTACATCTCACTCAATACCTCCGCCTCTGGGAGGTTGTTCATGCCACGACCTTGGTGGAGAACCAAGACGACACCGTTAGATGGAGCTTAACCGAGGATGGAAACTACAGCGCTAACTCCGCCTATCTCGCTCAGTTTTACGGGAGTTACCCGAGGTTCAAGGCGGAGAAAATTTGGGAAGCACACGCGGAACCGAAGTGCAAGCTTTTTGCTTGGCTTGCCATACACGGCAAGCTTCTTACGGCTGACAATTTGGCAACGCGTGGCTGGGACCATGATCCAATCTGCGCTCTATGCCTAAGTGCCAACGAGACGATCGACCACCTGCTAAAAGACTGCCAATTCACCGCCGCTGTCTGGAGCCTGGTCCAGCCCAGGGACAACAATGGTGGTGCTGCACTGGGCCGGGAAATGCCCTCAGTCTCGGACTGGTGGGATAGCCTCATTGCGGACCACCCCGCAAAGGAGAAACGAAGAATCAGTGGGCGTCTTCTCTACGTTCTATGGAACGCTTGGAAGGAAAGAAATCGGAGAATTTTCTCTGGCAAACGACTAACATACGTTGAGGTCGCGGAGCTTGCCGAAGAAGATATCAGGCAACGTGCTAGGGCGTTCGCTTCAGGTGGAGAGGCAATTCCTGCGGAACCAGACTAGACTAGTAACTCTTTCTTTTCCTTTCATCTTCTGTTGCTTTGGTTCTTGCCTTCTGGCATGAATCCTTGCATGAACCACCGCCCTGTACACCTTGTTGGGGCTTTCCCTCTATCTTAATGAAAAGGCAGTGCTCCTGCCGGTTGCCCCAAAAAAAAATAAGGCTAATGTACTGTAAGAATTTCATCTCACCAATGCTATCTGGCAGAGGTGATATATCAGATTCATGTAAGGACATGTACCTCAGGTGCTTGAATTCATGCAAAGATTCAGCCAATGTGACACCATGTGCAGAATCAATATGTAAAGTTCGTAGGCATGGAAAATGAACCAACATATCACCTAGCCTCATATTTTTGTGGCCAGCTGATATTAGTGTTCTCAATGTCTTTTGTCCTTGTAGAGAACTCCAGTCTAACCCATCTGATTCTGATGCTTTATTTCCTATAGATAACGGGAAAAACTTATGTGCACTAAGTTACTACCAATATCGGTTTCACCATTATGAACGGCTAGTGCCTCGTCTCTAGCCACAAATTGAGCAAATGAGCGAACAGCATCATGCATGTTGCAATTAGATTGATCAACATATTAATGTTTGTGGCAGGAACGGTACATGGATCTGGTACAGGCTTCGTGTTATATAGAGGGCCAAAGGCCAAGTGTACATCGGTTTAGGTATTCATACACAATACGTATGATATACCAAATAATACATCTAATACTCCCTTTTAATCTAAACCTTTTGAAAGGTTTAGATTACACTTAAACTCATCTAACTTCTTGATAGGAAGAGCTTTTGTAAAACCATCTGCAACTTGATCTTTGCTTGAAACAAATTTGATGTCCAGCAAATTTTCAGCAACTTTTTCTCTAACAAAATGAAAATCTATCTCAATGTGTTTAGTACGTTCCTGAAACACTAGATTGACAGACAAATAGGTAGCCCCTAAATTGTCACATCAAAGGCAAGGCTTCTCCTTCAATTTTACTCCAAGTTCTCCAAGAAGAGCTTCTACCCAAATCATCTCAGCTATAGCATTTGTCAAGGCTTTATATTCAGCCTCAGTACTGGACCTGGACATTGTGGATGCACTTCAAGATACCAAGTTTGGTCCAACAGATATAGTAAAACCACCAGTGAATCGCCTATCATCAAGAGATCCTGCCCAATCTCCATGTGAAAAGGCACTAAGGAATGTGGAAGAAGATTTTGTAAAAGTAATTACAACCTTCAAGGTATCTTGTACATATCTGAGTATGCTTTTTGCAGTTGTCCAATGTTCTGTATTTGGAGCATGACGATACTGACAAACCTTATTAACTGAATAAGATAAATCTGGTCATGTCAATGTTAAAGACTGTAAGACTCCAACAATGCTTATATACTGGGTACTGCCATCAGGACCCAACGGTGTACCATCAGTAAGGGACAATTGTTTAGTAGAGGGCAAAGGTGTAGGAGCTGGCTTGCACCCATTCATACCAACTCTGTCAAGTAAATCAGTGGCATATTTTTCTTGTGTAAGAACTAAGCCATTTTGCACCTTCTTAACCTCAATGCCAAGAAAATAGTGAAGATCACATAAATCCTTGATAGCAAAGTTCTCATTTAAATCTTGAAGCAGAATGGTAATATCATCATCAGAGGAGGAGCTTCTTACTATGATGTCATCAACATAAATCAGTACATATATGGTGATACCTGACTTGCTATAGAGAAACGGTGAGGTATCAACCTTTGAAGGTATAAATCCAAGATCACATAACTTGGAACTCAACCTGGAATACCATGTTCGAGGTGATTGTTTCAATCCGTACAAAGCATTGTCAAGTTTGCAAATAGAGTGCGGAGCGTGAGGATTTTCAAAACCTGAAGGTTGTCTCATGTATACCTCCTCTTCTAGAACACCATGAAGAAACACTTTCTTGACATCTAGGTGTCGAAGACTCCATCCACAAGAGACAGAGATAGATAAAACAAGTAGCAATTTTAACCAAAGGGCTGGAGGTATCTTCATAATCAATTCAATACCTTTGTTTAAACCCTTTTGCAAAGAGTCATGCTTTATACCTATCAATGGAACCATCAGATCTTCTCTCTATGCGATACACCCATTTACAGTCAATCACATTGTTGCCACTGCTAGGAGGGACAATGTGCTAGGTCTTGTTATGAATTAGAGCATTATACTCTTCTTCCATTGCTTCTCACCAATTGAAATCACTGAGAGCCTCTGTAAGCGTATATGGTTCTCCAGTAGAAGAAAGCATTCCATATCTAACAGTCCCGTTAGTATACTTCCTTAGATGACATATACCTTTTCGAAGACGAGTACGAGCATGTGGTGGGGATACAACAGTATGCACCATAACCGGTTGTGCCACTGGAGAAGGTGGTGTTTCATTTTATTCATTATCGCTGGAGTCCATAGATTGCCCACCACTGGCTGTAGCCACAGAAGATACTCCCGCAGGTAGCGACAGCGAGGGCGGGCCCCGTGGCATGGGGGACCGGGAGACAGGCGGGGTCAATGCCTCGACCGAAACTCCAGGTGGAGACCGTGCAGTGGGCGATGCAGGACGTTGTCGCGTGGGCGTGTGCTCGCCACGCGTGTCCTCGGGCGACACAATGCGGGACAAGGCTGGCTGGCCGCTGTCGCTGGCACATCATGAGTGTCGTGGTGGTGGCACGGCAGATGCCATGGGTAGGCTAAAGTTTGGGGCCAATGGATGCTAGAGGGATCCGGGGAAGGAAGATGTAGTTGCTTCTACACACGAATGACTAACATGCAGATCTTTATTTCTCCTCTCTCGGGCTACAAGTGCTCCTTGAGCTGTTTGCAGGAAGAAGAGAAGAACTTCACGAGCCTAACGGTGTAGAATGAATCGATCCCCTTCTCTGGAACCCATGCCTCTCCTTATAAAGGGGTGCCTTGGCTCCTCTAGGGCTGACGTGGCAAGCATATTCGAAGAATATGCTTGTCCCAATATAGTAACTCGGCGACCTCCTTTCCGTGTCCCCCTTCTAATGACGGCAAAGTTTCAGAGAACCCCACGTGCACGCCTCAGGCTCCAGGACTGTCACCTCCGTGACCTTCTTCTGCCCTTCTACTGCTCTACGCCTTGTCCTTTGCACTTGGCTCTATTCAGATTCTTCCTAGCCTGTGGCTAGGGTTTGACTATAGGCACCTCCTTCTCCTGCAAGCTTCATGTCATTCGGCCCTGTCTCACTTAACTCGGCTTGGCCTTCACCTGCATTTAGATTATTCGGACTTACTCGGCCGACTCAACTCGTATGTCGGCCGGGTAATGTACAGCTCCTCCCATAGGTGTCATGGTCGTTCTTATCTCGGCCGACCTTTACATGATTCGGCCGATATAGACAGTAACTCGGCATATGACAGGGGAAACTCCTTTTATCTTCCCCTGTCTTGACCCTACCCGGGGTCACCTCCCCAACATTAGTCCCCGAAGCTGGTGTGGTCCTGCTCGTAACCTCGGCCGGGCCACATCAATTTCCTAATATTTATTTCTCCTCATCTCCGAGTTACTTTTTCCTGTTCGAGGTACCCGCGCAGCTTCTCGTGCACGCATCGTCCTATGTGTAACACTCATCATTATTTCTCTAGTTTTTTGTTCCTCTACAGTGCCCACTAACAATGCTACAGTGATTACTGCGCTACCGTCGCTGCCGGGCGCCGCGACGCACAAGACCGCATCGGTCAGGAGGCCTGATCCTCTCCTGCGTCGTGTGGTCTTCGGTGTGGCTCCACTCAGCCGCGAGCGGTTCCGTTGCATGCACGATATACACGGTTAACGCTCGCACGCACGATCCCACTACCGCCATGGCCGCGCGGTTATAAAGAGGGGCACGGGGCTAGAGGGTTCACTTTCCTCCTTCGCTCGCCGTTGCTCTTCTTCATCCTCGCGCCCGTGCGTCTGTTCGTGCTCCTGCGGCCGCGCCCTCGTCAAAATCTTTGACGGCGAGGACACAATTCCTCTGCTCCGTCGACCTCGTCCCCGCGCGCTTGCTCCGGCGCCGTCGTCGGTGAGTTTTTCTGCGGTCCCACTGCTAAGATTTCTCTCTAGACGCATCTGCCGCTTTCTAGGCTTCCCGTGGCGTTTCTTTTCCGCTCCGCCGCCATCCTCGCTTAGAGCCACGACGGGGCCCTACGCCTCTAAGCCTTGCTCCGCTATTAGTTTTTCTTCCGTTGATTCCTCCGGCGACCCTATGTCGAGTTCAATTAGTTGAGCGCTCGTCGAGGACGACGATGTAGCGGCTGGTCCAGAGCGGGGCTCCTGGCAGGTTTCCTCGGTCACTCGTCGTGAGATCGAGTGGCTAATTAGGACTCGCCGGATTCCTGCCGAGGTAGGCTGTCACTTACCCGGCAGCGAATCCTCTCCCGTACTCAACGATGGCGAGTATGTCGTCTTTATGTCCCACTTTGCCCGTGGGTTCGGTCTTCCCCTTAGCGATTTTGCTAGGGAATTTCTTGATTACTCCGGCCTTCAGCCGCATCACCTTCCGGCTAATGCCATCGCCTCCTTATCTGCTTTTATCTCGGTCTCGGAAGGATACTTCATCCTCTGGCCGTCTGTGCACGTATGGTCCAATTCTTCCAGATCCGATCTAACATCGTTCCAGACAAATCCCTTCACCCCTCTGAGAAGTTGCTTACTCAGTGTGGAGCCGCGTCCATCACTCCTCGGAGAAAATCCGAGTTCCCTCGTGTTGCTGGTCTCGAATCTTGCAAGAAGTGGCATAGATCGTTTTTCTATGTCAAGAATACGGGAAAGGAAGACAAGATTCGACTCCCTGCTTTCTCCATCGGCCCCCCTTCCAAGAAGAACTGGACCTACCACCCCAGGAAGAGGCCTTCGAGATTCGGCTGAAGGAGTTGATCCGCGCCGGGCTACGCGGCGAGGATCTGATGACCACCTTCGTCAGCAGCCGAATCTGCTCTTTCCAGCATCACACGCACAAACTCTGTTACATGAGCGGTCCCCTCGATCCCAACCGAGTCTCAATGGTCGAGCTCGATGATTATCTTATTTTCAAGCGTGTCCGAGCTATCTTCAAGACAGATATCGGGGATTGAAGCCGTTCACCCGCGGGAATCCCCCTCCCGAGGTAAGTTCACACATTTGTGTTTTGCCTCCTAATTGCGTTTGTGATTCCTTTTGCTAATTTCTCTTTGTCTCTTTTCTTGCAGAGATTTGCGGAGCAGAAGATCGAGGATGCCGAGGTTCTGGCCCTCCCGTGGACCGCAGATCGGAATACCCTGGACAGCGGGGAGCCTGACTCGGAGGAGTTTGTCCCCAAGTCAGACATCGCTCCGGCTCGCGCCCGTAGCAAGACCTCGGCTCACGGGGAGGAAGGTGATTCAGACGACGTCCAAATTCTTGAGGTAGTCGCCGCAATGCCTATCTCTTACGCATTTCGGCTACGCTCGCCTAATCAGGCCGGTCAGGTGCACGACGCCGAGCCTCTCGCCTCCCAACCTCCTGCTACCTCGAGGAAGCGTACCGCTCTAGCAGGTGTCTCCGAAGCTGCTCCCATGAAGCGAACAAAGAAGTCAGCCCAGCACCTTCCAAAGCGTAAAACTATGCCCAGAGTTACTGGGTGAGTTCATTTTCATTTGTATTTCTTGTTTCTCTTTTTCTGTCTTTTGATTTGACTTTCTGTGCTTTTGCAGCGCTCCTCTTTCTGTTAAGACCAGTGGTCCGAGTATGACGAGTCACACAACTCGGCTCCCTTCTCCTCCGCCTCCTGAAGATACCAGAGTTCCTAGTCCTGCCCGCGTTGACTCTCCTCCTGCTCCGAATCAGACATCACCTCGGCAAGATGCACCCGTGGTTTCCATTGCTGATGCCGATATAACTCGGCTAGTAGATCCTCCTACCGAACCTGTTGCCTCTGTCGTGAACCTCGGAGTTTCCCCCGAGATTCCTTTGACCCCCACAATTTCAACCGCAACTCCAACTCCGGCCGAGGATATCACCATATCGGCGCCCTCGGAAACCATAATTCCTCCGGCCCCCAAAGATGCCACTCCAAGTGCCGAGGTTGCGGCCCCTGCCGACATCTCTTCTAAGGCTAAGAAGGTTGTTGTTCCCAGACCTTCATCATCTCAGAAAGGACTTTCCAGCTCTTCTCAACCCACCATTGCTGATGCGCTCCGCAAGGGGGTTTCCTCTGCTAAGACCGTTGTCACCCCGGCCGCTGATACTCAGCTTACTCTCCACAAGAGTCCCGCGGTGGCGGTGGTTACACAACGGATACGAGGTAAAGTGCTGACCCGTACTGAGAGTGGGAACAACCTCGGCTCTCTGGTGGAGTACGCCAATAATTGGAACGCTGCTGATCAGCTTGAGGGAAATCCGAGCAACCATCCATTTCAGCTCTCCGACATCAGCAGTCGTTTGCATATGGCTGCTAAGATCGTTCTTGACAACGACAAGATGAACGAGGTAATTTCTTCCGTTGATATCTGGTTAGTTATTCAAATGATAGTACATATATCCTAGTCCCCAAAGCTTGCAACCGAATAACTTGTTGCTCGTTTGGAAGCTTTGTTAAGCTTTAAGTACGTTATTTGCCTAGTAAGTTTCCTGTATGATTTTGACTCATTGTCTTAGCTTTGTTGTTCGTCTTAGCTTCGAATATGCAGCCACCTAGATCTGAGTTAAGCTTTGCTTGATTCGGATCTGTCTTATCTTTGAATATCCAGCCGTCTAGATCCGAGCTAAGCTTTGCTTGATTCGGATCTGTCTTAGCTTTGAATATCCAGCCGTCTAGATCCGAGTTAAGCTTTGCTTAATTCGGATCAGTATTAGCTTCGAATGTCCAGCCACCTAGATCCGAGTTAAGCTTTGCTTGATTCGGATCTACCTTAGCTTCGGGTATCTAACTGTGTAATTTACTTTGTCACTTAGGTTGCCCATGATCGGCGGACAACCGAATTCCAAAGGCTGCTTTTCGCACACAAAAAGTTGCAATAAAAGTATGAGAAAGTTCTTCCCATGGTGAAGAAAGCTGGTAACTTAACAAATCTTTGTATTGTCCCTTAAGCTCTTAATATTTTCGACTTGAGGTGTTAACTCATTTTGCTGGTAAACAGGTAATATCAATAATCTTAATATCCGTCTTGAGAAGAAAGTCAAGGCTCTGGAAGGTTAGTTATTCTTTTCCTCTATTAATTTTCGCTCAAAACTTATCCTGGGTTTCTTATAACCTTCTGGCTTTGGTATAGCCAAGTTACAAAATCTTGCAGCGTCGCATCAAGAGTGCATACCCATGCCTGATATGATGCTGCATTTTTTAGAGCAAGCCGCCACTCATTCGGCTCAACTGAAAGAGAAAGATGACGAGATAACCCGGTTGCGTGCCGAGGTGGAGTCCCTCAAGCTTTCTTAGAAATCCGAGTTAGAGAAAGTTGATCAGGAGTTCTGCGAAGAAAAGAATCGGCTAAGTCTGCAACTGCAGAAAGATAAAGAACTCCTCCAGGCTGCCGAGCTGAAGAATCAGACGATGCACAAGGAAATCACTCGCTTTGAGAAGACCAAGGTTGACTGGACCCGGGATCTCCAGAAAATGTTGAGTTACATTCATCGTAAGTTTCTGATCATGGCCGAGTTATTTTCTCCTCTTTTTTACCTTTAACTGATACGTTTGCCTATTATGTAGATCATTTTCCGAAAGCTAGGCCAGTGAGTTCTAAGGCAGTGATTTCTGCTCTTCAACGCCGAGGTATCCCTGTAGATTCGGATCCTGAATATTCAATGGAGGATTTCCTGGTTGCCGTTGGCGCTGCCATTGGGCCGATGAAAATTATGGGCCGAGATCTGGTGCAAGCAGCTATTCGGGCATACCATGTTTTGTGGCCGAATACTTCTGGCACTCCTGACATCGACGAGTTTAAAGTACTTGTGGATAGACTGATGGCATCTGAGACCCAGTTAAATCTCTGGAGGGAGTCTGTTGGGAGAGCTGGTGCTGATATGGCGCTTATAGCCGTTATGTCTTGGTACGAGGACATTTCGCTCGATACCTTGATAAACTTGCGCACTGGCTCTTGTTGGGTTGAGGATCCCGAATTCGTCGCTCGCCGCCAAGATCGTGCCTTCCAGCTTGTTGAATATGCTGATGTGCATAACAGGATTGAAGGGCCGAGTTTTCTTCCCAACCCAGCGGATGACGTCAAAGTCGAAGATGCCTCTGATAATGATTCGGACGACCAGGATGAGGGTGAGGGCGACTCGGACAACTCTGGTGATTCTAGCACAAGCTCGGATGGGGACGGCGACGCGCGATCATCTTCTAAAGGGACTGGGCACTCTCAAGCTCAAACTAATGTTTCTCAACAGCCAGGCTTCCCAAAGTTACTATTATACGTGGGCGAAGTAACTTCGGCCGAGGCGCCTGATCAAGCCGCTGCCCCTTAGGTTCAAAAAACTTCTTAAGTTATTTCTTATCCCCGGTATGCCGGACGTATGATGTGTGTGAAACAATTGTTTGACTTTCTGTGTGGTACGAACCCTTTCTTCCTTTTGCCGCTGAGGCACGGATGATGGTGATCATTATTAGTTTGTCTAAACAGATCTTGTTGCTTTATATCTTTGCTTTGGAGGTCTTCAATCCCATAGGTTCAGATCGTATGTTTTCATGTGACTGACCTTAGTTCAGCGTTTATATTGCCTGGCCTTCATAGATTCGACGGCTTAGTAATTGTGTTCTTGATCTCTATCCGAGATATAAAGCCCGAAGCCCATATTTAGGGAAAGTGAAATAATAAGTTGCATCCCTTATCATATTTGGTTTTGCTGGGAGTGTTTACTCTTTTTGCATCATTCTTAGGGATCTTTGTTTGCTTTTGCTTTGCTATCTTTATGATTATTGAGACATGTTTACACTATCTTCCAAGCTTGTATCTGAGCTAAGGAGCTTTTATGCGTCTGATGGTAAAAAGTGGGTCATACGGATTAGTCCTCGAGTTTTCACTCAGGTTCATGAGTTGTTGCGCGTGCTGAAAGAATTGTGTTGGATCATGTGGCAGTCCCTGAGTTACAAACTTGGTTGCCGAAATATAATTCAAGGGTTAATGAATAGAATACTTCAGGGTAGTCTCCGACCTATCGTTCGGGGTGCCAAAGTTTAATACCTATTTTTTGGACCAGGAAACAATCATGGGGCAATTCCCTAGTCAGTGCTCTAAAAATTGAGCTTTTAATGCATAATCCGAGATAAGGGATGATACGGCATAGTCCCCGAGTCCCCAGCTCGAGGTCCTGAAACTTAACACATAATTCAGGAATAAGAAATAACATTGGGCATTTCCCGAGTCACTACTCAAAGTGCCGAGGTTTAATACATAACTCGAAAATAAGAAATACCATAGGACAGTCCCCGAGTCACTGCTCAAGGTGCCGAAGTTTAATACATAACTCGAAAATAAGAAATACCATAGGGCAGTCCCCGAGTCACTGCTCAAGGTGCCGAGGTTTAATACATAACTCAAAATGAGAAATAACATAGGGCAGTCCCCGAGTCACTGCTCAAGGTGCTGAGGTTTAATACATAGTTGATATTTTGACTTGAAGCGTCATATTACAACGTATCATAGATGGCTCCTACGAGTAAAATGGACGAAGTAAAGCTATGTTCCATGGTATTTTCGATTCTTCATCGGCTTTGTTTGCCTTGTTCTTTTCTGGTGACTGAGCATCGATTAGGTAATATGCATCATTGTGCAATGCTTTACTCACGATGAATGGCCCCTCCCATGGGGGTGATAGTTTGTGCATGCCGGCTGTGCGTTGCACTAGCCGAAGAATCAAATCTCCTTATTTAAACACTCTTGGATTGACTTTCTTGCTGTGATATCGTCGTAGGTCTTGCTGATAAATAACTGACCTTGATAGTGCCAACTCCCTGGCCTCTTCTAGCAAATTGACATCATCTTGCCGAGCTACCTCATTTACCTCAGCAGTTGTATACTAGGTTACTCTTGGCGAATCATGTATTATGTCGGCTGGAAGCACGGCTTTTGCTCCATACACCAGAAAAAATGGGGTATACCCTGTTGACCTGTTTGGGGTAGTTCTGAGGCTCCATAGTACTACTGGTAGTTCCTCGATCCAGTATCCTGCCGACCTTTGCAGAGGTTCGACGAGTCGGGGTTTTATTCCGGACAATACTAGTCCATTAGATCTTTCTACTTGACCATTTGATGCTGGTTGAGCCACCGAGGCGACATCTAGTCTTATGTGTTTTTCTTGGCAGAATCTAGCAAAGGCCCCTTCAGCAAAGTTTGTGCCATTGTCTGTAATAACACAATGTGGATAACCATATCTCAAGATAATATCTTTGAGGAATTTTACCGCTGTTGGTCCATCACATTTTTAATCGTTTTTACTTCAATCCACTTTGTGAACTTATCCACCATGACTAAAATGTGGGTCATCCCGCCCCGGGCCAGCTTGAATGGTCCCACCATATCTAAACACCATACAAAAAATGGCCAAGTAATTGGTATTGTCTTTAACTCGGACGATGGCATATGTATCTTGCTGGCATATCAGTGGCAACCATTACATTTTTCTACCAAGTCTTTGGCCTCTTTCAACGCCGTCGGCCAATAAAATCCATGCCTGAATGCTTTGGCCACTAAAGCTCTGGACGAGGAGTGATGCCTGCATTCTCCCTGATGTATATCTAGGAGGATTTCCTGGCCTTCCGCCGAGTCAACACATCTTTGCAGCATGCTTGTGACGCTTCTTTTATACAGCTCATTATTTATGATCGTATAAGCTTTTTCTCTTCTCACTGTCTGTCTAGCCAGTACCTCATTACTCGGCAGAATTGCATCCTTAAGGAAGGAAAATATGGGTTTCGCCCATGTTGGCATGATTTTCTGTGGGATAATTTTACTATCTATTTCCATATTTTCTGCTGACATAACCGCCTCGAATTTTTCCATATCTATTCGTGCAACGGCCGGATTCACTTTGGGAAATTCTGGGTTACTTTCTTTGTCAATTTCCATTGGCATACTATCTTCTCTTGATTTTGCCGGGATAAAAATGGATTTGGACTCTGGTGATGGCTTTATTGATGGTTTTCTCAGGTGCTCTAGGGCGATACCCGGGGGAATTGATTGCCTGGTCGATCCGAGTTTCGACAACGTGTCTGTAGCGTCATTTTCTGCCCGAGGTATATGATGAAATTCACATCCATCAAAGTATCCACTGAGTTTTTGCACATGGAATCTATATAAGGCCATATTCGCATCTAGCGCGTCCCAATTGCCTGATACTTGCTGTACTACTAGATCTGAATCCCCGTAACATAGGATCCGATGTATGCCAATCTCTTTTGCCACCTTTAATCCATGGACGAGTGCTTCGTACTCGGCTACATTATTCGACGCAGCGAAATGTATTTGCATCACATATTTCAGCTGATCTCTTTTTGGCGAAGTTAACACTATCCCTGCCCCCAAGCCATTCCTTAGCTTGGAACCATCAAAGTGCATTGTCCAATAATCCGGATCTGGTAATGGCGGCTCATATTGTACTTCGGACCAATCCACAAAGAAGTTAGCCACTGCCTGAGATTTGATTGCATCTCGTCTATCGAATTGCGGAGCATAAGGTGATAATTCAATTGCCCATTTTGCTATTCGGCCGCTTGCATCTTTGTTGCTCAATATGTCGGCTATGGGCGCTTCACAGATCACTTTGATCAGGTGTTCTTCGAAGTAATGTTTAATTTTCTTCGCCGACATGTACACTCCATATGCCATATTCTGGTAGTGTGGGAAGTTTTGTTTTGAGGCTGATAGTACCTCGCTTAGGTAGTATACCGGCCTTTGTATTGATTTATCATCTTCATTCCGTTCCACAACGATCACCGCACTTACCACTCTGTTTGTGGCGGCTATGTAAAGTAACATAGCTCTTTTGACAATGGAGAGGCCAGGATTGGTGCTGTGACCAACATCTTTTTCAGTTCATGAAATGCATTATCTGCATGCGGAGTCCAAATGAATTTATCAGATTTTTTCATCAGTTGATATAGTGGTAATGCTTTCTCTCCCAGCCGACATACAAATCGGCTAAGCGAGGCCAGACAACCCGTGAACTTCTGTACGTCATTTAGACATCTCGGCAATTCCATCCTTTCTACCTCTCTTATTTTAGTTGGATTTGCCTCTATACCTCGTCTGGATACGAGAAAACCGAGTAGTTTCCCAGCTAGTACACCGAAGGTGCATTTTTCCGGGTTGATCTTCATTCGGAACCTTCTCACGTTCGCGAATGTCTGCCGAATATCATCCAATAGCGTTTTTCTCTCTTTGGTTTTTATGAACACATCGTCTACATATACTTGTACATTTTTTCCTATCTGGTCATGTAGACATTTTTGCATACATCTCTGGTACATTGCCCTTGCGTTACGCAGGCCAAATGGCATGGTGCGATAGCAATAAGCCCCGTACGGGGTAATAAATGCAGTCTTTATTTGATCAGCCAGATTTAACGGTATCTGGTGGAAACCAGAATACGCGTCTACAAATGATAAGAGCTCACAACCAGCGGTCGAATCAATGACTTGGTCAATCCTAGGTAAAGGAAAAGTATCTTTGGGAAACGCCTTGTTCAGGTTCGTGTAATCAATACATATTCGCCATACGACGACTACATTTGGATCATCCTTTTTCTTTTCTACTATCACCGGATTTGATAGACAATCCGGATAAAGCACTTCCATGATGAACCCGGCCGCAAGGAGCCGAGCTATCTCATCCCCTATTATTTTTCTCCTGTCTTCGGCGAAGCGGCGGAGAGGTTGCTTCACCGGCCTTGCTCCTGGCCTTACATTCAGAGAGTGCTCAGCCAACTCCCTCGGCACACCTTGCAGGTCTTGAGTTGACCATGCAAAGATGTCCCGATTCTCACGGAGGAAGTCGGTGAGCTCGCCTTCCTATTTGGCATCTAGGCCGGCACCAATGGTGATGGTGCATTATGGGAACTGCTCATCTATCTGGACCTTTTTTGTTTCTTTAGTCGGCTGGAAAGAAACACTTCCATGTGGGTTGGCTAATGCTGGCATATTCAGCTGTGTCGACTGAGAGAGGGCTGCTACTTCTTGGATCCTTCTTTTTTCTCTTGCGATCACCAATGACTCGGCCAAGTTTGATCCGACCGAAGCACATTCCATCGACTTCCTGTAATCTCATGCTACTGTTATCACCCCTTGTGGTCTGGGTAACTTCATTTTCAAGTAGGTGATGTGGCAGCTGCTCATGAATTTGGCCAATGCCGGCCGCCCGAGTAAAGCATGATAGCAACTTTCTAGATTCACCACCTCAAACTCCAAATTTTCCGCTCTGCAGTTATCCCTTGTGCCGAATAATACATCCACTTGAACCCTCCCAATGGGTTCGCATGAAAGTCCCGGCACTATTCTGTGGAAAGTGGTTCTCGTGGATTGCATCATATTCTGCGATATTCCGAGTTTATGCATTGTATCTTTGTACATGATATTGATACTGTTTCCATTGTCAATGAGTACTTTTGAAATTTTCACATTAATGTTGGTCCCGACAAAAGTCGGATCTAGTACGAGTGCGTACGACCCTGGATTCGGCATTATTTTGGGGTGATCCTTTATGCTCCAAGTTACTTCTTGATCTGACCAAGGTACATATCTTGGTACTGCCGGCATAACTGCATTTACCTCCATATGTCGGTGCTGTACACTTTGCCTGTCTTGTTGTTCTGTTGTGAACACGCAATATGACTGATGATGTTCCCTGTAATCATTGCGTCCATTATTTCCTGGGTTTGTCCTTCCATCATGACCCTGATTTATCACTTGATGCACTGCATCTCTCCGATCCGAGTTATCATACCTCGGGGGAGGAGGGGGTAACATTAATTGCTGTGCATTTGCCCTAGTCAACTGTGGCTGCTGTTGCTGATGTGCCTGATGAGAAGGTGCTTGCATGCCCGCTGGGTTCCCCATTGCATTTTTCATCCAGGCGCATTGCCGAGTTGTATGATTAGCCGGCTTGGCTAGGTTTGGAGTGTGAAACTTACACGGTTGATCCAACATCGATTCAAATGCCGGCCTTTCCCGCCATCGCTTCTTCTGCTTACGGCGTCCACGTCTCTTCCTTCATTTCTTGGTGTCCATTCGAGGACCATTCTTCCGTGCTGATCAGCGTGACTTCGGTTGATCTTGCACTACCGCTGCCACCTGATTGGAGGCATATCTGTAATCCGGTCTTTCATCTCTTCTTCTACCTCTGAACTCGTTGCGCCTCGATGATCCGGCTGCATCTCTTGCATATTGATCTTGATGCTCCCGATGCTCCGCCGACATTAGTTCTGGTTGTGTCGGATCACCTAATGCATATGAATCCGCTATCCTGATGGTTTCTGCCAAAGTGGTTGGCATATCTCTTTGCAGTCTCTGCCACAAGACACTGGCATATTGGCATCCTTGAGCGAACCAAGCTATCGCCTGAGATTCTATAACTCCCTCGCATGAATTCGTGAGGTTACACCACCGAGTCAAGAATTCTCTATCTGTCTCATTCGGCCTTTGCTTGCACATTTCAAGCTGTTGTGGCCTGTTTGGTCTCTTGTAAGTACTGGTGAAGTTGCTGACAAACATCTCTTCAGAATCTAGCCATAGCTGATACTTGCATTGGCAGATTATTCAGCCATACTCTGGCCGGTCCTTCCAGCATTTGCGGGACATATCTTACTGCCCAGCGCAAGTTTCCGCTAGCTATTTTTACTGAAGTGGCATAATCAATTAACCAATCCAGTGGTTTGGTACTCCCATTGTATGTTTTCGTGCCCCTTGCTAGCTGAAAATTCGGCACAGGCGGATCGCCCATGATCCGGGGTCCGAAACATGCCGGACCCGGCAGACCCTGCTCCTCTAACAACTCGGATCGGTACAACCTATCCAGTTTTAATCTTGCATCATTTGATGGCAAGTTTCTGTACATGACTCTCTCCTGCATTCCATAATGGTTATTTCCACCATGCCCTGCATACTCCATATCTGAGTAACCATCATTGTACCTCTCATTTGCCTGATTATGGCGAGCTGGTATCACTTCTCTTTCTTGCCGAGGTTCATACCTCGGCTGAGGATTAGGCGGAAGGTCCCTCCTTCCTTCTGCCGGGATATTATTCTCACGATTTCCTCTTTCGAGGTCTCCATTACCTCGGCTTTCGTAGCCTCTGTTGGCACGGTGGGGGTCTCTTTCGCCACTGTTACCACGGATTCCATTGCCTCTGTTCTCATTGACCTTTTCGGCTACTACCGGATCATACGGTACAATCTGCTTGTTTCTTTTTCCTGAAGTTACTGCTCTGTCTTTTCGCGCATTGTTTCCGGGTGAAGATGCTGCTGCAATTGATAGGGCGGGCGCTGCTCCAGCCGAATGAACCATACGTGAGGCACCAGGTCTTTCCGGGTCTGCTCTAAGCATTTCTTCATTCTGCTGGTTCACAATGCGTACCAGCTCATTCACTCTTTCTTGCTGTTTACGCCGGCTTCGTCGCCCCTTCAACTCTAGTGCGTGACATTTGCCATCCTTAGGTTCTTTGCCGGGGTGCTATACCTCGGCAAGCCTAGATCGAATGAATCTGCCTTATGAGTCTCATGCTCTTTATTGATATCATTCATGAGGTTTTTCCCTCTTAATCTTAATTCATCGACCCGCTCAGAGGCGACATCTAGCTTATTTGCCTTAGCATATTCTCACAGGGTCCTGTTTAAGGATTCCCGCAATGCCGACACCTTTTTTGCCTGTACCAGTACCTTTTTCCTGGTCTCTTCTAACTCTGCCTGAGCATTTGCCGGATCAAGTATCGGCTCTACAGGCGTAGTCAGATTATCTATAGTTGCCTGGAGAATATTTTCTAGTCTTTCCAGAGGTGGCCATCTTACCCTTGGTGCCTTCGGGGTTGTCTCCTGCACCTCGGCTGGCTTGGCTGCTGAAGGATATACCTCAGTGGGCTATGGAGCTGCCTGCTTTGTGGTCACCTGTCCTCCTGTCGTCGGGTCTTTGCTTGATCCGGCACCTCCTGCTGCTGCCTGCACCCCTGCTGCGACCATCACCTCGATGCTGCTGGCGGGGCGTTCTCTATGCGGACCGTTCGCAGTGCTGAGGGGGGCTCTCCTGCAACAATGACTCGGTGAGGATAGACACAGGTGATATCGACGCCGACGTAGATCTGGTGCATGCCCAAGTTGATGAATACGCTGTTGCGCGGAGGAGCTTTTCTCCTGAA
The DNA here is from genome assembly GCA_030063025.1 of Avena longiglumis. NCBI lineage: Eukaryota > Viridiplantae > Streptophyta > Magnoliopsida > Poales > Poaceae > Avena > Avena longiglumis. The sequence continues at coordinate 21,019,168 of CP125978.1, read as the reverse complement.
GCTACTTGCGTTATCGCTGACGTAGTCACAGAGATCAAATCTCTGGACTAAGCTAGAGACAACGCGCTCGCCGGTGTGGATGAAGTTTCCCGTCCGGATCTTGACTCCAGCTAGCACCGTTGCTGGCCCCACGGTGGGCGCCAACTGTCGTGGTGGTGGCACGACAGATGCCATGGGTAGGCTAAAGTTTGGGGCCAATGGATGCTAGAGGGATCCGGGGAGGGAAGATATAGTTGCTTCTACACACGAATGACTAACATGCAGATCTTTATTTCTCCTCTCTCGGGCTACAAGTGCTCCTTGAGCTGTTTGCAGGAATAAGATAAGAACTTCACGAGCCTAACGGTGTAGAATGAATCGATCCCCTTCTCTGGAACCCATGCCTCTCCTTATAAAGGGTGCCTTGGCTCCTCTAGGGCTGACATGGCAAGCATATTCTAAGAATATGCTTGTCCCAATAAAGTAACTCGGCGACCTCCTTTCCGTGTCCCCCTTCTAATGACAGCAAAGTTCTAGAGAACCCCACCTGCACGCCTCGGGCTCCAGGACTTTCACCTCCGTGACCTTCTTCTTCCCTTCTGCTACTCTGCGCCTTGTCCTTTGTGCTTGGCTCTATTAAGATTCTTCCTAGCCCGTGGCTAGGGTTTGACTATAGGCACCTCCTTCTCCTGCAAGCTTCATGTCATTTGGCCCTGTCTCACTTAACTCGGCTTGGCCTTCACCTGCATTTAGATTATTCGGACTTACTCGGCCGACTCAATTCTTATGTCGGCTGGGTAATGTACAGCTCCTCCCATAGGTTTCATGGTTGTGCTTATCTCGGCCTACCTTTACATGATTCGGCCGATATAGACAGTAACTCGGCATATGACAGGGGAAACTCCTTTTATCTTCCCCTGTCTTGACCCTACCCGGGGTCACCTCCCCAACAATGATGCGGGATAATATCCCTTGGGAGAAGACGCCTCGGGATCGTTGCTGGACAGAGAATGTCCAGGATAATCCTCCTCGGTATCTGCACTATTTTTGTTATTTTCGGAATCAACTTCAACTTGAATTTCTGCACTTTTGAGCAGCTTTTTTGCTGGGATTTTCTTCTGTGACTTCCTGCACCTATGGCACATTAGTAATGGGCACAATAGGATGCATATGATCAAAAATATTTTGGGCACCCTCATGAGAATTTCCTTTTTGAAGAGGGCACCGACGTTATGATGTAGTTTTGAAATGGGGAGACATTCTCATCAAATACAACGTCTCGAGAAATATAGACACGGACTGTAGACACATCTAAACACTTGACCCCTTTGTGAAGATGGATATACCCAATGAAGACACATTGTTTAGAGCGAAAGGCAAGTTTGCGTTTATTATAGGGGCGAAGGTTGGGCCAGCAAGCACAACCAAAAGTTCTAAGCACATCATAGTTTGGTGTGGTATGGAGAAGACGTTCTACAAGAGTTTCAAAATCAAGGACCTTGCTAGGAAGCAATTTTATGAGGAATGTGGCTATGATGAAGGCTTCATCCCAAAATTTCAAGGGCATGGAGGCATTAGCTAGAAGAGCAAGACCAACTTCAACTATATGATGATGTTTTCTCTCAGATGAACCATTTTGTTGATGAGCATGGGGACAAGATACATGATGTGTGATGCCAACTTTTTGAAAGAAATCATTGAGTTTCTCATACTCAACCCCCCAATCTGTTTGCATAGTGATAATTTTCCTATCAAACTTACACTTAACAAATTGCTGGTAATTAAGGAAAGCTTGATAAATATCAGAACGCTTCTTAAGAAAATAAATCCATGTGAAATTACTAAAATCATCAATAAAGCTTACATAGTATGCATGTTTTCCTACATAAAGAGGAGCATGGCCCCATACAATAGAGAATACTTGCTCCAAAGGAGCAGTAGATAAACTAGTGGATATAGGGTATGGCAATTGATGACTCTTTGCTAACCGATAAGAATCACAAACATATGGAGTACTTTCTAGGGTGTAAGCTATTTTTATTTCTCCTAAGAACTTGTTGAACCAGATGTGGTGAAGGATGTTCTAGACGACGATGCCATGTAGAGGATGAAGGCTTTATTGCGATGAATGCATGCTTGGAGGTCTCATTGAATGTAGGCACGAAGAGATAGAGACCACCATAGCAAGGGCCTCTAAATAGGATTCTTCGAGTCTTTTGATCCTTGATTAAAAACAAGAAAGGATGAAACTCAATAAAGACATGATTATCAATAGTGTTTTATGAACAGATGGTAAATTTTTGGATGCACTAGGAACATGTAGTATGTTATTAAGATCAAAGTAACCATGAGGAGTGCACAAAATAGAGTGATGATGACTGCAAGTGCACAGATTGTTTGTATCTAGTTTCGAAATAAAGATATTGATCCCATAGGGAGCAGGAGTTCTGAAGTCTAATAACTCTTAAATTAAATATTGAAATAGTAATGCTAAATAACGTTCTAAGTGACAAGATAAAATGCGAGTTTAATGTAAAAAGTTATTTTTGATTTTTTAATAAGAGAACAATAAGTAAAGTAAAACAAACTTAATGCAGAATGTAAGTATCGCGTATGTAAAAGAGATATGAAACTGCAATGGTTAAAGTGTTCTCAGGGAGTAGAAGATATACCTCTAGCATTATAAAGGGTTTAAGGTAAAGATTATTATCATTAATATTATCAACTATGTATGTGTGGGAGGAACTCCGTAATTGGACGAATAGGAAGAAACCACTGCTCTCATCATCCTCATAACCACAACAGACAAGTAATCAACATCAATCGAATTACTACGCTATTAAGGGATTTTATCCCATAGGATATATCCCGTGGCATGGATAATATTCTATGAGTTTCCTTGGTTCCCAAGTTGATACGTAAGGAGTGCTAACAACTTTATAATTACTGTAAGTGCTAGCACACCTCCGTCTACCAACAAGTAGTTCCCTCTATCAAGTCCCCACAAGCGGCAAATATTGAGAGGTCGACTTCTCCCAAGATCAAGATGAAAACAATCTAACACATGGTCATAGCGATGAATATCATAATAAACTTTATATTCTTTCGATCTCATGCTAGGGTTTCTCCATCTCTCCAAGAACTAATGATCTACTCAGACATTGAGGCAATCAACATCATGGTAAAGACAATAAAATCTATCATAGATGAATAGTACTTGTATAAATCCACAACGAGTACAGAAATTATAACATGATCTAGACAAGATGTAGATGAGATGGATGGAGATGGTGGTGATGTAGCAGTTGATGATGAAGATCGATGCCTTAGCCTCGCGGATATGCGTAAGGTGAATATGGATCCCCGGTGGATGAGGTCCCCCTCCAGATCCCTTCCGGAGGTGAGGTTTCTATGATTTCTAGTCGTTCTGTATGTGTTATCCTTGATTTGATTGCATGGGGCGAAACTATTTGAAGAGGCGGTGGTAGCGACAACTATAAACGGGAACTATAATGCCAGAATTTTTAGTCCCGACGTATAGTTGGTCGTTAAACCTTCTGGTTGCTGCGATCGCCACGATTTTTCTTCTAGTATTATTGATATTTCCCAATTTAGCGATTTACGCTGTTTTTGACTTCTTTTCGCTCCAGTACAACTGGTCCAAGAATTGTGTCCATCGTATCCATCATCTGTCCCGATCCTGGTGAAAATAGACATAAAAGATGTGCGCGAACGCTGTAAAATACAAAGATCCTACCACTATAGTGCAAAATAATAATATAAAACATGATTCAAAATATGCACTCATCAACTTCCCCAAGCTTAGACTCTTACTCGTCCCGATCAAGATTAGCTTTAATGGATATGATCCTCATATTCATGAAGCTGAGTCGATAAAATAAATGAGGCAGTTCCAGCATGTGTTTATCATATATGATACATAGGAATAAGTTCATGAATAGTACTTTACTTGAATCATCCGAATAATATTAGCGGGCTTCCACTCCTTAGCATTTAATAGTTCACAAAAGATTACTCACAATATGATGTATAAGTGTTTTAGTTTGACCGAATGAGTTAGAGAGGTAGTCCCAAGCGTTTTAGGATTAGCATATTCACTTGGGATTTAAAATATCAAACGATCCTTTGTCTCTCCACAAGACAATGGTGTATGCCTATTTGCTCTTTGCACATTTTATTTTCTCTGTTTTTCTATGGTTACACTTTTATTTAAGTGTTGTGCAAAGGATCTAGCCATACATTCCACTTCATGTAGGAATTCAAAGTTTAACGATCTCAATTACCAAATTTCACTTGTATATGAAGCATATTTATAGCTTGAATATCTACCTCATCTTGTTCTCACTCTAATTTGATAGCACTTTTAGTTTTCCTTTGTTCAAAGTTTCTTTCTCCACTTAACAGATTAGATAATTTTTCTCTTTGTAAATCAAATAATAAACTTACAACATATTGACCAAATTATCTTTGTATGTTCCATTAATACCAATGGTGTAGAATACTCCTATTGCTATCATCAAGTAAAATTATACTCAAGCCATTCATATATCTAATAATACAAACACAAACTCAATAATGCTCCATATATGATAATAAACTCAGAATTTCATAAAATGGACTGACTATTCCTGAAGGGAATTCTAATGATTCAAACTTTATTTCTAAGCTTATAGTATAGATTATAAGGTCTTAAAGATCTCCCCAATCTTGGAATAAAGCTAGGCGGGATCAAATAATCCCTCGTGATTATTTGATACCATGATTATTGTAGATCACTGTGGCGCCATGGCGTGTAACACCGCGATACACAATTTCTTATTGGTATCCTCTAGAGCAGTGATGCGGCTGTAGCACCTACGCAAATCAGATTGCAAAGTATATCCACTTTATCTGCGAGTTTAGTCACCAGTGGGAGAAGATCATCCTTCTTCTCCATCTCCTTGAGACAGTGGCGGATTTCAATGCGATGGAGTAGCTCCTGCTTCTGATATATCTCTAGTGCTCGCACGCGGTCTTTGGTCTTGGGAACAACTTCTTCCTCATCCATAATTGATGGATCGGGGAAGTAGAAGCCTCCCATCCACTCTTCTTGAGGCTTCACCCTTATACGAGCACCAATCGTAGGCTTCGAGAGTGGCACCGTCTCTTCCTTGCTAGCACCTGCACCAATATTAGGTAATTCCTTATGCTTGAGCCGCCTGGGGTCCATGGTGATGAACTTGACCATCTCCACACACACCCTTCTCCATGCAGTTTGTGACCTTCTCTCTCTCTCTCTTGTTGAGCTCTCTTCATTTCCGCCCAGTTGATCTCCGGGGGATCATAGACATCACGGCAGATGAATATGTCGCCCCAATCTTCATCGGGATCGCTGTTGTAGAAGCTTGGCTCGACGTACTCCTTGTACCTCGGGCTAAACTTCTCCACTTCCTCGGCGCCGTCCTCCATGGACGGGCTGCGAGAGCGGTCCCTGGAAGGAGCAATGAGACCCAGGGGTTTCCCACGGCCTGGGACATGATAGATCATGGCTAGATTGGTTCCCGGTGATTATGATTAGAGATAAACACAATGGAAGTATATAAGAGGGTCAGAGGTCGGTAAAACTCGCGAGAAACACCAAAGTTACGCCCAAGAAAAGAATCTCAACGAAACAAGGAAATAAATCACGTATTTCGAAAAGTCCAGCTGCATAACAACCAACTATATGGGCACAACCCGTATAGTTCCGGCCGTATAGTTGTTTCCGAGCAGATATTTCCAAAATATATCGAGTCCAGGTCAGTTAGGTTACTGACTTGGAACCAACCTTTTTTATCAACCGAAAAAGAACGGGGTTGCCAGAAGGTTTAACGGCTAACTATACGGCGAGTGGCTTTTTCTCCAACCGTATAATTGCGGTCGTGTAGTTTCCAGCTATCGAAAAATTTCGCGAAGAAGATACAGAAAGTTTAACGACCAACTATATGACGCGAGCAAATTATCCGGCCGTATAGTTGCGGTCGTATAGTTTCCATCCATCGAAAAATATTCCACGAAAAAGGTACAGAAGGTTTAATGACCAACTATACGGCGGGAGGATTTTCTCTGGCCATATAGTTACGGCCATATAGTTGGTAAAAAACTTCAGAAACTTCAAAAAAATATGAGGAATTCAAAGGTAAAAATTTAGGAGTAAAATTTGTGAAAACAAATCACTTATTTAGAGGAATAAGGCTTACCTTATAGTTACCGTTTATTTAGTAGGGGGTGACAAACTCCTCCAATATGAAGTGGAGGAATTGACTTTGGTTCATATAATAATTCTCATAAACAAAAATCACTAGGACAACAGTTCCTCTCAATAAGATTGGTGCCTTGTCGGGAAAATATGGATACTACATCCAATATTTTTATTTCTTGCCTCTGCATAATCTGCAACTTAAATTCTTGAAGTCAAAGTATCCAGCGAATCAGGCTTGGCTTATGATCCTTCCTCTCAAGGAGTTCTTTTAAACCATTGATACGCCCAATTTGCATCACCATTATATATCATAATTTACCTCCATTCATTGATATTTGTCTTATTATGAGGTATTACTTATGGCTTTTCATCTGTTTATGCATGTTGGATGATGCTTGGAGGATGGACTGTCAGAGTCTGGATTCTCATGGAAAAGAAGGCGTTTCGGTGCAATTTCACGAAGATCAGAAAAATACCAGAAAAATATGGAAACATATTATTTTACCGGAGGATGACTGGATCTAGAAGGAGGAGCAAAGGGGGGTTGCAGGGGGCCTAAACCCCCTAGGCGCGGGCCCACCTGAGGCCGCGCCTGGGGCGGGTCTGGCCCACCTACTCGGCCTCCGACTCCCCCCCTTCGCCTATAACTTCCCTTCGGAACCCTAATACTCGAGGGGCGACCACAAATAGATTTTCGCTGCCTCTAGGGGGCGGAAAACACCGAGAGAGAAAGATCTCTCCGGCAGATAGATTTCTGCCACGGGAATTCCTTCCCGGAGAGGGGAGACCGTCGCCATCAACACCATCATCAAGCTAGGATTCATCAGGATCGGCATCATCATCATCATCCACACCATCATCTCCACCAGCACCATCATCACCACTCCGTCTCGCTGTAACAATTGAGTTGGATATTTCTTAGTTCATTAGGGGAAACTTTCCCGGTGTTAATTACTATTGTAGTTGATGCTTGTGAGTGGAACCATTGGATTATTGTTTATGTTCAGATTGTTATCCATCATCATATCATCTTTGATCTTGATCCATATGATGTCTTGTGAGTAGTTCGTTGTGTTCTTGAGGACATGGGAGAAGTCATGTTGTTAGTAGTGAATCTGTGATGACTTATTATTCAATGGTTTAGTATTTAAGTTGTGGTGCTATTCTTCTAGTGGTGTCATGTGAACGTCGACTACATGACACTTCACCATTTATGGGCCTAGGGGAATGCATTGTGTATTTGTCTACTAATCGCGAGGTTGCCGGAGTAACAGAAACCTGAATCCCCGTTAGGACACCTTTGCACAAGGGAGTGTAGGATCTTAGAGTTTAAGGTTGTGGTTAGATTTATATCTTAATTACTTTCTTGTAGTTATGGATGTTTGAAGGGGGTTTAATCACAAATATGTATTAGTCCTAGGAAGGGCAGTATGTTAGCAAAGGTTCACCCACACAACACTTACGAACACCAAAGAAGAGTACTCAGCTATTTGAAGCGAAAGCACTTGACAGAATTCCCATGTGTCCTCGAGAACATTTGGTCCTTATAAGAATTTCCACCGGCTTATCCTTTGCTAAGAAAGGATTGTGCCACTTGCTCCGTCTGTTTGTTACTTCCGTTACTTGCTCTTTGTTTTGTTGCCTTTTCAGAAAACCACTAAAAATCCATTTGCTAAGTATTTACAGGGATTTCCTGCTCCATACCACTGTTCAACACCTTCCGATCCTCGTTGGGATCGACACTCCTATTTATCGAAAGTACTACGATACACCCCCTATACTTGTGGGTCATCAAGACTATTTTCTGGCACCGTTGCTAGGGAGTGGAGCGCTATTGAAGAGTGGAACTGGTAAGGGAACTTCTACTGTGAGTATTTCCTTTTGTTACTGTTTGTTTCTTTGTTTCCAATATGGATAACCCACTAGGTTTTCTGTTTGGGAAAACTACTACCACTGAAAGGGTAGTAGATAAACCACCACCTGTTGAGATAGACCCTTTTAAAATACCTGCGAGTATTGTTAATCGTGTCATGGATAATTATTATTTTGGGGATGGAACTTTCCATCCTGGTGATCACTTGCTTTATATCCATGAATTATGCTTGTTGTTTAAGCGTGCAGGTATCACAACTGAACACGTGAAGAAGAAGTTACTCTCCATATCCTTGAAAGGAAGAGCTGAGGCATGGTATGAGATGCTAAAGAATGGACAATCCATGGAATGGGAGGAGATGGCATCTCTCTTTTACTCTAAATTTTATCCTCCCAGTGAAATCCAAAAGGATAGAAGTCTTATATATAACTCTTGGCCTCTTGATGGAGAAAGTACAACTCAAGCTTGGGGAGATTGAAGGTGCTAATGCTTAAATGTCCTATTCATGAACTCCCTAACAATATTATTCTCAATAAATTTTATGCTAGGCTTTCTCTTCAGGATAAAGGGTTATTAGATGCTTCTTGTGCTGGATCATTCACAAGTATGAAATAAGAAGTTAAATGGGATCTCTTGGATTGTATTCAAGATAACACTGAAGCTTGGAGAATGACAAAGGAAGAAAGTTAGGTATAAACTATGATTATGAGTGCATTAAATCTTTTATGGGTACTGATAACTTCCATGATATTAGCAATAAGTTTGGCCTTGATCCTCAAGTTCTTGCGGAATGCTTTAATGCTTTTGCCTCTTATATTGAGATACCCAAGAAAGAGTGGGACAAGTACCATGCTCCTTATAAAGACATTGTTACCCACGTTCTAGCCAGTATAGAGGTTTGTACTGTTGATTCTATCTTGCCTGAAACTTATGTTGAGAAGATCCCTTTTCCCTCCAAGGTAAGGGAACACTCTATTTTGGCTAATGTGGTTAGCAAAAGCGCAAAGAAAACTGTAAGTTCCAGTGAGCTTATTGATATCGAACATGTGGTAGCTATTGTGAAAGATCTTGTCACTATAAATATAGAGGATGAGTATATTGTATTTTGTGAAGACGCTTCTAATATTGTTTCTCATCCTAAGAAAGTTAGAAAAGATAGTGTTCCCGTGCTCTCTGTTAAAATTGGTGATCATTGCTATTATGGTTTATGTGATATTGGTGCTAATTCTAGTGCTATCCCTTATGAGCTTTACAGGGAAATTATGCATGATATTGGTCCTTGTGAGCTTGAGGACATTGATGTGGTTATTCACGTTGCCAATAGAGAGAAAGTTTGACCCATTGGTATTGTAAGAGATGTGGAGGTTCTTTGTGGTAAGATTAAATATCCTGCTGATTTTCTAGTACCTGGTAAAGAAGCTAGTAAAACCTATCCTATTATCTTTGGTATACCCTTTTTGAATACTTGTGGGGCTATCATAGACTGTAGGAAATAAAAAGTTTTGACTAAGTTTGCTGGAGAATCTTATGAGTTTAATTTTTCCAAATTTGCCAAAACCCCTTATGAAAATGAATTACCTGATGAGGACTTCAGGGGTGAACAACTTTCTGCTATTTCTCTTGCTTCTAACAATGCCTTGCAGCAATTTATGGAAGATCATGAAAGTGATGCCTTCATAAAGGAAAGAAATGAGATTGACGAGGCTTTCCTTCGTCAACCTGAGTTACTTAAGCATAATCTACCTGTGGAAGACTTGGGTACCACTTTACCACCTAAAGGAGATCCTGTTTTCGAATTAAAACCCTTACCTGATGATCTTAAATATGCTTATCTTGATGATAAGAAAATATATCCTGTTATTATCAGTTCTAAACTTTCACGAAAGGAAGAAGAAAGGTTATCGGAGATATTGAAGAAACACCGAGGAGCTATGGGCTATACTCTTGATGATTTAAAGGGGATTTCTCCTACTATATGTCAGCATGCTATTAATATAGAGACTGATGCAAAACCAGTTGTTGAGGACCAACATCGTCTAAATCCTAAAATGAAGGATGTGGTAAGGAATGAGGTATTAAAACTCCTTGATGCTGGTATTATTTTTCCTATTGCTGATAGTACTTGGGTTATACCCCAGAGAGTAGTAGTTGGGTATAGAATGTGCATTGATTTTAGAAATATTAATAAAGTTACTAATAAAGATCATTATCCTTTGCCCTTTATTGATCAAATGCTTGAGAGGCTGTCCAAAAAGACTCACTTTTGCTTTCTCGATGGTTATTCTGGATTTTCTCAAATAGCCGTGAAAGCACAAGACCAGGAGAAAACCACTTTCACTTGTCCTTATGGTACTTATGCTTATAGGCGTATGCCTTTTGGTTTATGTAATGCTCATGCTACCTTTCAGAGATGTATGTCTGCTATCTTTCATGGTTTTTGTGAAGAAATTGTGGAGGTTTTCATGGACGATTTTTCCGTCTATGGAACTTCTTTTGATAACTTTTTGCACAACCTTGATAAAGTTTTGCAGAGATGTGAAGAAACAAACCTCGTTCTTAACTGGGAGAAATGCCATTTCATGGTTAATGAAGGAATTGTTCTTGGACATAAGATCTCTGAAAGAGGTATTAAAGTTGACAGAGCCAAAATTGAAGCAATTGAGAAGATGCCTTGTCCTAGGGATATCAAAGGTATTCGTAGTATACTTGGTCATGATGGTTTCTATAGGAGATTTATTAAAGATTTCTCCAAAATTTCAAATCCCCTTAATAATCTTCTTCAAAAAGATGTACCTTTTGTTTTTGATGATGACTGTAAGGAAGCTTTTGAAACTTTGAAGAAAGCTTTAACAACTGCTCCTATATTCCAACCACCTGATTGGAGTTTACCTTTTGAAATCATGTGCGGTGCTAGTGACTTTGCTGTAGGTGCTGTCCTTGGACAACATGTTGACAAGAAGTTGAATGTTATTCATTATGCTAGCAAGACTCTAGATGTTGCTCAAAAGAATTATGATACTACTGAAAAAGAGTTTTTAGCTGTAATCTTTGCTTGTGATAATTTTAGACCTTATATTGTTGATTCTAAGGTTACTATTCACACTGACCATGCAGCTATTAAGTACCTTATGACAAATAAGGACGCTAAGCCTAGGCTTATAAGGTGGGTGTTGCTTTTGCAAGAGTTTGATCTGCATACTGTGGATAGGAAAGGTGCTGGTAATCCGGTTGCCAATAATTTATATCATTTGGAAAACATTTCTTTTGACCCTTTACCTGCTAATGATAATTTTCCAAATGAGTAGTTAGCTGCAATAAGGGTAAGTCCACATGAGAATCCTTGGTATGCTGATTATGCTAACTTTATTGTTTCCAAGTATTTTCCTCCAACCTTTACAGCCCAGCAAAGAAGGAAATTCTTCTATGATCTAAGGCATTACTTTTGGGATGACCCACACCTATATAAGGAAGGAGTAGATGGCATTATGAGAAGATGTGTTCCAAAATTTGAACAACAAGAGATATTGAGAAAATGTCATGGCAGTGCTTATGGAGGACATCATGCTGGGGATAGGAATGCACAGAAAGTTTTACAATCTGGATTTTATTGGCCTACTCTTTTTAAAGATGCAAGGAAGTTTATCTTATCCTGTGATGAATGCCAACGAGTAGGTAATGAAATGCCTATGAATTATTCTCTTGTTATTGAACCTTTTGATTGTTGGGGATTCGACTTTATGGGCCCTTTTCCTCCTTCAAAAGGATATACTCATATTCTTGTTGCTGTTGAATATGTTATGAAGTGGGTAGAAGCCATGCCTACGAGCAGTGCTGATGGTAAGACCTCTTTGAAAATGCTCAAAGATGTCATTTTTCCTAGGTTCGGTGTACCTAGATATCTCATGACTGATGGAGGCTCCCATTTTATTCATGGGGTTTTAGAAAAAATCTCGCTAAGTATGATGTAAACCACATAATAGCTTTAGCTTATCACCCCCAAGCTAGTGGGCAAGTAGAACTTTCCAATAGGGAAATTAAATCTATCTTGCAGAAGACTGTCAATAGGTCTAGAAAAAATTGGGCTAAAAAGTTGAATGACGCTTTGTGGGCTTATAGAACTTCTTATAAAAATCCTATGGGGATGTCTCCTTATAAATGGTCTATGGGAAAGCTTGTCACTTGCCTTTAGAATTAGAACACAAAGCTTATTGGGCAGTGAAAGAGTTGAATAGAGATTTTAGACTTGCTGGTGAAAGACTGCTCGATTTAAGTAATCTAGATGATTGGAGAGGGGAAGCTTAAGAGAATGTAGACTCTTTAAGGAAAAAGTAAAAAGATGGCATGATAGGAGGATTCTCAAAAGGGTGTTCCATGTTGGTGAGAAAGTTCTTTTGTATAGGTCTCGTCTCAGATTTTTTGCAGGGAAACTACTCTCCAAATGGGAAGGACCTTTGGTTATCAAGGAAGTGTACCATTCAGGAGCCATCAAAATCTCTTCTTTGAAGGATGACACAACACAGTTGGTTAATGGTCAAAGACTAAAACATTATATTTCTGGAGATTCTTACAATGAAGAAGTGGATGTCATTCAAATGGTGACTCCAGAAGGATTTATCAAGAACCAAACACCAGAAACTACAGAGTACGTCTTCGAATAGGTAAAAGTGGTAAAAACAGAAGGTTCGTGAAACCCCAGTCTTTTTATATTTTTGGTGTTTTTAATATATAAGGGAAGTTACAAGATGAAACTAAAAAGGAAACAGAGCCAGGGGTGGACAAACCGACCTCAGGCGCGGGCCCAGCTTGGCCGCGCCCGAGGGGGGTGTTCCACCTTCGAACTCCGTCTCCGCTTCTATTTCGTGTCAAAACCTTCCTTATGCATTGAAACTTTGTAATTTATAACCCCCGGGTTTCCCGAGGTTCATGCATCGTGTTCTCGTCGTGTTTTCATTTCGATCTATTTCTGTCAGGAAATCTTCTCAAGTTTAGAGCGCCATGGCCTCCGGCGACGACAAAGGAAAGAAGCCCGAAGAAGAAGAACCTCAAGTTCCAAAGGAGGAAGAGATTCCAGTAGGTTATGAAGGAGACATGGAGGGAGACAAGCATCCGGACACGCGCTACCGTCGCAAGCATTGGTTTGGTAGCACAACCTACCCAGCGTGGGAGAACAACACGGATGTCTACAGGAGGGAAACCTCCACATCTTTTCTACAATCCACAGTCATCTTGTAACATCCCAAAAATACTAAACTTGGATCATCAAACTCTAATCATCAAATTTAGGATTAACAAAAACTTTTCTAAAATAAAATGAGAAAGCATGCATATGTGTGTGCATTCCAATTTGAATTCTTTTGGACCACCTTGTTTGTGTGTTTCTTTGCTTGTAAATGGATGCTTAGGTGAAATAAACATCATATAAACAATCCCCAAACTTTTCCCCAAGACAAATAAATCAAAAACAAACAAAATGAGTGAATGGTCATTTTGACCAATTTAACTCCCATGCCTACTTTGGATGTCCCAAACTTTTAGAACTTAACAGAAACTTGTTTGGATCTTTACACCCCTTGATTGTACTCATAACAAAGTATCAAGGCCCACCTTGTGATCATCCAGAAACTTTCAAATGCATAGTTTAAAGGACAGTTCAAAATTGAATCTATATCATATGGGAATATCCCACTTTTTCAAAAACCACTCAAACAAGCTAAACTTTCAAAACCCAAGTATCTGCAGACTCACCAGCACCAACCTAGCACACCCACCAAAAATCTATTCAAAATTCAAAACTTGAATTCTTGCGGCCATTTCATCAAACATCTTGCAGACACAAATCTTCCAAAATCCAAACACTATTGTGAGCAGTGATTGGAGCCTAACTTGTTCCCTCTCTGGTTGCAACTAGGCTTTAGTAGATCATCTAGCTCAATTGCAAAAATCTAGCATCACTGCAAGCTTGGCAATGCCATCAATGGTGAGAAGGCAGAGTGCACCCTTGCCACCCACATGTCGACAGCGAGCTAGGAGAAGAAACAAGCCTAGACAACATGTCTGGGAGCAAGCCAACACCCCACCGCCACTCCCTGTCCAGCGCTCGAATGTTGCCAGCCCCTGGACCACACGCACAGACCGTGCCCAGCTCACCAGCAACCATGCCGAGAGCACACCCCATGCGCCACGCTCGATCGATGCCCACAGACCGCGTGCCGCCCTCGCCGCGTGCATACGTGATCACCACCGTCCCAGCAACCCTCCAGACACGCTCGTTTGCCGCCACGCGGACCACGCACGCTGTGCACCATGAAAACTTCCGTCGGGAACGCGCAGAGCACCGCCGCGTTCCGACCAAACCGCACCGCCCCACGTCTCTCCACCATGTCGTTAAGCATCGCCAGGGAGCACCACACCTCCCCCTACCGTCGCCCACGCTGATAGCCTTCTATGCCGTAGACCACGACGAGCCCAGCTTGCGCCCGTCGGTTCCCTCTCGCCACTATAAATAGAGGCCACCCCCAGCCGAATTGAGCACACCATCTCACTCCCCTCTCACCAAGAACCACCCCGCCTCAGTCCTGAAGCAAGGAGAGCAGCACTTCGCTGAAATTTCACCGGAGCCTGCCGCTGCTGGAGAAGAAGGGGGCCAGCGATTGGAGCCGCCCCAGGAGAAGCTGCCGGTACCAGGAGGTTCGCCGTCGTCGACTTTGTTGTTCGCCCGCCTCGCCGACCCTCGCCTGTGCCCTTGTGAGCCCCCAACGACCCCCACCTGCCGCGTTAGGTTTCAGTCTCGCCGGCGTTGCCCAACGTCGACGATGACCCTCAGCCATTAGATTAGAACAAGATCCCACGGCTCACATTGCCCCGTACCGCTTCACACCCCCTCGTCTCAGCGGCGATGGGGATGAAACTTAACCAGATCCGGCGTAAGCCTTGCTAAAGCCGGCCCAAGATGCTTCCAGTAGCCTAGTGGTTTGAAATTAACCTTTTCCATTTTATTTCAAATACACTTCTGCACCTAGTTTCAAAAATCAACCCAGATCGATTCAGTGAACCAAATGGAATGAAACCAATTTTGTTAGCAAGGTCTAGAAATGCTGAATCCAAGCCTGTTGGATTAAAATCATTTGGATCTGTAGATCATCCTTGGTAAAAATAACAAGGCAGAAGCTTTTATGCATTCAAACATTTTTCAAATTTAAACCATAATAGCTTTTGAGTTGATTCCAACTCTCAAAAATCACATTTAACCATACCTTTCAGAATATATAAAATTATATAGGTTTACTTACAGAAATAATGTTTAAGAAATAAAAGAATACCACATAGGCATTTCTAGTCACTTATTTAATTAAAATAAAAGGGTAAAACCTTATTAAATTGTGACACCACTTTAAATCATATTCCCATGGACTAAAATATGTGGTGATGACATGTTTCAACATGATCCCATGTTTGGTTTGGAGAATATTAAATCTTAAGTAGTTTTTATTTCTTAAACATTATTTCTGTAAGTTTTAATCTTGGAGAATACCACATATAATGTTCTAAAAATAAAAGGAATAAAACCAAGCTTTAATCTTGTAATGTTAGTGATGATGTTAGATCATCTATAGGACCCTTTTGTGTGATGATTACAAGTAGTTAAGTATTGTTTGGTGATTGTGTACATCGTATTTATTTATAGACGCTAGTACCGACCAAGGATACGAGGAGGAAGGAGGATACTACGAAGAAGAAGCCGAGGAGAACTCCAACCACTGCTCTGCACAAGGCAATCCTTACTAATCAAGTTGACCTATGCAAGCTTATACTTGCAATTATGTAATCTAACACTTGCAAGATACTCTACTGATGCAAACAAACCCTTACTTGTTACCATGCCAACTATATGCCTCAAGCATATGTGATCATACCCACTTGAAACCCAATCCTAGTTTTAGTTGCAAGCTTTCTACTTTATTTCTTTATCAAAGATTTCTTTTAGAATTTAGTTAAGTGACTTGTAGATTCTAGAAAGATATTTGAAGGTTGCATAAAGAGCATAAAATTTGGCCTAAGCTAGAGAATCTTGATGTCATCCTAAGGCATAAGATTGAACTTAGTTGAAACCCCACTAGTTTACTACCCCTCATTAGTACTCACCTCCACTTGTAGATGCTAGTGCTAAGTATAAAACTTGATGGGAATACTTGTGGAAAAATGGTTATGAAAACCTTAGAATGATGGATCATTCTACTGAGATGTTTTGGCAGGTGTTTCCGAACACCAGATGATTTTGGTTATGAAAATGTTGAGGCATGAGCCTTAGCCCTTTTATAAAACTGATGGTTGTCTAGATGCGATACCATTCCAATTTTACAGTATAACCACAATACCCGAAGATTGGGTAGGGCTTGACTGGAAACTTATATACCTTAGTATTGGTTCCTTCACGGCCAAGGTCTGAGCTGAGGCTACCTTGTGAAGATTGTCCACCTGTGCAGTACCCAAGATGACAGTTGGTCATGGTTGGGAGGCCAAACTCACAGGAGAGGTGCTTATACTAGGGCGTGTAATTGAAAGGTTAGGATTGATTATCCGCATACTGAGTATGGTGAACTCAGGATTTGTTCCTGACGGATGTATCGAATGTTGTGGTGAAAGTGTACAATCTCTGCAGAGTGTCAAACTATTCGAATAGCCGCATCCGTGGTTATGGACAGTTGGAGTGGCCATACTGTTCCCCCGTCAGATGTTTTCAGAATAACTTGTGAAATGAATTGAAACTTTGACTTGACCACTTCAGGGTTGTGATACGAAATGCAAGATCCCACTTAGGTGTTATAAACTTCAACTAGCTCTCTTGCTTCTGAACTTAGTAGAGGTAAATCTGGACTTTGCAAAACAACCCTAGATCCTAGTGTCCTATTACAAAAACCCCCTTTACTTGTTAGTTTTAGTTTGCGAGTACTTAAAGAGTACTCATGGCTTTGTCCCTGGCTATTCTTGTGGCCAGACTATGAAGAGGAGTACCTGGAGGATGGACCCCAGGAAGGTTACGACAACTAGGATCATCTCCCATCGTCAGCATTGCTTGTGACCCCGAAGATGGAGCTTCGCCTACGCTACCGTTATTATTACGTATTCCTCTACTTGAAGTTGTATTAAGAACTAGATCATGAGATTCCTATTTGTGTAAGACCTTATGTATGGTTTGTAATGGATGATGTACTGTGGTATCCAATTCTGTTATGTCTCGCAAAAATGGTAATCCTGGGATTGCGATGTATGGCATAACAGGCATCTGGGATTAAAAATCCGGGTGTTGACACATCTCCTCCACGTAACAAGAGACCCTTCCATACTCTTATACATGAATATCAATATCAACATGTTCCCAAAGGTAATTTGCCCGCGGTTTGGTATATGCGTCGTTCTAACAATGCAGCGAAGGATCATGCTAGGGATGAAGAGTGGGGAAAGAACAACAAGAACTGGGATTCTCAGACTTAGATGATCATGAACCGTATAGAGCAAAACTCGGAGTTGATCCGTACTCTCACTTTTGAGTTCGAGGAGTTGAGGAAACTTATTGAAGATCTTATCAAAACAACACCACCACCACAAAAGGAGTAATTCGTCATCAGATTTGGCATCCCCTTGGCTTGTTTCAACCTTGGGTGAGTGCCGCGTATCACCACCACTATCTTTCATATTTTACCTTTTTAGTGGATTCATATATGTGGTAGAGAAGTTACCTTATAGTTTGGTTTGCAAGTGGAAATATCTCTCCTTTAATTGATTATCTATGTATCCCTTGGTGTGAGTTCCTTTATTGGAATATTAATGAGAAGTCTCATCTTTTACCTTTTGCACTTCTTATTTTAGTTTGCAATCTCTATTATGTGATGGATCTTGTTTATCAGTATTGGCACCACTTTGGGAGCATCAAGTGGATCTAAATTGGTTTTGGCAAACCGAGTTCTGGTCAGTAGCAACAATTTTTGAGGTTTGAAAGAAAAGATAAAGAAAAGGCTTACAAGTATTTGGTATCATTCGTTTTCTTCCTTGTTGGCTCATAAGTGTGGTATCCCGCAAAACCACTACTAGAAAATCGCGTTGTTTTGTGCATTGCATCATCATGACCGCATGCTCATGTCATCATGCCACATTGAATTTGAGCATCGTCATCATCTTGCATTTGCTTGTACAAAACTATTTTCGGAAAAACCTAATTTGTTTTTCTAAACGCCCCGTCTTAATTCAAATGCAACCCGGGTCGCCGGAATATTTTCGTTTGTCTGCTATCGGTTTGCAGAGGCTTTGTTTTAATCAAATAAAATATTAAATTATTTTAGTGGGGCAGTCGAACGGGCCGAATCGACCCGAACGACCACCCCAGAAATCCAAACGGTCCACCTAAAATCCTACAGCTACCAATCCTATCCTACCCACCCTCCGGCCACCTCATCCCACCCAATCCCTTCTCGCCACCTCACCTCTCTCCCTTCCCCCACCACTCATCTGCTGACAACTCACCTCCCACTCCCTCACCCACTCCCCACTTCCCCAACCGACCAGGCCACCTGGGCGGGGTCCACCGCCACCTGGCCAACGTCCCACCAGCCCCTGCCGACAACCCCCTGGCGCGCCCCGGGACCCACCTCACGCACGCGCCCCAACCCACCGACGCGACCCGCCCGCGTCCTCTCCCGCTCCCTCTCACCTCCTCACCTCCTGCCACCGCCTCAGGGCCGTCTCCTCCCCATTCTTGCCGCCCGCCGCCTGACGGCACCGCCTCCTCCGCTTCGCCTCTTCGCTTCTTCCTTGGGCCGAGCCCGCCAACCTTGTTTCGCCTCTCCGCCACGGACGACCCATCCGAGCTCAGACGTGCCTTTCCCAGCGAAGCCGCTGCCTCGGACCCGCCCAGCACCGCATCGACCCGCCGCCCTCGCACCGCCCAGCCCGCCTCCTCCTCCCGTGGCGCCGCACTGGCCGCTTCTCCGCTGAGTCTCCTCCGTCCGGCCCTGCTCCGCCCATCCTCTGCAAGCTCCGGCCGCCTCCGGCTCCTCCGCCCTGCAAGTCGAGCGCCGCCGGTGAGCCCGCCCCGGCCCGCGTCCCCTGCCTCCTCGCCGTCCCCAGGCAGAGCCGCGCTGCGTGCCTCTAGCCCGGTCGCCGCCTCTCTGTTTTCCCCACGGCCGCCGCGGCCGTCGTTCTCGTCCAGGTTGCCGCCGTCGCGGGCGACCTCTGCCTCGACCCTCCGCCGCCGTGCCCATCTCCGACCGTCCGCTGCAGGAGCTCGCGACCTCGAGGTCGTTTGCGCAGTGTCCTGGCGCCTTGGGAGTCATGCCCCTGCGGTGGTCGTCGCGGGATGGAGAGGTCCCCTTTCATGTGTTGGTGTATTGGGGCACCATAGAACCAAGCGTGTGTGTGGTGAATCTTTTCCCAAGCATGTCGACACCAAGTCCAAGATCTGCGAGCCGTGTTTGTACATCCGTATTGCTGCCTGAAGATCTACGCCAAGATATCCACCCCGGACGCCAAGGCCTCCTTCACGGAATCCGATGATCGAGACAAGATCCGAACTACAAGATCTCCTTCACGGAATCAAGACCACGATCCATGGAATTCGGCGACCACGAAGCCCTCGAGCCATCCTACACGGATCCGATGGAGAACCCTGAAGACCGATTCCGTACCCGGACGATAAGGACACCGACGCGGAACACCGAGAATTTCCCCCCTGAACGCCAAGGTCGTCGACACGGTTACGACATCAACTTCCGCTCGGCAACGCCAAGTGCTCCTTCCGTACCCGAAGACCATCGGTCAAGTTCCCCACCGACAAAAGACGGACTACAAGTTCTACTTCACGGATACCAAGCGACAAGGTCTACTTCCCCGATCCGAAGATCCTAAGTCCCGGAGTCCGAGAACGATCCCGTCGAACCCTGAACCCTGAGACCGACCCCGAACCCCCGGAACCAAGATCGTCGAACCCTAAATGTGTGAACCTTTTCCGACCCCCTATTTTGTAAATGCTATATAAAAACTTGTTGCATATTAATTGCCATACTTGCATGAATAATCATGTGGTTTGGGGGCCTTATGCATATTCACCTAATAATTAAATATAGGGCCCATATGCGGGCAAATCTAGCCTTATATTGGCCTCATTTAAATTTGGGTAGCGAACCGGTACTATCTTCTGCCATGTTAAGACAACATTTAATTTATGGGTAAATAAATAACTCGAACCGTTAATTAATTGTCGACCCGGGACCCGCTTAATATGGCCTAATTGCATCGCACCTTTGTCATGTCATACATCATACGCATCATGCCGATCTTACGCCGTTGTATTAAATATTGCATCCGTGTTTCTTCTAGTGTTTTGGTTCTTTGTGGATAAGGCCGTTGAGTTGATGTGAGCCGCCCGATCTTGTTGAACCTTCGACAATGTTTTTCAAAGAGCATCTCCCCTTTCTACCTAACTTACTTTTATAGTATTTATTCCCTCCTGTTGATCTATTGCTATCTGTGTTGCGATGCTCTAGTTTTCGTACCCGTGACATCCCTCGCAGCCTTATATTGCCTTGGACACATCCTATTACCTGTTGTTTTGGTAGATAGTTGGACTTGCGCGTCGTAGTCGCTTGCTCAAGTGCTGCGTCTTCGATTACGCGATTGTTGATGTATTGCCGCATGTTGATGTAGGAGATGATCATAGTTTTACTTATCGTTCACTTTAATTCCTGTTTAACAACTAAAATTGAAGTAAGCAGAGGCATCGGTGGGTGATAGAAAATATTTGGTTTCCGAACGCCCACTTGTGTCCCGTAAGACCCCGAGTACTTGATACACATTCCTTGATTTATCGCTATCCACATCCGGGAGGTATATGGGACCCCCGAGCCAGAGCTTGATTCATTCTTATTTCTTGGGGCCACAAACTAGTTTGAGGTTTTATTTACTATCTGTACTTATGCCATACTACTTCAGATTTACGATTGCGAGGAGCACCTAATCTTTTAGGTAAGCGGAATGTTTTCGCGGTATCGACAAGCCACACTTTCGGGTTCCCGATCGTTTACGACCATTGACGCAAACCTTGAGTCCGTCTCGAGCTTGCTTACTTGCTATGGTCTACTCAATGGGGTGGCCCCCTGAAATATTTCTGAATCCTGTGATTGCTTAGTCGTGAAAGCCTCGTTGGGTTTTGATTTGGTTTTTCCGAGGTTGATCGAGCGCGTGTTGCTATTGGTGCACCCCGGCCGGGTAAAACTTTCTGAAAGCCGTGTCCGCGGTTATGGACGACTTGGAGCACAGTATCTCGACCATAGACAAGCATAACTAAAGTTTATTGCTATAAATTTGACTATAATGACTAGTAATCATCTTCACTATAATGGAATGACTAATTAATACTGCCCACAATTGCTTGTTTGGAGTGTCGCTTGCGACCATTGTACCTGACTAGTAAGTATTGCAACTACAACGGAATGGCTGAATAAAAGTACCAACAACTGCTGGGTTTTTGGGGTTATCTCGCGCTATTTGTATCTGACTAGTAAGTGCCGCAACTATAACGGAATGGTTAACTAAAAGTGCCCACTGCTTATTTTATCGGGATGATTATCTATAACTGACTAGTAATTGCTGCAACGAAAACGGAATAAATAAAACTGCCAACTGTGTGAGTTCCTCGGTTGACTTCCTCGTTTGGTCTCGAGGGGAAAACACCAGGATGGGTATGTTTGGTGTTAGCTTCAGGTTGGATCCGGATAGGTCATTCTTACCCTCTCTGATAACCTCCAGTTGTACCGAGTCTCTATAGGTTGTTTAGTGCATGCTGCCGCTGCCGCTTCAGTCCACCATACCTATGTAGGCGAGGACCGCCGAATTCTAGCCTCGCTGCAATGACCTCAAGATCGACGCCTCTTTTTTCCTTTGCCCTTTGTCGGCACCTTTGTATTAAGCAGGTTTTGAGATCGACGTCGTTAGGTGGTTACCCTTCCGCTTTGGGCAGGGTTATGGACGCCATTGGTTATTCTTCAGGGCTCTTAGCCCCATTTGCATCTTGTCCGTAGTCGGACGCTCTATCATTTCCAAGGTGATTTGGATCTTTGTATATTATATCTGTATTCTTGACTCATGGAGTCGTGTTGAATATATATCTGTTCTGTGGGTCCCATCGAGGACTGTTGTGTAATGTTATTACTTCGTTTTCCACCCGCACGCAAGTGCCTGGTGGGCACCTTTGAATCGTTTCTATGCGGGTTTGGCGGGTTTCGCTAAAACTTGCATAGGTCCGATTCTGAGGGTGTTACAATAAGCTTAGTATTCTTTATTTAAGATCTTTTGTGTCTTCAAGGAAGATTGCATGTTTGGCTTTATTACTTGTATGTTTGCTTGTTTCTTTCAACTCTCTTGCTTGCTACCCAGCCTTGCTAGCCAAAAACCTGTTTTGAGAAGGCATACTTCTCATGTTTACAAACTCCTTTGAACCAAACTTTTGCCACTTGTGTCCACCATATCTACCTAGTAGCTATTGCTATTCCAATAAAATTCTCAAGCTTCATCTACCTTCCAAATTAAAAAGTATTTTGTTATGAGAAAACTAGTTAGTAAATCTCTCACGAACTTGATGGCACACATTATTTTCTTGCCCCTAATAAACCTGAACCATTGTGGACATCAAAGTTGTATATGCTTGCATCTATAAGTTGGGATTAGCAGAACTGTGTTGTCATGGGTAATGTTTTCAACATAGCACTTGTACTCCGTACATCGTTGATATCGTGCTATTTTGTCAATGGATGTTACCGGTATGAAATGAAGTGGGAACTTGTAAGTCCATGGAGTTTGTATTCTCTGTTAGAGAAACGCCTAGGCCGGTAGCCTAAGCCATGCCTAATCATGGTGGAAACTTGCAGCATCACCATAGTGAGCTATCTCTGAAGCATCCTCAATAAAAGCTATGCACATAGTAAATAAAAAGATTGCTGAGATGCTCACTGTCTGCTTGCCTTGTCATTTTGGTTATAGTAAAGATCCTGTACCATGTGCAAGGGGTACCCCATTGGCGGTTCTCAATGATATTAAAATACTTACAGTAACAAGAACTTGCCTGGGCCCTAAGTTGAGTATCCATGAGGAGTGGCCCTCATATTCAAGGGACATGAGATTGCCAACTTATATTTCGTCAAGCATATACTCCATCTATGTTCACTTTAAACCTTAACCATCTCAAGATGCTTATGATAGGGGCAATGAGGGATCAAAGCTAGTAAGTACCATAATCTTTTGGAAGCTCTTTATGACTTGTAATCCATTCTTCCCTCTAAGAAGGGACCTTTCTTCCACTTTCAAGTTGAGTCAGTAAACCCACTTCCTCTCTATCTCCAGCAAGCATTTGAGTTGTTGTGTTTCAAGCATTCATATGGTGATTTATTCAATCATGTTCTTTATCTTCCTTGTTTGCACAAAACTCTTATCTATTGAGTATTACTTTGAAAGCCTTCACTTGTGAAAAAACCTTTTTGAGCAAAGAGTGCTCCTGTTTTGAAGCTCCTACAAAAAGCTTGTTGTGAAATTGTTTGCTAGGTGTTCTCTGACCAAGAACAAGTTTGCCAATTCCAATTATGATTTATCTTTATGCATCTCTATTGTGACTGCTGTGCTTGGTTGCAAGCTAAGTTATATAATGCTGAGTTCCTTTCTTCTATGAGTTGTGAAATGGTAAGTGTGATGCTTCTTGTTTGTATTCTTTTATCAACACTTCACTCCATAAACCTGTGGACATGTTTACCAAGCTCAGTATTCGCTTGGGGACAAGCGAAGTCTAAGCTTGGGGGAGTTGATACGTCCAATTTGCATCACCATTCTATATCATAATTTACCTCTATTCATTGATATTTGTCTTATTATGAGGTATTACTTATGGCTTTTCATTTGTTTATGCATGTTGGATGATTCTTGGAGGATGGACTGCCGGAGTCTGGATTCTGATGGAAAAGAAGGCGTTTCGATGCAATTTCGCGAAGATCAGAAAAATACCAGAAAAATATGGAAACATATTATTTTACCGGAGGATGACTGGATCCAGAAAGAGGAGCGAAGGGGGGCTACAGGGGACCCAAACCCCTAGGCTCGGAACCACCTGAGGCCGCGCCTAGGGTGGGTCTGGCCCACCTGCTCGGCCTCCGACTCTACCCCTTCGCCTATAACTTCCCATCGGAACCCTAATACTCGAGGGGTGACCACAGATAGATTTCTGCCGCCTCTACGGGGCGGAAAACACTAAGAGAGAAAGATCTCTTGCAGATTTCTCGGGAATTCCTTACGGAGAGGAAACCGCCATCAACACCATCATCAAGCTAGGCTTCATCGGGATCAAGATCATCATCATCCACACCATCATCTCCACCAGCACCATCATCACCACTCCGTCTCGCTGTAACAATTGTGTTGTATATTGCTTTGTTCATTAGGGGAACTTTCCCGGTGTTAATTACTATTGTAGTTGATGCTTGTGAGTGGAACCATTAGATTATTGTTTATGTGCAGATTGTTATCCATCATCATATCATGTTTGATATTGATCCATATGATGTCTTGTGAGTAGTTCGTTGTGTTCTAGAGGACATGGGAGAAGTCATGTTGTTAGTAGTGAATCTATGATGACTTATTATTCAATGGTTTAGTATTTAAGTTGTGGTGCTATTCTTCTAGTGGTGTCATGTGAACGTCGACTACATGACACTTCACCATTTATGGGCCTAGGGGAATGCATTGTGTATTTGGCTACTAATCGCGGGGTTACCGAAGTGACAGAAACCTGAACCACCATTAGGACACCTTTGCACAAGGGAGTGTAGGATCTCAGAGTTTAAGGATGTGGTTAGATTTATATCTTAATTACTTTCCTATAGTTACGGATGTTTGGAGGGGGTTTAATCACAAGTATGTATTAGTCCTAGGAAGGGCAATATGTTAGCACAGGTTCACCCACACACACTTACGAACACCAAAGTAGATTACTCAGCTATTTGAAGCGAAAGCACTTGACGGAATTCCCATGTGTCCTCGAGAACGTTTGGTCCTTATAAGAATTTTCACCGGCTTGTCCTTTGCTAAGAAAGGATTGGGCCACTTGCTCCGTTTTTTTGTTACTTCTCTTACTTGCTCTTTGTTTTGTTGCCTTTTCAAAAAACCATTAAAAATCCGTTTGCTAAGTATTCATAGGGATTTCCTGCTCCATACCACTGTTCAACACCTTCTGCTCCTCGTTGGGATCGACACTCCTATTTATCGAAAGTAATACGATACACCCCCTATACATGTGGGTCATCAACCATCACGATCTGTATGAACTCTTACTTTTGAATCCACTATATAAGAACGAAATTTATCGCAAGAGAAAAATACAGCAAAAAGTTCTCTTTCTTCCTTAGGATAATTCTTTTGAGCACTATTAAGAGTTCTACTAGCATGATAATATTAAATCTGTGAACTATATGTTATCCTAGAGTTACTCCTATAGGATCATCACTAGCTTCACATATTAAATCAAAATTCATATCCCATATAGGTGGTTTAATGATAGGAGCATGGTATAAAGCATATTTAATGTTATCAAAGGAAATAAGGCATTTATCATCAAAATTAAATCTTACTCCCTTTTGCAAAAGGTTAGTCAAAGGTTTAGAAATTCCAGATAAATTACTAATGAACCTTCTATAAAAACCCACATGACCAAGAAAAATTATTATAGCTTTTATATATCTAGGTTGTGGCATTCTCTCTATTGCTTCAACCTTAGCTCTGTCTACCTCAATACCCTTACCTGATACCTTATGTCCAAGGACTATACCTTCTTTGACCATAAAATGGCACTTCTCCCAGTTAGAATAAGATTGGTTTCTTTGCAACGCTACAAAACCCTTTTGAGATTATCCAAGCAACTAGTAAATGAAATTCCTTAGACAGAGAAGTCATTCATAAATACTTCCATTATCAATTCTATAAAATCTACAAAAATAGCAGTCATGCATCTTTAGAAAGTAGCTGGAGCATTACATAAATCAAAATTCATGCGTTGGTAAGCGTGTAAACCATAAGGACTAATGAAAGTTGTTTTAAGTTGGTCATCAGGATGAACAACTATTTGGGAAAAACCAGAGTATCTGTCCAAGTAACAAAAATGAGTGTGGTTTGCTAACCTCTCTAAATTTTGGTCTATGAACGGTAAAGGATAGTGATCTTTCCTGGTTTCTTTATTCAATTTCCTGAAATCTATACACATCCTATGCCCAACAATATTTCTAGTAGGTATCAATTCATTGTTTTCATTAGGAACAACAGTAAAACCGCCCTTCTTAGGAACACAATGAACAGGACTTACCCATTCACTTTCTTTTACATGATAGATTATACCTGTATCCCGTAGGCATATTATTCCTTTTCTTACCACTTCCTTCATTTCGGGCTTCAGCCGTCTATTGAATTTTGCAATTGGTTTAGCACCTTCCTCCATGAATATTCGATGGACGGCTATCATGGGACTAATGCCCTTCAAATCATCCATTGAGTACCCAAAGGCTTTGCGATACTCCTTAAGTACTTTCATGAGTTCTTCTTCTTCACCCCCTGAATGTTTAGCACTAATAAAATAACAGGGAATTTATTTGTATCATCCAAAAATCTATATTTAAGATTATCTGGTAAATTCTTCAATTCTGGGGGCGGTAATTCCTTGTCCCCTCTCTTTTCTGGCTCTTCAAAAGCCTCATCAGTTGGAGACCCTAAAATGGGAAGCGAATCGAATTCACTTTCTGATTCTTATAGGGACTTGTCCTCCATAATTATTTATTCATAGTTTGAGTCTTCATCTTCTTCTTCTACTTGATTACTAAAGAAGAGAGCTTCCATCTCCTCAATAGTTTTTCCTTTTTCTTCTCCTTGTATGTAGAGGTCCCAACCTGATAAGGTAGAGATCCTTGTTTTTACAATGCTAGTCCCTAGATCGAATAGCTAGCATCCATAGTTTAAGATGTAATATCAAGAAACAAAGGTCATATTACAACTTTATAACCATGAATAAAATAATTAATTACATATTACATAGCTCATTTGGCTATCTCATTACAATGCAGCAGAAATAACTATATAGCATGGAGTCCTTCATCTTCATATGCCACAAGCAATCATGTTGGTTATAGACTTGTAATCTTATTCAACACACTTCACTAACATCAAACAAACCTGCAACATCATAAGTTACAACCACAAGGGTCAATACATTTGAATTGTATTGACACGTGATACTATGGTAGAATATTGGTATCTATCATCTATATGCATTTGGCTAGGTGGAGCTTAGACTTGCTTTGCTCAAAATAAGGTTTTCCTTATCAGTTGAAGACACTAAGTTTTTATTTGTCAAAATCACCAAGGCATCTACCAATTAAAAATTGGTGATCCTTTAACCCTTGTTCAACCACAAGTTTTTAACTTAGAAATTGGGATGAGGAGATCCTTGATTGCTTCAATGTCTTGATTCTCAAATTGTCCATTGCCGGGGACACGGCTAATTACTTAGGTTTTACTCTCTCGAGAGGTGGTGCACTTTCCCCACAAGACTCGACATGCATCGAGAAAAGATCTTTCAGAAGCCTTCCCTTAGACCAAATGGACGTGTTCCATCCTATCACCCTACCACCATCTGTCCATTTGACTAAGTTATTGCAACCTATATGATCAAGGCAGAGCCTATATGCCATGTGGCTGCACTACAAGCTTATAAACACTAAGTATATCAAATCCCTTTGTTTCTGGGTGGCTTTCCACAAGTGAGATACACCAGGGAGGCCATAAAATGGGCCCTGACTAACCACTCAGCACAAACCATTCTTTCCATGCCACCCAGGTGATTCATTCACTTAGTAGTTTTATTATGCAAAAACATAAGTCAAAAGACATAGAAATATTTCATAGCATGAATAATCCACCCTTATTTTCTACTAGCTAGGCTAAGCATACTAGTAGCTAGAATCTTAACTTAGGGAAAATTCTACTAAGGCATCATCTACTAGGATTTCCCAAGGCATAGAAAAATTCCATGCAAGTCCTACTTAAAATATCACTAATGCATAGTCAAAATAATAGGACAAAATGTATTAAGCACCACTTGCCTTTTTAGTGGAGAACTAGGTTCACTTCTTGAGCTTGCAATTGTCACAATATTCAAGGTTCACTACAATTCAATCAAGCAAGGTAAAATTTCAAAACTAGCATTCAAACAATTCACCACATAACATAATAAAAAACAAGAAAATGCATGCAAGCATGCAAAGATTGTTTTATTTGGAAAAGTGGTTTCTAATATGGCTATAAAAATTTTAAAACACCTACTGGTCATTTATAAAAGTGGCAAAACCATTTGAAACCAAGTTAGTGAAAATGGGCCATTTAAATCATTTTTGTTTTTGCTAGAAATGTTTCTATCCAAAGGAATAATTTCTATTGTTAGCCAAATATGTTTTTAAACACAAATGTTAGTGTTTATGGTCAAAGTGTTTAAAACTAATTCATTTGCAAAAGGTTTCACTCAATAATCATTTTTAGATCATGGCAACATTTTTGTTTTACTAGAAATGCCTTTATTCAAAAGAATAATTTCTTTTGTTAGCCAAATATGTTTTTTAAACACAAATTTTAGTATTTATGGCCAAAGTGTTTAGAACAAATCTATTTGCAAAAAGGTTCCACCCAAAAATCATTTTTAAATTATAGCAACATTTTTGGTTTACTAGAAATGCTTTTAATCAAACTAATATTTTTCTAGTGTTAATCAAATATATTTTTAAATCCAAAAGTTAGTGTTTAGGGCCAGAGATTTCAAAACAAACCATTTTCAAAAGATTTTACTCAAAAATCATTTTTAAAACAATTTTTATATCCAAAATAGCCCTAATAATGTTTCTGCAAAAACACCTAATTTTCCAGAAGCAAAATACTAAACTAAGGGCATGGTTGCAAAGGTTTCATTTTCCTGATTCCAATGATATAAAATTTGTAAATTTTGGACGTGCAGATCAAAAGATATGAATTTTACAAAATCAAACGACTAATAGATCAAAATCTGTTTTTAAAACCAGGGTCTGGCTACGTGTCATAATCCTATTGGACGATACCGCTTCGTCTGGATCAAGAAATACAGACCGTAGGATTAAAAGGGCAACGCACGGATCAGATGCAGTCATACCCCTTCGATAAGTGAAACTATCCTGGCTCTACGATCTGGATCTAACGGTTCACCGAGCTCTGACAAAAACCTGGTGGTGCTGGCGACGGCGCGCGGTGGCGACGCTCTGGCGGCGGTGGTCCGGCTAATACAGGAAGCAAAGAAGAGCGGGAAGGTTCTCACCGAGTTCGCAGGGATGTGCTGATGCTCAACGTGCTCATCGTTGGTCGAGGGGTGCACGGAGTTGCTGGCGATTGCTCGCCGGAGTTGCTACTGGCGACGGGTGCGCTCGGGCGTCATCGACGGTGAAGCTAAAAGCCACGAGAAGACCAAAGGGAGGTAGGGTTAGATGCGCAAGAGTGATACGAGTACGTGTGTGTCAACGAGAGGGAGAGACGCGGTCAGAGAGTACTAGGGGATGTCACCGGAGTCGGAGCAGGAGACGGTGGAGATCAGTAGTTGACGGGGGCGAGGTTGTGGGGTGCGTGCAGCTAAACGGAACACCGTAGTAGATGCGCAAGGCGTTGGCAAACAAGCTCATGGGTTCCAGGGGTGGGAGGCGGTCAGAGATGGCAGGAATTGGTTCTGGGAGTCGTCAGAGAAGTGGCGGTGCAAGGTGAAATTGGAGCAGCCCTAGGGCGGAGAGAAGGTGGCGAGTGAGGGGAAATAGAGAGGGAAGGGAGTGTAGGGGTTCATAGCATGGAAAACAAAAATTTTCTACCGCATGCAAATAAACAAGCCAAGATCTATCTACTAGATTGTAGCAACGAGTCGATAGAAGAACTCACCCTCGAAGATTCCAAAGCGGTTAACAAGAGCGGATTCTCGTGGGTGATGTAGTCGTACTCTTGCCGATCTCAAGATCGTGTAGACGATCCTTCCGGCGCTGCGTTCCTACAGCGCTCCCGCAGGCGGTCACACGTTCGGTACTCGATGAAGACCTTCCTATCCCTTGTTCCAGAAGGCAGCGGAGGTTGTAGCACTCTCCTCGCGATTCTGACAGCACGACGACATGGTACCGGAAGTAGAGGGAAGATCTCGCAGGTCTTCGCCTTAAGCCGGAGCGAGTATGGTGGACTATGAGAGAGGCCTTGGCGATCTAGGGTTTAGAGGCACCAAGGAGAAGAGGCTAGGCCGGCGGCTAGGGAAAGGGGAGAGCCCCAAGTCGGCGGCTAGGGAAAACCCTAGGGCGGCGGCGGCGGCTGCAGGAGGGCCGGCGGCTAGAGTTAGGGTTTCGGGTGTGAGAGGTGTAGGTCTAGAGGGGCACCCCTGCCCCTCCTTTTATAGGTGGGAGGGTGCGGCCAAGGGGGAGGGAGTCCTCCCCCAAGTCGGCCTCCTTGGCCGACGGTGGAGGGAGAAGGACTTCCTCCCCAAGTAGGTTTCCTACTCTCCCTCCACCAAGCAAACTTGCCGTTTGACTTTTCAAATTGGCGTTTGACTTTTCAAACTAGGATTTGATTTATCCCTTTATTTTGCTCAGCGATGACACCTAGTACATGATGCAATCATTCCAACCTGTTATGACACATTCATGTACCCTTCCCCTCCGAAGTGCCGGACCTTCCAGAACCTTCTAGAATATTCCCGATGAAAACACCGGAATCATTCTCCTACTCCGAAACATGACTTTCCTTATATGAATCTTATTCTTCGGACCATTCCGGATCTCCTTGTGATATACCGGATCCCATCCGAGACTCCGAACAACATTCAGTCTCTTACTCATCATTCCATAACTACTCAACAACATCGAATCCTTAAGTGTGTCTCCCTACGGTTCGTCAATTATGCGGACATGATCGAGACACTTCTCCGAACAATAACCAATAGAGGAATCTATAAATTCATATGGCTTCCACATATTTCTATGATTACTTTGCGATCGAATGAAACACTTACATACGATACCAATTTCCCTTTGTCTCACGATAGTTTACTTATCCGAGGTTTTGATCGTCGGTATCTCTGCATACCTAGTTCAACCTCGTTACCGATAAGTACTCTTTTCTCGTTCCCATGATATGTGATCCCTTGTGAGCCAGCCACATGCTTGCAAGATAATTGTATGACATTCCACCGAGAGGGCCCAGAGTATATCTATCTGTCATATGGATGGACAAATCCCACTCTTGATTCATGTGTCTCAACCCATACTTTCCAAACACTCAATGCCACCTTTATAGCCACCCAGCTACGGTGTGGTGTTTGATGTCATAAAAGCATCCTTCCGGTGATGGTGATAAGCATGATATCATGGTCGAAGGAATTAGGTTACTATGTATCAGAAAGCATATAGCAATTGAACTATTAAAATGACTTGATCTTTATGCTACGCTTATATATAGGAGTATGTCCATCATACCATTCTCCTAATGATATGATCTTGTTGTTAATAACATCTCAATGTTCATGATAGGGAAACCACAATCATCTATTAACCAACAAGCTAGTATTATGAAGAGGCTTTACTAGGGACTCTAATTTAGTTTAAAAATCACACAAGTATTAATGTTTCCTGGTTAATACTGTTATAGCATGAATGTAAACATTTATCATAAACACAAAGATATAATAATAACTATATTTATTACTGCCTCTAGGGCATATCTCCAACAGGGAGGTTCTTAAACGTGCGGGGTCACGGGGAGGGATTAACAGCGCCATCAAGCGAATTTACGAGGTTTGAATTGATTAGAAACAACAGAGGAATGTGGGGCGTGGTCACCGCGGGGTGGAGACGACGATGAGCTGGCGGTTTGGGGTCGCGGAGTCAGTGGCTGTGCGGGTTAGTTAGTTGGTGAGAAATGATTCGCGGGGAGAGAGAGGTGCCGGGTGGGCTGGTTGGGCCAAGTTGGGCCAAGGGGTCTGGTTAAGTTTAGTTGGGTTGGGCCCTTTTCTATTTTTTCTTTCTGGTTTATTTTTTTTTCATTTTCTATTTCATGTTTTCAATTCAAACCTTTTAATTTATGTTTCAGTTTGAATTAAAATACTAACCAAACCTTTTCAGTAGGTTTTATTTATTTATTAGTGTGTTTAAAAATCCATTTTAGAATATTTCAAATATTCTCTCATGGTTTATTATTTATTTAAATGAGGCTTGTGTCTTTATTCAACCATTGATTCAAGCTTCCATTTGAATTCAAATTTCACTAAACCTTTTCAGTAGGTTTAAACTATTTAATATTTGTGATTAAATAGGCCACTTCAATTATTCCAAATATTTTATAATGATTTAATATTTATTTAGATTAGGCATTTGTCTTTATTTAAATATTTGAATATGGTTCCAAACCATATAATTTTTTATTCAAATAATTCTTTAATTATTTTAAGTTAATTAGGTAACGTTTAATCCACTTTGGTAATTTCAATTATTATTTTCTCATGATTTAATTAATCATTTATATTTAGGAAATCTTGTCTTTAATCAAATCAAATATGGTTCAAGTCCATATAAATTTATTCAAATTCCTTTATTTTATTTGGATTATCTTTATTCTATTTGCTTATGGATTTAATTCAAGGTTTAAATTTTCTTCTAAATAATTTTCTTGTGATTTATTATTTATTTCTTTCTTTGCCTTATAAAAGCCATATATTTTTATTTATAGTTCCAAAATTGGTGATTCCAATTTTTAGAATTTTATTTAATATTTGTTTACCTTTTTAAATCCTTTTAGGATTACTTTAGTCACAATTTGGTATTGTTTTTAAGTAGGAGCTTTATTAGCTTTGGAAATTAATTCCTTTTACTTATTAAATTCATAAGTTTTTATCCATAGCTCCAAATTAAATGAAACCAATTTCTATGGTTTTATAATATTTTTGTTTATCATTTTTGATCATTTATAAATGTTTGTCGCTGAATTTTTATATTGATCAAATCCATAGTCTTGGAGAGATCTTGGAAATGATTACTTTCATTAGGGTTTTTGGTTTAAGTTTTCCAAGTGTTTAAATTTCAAGATACATTCTTTGATGAATGCATTTCACTTGATTGAAATTTTGTTGGATTCCCTTTTCATTCCAATTTTGTTCAAGAAGGTTTTTGATGTTTCCATTTAGAAGCAAAAAGTTACTTTCCACCCTAAATTTCAACAATTATTTCTTTTGTTTAAGAGACACAATCTCCTTTTTGAAATCAACTTTGGCATCTAAATCATTCAAAAAGTATCTTCCAAATATAATTGGGCAAAGAGTGTTAGCTGGCATATCAACAACTACAAAATCAATAGGAAAATTTTCATTGCCAATTGTGACAGTTGCATCTTCAACTACTCCCATTGGAACTCTAAGAGATTTATTGGCTAACATGATTATCATATCAGTATTTTCTATTGTGGCCGGTACTGTCTCTTCTTTTATTTCTAAATAAAAATCATAAGATATAACATTAACTGCGGTGCCAAGAACACATAAACCATAATGTGAGGTTTCTTTAAATATGCATGGAAGAATATGCTTATCCACATCTTTTATCTTAATTTTACCTTCAACCAATACTGAAGTTTCTTTATCAAGTTTAACTATGTTGCAATGTGCATACATAGCCATAATTGCTTCCTTGGTTACCACTTCATCTTTAGTTTAATCGAAAAGTTCTTCAACTTTTGGCACACTTTCCTCTTATTTCTTCTGCTGTACTCCTTTTACCTGTTCATATTCCAAAATATATTTCTGCATAGTGTTAGGGAAAGGTATCTCATACATTGGTTCTAGGGAGGCCAGTGTTGCTTTAACTTCTCTTTTCTTCTCAGGTTCGGGTGGTGGATCATACTTGACCCAACCCTCTTTTGGAGCTTTGATATGTTTTATAAAAGCTTTAACAACATGCAACACAAGACCTGAATCAAAATAAAGTTCTTTAGATAATTCATTAACATTGCCATTTTCATCATAATCATGAATACAATCATAATCTATTTCTATGCCTCCTTCGATTCCTAGACCAAAATTCCAAGAAACTCTATGATCACGAATTCTATTAAGTAAACCCCAAGCTTTAGTTATGGGAAGATTCATTCTCGTGCAAGAGTCTAGTTCCAATTTATTAGGTTTAATTAAACTGCCATAAAATATATGCAATAAATACCATTTAAGCAAATCATGATGAGGACATTGATTAAGTAAATCTTTAAATCTTATATAAGCTCTTACTAGTCCTTCATTAGGACGGTTCCTCCAAGTCATTATAAGACGCCTGATTCCAAAAGATTTTGATAAAGGATAATACTTAGCTAGAAACTCATAGGCTAAATTATCCCAGGTAGTGGTGGTTTCTGGGGGTAAAGATCATGAGAGAGTTGTGTTAGTCAAAGTATGAATAAAGAGTTTTACCCTTAACTCATTAGAAGTATACCCCGGTAATTGGAAAGTGCCACATATATCCTTAAAGCATACAATGTGCTCATATGGATCAGGATTTTCTTCATCTCCAGTGTCGTGGTATTGCACGGCAGATGCTACTGGGGGTAGCTTACGTAGAGGGAGTAAGGCGACGTAGGAGAATCCGGGAGCGAGATTGGCACACGATGTACCCAGGTTCACGTCCCCTCGGTGGAGGATCGCTACGTCCTGCTATCAATCCAGTATATGATCATAGATTGATTTACATGGGAGCCGTCGTAGGCAGAGGGAGAGACTAGATCTAATCTAATATAAGAGAGCCTAATATGACATACCCCATGGGGGTGCCCCTGGTGGCTTTATATATTCAGCCAGTTAGGGTTTACAAGTATTTGGTGGGCTTTCTATTGAAGTCACCGCTTGGGCCTCCAGTCGGCGTCACTCGTATAGGTCCAGCATGCGCCAGCCGCTCTGGCATTGGCTTCAGTCGGCTCTATCCGGCTGGTGAATCCGCTTCGTGGGTATACCTTGATTGGTATTCCCCCATCAGTAGTCGCCGAGCGCGTTGTCGATTCGACGCGGGCTTGAGGCAGGGCGCGGAGAGTCTTGACGGTGGGTCGTGGCGAATCGGCGACGAGCTCCTGAACAGAGAAAATAACCGTGAAGCGGGAGGCGTGAGCCAGTCGGCGATGGCCAGTTGGCGAAAGACGCAGGGTGTCGGTGAAGCCGCCATTTGCGGCGAGTCCCAGAACGTGGCGCGAGCCGAGGTTGAGCGACCGGCGAGTGGCGAGGTCGAGCGACCGGCGAGTGCCGAGTCCCCGAACGTGGAGCGTGCCGAGTCCCCGAGCGCGGAGAGTGGCGAGGTCGAGCGACCGGCGAGTGGCGCTGTCTATAGCGCGCCGAGTCCCCGATAGCGGAGAGTGGCGAGGTCGAGCGACCGGCGAGTGGAGCTGTCAGTAGCGCACCGAGTCCCTGAGCGCGTTGAGTACGCGAGGGCGAGTCCGCGGTGGCGAGTCCCCGAGCGTGTCGAGACCGCGAGGGCAAGTTCGCGGTGGAGTGTCCCCGAGCGTGTTGAGTACGCGAGGGCCAGACCGCGGTGGCGAGTCGAAGAGGGCGAGCCGCGGTTGCGGAGCCACGCGTACACGCAACATGCCTAGGAGTAGTAGTCCCCGAGCGCGTTGTCGATTCGACGCGGGCTTGAGGCAGGGCGCGGAGAGTCTTGACGATGGGTCGTGGCGAATCGGCGACGAGCTCCTGAACAGAGAAAATAACCGTGAAGCGGGAGGCGTGAGCTAGTCGGCGATGGCCAGTTGGCGAAAGACGCAGGGTGTCGGTGAAGCCGCCATTTGCGGCGAGTCCCAGAACGTGGCGCGAGCCGAGGTTGAGCGACCGGCGAGTGGCGAGTCGGCGACCGTGAGTGCCGAGTCCCCGAACGTGGAGCGTGCCGAGTCCCCGAGCGCGGAGAGTGGCGAGGTCGAGCGACCGGCGAGTGGCGCTGTCTATAGCGCGCCGAGTCCCCGATCGCGAAGAGTGGCGAGGTCGAGCGACCGGCGAGTGGAGCTGTCAGTAGCGCACCGAGTCCCCGAGCGCGTTGAGTACGCGAGGGCGAGTCCGCGGTGGCGAGTCCCCGAGCGTGTCGAGAACGCGAGGGCGAGTTCGCGGTGGAGTGTCCCCGAGCGTGTTGAGTACGCGAGGGCCAGACCGCGGTGGCGAGTCGAAGAGGGCGAGCCGCGGACGTGGAGCCACGCGTACACGCAACATGCCTAGGAGTAGTCCCCGAGGATCGAGTTGGCTTGTAGAGACGACTTGAGGCTCTAAAGAGATGCATATTCTGAAAATAGTAGTGGTTGCTGCCGAGCATGGCGAGTGGCGAGGTCGAGCGACCGGCGAGCACCGAGTCTCCGAGCGCGGCGAGTGGCGAGATCGAACGACCGGCGAGTCCCCGAGTGCGGCGAGTGGCGACGTCAAGCAACCGACGAGCGCCGAGCCCCTGAGCACGGCGAGTGACGAGGTCGGCGACGGCGGCGCCCGAATCCCCGGCGAGCGGCGGACGAAGCGACGCGGCGCCCGAGTTCCTGAAGCAAGCGGCAAGCGGCGATCAGCGGCGCCGAAGTCCTGGCGAGCGGCGAGGCGAAGCGGCGGCGCCGAACTCTTTAACGCGGCGGCGAGGCTGAGCGACCAGCGAGCACCGAGTCCTCGAGCGCGGCGAGTGGCGAGAAAGACACCGTTTTGTTGAGAAAGAGGAAAAAGTATGACTGCAATAAGGTGTATTTATGAAATATATTGAACATTTATAAGACATGCAAATTATAGATTTGAAGAAAATGCACTTTTGCTATGTGGATCGATGGGCAGTATGTAAGGTTTATGCGTGTATTTTCATGAATAGGCAGACCTCCAGCATCAAACGCTTGCCGGAAAACAGGGACGCGATGCCAGACTGTTGAACCCGGAGACAAGGTCGGCCTTTTGGTACCCAGCCTCACTACTTCGACGGACGCGAATAAACAGCAGACAAAACTGACTGATCCCAAGTATGATTTTGGTCCCTGAAAAAGGTCATATACGACTGTATGGTCGGCTTTGAAGAATGAACGAGGATATGTACATGTTTTGGACTCTAGCATATGAGTGTAAAGAAACTTAGCTGTTAACACGGCGAGTCCGCGACGGCGAGTAAGCTTGACGAGTCCACGGCGGACAAGTCACCGAATGTGACGATTCTGCGATGCCGAATGCACGATGGCTTGGATTAATTAATCTGGGCTGAACTGGCGGCCGAGAGACCGTGGGCACGACCTCCTGACATCGACGGTCCTTTGCCTCGTCTCCATGAATAATTCATGTTGCAGCGCATGTATTCAGACGTAAACAGCGCACCGCCGCTCCTTGGGACTTGTGCCTGATCATGCCAATTCTTGTCCTGTACGCTGCGAAACGATCGTGTGCAGTCGCATGACTTGCTCTCGTGTGACGTTGTAGCCGACAAATCCTGTTATTGTCAATAACAGATCGCTCCATGGCGCCATGTTTCAGGTCCGATTCCCCACACGATTAGTGTGTCAACAATA
The DNA here is from genome assembly GCA_030063025.1 of Avena longiglumis. NCBI lineage: Eukaryota > Viridiplantae > Streptophyta > Magnoliopsida > Poales > Poaceae > Avena > Avena longiglumis. The sequence continues at coordinate 20,981,432 of CP125978.1, read as the reverse complement.
TGCATACGCAACAGATTAGATTCAATAAAATATAAATATATAAAGTAATCAAAGAGTGACGGAATCAGATGGAATTAAAACTCAGCTGCCACCATGTGGAGTCAATCTTCTACGTTCTCGTACTTGGTTTCTCAATCCGACAACGCCAGGCAGCGGCCGGACGACACTGATTGACCTTCAACCTTACCTGACATGGCGGTTCTCAAACAGCACATCAGGTGCGATTTGCTGCCGTCGACTGTGAGGGATCTCGCCCAGATTATCACCCTCCATGCATCGCTTGCCCACAGTGGGCGCCAACTGTCGTGGTATTGCACGGCAGATGATATTGGGGGTAGCTTACGTAGAGGGAGTAAGATGACGTAGGAGAATCCGGGAGCGAGATTGGCACACGATGTACCCAGGTTCACGTCCCCTCGGTGGAGGATCGCTACGTCCTGCTATCAATCCAGTATATGATCATAGATTGATTTACATGGGAGCCGTCGTAGGCGGAGGGAGAGACTAGATCTAATCTAATATGAGAGAGCCTAATATGACATACCCCGTGGGGGTGTCCCTGGTGGCTTTATATATGCAGCCAGTTTGGTTTACAAGTATTTGGTGAGCTTTCTATTTAAGTCGCCGCTTGGGCCTCCAGTCGGCGCCACTCGTCTAGGTCCAGCATGCGCCAGTCGCTCTGGCATTGGCTTCAGTCGGCTCGATCCGGCTGGCGAATCCGCTTCGTGGGTATACCTCGATTGGTATTCCCCCATCATCCAGTAAATTGCTTCTTTTGTAGAATACCAAGTAGTAGATGATTTATTTCAAACCCCCTTGTCTTCTCGTTGGAGTGGTCTTTTTTATTAATATCATTGGGCTTCCCAAAGTGGCTGAGTGGGTGAGCACTAGTCAAATGCTCAAACTCCATCATGTTGGTGGGAACCTGTAACTCAAAACAAAACTTAGAAAGACTAAAATAAATAAGCAAAAACTAAAAGACCTAAAGCGCTTAGCTCCCCGGCAATGACGCCAGAAAATAGCTTGATGACTGCAAGTGCACAGATCGTTTGTAGCTAGTTTCGAAATAAAGATATTGATCCCATAGGGAGCGGGAGTTCTGAAGTCTAATAAATCTTGAATTAAATACTGAAATAGTAATGCTAAATAACGTTCTAAGTAACAAGATAAAATGCGAGTTTAATGTAAAAAGGTATTTTTGGGTATTTGTATAAGAGAACAATAAGTAAAGTAAAACAAACTTGATGCAGAAAGTAAGTATCACGTATGTAAAAGAGATATGAAACTACAATGGGGAAAAGTGTTCTCAAGGAGTAGCGGATATATCTCTAGCATTATAAATTATAAAGGGTTTAAGGTAAAGATTATTATTATGAACATTCTAAACTATGTATGTGTGGTAGGAACTCCATAATTGAACGAATAGGCAGCAACCATTGTTCACATCATCCTCATAACCACATCAGACAAGTAATCAACATCATTCGAATTACTATGCTATTAAGGGTTTTTATCCCATAGGTTATATCCTGTGGCATGGATAACGTTCTATGAGTTTCCTCGGTTCCCAAGTTGATATGTAAGGAGTACTAACATCTTTATAGTCACTATAAGTGCTAGCACACCTCCGTCTACCAACAAGTAGTTCCCTCCATCAAGTCCCCAAATGAGGCAAATATTGAGAGGTCTGATACGTCCAAAACGTATCTATATTCCCGAACACTTTTCCTATTGTTTCTCCTCTAATTTATGTGATTTGGATACAACTAACACGGACTGACACTGTTTTCAGCAGAATTGCTTTGGTGTCTCGTTTTTGTGCAGAAAATAAACTTTTAGGAAAAATCCCGGGAAATATCGCGACAATCCAATTTTACCAGAAGACTCACGGAGCCAGAAGATGAGACGGAGGTGATCCATGAGGGGCCTACACCACCTGCCCGCGCGGGCCAACCCAGGCCGTGCCTAGGAGGGGTGTGGCCACCTCAGGCACCCCCTCGGCCTCCCTCTTCGCCTACTTAAAGCCTCATGACCTAAAAACCACTGGGGGTTCGACAATTTTCCAGAAAGGCTTCCGCTGCGCCGCCACCACCAAAAACCGCGATTTGGAATCAGAAACTCCGTTCTGGCACCCTGCCGGGACAGGGTTTTGGAGGAGATCATCGCCATCATCATCACTGACGCCTCTCCATCAACCATCCATGTTTCCCCCATCCATGAGTGAGTAATCCCCCGCTGTAGGTGATTATTGTAGACAATTGTTGCGCCTCCAAGTGCAGAGGTTTGTAGAACATCAGCAAGTTTCCCTTAAGTGGATTACCCAAGGTTTATCGAACTCAGGGAGGAAGTGTTCAAAGGTATCCCCTCTCAAGCAACCCTGTAATTAAGATACGAGAAGTCTCTTGTGTCCCCAACACACCCAATACACTTGTCAGGTGTATAGGTGCACTAGTTCGGCGAAGAGATAGTGAAATACAAGTGTTAACAGTGCTAGAAAAGAGCTTCTGACTTGTTGTTGACGTGGGGTAACGGTGCCAGGAAATACTTTGATGGATCTTGACGGTGAGGTAAAGACTAAAGCAAGCAAACATGCAGCATATCTAGTAGCAAACGGTGTTTCAGTGTTTAGAAACAAGGCCTAGGAATCATACTTTCACTAGTGAACACTCTCTCATATAAATATCCTCTCTTCATGATACTACTCTTAACTACTCTCCAGTTGGACACTCTAATCATTGGTAGGGCTATAACAACACTCCTCAAAGTCCGCCTTCCCCAATCTAGATAACCCCACACTGTCACCTTGAGCACTAGATGGGTCCAACAAACACCACAATTTCATAGAGACGTCCAACTCCAAATATAACTCGTAACAAATATTCAATCTAGCCAAAGTGCCACACACGTTATGCCCGCTGTCACTTTCACACACGTGGGGAAAAGCATAGATCTATTAAATCACAAAGAGTATTTATGTAGACTCAAGCCTAAGTGCCACCATGGCGTGCACGCTGTCACTTTCACACACATGGGGAGAGCAGAGATCTAATGAAGCACTTGAGTAGCAAGGTAGATCTACTTGATTACAAAGCTCATGACCACAACAAGATCATGCATAGAGAGAGAGATGAACACATAGCTACTGGTAGAGCCCTTAGCCATGAGGAAGAACTACTCCCTCCTCATCATGGGAATAAGCAATGGTGATGAAGATGGCGATGGAGATTGATGGAGATGGCTCTGGGGGCACTTCCCCGTCTCGTGAGTTGCGGAGCAGACTTTGTCCCCAAATCTCCCCTTGATTGGCGGCACCTGGAACTTTTTCTAGAAGTATGATTAATGACTTAGGGTTTTCTCATCGGGGGCTTCTTATAGGCGAAGGGGGAGGACGAGGAGGCGGCCAGGGTGGCCAAACCCTAGCAAGGCGCGGGCCCACCTATGGCCGCGCCTGGGGTGGGTCTGGCCCCCTTGGCTGGCCCCTCCGGCTCCCCTCTGGACTTCTTGTTCCCCACAGAAAGTAATTGAGTTTGGCTTTTGTCCCTTCCAATTCCGAGAATATTTCTTTACTAACTTTTCTAAAACCAAAAACAATAGAAAACAGGCATCTGGCACTGTTGCAACTTGTTAGTAGGATAGTACCAGAAAACATGTAAAAACACCTCAAAGTGTAGACAAAGCAAAGCAAAGTAGATACTAAACAAGCATGGAGCATCAAAAAATATAGATACGTTTCCGATGTATCAGTAGGCTATGGGGATGGTAGGGATTGCATGAGATCTATCATGTAATCTAATAAGATTGTTAGGGTGTGGCGCCTAGTATCTTTATTAGTGCTATTTGACTTTGTTGCAACTTGTTGTGCTTAATGCTTGTCACTAGGGCCTGAGTGCCATGATCTCAGATCTGAACATGTTATTGATTCATGATGATAATATTGTTTGTGATCTTATCTGCAAATTGTGTACACATATCATTGTCTGGAACTAAAGGCCCTGAAGTGATAGAAATTGGGACAGCCGGAGGGAATGGCTGTGATGTGAGGATCACATGTGTTCAGGAGTGTTAATGCTTTGCTCCGGTGCTCTATTAAAAGGACTACCTTAATTGCCAGTAGATTCCCTTGAAGCCCCGCTGCAATGGGCTAGCAGGACAAAAGATGTTGTGCAAGTTCTCATTGCGAGCATGTATGACTATATATGGAACACATGCCTATGATTGTTTAGTACTTGGATGCTTTATCTTATTTATCTGCAAATGCCTTAGATCTTGAAGTTATATGAATAGTCTCGTCCATGCAATGCCCGTCCATCCATCCCTATGCCTGCCACACTCGAATCCTACGGTTTGCTACTATTGTTACTACTGCCTTTGTTTTACTGTTGATGTTACTTTGCTATTGCTACTACAAAACTATTGCTACTAATAAACTACTGTGAGCAAGACTATTTCCAGGTGCAGCTGAATTGACAACTCAATTGTTAAGGCTTACAAGTATTCTTTGCCTCCCCTTGTGTCGAATCAAGAAATTGGGTTATACTACCCTCAAAGACTGTTGCGAACCCCTATACTTGTGGGTCATCAAGACTATTTTCTAGCGCCGTTACCGGGGAGCATAGCTTTATTTGTAAGTTCACTTGGATCTATTACTGTTCGCTTCTATTCATCCATCATGGGTAAGTCTCGTGATGGAAAGTTTCCTATTTTACCATCCTCTACAAGAAGAGGTATAGTCCTAAACACCTCTGTTGCTCTTGATTCACCATCTGTTTTAAGTAAGTTTGTTACATCACCACCACACACACATGCTACACACACTGCTACTACTGCTGAGTCTGAAATTGCTTCTGATGTTCATGATGTTACTTCTACTGTGCTTGATGAGAGTGGTTCATTAGGTCCTTTCCTAGATGCTACAATTGCTAGAACTATTTTGGGAAACACTGAAACTCCTAGCGAAGACACTATTACACATGTTAGCTCACCTGAGTCTAGAGAGAGTTATGATATTAATGATGGTTACATTGAAATGACTGATGAATTTATTGAAGAATATCGAAACACACGTGGTGCTAGTGCTATTAAGAGTCTCCTTGAGAAACATACTATTATACCTAAACTATTTCATGATGCTAAGTTTGTACTTCTCCCATAAACATTAAAGATAAATATTATGATTTCTCTCTTGATTTATCCTATATAAACATTATTGAGAAAGAACCTTTTTGTGGGACTAAGAATCAAAGGGCTGTGGCACATATGAATGAGATTTCCACTATGAGTGCCTTATTTTCTGATGATGTTAAGATGTACACTTACTTTGTTGCTAAAATTTTCCCTTTTTCACTAAAGGAGAAGCTAAAGCTTGGTTTAATAATTTACCTCCTGGATCCATTGATAGCCCTGATTGCTTGATTTCTACTTTCTTTCCGAAATATTTTCCTCCTAGTGCTAGACATGCTGCTTTGTAGAAACTTTTTGATTTTAAACAGGGAGAAGAGGAGAAATTACCTGAGTCATGGACAAGGTTATGTGCCTTGATTCATGCACATCCTGGATGTCCATTACCTAAAAGTGAGCTTCTTGATATATATTATAATGGACTAACTGATGAATCTAGGACATACCTGGATAGTTTTGCTGATTGTGTTTTTAGGAAAAGAACTCCTGCAGAAGCTGAAGAATTAATGGCTAAAATAAGCAAGAATTATGATGATTGGACTACAATTGAGCCAATTACACCTAAGCCTACTACACCTGAACCAATTGTGCCTGAACCAACTACAAGACCAACACCAAAGAATAGGGGAATGATTGAATTAAATGATGGAGTGATGAAAGAAGCTAAGAAATGTCTTAAGGAGAAGGGTATTAAATCTGAAGATGTGAAGAATTTACCTCCTATAGAATAATTATGTAAGCCAATCTCTCACTCATCTACTATTGAGGTACACTCTCTCCAACACTTTGATGAAGGTGATATTCCCTATGGTAAACCTCCTGATCAATTCTTAGAGGAACTTGACATTTTTATTGTTAAACAAGGTAATTTTAATAAACAAGTTCAGAATCATTTATTGGAAAACTCTAGAGATATTAATGAGTTGAAAGATATTGTGGAAAGAACTGCTAATGATGTTAAAATTCTTGTTAAACACTTCCAAATGGTTCAAACTCAAATTGATCAACTTGCTAAGGTACAAAAAGATATGCTAGTTAATGCTTCTGGAGATAAACATGCTTATGAAATTAGAACTAGAAGTTGTGCTACCACTCAGGATCCTTTATATCCTGAGGGACATCCTAAGAGAATTGAGCAAGATTCTCAACAAGCTTAAAATAGTGGCACTTCTTCTAAGAGAAAGAAAAAGAAACATAAAACAATTGTAGAATCTCCTGAACCTGCTGTAGATCCTAATAGTATATTTGTCTCTGATGCTGAAACTAAAAGTGGTAATGATAAAAAATGATGCTCCTGATAGGGAAGAAATTGAAGAAGATCCTGAGAGGCACACTAATAATACTAAGTACACTAAGGAAGATTTTATTGCTAATAAACATGGTAGTGAAAGAGAACCTTGGGTGCAAAAACCAATGCCTTTTCCTAATAAGAAACACAAGTCAAAGGAGGAAGAACACTCTAACTATTTTTATGAGTGGATGAAACCTTTATTTTTGCAAATCCCTTTGACTGATGCTATTAAGTTGCCTCCTTATTCAAAGTATATGAAGGATATTGTCTCTAATAAAAGGAAGATTCCTAATGAGGAAATTTCTACTTTGCTTGCTAATTATTCCTTCAATGGTAAGGTTCCAAAGAAACTTGGATATACAGGTATTCCAACTATTTCTTGCTCTATTAAAAATAATTATGTTAGAACTGCTTTGTGTGATTTAGGAGATGGAGTTAGTGTTATGCCTTTTTATCTCTATAAGAGACTCCAGCTAGAAAAATTGATACCAACTGATATATCTTTGCAAATGGCTGATAAGTCTACTACTATTTCTGTTGGTATATGTGAGGATGTTCCTGTTCAATTGGCTCGTAATTGCTTGGTTTTAACTTATTTTGTTGTGCTTGAGATGCCTGAAGATGATAATATGTCTATTATTCTTGAGAGACCTTTTCTTAATACTACAGGTGCTATCATCAATTGTAATCAAGGAAAAGTAACTTTTAATATGAATGACAGAGAGCATACTGTCTATTTCCCAAAGAAGATTAATAAGAGCTATGGCATGAATTCAATTGAAAATATTGAAGGCATCAAAGTTGGAGAAATATATTGTCCCATTCCACAAGAAACTTTTGAAACTATTATGATTGGGACTATTGCTATCAAGATTGAGGTAACATAATCATTTGGTGAAATGCAAAGTTTTGTTTCATATAATATTGTTTTGGTAACAAGACTTGATCAACCTTGTTAACAAAAGGATTTTAATGGACAAAACAATGCTTTCACATTGGTTATACTTGCTCACTTTTATTTTTCTCCCTCCCATTCTTTTCTTTGTGTCTTGTTAGTTTTAGTTTTGCTAGTTGTTTGCTTGTTAGAGTGTCTTAGAACTTCTATAGTTTTAGTTTGGTTTGCTTTTGCTTCTTCTCAAGAATCTTTTTCTGCGAGAAAATCAATTTTCATAGCCTAAAAATTGGCCAAAAATAAAGTTTCCCAAAAAATTCCAGAAAATTCATTTTAAATGTTGTTTGAAAAAAGGGGCAGAAGGGCACCTGGAGTGACCCAGGGGGACCCACCAGACCAGCACACCCCTGGTGGCATGGCCCACCCCAGGGCGCGCCTGGCCTGGGTGTGGCCCACATGTGGCCCTCCAAGATGCCTCCTTCCAGCCACTTATTTCTCTCTCCTAAAAACACCGGAAAACTTTCTCAATCTCGAGTTCCTGCTGGTCTTTCTCCTTATTTTAGATCTCCTTGCTCAACCCATCTTTTCTGCTGATTTTTGGAGGGATTGCTCCTTGGTATATGCCTCCTCCGCTTGTCCAATTAGATTTATGATTGGTGGTTTGTATCTTGAGTATTTTGCTACTGTAGGTGACAGGTTGTGTGAGCTTGCTTGCTTGTTCTATGATTAGAGATTTCATTTTGATGCATGTTTATCCCTCTAACAAGTTCCTATAGTAGTTCCCCTTCATTTATTATTTAGGAAATCACTTGGTTTGATGTTTGTCTAAAAATTTCAGAAAAAGGGCCATGGGCAACCATACCTTTGGGGAGGTGTTTGAAAGTGATGCACCAAGAAGGACAAGGCCTTCAAGATCAGCCTCTCAATTTAGGCCATCTTATAATGAGGATCTTATTGCACCGCGTTTTGGCAATGAGGGAGATGAGGGGGATGCGCACCCTTCTACCTTCCCTTGTTTTACCTTTTTGCAAGCTACATGGATCCTCAGTGATTTCTTGACTCTAGTTCAGAGGTTTGGTCTAACTGATTATATGAAGGATGTGAGTGTGCAATATGCCTTGCTCACCAAAACTTTTGTGGAAAGTTTCACTTTCACTAACATCCCTTTCAGGGAAGAGGTTTCATTCAAAATCTATGGTAGGCCTTTTACCATGACATTTACAAGATTTTGCAGCATTATAGGTATTGGCATGTCTAGGACGGTGAAGAAGATTCAAGGTCGACCAGCTAACTTGTTGGAGCTCTACCGCGGGGTAACAAATGATGATGACCGCACAACCCAGAGCGGGAAGATAAGAAATATTCAACTCCCAGCTATGAGATATTTTGCTTACTATCTTGCCACAGGTATTCTTGATAGGGAGAACACTAGAAATATTTCCAACTATCATTTGGCCTTTCTAGCTGCTGCACCTAACAATGAAACCAGATATAATCTTGGTTCTCTCATTACTCGCCGCCTAGCTGCTAGAGGACCCATCTATGGGGGTATTATTGTTGCACGTGTAGTTGCTACCTTAGAGATTTCTGTTGATCCAAATGATACAATTTTGGCTCCACAGAGGCTTGATCTTGCTGCCATGAAAGCGCATCACTTTGTTGATGCTAGCTCTAGCCTTGATAGTTTAGTTTACAAGATGATGTTTACTGATGGGGACGGGAGAGAAATTCCTTTGCCACAGGCTACTTTGTTCAGTATTTGCAGGGGGCCTTGGTCACGCTCCAAGGAGGAGATGGATGATCAGCTCCGCACTCGTGGTTTCTGCGGACACTACCAGGGGGACACACCCTCTTATGACCACTCTGTGCACTACACAGGGGCTTCCTCGAGCACGTACCAGGATGAAGGGGCCTATTCATCACATTACGGAGGCACTCCTTGGCCAGGCTGGGATTGAGCTCCACTTAGGACAAAAGCCTAAGCTTGGGTGGAGGTATACCAACATCACACTCATCTACATATCATGTTCTGTCAGTACTTTGTATATCCATGTTTTGCTTTCTTTTTAGTTTTTGTTTCTGCTTTCCAAAACACAAAAAAGACCAAAAATATTTTCGTTGTTTCTCTTGGCTTATTTCTTTGCTTTTTATCTTTGGTTTGCTTTAAGAAAAATCCAAAAAGATTTTACTTTTTTTAATTTTGCTTTGAGTGCTTGCTTTAAAAATCGAAAACCCAAAAATATTTGTTGTTATTCTTTGGTTTTGTGAAGTTCGTTGTAGGGTTCAGCGGTCCTCAGTGGAGTTTGGTTTCATGTTATTATTCAAGCCACACAAGTGAAAGGCAATAATGATGATTTATGACAACTCGAGGTGTGGTAAGAGGCTGATAATGAACTCTGTTTGTTTTCATTTTTGTACATATACTCATCATTAAGGGCATGCTTAGTCTATTCATGTAAGGTGTATGTATTTATTGGATGCTTAGTAGTTCTTGCTCTCTTATGATTAGCTCCAACTTGCTAATAGTTTGTAGCATGTCATATGAATGCTTGCTTGCATTGTTCTATTCATAACTTGGTATGACATTGTGGTATCCTCCTCTGAATGTTTCATTTGAATCGACTTGGCACATGCTCATGCATGTATATGAATGAACAAAAGTCAGTTAAGCCTCGATGATTTATTTTGCCTCAAAGTTCTTATATCACTTTTATGCCATAATTAGTTCTGTTTTGTTGCAAGAATGATTATGACAGTTATTGCTCTCTCGTTTGTCGCTCCCTTTCTATTGCTAGCCTTCACTTGCACTGAGTATGAGCTCTACTCGTGCTTCCAACTCCCCAAAACCAAAATTGTCAAAAGTGTCCACCATATCTACCTATTAGAATCATTTGCTATTCCGTGCATATTATTTATGCCTTGTTTTCTTCCAAATAAAACGTTTGCTTGTTATGGGAAAGTTAGTTAGTAAATCTCTCATGAACTTGATGGCACACTTTATTTTCTTGCACTTAATAAACTTGAACCATTGTGACGGTCCATGAAAGTTGTATGCTTGCAAATTATAGGCTGGGAGTTAGCAGAACCGTGTTTTCATGGGGAACGCTTTCAACACCTGTAAATATATACGCGGTTGATATCATGCTCTTTTGTTTATGGATGTCGTCGGTGTAAAATAAAAGGGGAGCTTATAAGTCCATGGAGTTATGTATATGTGTTAGAGAAACGCCTGGGCCGCTAGCCTAAGCCATGCCTAATCATAGTGGAAACTTGCAGCATAACCATAGTGAGCAATCTATGAAGCATTCTTCTTATAAAAAAGAGATATAAAAAAAGAGATTGAGAAAAAGAAAAAATAAGAGTTGAGAAAAGAGGAAACATAGAAAAAGGCACCATTTTCCCATGGTAAATAAGAAGATTGTTGAGATGCTAATTGTCTGCTTGCCTTGTCATTTTGATATGGGATAGCTCCTGTATCATGTGCAAGGGGTACCCGTTGGCAGTTCTCTATGATACACATGTATTTACTATGACAAGAACTTACCGGTAACTAAAGTTGAGTAGCATGAGGAGCGGCCCCCGTACTCAAGGGACATGAGATTTTCAGTTTATGATCTGACAATCATATAACTCATATTGGACCTCACTTTCACCTTAACCATCTAAAGATGCCTATGATAGGGGCAATGAGAGCTCAAAGCTAACGAGTACCATACTTTCAGCATTTGGAATCCTTTCAAACTTTTCAAAACCTTTTTCACTTCTTTGTTGAGTCACCACTTATTCTATGAGCAGCTTCTTGAGAGCGTAGTTGTCATTCTTAGTGTAATGTGCTTGCCTCAAAACTTGATTAACTATGTCATGAATTTGATGCTTGTATCTTTGATATCTTTACTTCTAGTCTTCACTTGAACTTCAGAGGTGCCTTGGCATTTATGTTTTGCTCCACAATCAAACGCAAAGCGAGATACCACTCTATCATACCATCTTATGAGCATTGCAATGTTTCTTATGTTTAAATTTTACGCTGCTTATTATTATTGTGTTGGAATCTCTTCATAGCTTTCAATGGCTATTAAGTAGACTTAGTTGCATACTCCTTATTATGAATTGTCTAAGTACTGATCATATGTTGAGAATATTTACATCATATGAAGCAAATGTGTTGGTGAAAGTTTCTTTTATCGCACTCCGTTTTCAAATGAATTGCTTGAGGACAAGCAATAAGCTAAGCTTGGGGGAGTTGATACGTCCAAAACGTATCTACTTTCTCAAACACTTTTGCTATTATTTCTCCTCTAATTTGTGTGATTTGGATACAACTAGACTGACGCTATTTTTAGCAGAATTGCTTTGGTGTATCTTTTTTTGCAGAAAATCAATTTTTAGGAAAAATCCTGGAAACTATCGTGAAAATCCTATTTTACCAGAAGAATCACGGAGCCAGAATATGAGACGGAGGTGGGACACGAGGGGACCACATCCCCTGGCCGTGCGGGCCAGCCCAGGCCACGCATGGGAGGGCTGTGGCCACCTCGGGCACCCCCTCGGCCTCCCTCTTCGCATAATTAAAGCCTCCTGACCTAAAAACCACTGGGGGGTTCGACAATTTTCCAGAAAGGCTTTCGATGCGCCGCAACCACCAAAAACCACGATTTGAAATCAGAAACTCCATTCTGGCACCCTGCCGGGATGGGGTTTTGGAGGAGATCATCGCCATCATCATCATCGACGCCTCTCCGTCAACCATCCATGTTTCCCCATCCATGAGTGAGTAATCCCCCGTTGTAGGCTATGGGGATGGTAGGGATTGGATGAGATCTATCATGTAATCCAATAAGATTGTTAGGGCATGGTGCCTAGTATCTTTATTAGTGCTATTTGACTTTGTTGGAACTTGTTGTGCTTAATGCTTGTCACTAGGGCCCGAGTGCCATGATCTCAGATCTAAACATGTTATTGATTCATGATGATAGTATTGTTTCTGATATTATCTGCAAGTTGTGTACACATATCATTGTCCGGAACCAAAGGCCCCGAAGTGACAGAAATTTGGACAACCGGAGGGAATGGCTGTGATGTGAGGATCACATGTGTTCACGGAGTTTTAATGCTTTGCTCCGGTGCTCTATTAAAAGGAGTACCTGAATTGCCAGTAGATTCCCTTGAGGCCCCGCTGCAACGGGCTAGCAGGACAAAAGATATTGTGCAAGTTCTCATTGCGAGCACGTATGACTATATATGGAACACATGCCTATGATTGTTTAGTACTTGGATGCTTTATCTTATTTATCTTCAAATGCCCTAGATCTTGAAGTTATATGAATAGTCTCGTCGATGCAACACCCGTCTATCCATCCCTATGCCTACCACACTCGAATCCTACTGTTTGCTACTATTGTTGCTACTGCCTTTGTTTTACTGCTACTGTTACTTTGCTATTGCTACTACAAAACTGTTGCTACTGATAAACTACTGTGAGCAAGACTATTTCCAGGTGCAGCTGAATTGACAACTCAGTTGTTAAGGCTTACAAGTATTCCTTGGATCCCCTTGTGTCGAATCAATAAATTGGGTTATACTACCCTCGAAGACTATTGCGATCCCCTATACTTGTGGGTCATCAAGGTCGACTTCTCCCAACATCAAGATGAAGACAATCTAACACATCGTCACAATGATGAATATCATAATAAACTTTATCTTATTACGATCTCATGTTAGGGTTTCTCCATCTTTCCAAGAACTAATGATCTACTCAGACATGGAGGCAATCAACATCATGGCAAAGACAATGGAATCTACCATAGATGAATAGTACTTGTCTAAATCCACAACGAGTATGAAAATTACAACAAGATCTAGACAAGATGTAGATGAGATGGATGGAGATGGTGGTGATGCAGCGGTAGATGATGAAGCTCGATGCCTTAGCCTCCCGAATCTGCGTAGGGTGAAGATGGATCCCCGGTGGATGAGTCCCCCCCTCATATCCCTTCTGGAGGTGAGGTTTCTATGATTTCTGGTCGTTCTTTATGTCGTCTCCTCGATCCGATTGCACGGGGCGAAACTATTTGAAGGGGCGGTGGCGACGGCAACTATACGACTGGAATTTTTAGTCCCTCCGTATAGTTGGTCGTTAAAACTTTTGGTTGTTGCGATCGCCGCGAGTTTTCTTATGGTGTTATTTATATTTCCCAATTTAGCGATTTATTCTATTTTTTACTCATTTTGTCTCCAGTACAACTGGTCCAAAAATTTTGTCCATCATATCCATCATCTATCCTAATCCAGGTGAAAATAGATATAAAAGATGCGCGTGAACGCTGTAAACTACCAAGATCCTACCGGTATAGTGCAAAATAATAATATAAAACCCGATAAAATATGCACTCATCAAGTGACCAATATGATCAATATGCATGCTTGTACCCTCAGCGATACAGACCCGGTCTTGCCCATTGTACTTGTTGGCAATGAGGATCTTCTTCAGTTCACTCGTGATGTGGTCGGTGGCGCCTGTTTTAGTGTACCAGTTGGTGTCCACACCATAGGAGGAAATATGTGCACCTTTCTCACCATTGTCCTTCTCCGTCATGTCATCCCCATAGAGCCACCAACACTCACTCGCAGGGTGACCGTGTTTCTTACATATTTGATAATCAGTATTGACGTAGGGAGTGGGGATGTGGTTAGGACGACGCCCGCCACCTCCACGGGTAGCAATCACCACCACCATCATCACGGCGGTCATCCCTATAGTCATAGTTGTTGGAGATATGCCCTAGAGGCAATAATAAATGTAGTTATTATTATATCTTTGTGTTTATGATAAGTGTTTACATTCATGCTATAATAGTATTAACAAGGAAACATTGATACTTGTGTGATTTGTAAACTTAATTTGAAGTCCCTAGTATAGCCTCTATACATCACTAGCTTGGTGGTTGATAAATGATTGTGGTTTCCCTATCATGAACATTGAGATGTTATCAACAACAAGATCATATCATTAGGAGAATTATATGGTGGACATACTCCTATAGATAAGCGTAGCATAAAGATCAATTCATTTTAATAGTTCAATTGCTATATGCTTTCTGATACATAGTAACCTAATTCCTTCGACCATGAGATCATGCATATCACCTTTATCGGATGGATGCTTTGATGACATCAAACACCACACCGTAACTGGGTGGCTATAAAGGTGGCATTGAGTGTTCGGAAAGTATTGGTTGAGACACATGGATCAAGAGTGGGATTTGTCCATCCATATGATGGATAGATATATACTCTGGGCCCTCTCGGTGGAATGTCATCCAATTAGCTTGCAAGCATGTGCTTGGCTCACAAGGGATCACATATCACGGGAACGAGAAAAGAGTACTTATCGGTAACGAGGTTGAACTAGGTATGCAGAGAATCAAGCGATCATAACCTCGGATAAGTAAACTATCGTGAGACAAAGGGAAATTGGTATCGTATGTAAGTGGTTCATTCGATCGCAGTAATCGTAGAAATATGTGGGAGCCATATGAATTTCCAGTTCCTCTATTGGTTATTGTTCGGAAAGTGTCTCGATCATGTCCATAATTCACGAACCGTAGGAGACACATAAGGATTGACGTTGTTTGAGTAATTATGGAATGATGAGAAAGAGACCGAATGTTGTTGAGTCTCGGATGGGATCCGGGATATCACGAGGAGATCTGGAATGGTCGGAGAATAAGATTCATATAAGGAAAGTCCCGTTTGGAGTTCGGGAATGATTAGTGTTTTCATCGGGAATGTTCTAGAAGGTTAGAATGTCGGCACTCCGGAGGGGAAGGGGTACATGAATGTGTCATTGCAAGTTGGAATGATTGCATCATGTACTAAGTGTCATCGCTGTTCCAAATAAAGGATTAATTCAAATCCTAGTTTGAAAAGTCAAATAACTAGTTTGAAAAGTCAAACGGCTAAAATTGGAAAGAGGAAAAGAGGAGGAAGTGAAGAGGTTGGGGAGGAATCCTCCTCCAACCGTGGCGCCTCCAAGCCGAGTTGGGGAGGGACTCCCCTCCCTTGGCCGGCCCCTCCACCTATATAAGGAGGGGCAGGGCTCCCTCCTAGCACACACAAGTACCTCTCCTCAAACCCTAGCTTGGCGCCTACCACCATAGCCGCCGCCGCCCCCTAGGGTTTTTCCCTAGCCGCCGACTTGGGAGTCCCCGGAACCCTAGCTTCCGGCTCTAGCACCTCCTCCTTGGTGTGTCTAAACCCTAGAGCACCGAGGAGCTCTCTCATACTCCACCATACTCGCTCCGGCTTAAGGCGAAGCCCTGCGAGATCTCCCCTCTACTTCCGGTACCACGCCGTTGTGCTGCCGGAATAGCGAGGAGAGTGCTACCAGCTCTGCTGCCTGCTGGAACAAGGGAGAGGAAGGTCTTCGTCGAGTACCGAACGTGTGACCGACTGCGAGCGCTAACGCGGAGCGCCGGAAGGATCGTCTACGCGATCTCGAGATCGGCAAGAGTACGACTACATCACCCACGAGAATCCGCTCTCATTAAACACTTTGGAATCTTCGAGGGTGAGTTATTCCATCGACTCGTTGCTACAATCTAGTAGATAGATCTTGGCTTGTTTGTTTGTATGAGGTAGAAATTTTTTGTTTTCCATGCTACGAAACCCTACAGTGGTATCAGAGCCGTGTCTATATGTAGATTTGTTGCACGAGTAGAACACAATGATCATTGTGGGCGTTGATGCTTTTGTTGTCGATTGCTTCTTGTGTACTTTGCATCTTGCGGGATGGTGGGATGAAGCGGCCCGAGCTAACCTTACATGACATCGTTCATGAGACTTGCTCGACGCTTGACATGCAACTTGTATTGCATAAGTGGCTTTATGGTGCTGTTTCTCCTAGCATAGTTAAGATCCAATTTACAACGGGTGATTAACAATACTAGTATGAATGTTGTGGTTCTTATTCGTAAGTTAGAACGACACTTATTGAAAGCCCCAAACCACGTAAAACATGCAAAGAAAGTAGAGGCGTCTAACTTTGTTTTGCGGTGTCTTGTGATGTGATATGGCCATGATTGTGATTATATTTGATGTATGCAATGTTACTTATTGTAAGTTGGCAACCGGCAGGAGGCATATGGTTGTCTTTAATTTATGTTAAGACCCGCGTGTCTATTCAAAGTAGTTGTAATAGTTGAAGCCGGTGGACGACAACCATGGAGAAGTGTCATTGACCTTGATGCAATGCCGGTGATGATGGAGATCATGTTCGTGCTTGAAGATGGAGATCGGAAGCACAAAGAAGAAAGGCCATATCATATCACATATTATGAATTGCATGTGATGTTAATCCTTTATGCATCTTGTATTGCTTAGTAGACGACGGTAGCATTATAATATGATCCCTCATAAACATGAATTTCAAGTCATAAAGTGTTCACCCTTAGTTAGCACCGTTGCTAAAGCTTGTTGTTTCGAAGCACCACGTGATGATCGGGTGTGTTAGATTCTGCAAGTGTATACAACGTGAGCAAGACAGATTTGCTCATGCGGAAACTAAGGTTTGATCTTGACGAGCCTAGCATGTACAGACATGGTCTCGGAACACGGATCACCGAAAGGTAAAGCATGAATCATATAGTAGATATGATGAACATGACGATTGTTCGCCATTGAAACTATATCAACTCTCGTGATGATCGGTGTTGATGTAGTGGATTTGGTTCGTGTGATCACTAAAACAATGTGAGGGATGTTGTTTTGAGTGGGAGTTCACCTAGATTAACTTTATTATTAATTTGAACTCAATTTGTCATAAACTTAGTCTAAACTATTGCAAATATGTTGTAGATCAATGGCAGCCCCTACCATCAATTTTAATGTGTTCCTAGAGAAAGAAAAGTTGAAAAACAATGGAAGCAACTTCATGATTGGTTCGCAATTTGAGGATTGTCCTCACATTGGTAATTTGACCTATGTCTGGATGCACATTGGGTGACCCACTACGGCTGATGCTTCCGATGAAGTAAAGAATGTTTACCTCGCTCGGAAGAATCAGTACTCCATAGTTCAGTGTGCTATCTTGTATGGTCTGGAATCGGAGCTTCAGAAAAGGTTTGAGAATTCACACCCATATGATATTGTCGAGGATCTCAAACTGATTTTTGAGACTCATGCGGCAATTGAAAATTATGAGGCTTCTGAAAAGTTCTTTAACTGCAAGATGGAAGAGGGCAGCTCCGTCAGTGAGCATGTGCTTAAGATGTCTGGGCACGCAAACAAACTTCAAAGCTTGGGTATAGTGATTCCTAATGCTTTGGGGATTTACCGTGTCCTCCAATCACTACCACCAAGTTACAAGAACTTTGTGATGAACTACAACATGCAGAACATGAACAAGCAGTTGCCAGAACTATTTGCTATGTTAAAGTCTGCAGAAGTGGAGATCAAGAAAGAGCACCAAGTGTTGTTGGTCAATAAGACCACCAAATTCAAGAAAGGCAAGTCTAAGCAGAAGAGACACTTCAAGAAGGGTGGTAAGAAAGTTACCACGCCGGCGAAGAAGACCAAGGTTGTACCTAAGCCTGATACTGAGTGTTTTTACTGCAAGGGAGAAGGTCACTGGAAGCGGAATTTCCCAAAGTACTTGGCGGATTTGAAAAACGGCAACATCAAGAAGAAAGGTATATCTGATATACATTTTATTGATGTGTATCTCACTAGTACTCGTAGTACTGCCTGGGTATTTGATACTGGTTCGGTTGCTCATATTTGTAACTCGAAACAGGTGCTGCAGAATAAACGGAAGCTAGCAAAGAACGAGGTGACGATGCGCGTGGGAAACGGATCAAAGGTTGATGTGATCGCGGTCGACACGCTACCCCTTCATCTACCATCGGGATTAGTTTTATACTTAAATAATTGTTATTTGGTGCCTGCGTTGAGCATGAACATTATATCGGGATCTTGTTTATTGCGAGACGGTTACTTGTTTAAGTCCGAGAATAATGGTTGTTCGATTTATATGAGTAATATGTTTTATGCACATGCACCTTTGATAGATGGTCTATTCTTATTGAATCTCGATAGTGGAAATACACATATCAACAACATTGAGGCTAAACGTTTGAAATCAAGCGATAATTCGACCTATATGTGGCACTGTCGTCTTGGTCATATTGGAGTGAAACGTATGAAGAAACTCCATTCCGATGGACTTCTTGAATCACTTGAAAGATGCGAAGCATGTCTGATGGGTATAATGACTAAGACTCCATTTTCTGGTATGATGGAGCGAGCTACGGACTTATTGGAAATCATACATACCGATGTGTGTGGTCCAATGAGTGTAGCATCGCGCGGTGGTTATCGTTATGTTCTTACCTTCACGGATGACTTGAGTAGATATGGGTATATCTATTTCATGAAATATAAGTCCGAAACTTTCGTGAAGTTTAAGGAGTTTCAAAGTGAGGTAGAGAATCAACGTAACAAGAAGATTAAATTTCTACATTCTGATCGTGGAGGTGAATATCTAAGTTACGAGTTTGGCGAGCATTTGAAGAAATGCGGAATACTTTCACAATTGA
The DNA here is from genome assembly GCA_030063025.1 of Avena longiglumis. Taxonomy (NCBI): domain Eukaryota; kingdom Viridiplantae; phylum Streptophyta; class Magnoliopsida; order Poales; family Poaceae; genus Avena; species Avena longiglumis. The sequence continues at coordinate 20,962,474 of CP125978.1, read as the reverse complement.
CACCGGAACACCACGGTAATAATGGTGTGTCCGAACGTCAATCGAACTCTCTTAGATATGGTTCATTCTATGATGTCACTTACATTTTACCGCTATCATTTTGGGGTTATGCATTAGAAACACCGCATTCACTTTAAATAGGGCACCGTCTAAATCCATTGAAACGACACCGTATGAATTATGGTTTGGGAAGAAACCTAAATTGTCGTTCCTTAAAGTTTGGGGTTGAAGCCTATGTAAAGAAGTTACTACCGGACAAGCTTGAACCCAAAGCGGAAAAATCGTCTTCATAGGATACCCAAAGGAAACTATTGGGTATACCTTCTATCATAGATCCGAAGGCAAAATCTTCGTTAAGAATGGATCCTTTCTAGAAGGAATTTCTCTCGAAAGAAGTATTTGGAAGGAAAGTAGAACTCGACGAGGTTGTCGAACCTTCTCTCGAAATTGCGAGTAGCGCAACACCGGAAGAAGTTCTGTGGTGCCCGCACCAATAAGAGAGGAAGCTAATGATGATGATCATGAAACTTGTTGAAGTTGCTATAGAGCCTCGGAGGTCAACGAGAACTCGTACCACTCAGTTGGTATGATCCCGTCATGAGTGTCATGTTGGTGGACAACACCGATGACCGAGACATATGAGGAAGCGATGATGAGCCCAGATTCCAATAAATGGCAAGAAGCCATGAAATCCGAGATTGGGTCCATGTCGAAAACCAAGTATGGACTTTGGTGGACTTACGGATGGCCGGAAGGCTGTCGAGAACAAATGGATCTTCAAGAAGAAAACAGATCTTGATGGTAATGTTATCTATAAAGCTTGACTTGTCGCAAAGGGTTTGACAAATTCAAGGAGTTGACTACGATGAGACTTTCTCACCAAGAGCTGGTCAAGTCTGTGAGGATTATGTTAGCAATCGCTGCATATTATGATTATGAGATATGGCAGATGGATGTCAAAACAACATTCCTTAATGGAGACATTGATGAAGAGTTGTATATGATGCAACCCAAAGGTTTTGTCGATCCTAAAGAAGCTAACAAGGTATGCAAACTTCAATGATCCATCTATGGATTGAAGCAAGCATCCCGAAGTTGGAATCAACGTTTTGATAAGGTGACCAAAAATTTTGGTTTTATACAAACTTATGGTGAAGCTTGTATTTACAAGAAAGTGAGTGGGAGCTCTGTAGCATTCTTAATACTATATGTGGATGACATATTGTTGATTGGGAATGATGTAGACCTTCTTAATAGTGTCAAGGAATATTTGAATAATAGGTTTTCAATGAAGGATCTTGGCGAAGCAGCTTACATATTAGGCATGAAGATTTACAGAGATAGATCGAAACGCCAAATATCATTGTCACAGAGTACATATTTGGACAAAGTTCTAAAGAGGTTTGGAATGGAAGATAGCAAGAAAGGGTTCTTGCCCATGTTGCCCAATACGACCTTGAGTAAAACTCAAAGTCCGACATCAGCAGAAGATAGAGAAAGGATGAGTAAGAATCCCTATGCCTCAGCCATAGGATCTCTAATGTATGCCATGCTATGTACAAGACCCGACATTGCATATGTTGTTAGTTTAACTAGCAGATATCAAAGTGATCCAGGAGTGGATCATTGGACAGCGGTCAAAAACATCCTTAAGTACTTGAGAAGAACTAAGGATATGGTTCTTTCTTATGGAGGTGATGAACAGCTCGTTGTTAATGGTTACACCGATGCTAGTTGGAACACCGATCCGTATGATTCTAAATCACAATCTGGATACGTATTTATTTTGAATGGTGCAGCGATTAATGGAGGAGTGCAAAGCAAAGCGTTGTGGCGAGATCTTCAACTGAATCGAAATACATGGCTGCTTCGGATGCTTCACAAGAAGCGATATGGATGAAAGAGTTCATTACAGAGCTGGGTGTGGTTCCTAGTGCGCTGGACCCAATGTCTATCTACTGTGATAACATGGGCTCCATAGCCAATGCGCAAGAACCAAGGTCACACAAGAAGCTGAAGCACATCAAGCTACGTTTTCACGCTATTCGAGAACATATCCAAGATGGGGATATAAAGATTTGCAAAGTACACACAGATCTGAATGTGGCGGATCCGTTGACTAAACCTCTCCCGAGGGCAAAACATGACCAGCACCAAACTGCCATGGGTGTTCGGTATATTACCATGTAATCTAGATTAGATGACTCTAGTGCAAGTGGCAGACTATTGGAGATATGCCCTAGAGGCAATAATAAATGTAGTTATTATTATATCTTTGTGTTTATGATAAGTGTGTACATTCATGCTATAATAGTATTAACAAGGAAACATTGATACTTGTGTGATTTGTAAACTTAATTTGAAGTCCCTAGTATAGCCTCTATACATCACTAGCTTGTTGGTTGATAAATGATTGTGGTTTCCCTATCATGAACATTGAGATGTTATCAACAACAAGATCATATCATTAGGAGAATGATATGGTGGACATACTCCTATAGATAAGCGTAGCATAAAGATCAAGTCATTTTAATAGTTCAATTGCTATATGCTTTCTGATACATAGTAACCTAATTCCTTCGACCATGATATCATGGATATCACCTTTACCGGATGGATGCTTTGATGACATCAAACGCCACACCATAACTGGGTGGCTATAAAGGTGGCATTGAGTGTTCGGAAAGTATTGGTTGAGACACATGGATCAAGAGTGGGATTTGTCCATCCATATGACGGATAGATATATACTCTGGGCCCTCTCGGTGGAATGTCATCCAATTAGCTTGCACGCATGTGACTGGCTCACAAGGGATCACATATCACGGGAACGAGAAAAGAGTACTTATCGGTAACGAGGTTGAACTAGGTATGCAGAGATACCGACGATCATAACCTCGGATAAGTAAACTATCGTGAGACAAAGGGAAATTGGTATCGTATGTAAGTGGTTCATTCGATCGCAAAGTAATCATAGAAATATGTGGGATCCATATGAATTTCCAGATTCCTCTATTGGTTATTGTTAGAAGTGTCTCGATCATGTCGCATAATTCACGAACCCTAGGAAGACACACTTAAGGATTGACGTTGTTTGAGTAGTTATGGAATGATGATAAAGAGACCGAATGTTGTTGAGTCTCGGATGGGATCCGGGATATCACGAGGAGATCCGAATGGTCGGAGAATAAGATTCATATAAGGAAAGTCCCGTTTGAGTTCGGGAATGATTCCGTGTTTTCATCGGGAATGTTCTAGAAGGTTCGGAATGTCCGGCACTCGGAGGAAGGGTACATGAATGTGTCATTGCAAGTTGGAATGATTGCATCATGTACTAAGTGTCATCGCTGTTCCAAATAAAGGATTAATTCAAATCCTAGTTTGAAAAGTCAAATAGCTAGTTTGAAAAGTCAAACGCTAAAATTGGAAAGAGGAAAGAGGAGGAAGTGGAAACAGGTTGGGAGGAATCCTCCTCCAACCGGCGGCGCCCCCTCCAAGCCGAGTTGGGGAGGGACTCACCTCCTCCCCTTGGCCGCCGGCCCCTCCACCTATATAAGGAGGGGCAGGGCTCCCTCCTAGCACACACAAGTACCTCTCCTCAAACCCTAGCTTGGCGCCTACCACCATAGCCGCCGCCGTCCCCTAGGGTTTTGCCCTAGCCGCCGACTTGGGGGTCCCCGGAACCCTAGCTGCTGGCTCTAGCACCTCCTCCTTGGTGTGTCTAAACCCTAGAGCACCGAGGAGCTCTCTCATACTCCACCATACTCGCTCCGGCTTAAGGCGAAGCCCTGCGAGATCTCCCCTCTACTTAGGTACCACTGTTGTCAGGCCGGAATCGTGAGGAGAGTGCTACAACCTCCATTTTCTTTGGAACAAGGGAGAGGAAGGTCTTGTCGAGTACTTGACCGATTGATCGTGGGAGCGCTTAACGCCTTGCCGGAAGGATCGTCTACGCGATCTTGAGATCGGGAAGAGTACGACTACATCACCCACGAGAATTCGCTCTCGTTAAACACTTTGGAATATTCGAGGGTAAGTTATTCCATCGACTCGTTGCTACAATATAGTAGATAGATCTTGGCTTGTTTGTTTGTATGCGGTAGAATTTTTTTGTTTTCCATGCTACGAAACCCTACAATAGTCACGGCATTCATCTCTATGATCACCACGGCGGTCATCACGCCACCAGTTTCCACAGTCATCATCACGGTAGCGGTCACCACCACCTCCACGGTAGGAGCCACAATCAGGGATATGACCACGAGGAGGGGGTGTACGGCCACGAGGAGGGGGTGTACGACCACGAGGAGGGGGTGAACGACCACAGTCATCCCCACGTCATGCCAGGTTTGCAGAAGAGATGAAGGTGCCATTTTCATTTTCCTCGACAACGTTGCATCGTATGCACACATCTGATCATAGAACTCATTAAGAGTGATGCCATAATTGCCATTCACGGATGTGATGAGGGAATTGTACTCAACTTTGCAGAGGCCATGCAAAAGTTATCCCAAGAACTCATCCGCTTCTACTGGCTTCCCAAGGGCAAAAAGTTCGGAAGCAAATCCCTTCATCTTTGTGAAGTAGTGATCAGTTGTCATGGTGAGCTTTTTGGTGTCATTGAGCTGTTCATGGAGATGTTAAGCCTTGGTCATGGAAGTTGTCTTGAACATGGCAGTAATGGAAGCCCACGCCTCTGCGGTGGAGTTCACGTCGAGGAGGTGTGACAGGATGTCAGGAAACAACTTTTTGGGGAGAAATCGAAGCACATGCTGATCTCTTGCGAGCCAGGCAACGTATGCCGAATTCTCCACTTGGACCTTCTTCTTCTCGGAGTATTCGCCTTCAACTTTCTTGGCTGGAGCGTATTCGGTGCCATCGAGCAGCGCCATGACGTGGGCACCGCGAAAGGCAGGGATCATGAGCGCTTTGCACAGCAGGAAGTTCCCGCGGGTCAGCTGCTGCGCCGGAGGGGCCCCTAGGGCGGCGGCAAGGGCCGGACTTGAACCAGAGGAACTCATCAGATAGGGTTTGTCTTGTGGTGAGGCGTGGGTTGTGGTGAGGCATGGGATGCGGTGAGGCTGAGGTTTGGGCAGGTTGTAGCGGCGACAGCAAGAAGGAACCGCGACGGCAGGGGTCTTGTCTAGGGTTTTTGTTTGGTTGTCGTGGCGGTGGCGGATGAATCAGCAGCGGCGGCATTGGTTTGTAGGTCGCGTTTATAGGGGGCTTATAGCTCCCATGCAACGTCTTTACGTGGAATTGGAAAGAACACGACATCATTGCAAAGAATAGCTCGCATGCGACGCTTTTGAGGCGGCTAATAGCCCAGGGCCACATGAGCCATAAAATGGTGGTTAAGGACACATTTAACTTTGTTCTAAGATTAGGGTTAAGCCAAACCGGTTGGTTGGGACAGCCAATCAAACCAACCGCTTCCGACCGAGAGCGCGCGTCACACTTACTGTAGCTTCCCCGACGGCGGCGGCGGACCTTACCCATCGTTCTCAGCGCCGGCAGCGGTGGCATGGAAATTCTTTTAGGCGGCAGTGCTTTCATTCGACGGCGAAGCTGGTGAGTGCCATTTGAAACCTAATTCCTCCCCCATTCTTTTCAATTCGAGATCTGAGCGTGCCCATTGATGCTAGATTGTGGAGGCCGGGCAGGTGTGCTGAACGGGGCGAGGGGAACGGGATGGAGCCGGGAGAGGGGACTTCTAATCGGTATATTCCATATCTCTGCACTTAATTTCTATAAGGTTCGGCTCTTTGTTCGCTTCTGCTAGCTCACGGTGCCCGCCAAAAATAGGGGAGATAATGTTCCGCGGCACACATTCAAATTTTGCATCAAATTCTTTCCCTCTAGGGCTGTTTTAGTTGATGGAAGCACGCAGCTCATTGAGAGAGACACGGTTGTTAAATGGGAGGTGGAATTAGAACATGTTGATCCCCAAGAGATAATAAACATGGAAGAGGAGGCGGTGAGGAATATGGTGGAAAAAAAATGGGGAAAGTGTGGTTTGGGGGACAGAGCAAGAAGTTTCTTTGTTACGATTTGATGATTGGAAATGTGACTATGTTAGGTTTAAGAGAGGGCAACAGATAGTTGACGAAATCGATGATCGAGACGGTTGGACAAGCAAAATTGTTCTGTTTTTAGCACATCTCATTGATCTGGAACCTGGTTCAAGGATTGGATATGTGGCATCAAAGCTGGCTGCTCAGATGGTCGAGGATGATTGGGCTGCACAAAGGCAAGTAATGCCTGTACTTACTGAGTTGGAAGTGTTAACAGTGGAGGCAGATGCTAATGCACAATAGGTTGCACAAAAGATTGTAACTGTTGATTGGAATTCAGTTGAGATACATGGCCGGACTGATTTGGTCATTGCACCAATAGATGACATTTAAATGGCAAAGTTTTTTGGCATTCCTATAGATGAAATAGACAAGGAGAAGGAGAGGGATGAAGCTACAAATGATGGTGACAACCATTTAAGACATGAAGAGGCAGATATAGATCCAGAGTTGTTGGAAAATGCTGCAGTTCATGTATATGATGCACATGATGATGAGCTAGTAATAGTTTATGACAAAGAGGACCCAGTTATTGAAGTTGGGAGATTGTTTCCAAGCATGGATGAATACAGGATGTGTTTCAGGACATATGTAGTAAAACGTGAGTTTGCTACCAAGACTTTGTGGACTGATAAAAAGAAGTTCTATGCAAAATGCATAGGTTATGATGGTGGTGCCAGGCCTTGCAAGTGGTATATATCTTCTAGACGCCAACCTGATGGAAGGACAATAAGAGTGAATCAAATTCCAAAAGCTCATACTTGTATTACAACTTCTCAAACAGTTACAAATATGACATCACAATTATGGGTTGCAGAAAAAATCAAGCCTATTTTAGCCACAACACCAAACAGCACTGCAAAGAGACTGAAAATAGACTTGGAAAAGCAGTACCCCATTAAGCTGAATTATACTACAGTGTGGAAGGCAAAGCCAAGGGAAATGAAGGAGCTATATGGTGATTAGGCAAATACCTTTCGAATGCTTTATAACTTCAAAGCAGAAGTAGAGAAGAGGTTACCTGGCAGTGTTGTGGAGATAGATACTGAGGTAACAACTGATGCGAAAATCTTCTTCTCTAAATTCTTCATGGCTTTAAAGCCTTGCATCGATGGCTTCAAAGCAGGGTGTCATCCATATTTGAGTATAGACTCATCATTCTTGACTGGAAAGTGGAATGGTCAACTAGCAGCATGCAATGCTTTAGATGGACATAATTTGATGTTCCCTGTAGCTATTGGCATGTTTCAGTTTGAGACAGAGGCATCATGGAAATGGTTCATGATGCAGTTGAAAAGATGCATAGGGCCAGTCTCTCCATTGGTAGTGCACACAGATGCATGTAAAGGTTTAGAAAATGTAGTGAAGATTGTTTTCCCTCATGCTGAGCAGAGGGAATGCATAGGCCATATGTGGATGAATTTGATCAAAAAATTCATAGGAGATGATTTTGGATGCATGTGGCCAGCAGCAAGATCTTACACCAGACAGACACATTCATATCACCTTGAGAAGATTAAGGCGGCATGCTCTGAGGAGGATAGGTTCAAGTTTTGTACATGGTTGGAAACCTACCATTCTATTTTATGGTAAAGGTGTTGGGGATATGCTATATGGGTATCCTCATAGCATGTCTCTTATCCGACTAACCCGGGTGGCCCATAGTCGGTAGCATGGCCTATGGCCCTTTGGGCGCCCAGCTTAGGGGTATCCAAGGAGGCCCATGCCGGATAAAGGAAGGCTACGGTGGAGTCACCAGCGTACCCGGATCCTTGGAGTGCAAGATACACAAGACTAGTGATAGACGGTGCACTCAGAACCCGTCCGCCAGGACTTTTCCTGTAACCCTAGGATCCGCGACTATATAAGTCGGGCCTATGGGAGCCTTTAGGGCACAACTTAGCATCGATTCATACAACCTCGCATGCTGAACCTGCCTCTGTAACTCGGTATCTTCCCTTATAGTGATTTATGGGTGAGTAGGATTTCACCGCTGTGGGATTTGAACCGGTAAGTCAGGTTACCTGCACTGGCCAACCGCCTGCCTTACCCCATGTCTCTAAACACGCCCGTGAGGACCCTCCATGGCGCATCGGCAATACCACGACAGTTGGCGCCCATCGTGGGGCAAGAGGCGCTTCAGGCTCTTCAGCGAGCGAGGACCAAGATCTTCACGGGAATCAGCGAAACCGTAGCCATCGGTCGTGTTCTCTTCTCCGGCAACGGTCCGATCATCCCCCCTGAAGAGTTCTGGATCCCGGCGAAGACGAACCCTACGCGGTGTTCGATCGTTCCTATCGGAGACATTCACCTCTTCATCGGCGAAACCGACTCGGGCACTAGCTCCCTGGGAGTCGGAGGAGCATCAAGACCCGCACGGACCGCCTACGGGCAGGATACGTTCACAGAAGGATCGATGTCGGATCTCTCTTCGGAGTTTGCCGACAAAGATCGGAAAGCATCAAGACCCGCACGGACCGCCTACGGGAAGGATACGTTCGCGGAAGGATCGATGTCAGATCTCTCCTCGGAGTTTGTCGGCAAAGATCGGAAAATTCAAGGCCCACCCAAACCGCCCCTATGTAGGATGTAAAGGTGGAAGATCACTGCAAATTCGACGGCTTTGTCCGCGCGTCTGGACATCAGAGATCCAAGTTCGTCGGCGTGGTTACCATCTTCGATCTGGCACGATGCGTTCAGAGAGAAGGTGAAAACCCCCGCGACTACCTAGCAAGGTGGCTCCGTATACGAGCCGATCTGGCCAACTACCCCAATGATGATGCCATCAATCACTTTGTGGAAGGACTGGACCATGGCACGCTTCTCCGACATTCTCTAAGGCGGCAGCGCAGGACGCTTAGCTTCAAGGCATGGTGAACACCGTCAACGATTATGCGGAGGCCGGCGGCTCGAAAGACTTGCGCTCATTGTGAGCCCTCCGATTCAGCCACCACCACCGCCTCCTACCGCCATCGTAGCAAAGACCACCACCTCCAGTCATCGTCGAGGCTGTTGCACCTCCACCGCCCGTCATCGAGGAAGTCCTGGCACCCTCCGACTCTGTCATTGACGCGCTCTATGCTGATTTTAGTGCAGATTCAGAGGAGATAGACTTCAGTCCAGAAGAACTAGACTCCGCTATGCAGGAGATAGAGGAGGAGTACTCGCGTGACGAGCAAGCTAACGACACTGTCATGTCTCGAGGGGTGTTCGTCACCATTGGGACGGCGATGGACGAAGATCAACCCGGGCAAGCTCCACCTACGGCGCTGGAAAAGGGGAAGGGGCCGCTTATTGCTGCTGACAATGATCGAGCAAAGGTCACGCCTCCTCCGCCTAACCCAAAGGCAAAGAGCCGCAGAACTCGCACCGCCCGAGCAATAACAACACGCAAACTTTCCTCCAAAGATCCACATCGGCAGCCCATGTTACTCCAGCTGATAGAGTGATGTATGGCAATCTCGTCGAGCCACCAACCGCTGCTCATATCCTAACGTGACTCATTTGACGAGAAGCGCCAAGAACTTTGGAGGAGGCGCAAGCCATCGTGGAGCAAGGCTAAACTAGATCGAGATCCGGTCAACATGCGTAAGTCCATAGAGAAATCTAGAGCAATGGAGGCCGAGTACAAGACTCTGCTACATGAAGGCTAAGAAAGCTCGCTCGTCATCAACGATCCCGTGTACGGCGCAACCTAGGATGGGCTCCCTCGGCCGCACAGGCCAAGCCATACATTGACAAAGGAAGGCAAGCAGGTGATGCCCACCCCACTCCTTAACCTCGCCGTCGCCAAGACCCTTCCGAGCAGGATAGATCGCTCAAGCAAGAGAACAGGTCTATGACCTAGTGGCCAAAAGTGCAGCGAAAAAGGCCACCTCTCAGAGGCTTGAGTCTGACCCAGCGCTCTGTCGATCTAGCCAGTATAAACTGCCAAGGGACAGATCTCCTCAGGATGTCGGGTCACGGACGGGTTCATCAGAGCGAAGACGGAGGGATGCGCGCAATAGGAAGGATGCTATCCCCATATCCTCCAACCACAGAGAAAAAGTCGGACCTCTTCGCCCATCGCCACCGCCCCGATCCCCCCAACGTCAGGAAGAATACAAGGCTCATCATCATACGGATATTCCCCCACCAAAGCAGTGCGGCATCGTCATCCGCGACAACGCGACACAGACCCGTCATGATGAAGAGCGCCACCAAGGACACAAGAGCAAGTCACACCACGACCCTCCACGTCCGACAAGCAACCGTGACAGGCGTGAGGCGTCGCAGGAGGGTAACAACAAGAAGGCTAACCCACCGCCACCTCCGCCTCCGTCGCCGCCAAGCAGTCACCATGACAGAAGAGGCCCGCGTCGTTCACGCAGCCCATCCCCTGTTGACAACAAGAAGAAGAATCCGGAGCTGTACGATGCACGTTCGCGGATCGATAAGATCCACGAGGCCCGGGAAGGACCATACCTGGGACCACGTTGCTTTGGACCTGCAATACGGTCCGCAACTTACCCCAAAGGTTTCCGGATTAACAAGACTACCAAGCCCTATGATGGCACCGCCAAGCCTGCCACATGGTTGCAGGACTACGGCAACGCGGTGGAGATTGCCGGAGGCAACCCCAACGTCATCGTCAAGTACCTCCCGTTAATGTTGGCGGGCACGGCCCGTCAATGGATCAAAGACTTGCCGGAAAGATCTATCTACAACTGGCTGGATATGCAAGAAGCATTCACCAAGAATTTTGAGGGTACATACAAGCATCTCTACACTGTGGGCGATCTATAGCGGTGCGTGCAAGAAAAGGACGAGACATCTCGCGCCTACCTCTCCCGATGGCTGGATATGAAGAATTCATGCGCAGGAGTGCATGCTTAGACCGCCATGGCCGCCTTCATCGACGGGATGGAAAGGGGCACGTTGCTCCGACATAAGCAGAAACGCTTGCAGGACAATCATCAGCTTGACTTGAATCAGATGATTCAGTTAGCTAGTGAGTTCGCAGCTGCCTACGACGATGCTCGTGGCTCTTTGCCGGCAACGGCCGTTTCAACCCAAGCTCGAAGGAACAGCAGTACAAAGCGGAAAACCGCTCCAGAATAAAAGCAATCTACCAACATGGTCGCTATGACTTTTGCAGGACGAGGAGAAGGCGGACAACGTGGCTGAGGAAGGGGAGCGGGCAGCGGGCAGCGGGCAGCACCAAGGAAGTGAAACCACCTCGGCGCCGCTCCGCATTCCCCAAACCTACGAGGAGTACCGCAATATGCCGTGCCTCGTACACCTCGACGCCAACGGCAAGGACACCCATACCAATCGACACTGCAAGTTCGTCAACGACCTCAAGGAAGACCCGGAGTCCGGCTACAAGCAAAGCTGGAAGAATGCATCATGAGGCAAGGACAAGGGAAGAAGGAGGAGGAGTCCAAGGATTCAAATGACATGGACGAGGACGTTGACCCCAAGCAAGCCGACAAGAGCGACGACAAGGGCAAGAGCCCTTCGCAAAGAAGGCCCCGGTCTACCACACTTTCCTTGGCACCCCCACCATCCGACAATAGAAGACCTCTCTAAGGATCCTGATGGCCACTCTCCCCAGCCTCCCAAAGACTGCGCTGGTCGGAGGTTCCAATAACTTGGGACAGGACGGACCACCCAGACCTTGTGCCCACAGAGAACCAGTACGCCATGGTCATCAACCCATTGATTGACGGCGTGGAGTTCACCAAGTGCATGGTGGATAGTGGAAGCAGCATCATGGCCAAGCCATGCTTCGTCTACAAAAGCTCAAGATACCCGGACCAAATGGTGTCATCACCGTATCCGGAAGCTTTACCAAGGCAAGGGACTGCGAGATCAATGAAGCAGCCGTTGCAGAAGTTGTCCTCTATAGCGAAGAATTCAAGGAGATCCAGAGCAAGGTCAATGACTTAGAGATGCCCGCGTCGAAGAAGCAGATCTCCGACTCCGCTCCTGCGTTCAAGGCCGCCATCAAAACCAAGCCGGTGGAGCTTGTGGTAGGCGATGCCTCCAAGACCGTCGCCATTGGGACGAACCTGGATCCCAAATAGGAAAGCGCGCTCGTCGAGTTCCTCCGTGAGAGTAGGGACATCTTTGCCTGGCAACCTACTGACATGAAAGGTGTACCTAGGGAACTTGCCGAGCACAGCTTAAACATAGATCCAAAATGTAAACCAATGAAACAACCTCTACGACGCTTCGGAGATGAGAAGAGACGTGCCATTGGCAAAGAGATAGCTAGGTTACTTAAGGCTGGGTTTATCCAAGAAGTCCTTCACACCCGATGGGTGGCTAATCCTGTACTTGTCCCCAAAAGGGGAACCAATGAATTAAGAATGTCCCAAAGATCCGTTTGCTTTGCCTCGCATTGACCAAGTCATTGACTCGACGGCTGGCTCGGAACTTTTGTGTTTTCTCGATGCATACTCAGGATACCACCAGATCAAGATGAGGAAGTCGGACCAATTGGCCACTTTGTTCACTACCCCATACGTCACGTTTTGCTATGTCATGATGCCCTTTGGGCTGAAAAACGCAGGTGATACCTACCAGCAGACAATGCAACGTTGCCTTCACGACCAAATTGGTCGGAACGTTCACGCCTATGTGGACGATATCGCGGTGATGTCTAAAAAATCAAACGACTTAATCTCCGACTTAAAAGAAACCTTTGATAATCTCCGGAAATACAACATGATGCTCAACACTAAGAAGTGCGTCTTCGGGGTTCCAGCCGGCAAATTGTTGGGCTTCATTGTTTCCCAGCGGGAATCGAGGTCAACCTGGAGAAAATCAAGGCTATCTTAAACATAAACCGTCCGACATGCCTAAAGTACATTCAACGACTAACAGGTTGTGTTGCAGCAGTTAGTCGGTTCGTCAGCCGACTTGGAGAGAAGGCTTTGCCGCTATACAAGTTGCTGAAGAAGGCGGACAAATTCACGTGGACGGACGAAGAAGATGCAGCATTGAAGCAGCTCAAGGAGATTCTTTCCTCAGCGCCCATCCTTGCAGCACCCGAGCCTGGTGAACCCCTGTTAATTTACATGGCGGCAACCAACCGGGTTATCTGCATCGTCGTCGTGGTAGAGCGGAAGGAACCAGGCTACAGGCACGGAGTTCAACAACCAGTTTACTATGTGAGCGAGGTCTTGACGGAGTCCAAGAAGCGTTACCGGCACTACTAAAAGATAGCTTATGGAGTATTCCTCACTTCTCGGAAGCTGAGGCATTACTTTCAGGAGCACCCAATCACAGTGGTGAGCAAGACTCTACTATCCGACATTATCAATAACAGCGACGCTACAGGAAGGGTCGCGAAGTGGGGCATTGAACTTGCCGCCTTCGAGATCACCTACAAGAGACGCGACGCTATCAAGTCAAAAGCCTTGGTGGATTTTATTGCAGATTGGACGGAGATGCCAGATGCTACTCCGTTGCCAGAACCAGAGTACTGGGTGATGCACTTTGACGGATCAAAGTTGCTCAACGGCTCGGGGGCTGGTGTACTGCTACAGTCACCAAAAGGAGAAAAGCTACACTACATTCTGCAAACCCACTTCGAGGCTACAAATAACATGGCGGAGTATGAAGCACTCATTCACGGACTATGTGTAGCCAAGAATATTGGCATCAAGCGCATAGTTTGCTGTGGAGATTCCGACTTGGTTGCCCAGCAGGTGGCTGGCACCTGGAATGCACGGAACCCTATGATGGCGGCATATCGAGACGAAGTGGACGAGATAGCCAAGAGCTTCTTGGGCTACGAAGTCAAGTATGTACCTAGGGAACAAAACGAGGCGGCTGATCTGCTGTCTAAACTTGGATCAGGGCGCAAGCGAATTCCGCCAGGAGTTTTCCTAGAGCATCTACGCACACCATCCGTGAAGGGCGCCGACATCGATAACCCGGATAGAGCTGATTCTTTCGTCAACATGGTGACAAAGATCCCTTCGGCTTGGGCAAAACCGTTCATGGAGTATCTCGAACACGGAACTTTGCCCGACGACAAAGTTGAAAGACGACAAATAGTACAACGAGAAAAGGGTTATACCACAATCAATGGGCAACTCTACAAGAGGGGCACTACTGGTGTATACCTAAAGTGCGTTTCCCAGCTAGAAGGTATGGAAATCCTACGCAAAATCCATCTCGGAGATTGTGGGCATCACACCGCTCCTCAATCATTGGTCGCGAAAGCCTTCCGGCAAGGATTCTACTGGCTGACCGCGAAGGCGGACGCCGACAAGCTGGTTGAGACATGCACGGGATGCCAGTATTATGCCCGACAACCACATGTTCCTGCTGAAGAATTGCGAACAATACCAATAACTTGGTCGTTTGCAGTCTGGGGGTTAGACATGGTGGGACCATTACAGACGACACCGTGTGGATTTACGCATCACTTGTAGCAGTTGACAAATTCACCAAATGGATAGAAGCTAAACCCATTAGAAAGCTTGATGGGGCAACTTCCCTCAGGTTTGTCCGGGATCTAGTGGTGAGATTTTGTCTCCCACATAGCATCATCACCGACAACGGAAGCAACTTGTCACTCGGAGAAGTGGAGGCCTATTGTTGGGACAAAGGCATCCGACTTGACCTTGCATCCATGGCACACCCACAATCCAATGGTCAGGTTGAGCGAGCCAATGGATTAATTCTGCAGGGAATCAAGCCACGTCTTGAGGCACCGCTACATAGAAACAGTGGAGCCCGGCGGAAGAATTGCCATCTGTCTTTGCCGAGTTTAACTACACCCAACAGATCCACCGGCTACACCCCTTACTTCATGGTATATGGATCAGAAGCCATCCTACCTTCCGACATCCTACAAGATGCACCAAGAGTTGCCGCCTACGACAAAGATGACGCTGAAGAATCCAGACGCCTAGATGTGGACCTTCTCGAGGAGGAGCGCGTTTTGGCATGCCAAAGATCCGCCATCTACCAGCAAAAGCTACGCAGCTACCATAGTCGCCGCGTTATCGCTCGTTTAAAGAGGGGATTTGGTGCTCCATAGCGTAAGAGGTCGCACAAATTATCCCGCCATGGGAAGGACCGCTCATCATAAGCAAGGCGCTACTCAAGGGTCTTACTACCTTGTTGACAATCGTGAACTCAAGGATAGACCCAACGAGATCATAAGCTTAAGCGGCGTGAGCCGGATGATGACTACCGAGCTTGATCGGCCATGGAACATAGCACTCGCCCTTTCTACACTTAGCATTTTTTATCTAATTGTGTACCTCTTATATGATCAATGAAATAAAGCTCTTTGGTTCACTCATATTGCTGAGTCTTTTACCTCCTTTAGTGTTCATTTTTGGATCATGTAAAACCTTTATGCACAAGTCTTGCGATTGCACTTGTGAAAATTCCGCCTACGGGCGTTAGCTTAAGTTTTCTGGTCTACACATTCTTTGTCGTTTTTATGTGGATTCTAGAGTAGTGACTTTTGGCAATTATTGTCGGCGATTTTGTGCTCAGGTTATTGACGGTGCCATTCGGCATCACCACCTAAGCGCATGGTTCCGACAACGAGTCTTCCGACTCACGAAAAGTCAAGCATAAGAACGAGAGTAATGGATAAGCCAGCACTTGCTTAAAAAATATATACATACTGGTAATTAGTTCTTAAGTAGCAGGATATAACAACCATTGTTTTCCGCCTTAAGATTACATCACCAAGTTTTTTCCCGTGCACACACCAAAGGTGAAACAAAAATTACAAAGTGTTTTTCATTCTTTGGGCGCAGGAGACTTGGAGGCCGCATCATCACCAGCCAGAGAATCACCCTCGATGTCGGCGCTGTGATGAGACTCGAAGGAATCCTGGTTGATGTTGTCGATGGTGTTCCTGGGCACGAAGACGTCAACGTCCACCAACTCGGCAACTCTGGTGTCATAACCCGCGAGTGATGACAGGATGGCTTCGTGATCAATCTCCTTGCCGTCATCATCCACGTCGGGGATGCCAGAGATCACCGTGTCGATGTCGGCATCTTTGTAGTGTGCCTTCACCATAGACAGTGCCATCCTTGCGCCAGCCCGTGCACATGAAGCTTTCCAGCTCGTGACACGCTCGGGGGCTCGGCGCAGAATCTCCGAGTACTTCGTCACGGAGTCCGAGGCCTTGATATAAATCTGGAGGGGCTTGGCAATGTCCTTGGCTTGGGCGATGGCGGTGTTGATGAAGTTGCCGGCAAGAACCATGAATTCCTTGTCCGAAGGAGGCGAGCGGGTTAAACCCATAGGAGCTGCAAATTCCGACAAGGAGCGCATGAGTTCAATAAACTCTAAGTATCCAGACTACAGAAATACAAGGCGGAGGAAACTTACTGAAGATGCTGGCTTTGGCCTACCAAAGGCTGTCCGCCAAGGATTCCTTATCTTGTTGGAGGAGCTTAAACGCCTCGCTATGGCGAAGGTTTTGCTCATCAGCAGCTTGCTTCTGATCCTTTAGGATCGCAAGCTCCTCCTTCAAGCGATTGATTTCCGCGGTGGCGGAATCCTGCAGGGCTTTCATGGAATCCTCGTGCATCCTCAGCATCTCCTTCCTCTCCTCCTTCAGGATCTTGTTCTCGCTGTCCAGCTGCTGGATGTACTTGGACTGCTCGACAATGTCCTTGGACTTGGCGACATGTTCTGCAAGTCGGAGAAAACAAAGTACATAGTGAGTACTCGGAGATTATGGGCACAAAAGGAAGACGGAAATGCGCAATAAGAAAACAGACTCTTGTTTTTGATGATCTGTTCCTTCAAGATGGCAGTTTTACCCTTTTCGGCTTCAAGATCTGCGCGCATCTTCTGGTACTTGTCGTTGGCCATGCCCCTCCGAGCATTCTCGTTCTGTGGAAACAAGTATAAAGTTAAACCGTTGTTTGGTCTACTTAGAGCATCTAGTTGGAAATTTTCCATCTAGACGCTCGGGGCTACAGCGAGAGTTTTTTTAACTTAGCAATATGCTTAGCTTTTCTCTAAGCATCTAGTCAGAACTAATTCAGTTACAAACTAGAGGCTTGGGGGCTACAGTATTGAAATTTGAAAACACTGATTGTGCTACTCTTAAAGCATCTAGTCGTAGTAATTCATTCCATCTAAATTCTTGGGGGATACAGTGAGAGTTTTTTCTAACTTAGTCACTCTTAGAGCATATAGATACAAAACCTATGGTTTTCCGTCTACATCCTCGGGGGCTACAGTGAGATACTCATATGAAATGCAGAAGGCAAATAAAAAACTTACAAGTGCAATAATATTGAGGTTTGTAGCACTCTCGGCTAGCAGCTTGCCGAAGGAAATGCTATTTCCTCGCAAGATATCTGCCAGTCAGAGTAGCTCCTCAAGACCGCACGTCGGAGATGATGGCACTCCTCCAGCAACCATAGTAGTGTTACTCGGCAGAAGCGCCGGGTAAACTATCTTTGGGAACTCGAAGGGTTTCTGGGGAGTAGGGGCGCCGCCTTCGGTAGAGGTACCAGCTCCCACCACCGCCTTGCCGCTACCGATGGCATCCTTAGTCAGAGTTTCATCCATTTGAAGATCAGCGCTCTCCTGCGTCGCCTGCTCGCCGACAACAGCGAGCTCGGTAGAGGCGCCAGAATCCACTTACATGGCGGAAGGGCCTGGTGCCTCCTGGACTTGAGAGCTTGTCGGAGCAGAGGAGGGATTGACGGCAGGAGTAGCAGGGGCGATGGCGGGGGAGGAGTCGCAATGCAGCATGTCCTTGATATTTCTAGAAGCCCCCAAAGTTTTGGAGGAGTTCTTGAGGCTGGTCGTGGCTTTCTTCCTGAAACTTGAAAAGTGCATAAGTACTGGAACAAGACAGATAAATAGACAATGTCGGAGAATGAGAGGCTTACACTAGGGGGCGCTTTGGCAAAAATCCCGGTGGCTTTTCTCTTTTCCGCCTCCAGGGCAGCGGTAGTCTTCTTGGAGGCTCCACCCTCCGTCTTCTTCTTCTTGCCTCCGTCGGCAGCGTCAGAGGTGGAGCTCTTCCTCTTTCGCGCCAACGGGACATCATCGTCGGACACGACCGTGACTTCCTTCATCTTTGGATCGTAGATTTGGGCAGCCAGGTTGTCCTCATCTAGATCGCCAAGCTATTAAGTGAGAAATCACCATGTTAGATAAGATGATATTGGCAAGACGGAAAAACTGGAGCAATGTCCTACACGGAAAATAAATACTTACCTTTGGGCACTTGCCGTCTACGAACATGTCATAGGTGATGGTGAAGCCACGCTTCTTATCCTTCACCTTGACGATATCCTTAAGGCAGAGCTTAACGGAGTCGCTCGAGAAGTTACCACGGAGATCCGGAGGGTATCCCTTCGATCACTGGTGTACTCGTGCATGAACTTCACACAGTGCTGCAGAGGTTGGATTCGCCTGATAAACCAGCACATGGCTAGGTCCAAGCCGGTCAGACCCGTCTCTACGAACCATTCGATCCCCCTTATTGCGCGATAAGCGGCTCCATCCGCGAAGTCCGGGTACGTTACTTCTCGGCCCGCCAAAGGAATGTCGGGGCCGTAGAAGTATGTCCGCTGCCAGTTTTTCCAGGACTCGTGGCCGACGATGTCGGGGAACCGCCGGCCAGGTCGGATCTTGAAGCTTATGTTGCCGCAGTTCCTAAGATCCTCCCTACTATATCCGGCTTCACGTTTGACGGTGAAGAAGTACACGAACAAGTCTAACCTAGGCCTAATTCCTACGTAACCCTCACAAAGTGCCGCGAAGTTGCTAAGCACTAAGATGCTATTCGGGGAGAGGTTGTGGGGTTGGACCTTGTAGTGGTTCAAGACAGAGAGAAAGAAGTGGGAGATGGGCAGAGAAACGCCGCGTACCAGCTGAGCCTTAAGGTACACCTTTTCTCCGTCTTGGGGAGAAGGTGTTACCTCGCCGGCCGGCGCCGCCCGCCAGGCGAGCCCCTCCGTCGCGGGGAGGTAGTCTTCGGTGACCATCTATTGGATGTCACGGTCAGTGATATCCGAGTCGCGCCAGTCGCCCTTGTGCGAGTCTGGCTCTTCTTCCAGAGGCTCTAGCGCCGCCATATTGTGGTCACCACCGGTGGTTTCAATCACCGGCGATGTGGGGATGACCAGGCCCTCTAGAGGCACGACGATGGAGCTCGCCGGCTTCGCCGTGGCTTCGCTCGACGCCGCCATCGATGGGGAGGAGCTGCTGCTGGCCATGGAGGCCTGGAAGGATGCGACTGACGCCAAGGGAGGCTAGGGTTTTCGAAGTTTTCCGTGGAGAGATCGAGGAGGCATGCAGCTGGAGGAAGAAGACGATGACGTGAGAGAATGAGGTAAAAAGTGGAAAGTGTCCCACGGTTACTATTTATCTTGCTATGCGTCAAGATTCGTGCAGCTAATCGGATGGTTGCCGCGTAGACGACGTGTTCGTGAACGTGCGCGGTAATTTCGCCACGTCTCCAACCGCCGCCACCAACGGTTCGTATCGCTCGCGTGGGAAAATTGGATATGATTGCGTTCTCTGCATGTGTGAGTTACGAGGCGTCGCTGACCTAAGCCTACGTCGTCATAACTGACATGGGTAGATGGGCTGTCGCATCGAGATTCCGGCATGGACGGATTTAATCCGACTACGGAAAAGCACGATGGAAAATTCAGCATTTCTCCGGCTTACAAATCGAAGACGGAGAAAACTTTGCACGGTTCTTTGGGAGGACTACAAGATATTGCTTGACGATTTGCCGACATCCATCTAGACGGAGCATTCCACGTGAAGAGGCAAGGCGGCGCAAGATCTCGGAGTTCTCCGGGGGCTACTGTTGGGGATATGCTATATGGGTATCCTCATAGCATGTCTCTTATCCCACTAACCTGGGTGGCCCATAGTCGGTAGCATGGCCTATGGCCTGCTGGGCGGCCCATTTAGGGGATCTGAAGGAGGCCCATCTTGGGATAAAGGAAGGCTACGGTGGAGTCACCAGCGTGCAAGAGCCTTGGAGTGCAAGATACACAAGACTAGTGATGACGGTTATGCGACTCAGAACTCCGTCCTGGGACTTTTCCCTATAACCCTAGGATCTGGCGACTATATAAGTCGGGCCTATGGGAGCCTTTAGGGCACGACAACTTAGCATTGATTCATACAACCTCGCACAGCGAACCTGTCTCTGTAACTCGGCGTATCTGCCCTTATAGTAATTTATAGCAGGAGTAGGATTCCGCCACCGTTGTGGGATCTAAACCTGGGTAAGCTGTGTTACCTCGTACCCGTCAACCGTCCGCCTTACCCCCACGTCTCTAAACACGCACTGTGAGGACCCCTCCATGGCGTACTCGTCGGCAATACCACGACAAAAGGTCTGGTTTTAACACTGCCATCAAATGTGATCATATCAACAATAATTTGGCAGAAAGTTTCAACAACAAAGTGTAGGAGTTAAAAGACTTGGATGTCCATGACATGGTTGACCAGATCATGATCATGAGGTTGTGGGAATTGAGAAGAAGGCTTGGTGATGTGTCGTGGTATTGCCGACGAGTACGCCATGGAGGGGTCCTCATAGTGCGTGTTGAGAGACGTGGGGGAAGGCGGATGGTTGACAGGTACGAGGTAACACATCTTACCCAGGTTCAGATCCCACGGTGATGCGGATCCTACTCTACTATAAATCACTATAAGGGCAATCGAGATTCTGTGGATTGGTTCACAGTGAGGTGTGTAAAATGATCTCACTTGTGCCTAAAAGGCTCCCATAGGTGACTTATATAGTCGCCAGGTCCTAGGGTTACAGAAAAGTCCTAGCCGGACAAAGTTACTGAGTCCTACACCGCTCATCACTAGTCTTGTGTATCTTGAACTCCAAGACTCGGTATGCCGGTGACTCCACCGTAGCCTTCCTTTTCGTGCATGGGCCTCCCTTCGGATCCATATACCATGCTACCAACTGTGGGCCACCCGGGTTAGCCGGATAAGAGACATGCTATAGGGATACCCATATAGCATATCCCCAACAGTAGCCCCCGGAGAACTCCGAGATCTTGCGCCGTCTTGCCTCTTCACGTGAAATGCTCCGTCTAGATGGATGTCGGCAATCGTCAAGAAATATCTTGTAGTCCTCCCAAAGAACCCTGCAAAGCATCCTCCGTCTTCAACTTGTTAGTCGGAGAGATGCTGAATCTTCCATCGTACTATTCCGTAGTCGGATTGGATCCGTCCATGCCAGAATCTTTGATGTGATGGCTCATCTACCTATGTCAGCTAGGACGACATAGGCTTAGGTCAGCGACGCCTCGTAACTCACACATGCAGAGAACGCAATCATGTCCGATTTTCCCGCGGAAGTACGAACGGTGGCAATGATTGGAGACGTGGCGAAATTTCCGCGCACGTTCACGAACACGTCGTCTACGCGGCAACCGTCCGATTAAGCTGCACAAATCTTGATGATGGAGGTGATAAATAGGAACTGTGGTGGATTTTTCCACTTTTTACCTCATCCTCCTCGCATCATGTTCTTCCTCCAGCCGCGCGCCTCCTCGAGCTCTCCGCGCCGAACTCGCGAAAAACCCTAGCCTCAATCCACACCAGTCACATCCAACCTCTCTCCATGGCCAGCAGCAGCACCTCTCCCTCCATGGCGGCGTCGAGCGAAACCGTGGCGAGTCCGGCGAGCTCTATCATCGTGCCCCCAGAGGTCTTGGTCATCCCTGCCTCAGCGGTGATTGAGTCCACCGGCGGCGACCACAATCTGGCGGGGCTGGAGCCGTTGGGGGAGGAACCAGACTCGCACAAGGGCGACTGGCACGGCTCGGATATCACTGACCGTGATATCCAAGAGATGATCGCCGCTTGCCTGGCGGGCGGCGCCGGTCGGCGAGGTGACACCTTCTCCCCAAGCCGGAGAAAAGGTGTACCTCAAAGATCAGCTGGTACGCAGCGTCTCTCTGCCTATCGCCAACTTCTTCCTCTCCGTCTTGAATCACTATAGGGTCCAGCCCCAGAACCTTTCCCCCAATAGTATCTTAGTGCTTAGCAACTACGCGGCACTTTGTGAGGGATACTTAGGAATAAGGCCTAGGTTAGACCTCTTTGTGTACTTCTTCACCGTCAAACGTGAAGTCAGACATAGCAAGGAAGAGCTTAGGAACTGCGGCACCATAAGATTCAAGATTCGATCTGGCCGGCGGTTCCCCGACATCGTCGGCCATGAGTCCTCCAAAAATTGGCAGCGGACATACTTTTACGGCCCAAACATTCCTCTGGTTGGCCGAGAAGCGCCGTACCCAGACTTCGTGGATGGAGCCGCCACTGAAGTTTCCACATGGAGATCCCAAGCATCCCTTCCCTCCGACCTCGACGCTTCTCGCTCTATAAGGCGGATCGAATGGTTCGTAGAGACGGGTTTAACCGGCTTGGAACTAGCCATGTGCTGGTTCATCAGGTGAATCCAACCTCTGCAGCACCGCGCGAAGTTCATGCACGAGTACACCAGCAACAGAAGGGATAGTCTCCGTATCTCCGTGGACAACTTCTCGAGTGACTCCGTCAAGCTCCGCCTTAAGGACATCGTCAAGGTGAAGGATAAGAAGCGCGTCTTCACCATCACCTACGACATGTACGTAGACAGCAAGTGCACAAAGGTAGGTATTTATTTTCCGTGTATGACATATACTCTAGTTCTTCCGTCTTACAAATGTCTTTTTATCTAACACAGTGATTTCTCACTTAACAGCTTAGCGATCTAGAGGAGGGCAACCTGGCTTCCTAAATCTATGATCCAAAGATGAAGGAAGTCACTGGTGATCCGACGACGAAGTCGATGGCCAGAAGCGGAAAGAGCTCCACCGACGGCTTGAGCCGAAGAAGAAGAAGACGGAGGGTGGAGCCTCCAAAAAGACTACCGCCACCCTAGAGGCGGAAAAGAGAAGAATTACCGGGATCCCCTTTGCCAAAGCACCCCCACTTGTCTAAGCTTCTCATTATCCGATATTGTCTATTTATCTGTCTTGCTCCTGTACTTATGCATTTTGCACGTTTCAGGAAGAAAGCCACGACCAGCCTCAAGAAGACCTCCAAAACATCGGGGGCTTCTCGAAATATCAAGGATATGCTGCATCACGATGCCTCTCCCGCCATCGCCCCTGCCACTCCTGCCGTCAAGCCCTTGTCTGCCCCGACAAGCTCACAGGCTAAGGAGGCATCAGGCCCTTCCGCCATGGAAGTGGACTCTGGCGCCTCTACTGAGCTTGCTGTTGTCGCGAGCAGGCGACGCGGGAAATTACCGCCCATCAAATGGCTAAAGCTCCGGCTAAGGATGTCATCGGTGGGGGCAAGGCGGTGGTGGTGCTCCCTAGAAACCTTTCGAGTTTAAGATAGTCTACCCACTTACGCCAGTAGCACAACTCGTTCCCGGAGATGACATCTCCGACGTGCGGTCTTGAGAAGCTCCTCCGACAAGCAGACATCTTGCAAGGAAACAGCATTTCCTTTGGCAAGCTGCTAGCCGAGAGCACTCTTAAGATCATTGCACACCTTTTTGCATTTCATATGATTATTCCACTGTATCCCCCGAGGATGTAGACGGAAAACCATAGGTTTTTGTGTCTAGATGCTCTAAGAGTGACTAAGCTAGAAAACTTCTCACTGTAGCCCCCAAGCATTTAGATGGAATGAAATGTTCCGACTAGATGCTTTAAGAGTATCATACGCAGTGTTTATAAATTTCAGTACTGTAGCCCCCAAGCTTATAGTTGTAACTGAATTAGTTCCGACTATATGCTTAAAGAGAGCTAAGCATATAGCTGAGTTAAAAAAAATTATACTATAGCCCCCAAGCCTCTAATCAAAAACTGAATTAGTTCCGACTATATGCTCAAAGAAAAGCTAAGCATGTTGCTAAGTTAAAAACTCTCGCTATAGCCGTCGAGCGTCTAGGTGGAGGACTTCCGTCTAGATGCTCCAAGCAGACTAAGCAATGTTTTAACTTTGTCCTTTTTTTCCATAGAATGAGAATGCTCAGAGGGGCATGGCCAATGATAAGTATCAGAAGATGCGTGCAGATCTTGAAGCCGAAAAGGGTAAAACTGCCTTCTTAAAGGAACAGATCATCAAAAACAAGTCTTTTTTCTTTTTTCGCATTCCGTCTTGTTTTTGTGCCTACATTCTCCGAGTACTCACTGTGTACTTTGCTTTCTCCGACTTTGCAGAACATGTCGCCAAGGCCAAGCACATTGTCGAGCAGTCCAAGAACATCCAGCAGATGGACAGCGAGAACAAGATCCTTAAGGAGGAGAGGAAAGACATACTGAAAATGCATGAGGATTCGATGAAAGCCCTACAGGACTCCGCAATAGCGGAAATCAATCGCTTGAAGGAGGAGTTGCGATCTTAAAAGATCAGAAGCAAGCTGTCGATGAGCAAAATCAACGCCACATCGAGGCGTATAAGATCCTCCAACAAGAGAAAGAATCCTTGGCTGACATCCTCTGGCAAGGTGAAGCCAACATCTTCAGTAAGTTTTCTCTGTCTTGGATTTTTGTAGTCCAGATACTTTGAATTGTTTGAACTCATGCACTCCTTGTCGGAATTTTCGGCTCCTCTGGGTTTGACCCGTTCACCTCCTCCAGCCAAGGAATGCATGGTTCTTGCCGGCAACTTTATTGACACCGCCATCACGCAAGCCAAGGAGATCGCTAAGCCCCTCCAAATAAACATCAAGGCATCGGACTCTACGGTGAAGTACTCAGAGATTCTGCGCCAAGCCCCCAAGCGTATAACTAGCTAGAAAGCTTCTTGTGCACGGGCTGACGCAAGGATGGCGCTGTCGATGGTGAAGGCACACTATGAAGATGCCGACATCGACACGGTGACCTCTGGCATTCCTGACGCCGACGATGATGGCAAAGAGATTAATCATGAAGCCATCTTGTCATCGCTCGCGGGTTATGACACCAGAGTTGCCGAGTTGGTGGACGTCGACGTCTTCGTGCTGATGAACACCATTGATAGCGCCAACCAAGTCTCCTCCAAATCTCTTCACACCGTCGACTTCGAGGGTGGTTCTCCTGCTGGTGATGACACTACGTCCAAGTCGCCTGCGCAAAAGGAATGAAAAACAACTTTGTAATATTTGTTTAATCTTTGGTGCGTATGCGGAAAAAACTTATTGATGTAACTTAAGGCAGAAAACAATGTTGCATGTCCTGCTACTTAGAAATCAGTTTCCAGCATGTATATATTTTTTTAAGCAAGTGCTGGATTATCCATTACTTTGGTTCTTATGCTTGACCATTCGTGAGTCGGAAGACTCGTTGTCGGAACAATGCACTTAGGTGATGATGCCCAATGGCACCGTCAATAACCTGAGCACAAAATCGCCGACAATAAGTGCCAAAAGTCACTAATACATAATCCACATAAAAACGACAAAGAACGTGTAGACCAGAAAACTTAAGCTAACGCCCATAGGCGGAATTTTTCACAAGTGAAATCGCAAAGCTTGTGCATAGAGGTTTTACATGATCCAAAAATGAACACTAAAGGAGGTAAAAGACTCAGAAATATGAGTGAACCAAAGAGCTTTATTTCATTGATCATATAAGAACTACACAATTAGATAAAAAATTTATGTAAAACGAGTCAGTATGTTCCATGGCCGATCAAGCTCCGGTAGTCATCATCCCCTCTTATGATCCTTGTTAGGTCTATCCTCCTTCCAGTTCACGATTGTAAACGAGGTAGTAAGACCCATTGAGCAGCTTGCTTATGATGAACGGTCCTTTCCATGGCGAGGGATGACTTCTTCGCTTAAGTCGAAGCACCAAATCCTCCTCTTTAAACAAGCAGCGTCGGATGCGCGACTGTAGGATGCCGGTAGATGGCGGATCTTTGGCATGCTGAAAACGCGCCTTCCAGTTCCACATCTAGGCGCCGGGATTCTTCGTCATCTTCGTCAGAGGCGGCAACTCTGGCGATCGTGAAGTATGTCAGATCGCCTACCCATATAACATGAAGTAAGGGTGTAGCCGGTAGATCTCATGGGTAGTTCAGAACGATGGCAATTCTTCCCAGCCCCAGAGCTCTTTATGTAGCGGTGCTCAAGACATGGCTTGATTCCTCAGAAATTAGTCCATTGGCTGCGCTTAACTTGACCGTTGGATTGTCCATTCGAAAGTGACAAATTTCTGCCATTGTCGGTGATAATGCTGGGAGACCAAATCTCACCACTAGATCCCTGACAAACCCGAGGGGCAGTTCCATCAAGCTTTCTAATGGGTTTAGTTTATCCATTTTGTGAATTTATCCACACCACAAGCGGATGTGTAAATCCACAAGGTGCCGCCGTCTTGGTCCCACCATTTCTAGCCCCCTGCAAGCGACCAAGTTATTGGTATTGTTCGCAATTCTTGACAAGAACATGTGGTTGTCGGGCATACACCGGCATCCTGCATGTCTCAAACTAGTTGTCCCAAAGAGAATCTTTGGAAGGCTTTCATGACCAATGATCGCGTGATGCCCGCAATCTCGAGATGGATTTAGGATTTCAATACCTTCTAGCCGGAACGCACTTTAGGTATACACTAGCAGTGCCCCTCTTGTAGAGTTTCCCATTGATTATGGTATAACCTAAAGAATCAGCTCTATCCGGGTTGTCGATGTCGCCGCTCACTTGATGGTGTGCGAGATGCTCTAGGAAAACTCCCAAGGGAATTTGCTTCGATCCAAGTTTAGACTGCAGATCAGTCTCGCTTTGTTCCCTATGTACATATTTCTGACTTCAGAGCCCAAGAAGCTCTTGGCTATCTGCCCACTTCGCCTCGATATGCCGCCATCATAGGGTTCTGCATTCCGTGTGCCACCCACCATCGGGCAACCAAGTTGGAATTCCACAAGAAACTATGCGCTTGATGCCAATATTCTTGGCTACACGTAGTCCGTGAATGAGTGCTTCATACTCCGCCATGTTATTTGTAGCCTCAAGTGGATTTATGTATGTAGTGTAGCTTGTCTCTTTGGTGATCAGAAGACACCATCCTCTCGAGCCGCTGAGCAACTTTGATCCGTCAGTGCATCACCCAAGATCGGTTCGGCAACGGAGTAGCATCCGCATCTCCGCCTAATCTGCAATAAACCGCCAAGGCTTGTGACTTGATAGCGCCGTTACTTGTAGGTGATCTCAAGGCGGCAAGTTCAATGCCCCACGACCCTTCTCAGTAGCGCCGTTATTGATAATGCCTGATAGTGGAGTCTTGCTCACCATCGTGATTGGGTGCTCCCTCGAAAGTAATGCCTCAGCTTCCGGAAGCGAGGAATACCCATAAGCTATCTTTTAGTAGCCGTAACGCTTGACTCCGCCAAGACCTCGCACATAGTAAACTGGTTGTTGAACTCGTGCTCTAGTTCGGTTCCTTCCGCCTACCACGACGACGATGCAGATAACCTGGTTTGGTTGGTTCACCAGGCTCGTGCCGCAAGGATGGGCGCCGAGGAAAGAATCTCCTTGAGCTGCTTCAATGCTGCATCTTCTTCTGGCCCACGGAATTTGTCCGCCTTCTTCAAAGAATTTATACAACGGCAAAGCCTTCTCCAAGGTCGACGCATCGACTAACCGCTGCAACACAACCTCGTTAGTCGTTGAATGTCCTTTAGGCATGTCGGACGGTTTATGTTTAAGATGGCCTTGATTTTCTCCAGTTGACCTCGATTCCGTTGGAAACGATGAAACCAGCTTTTCTCATTGAAACTCAAGACGCACTTCTTAGGGTTGAGCATCATGTTGTATTTCCGGAGATTATCAAAGGTTTCTTTTAAGTCAGAGATTAAGTCGTTTGATTTTTTCGACATCACCACAATATCGTCCACATAGGCGTGAACGTTCCGACCAATTTGGTCGTGGAGGCAGCACAGTTGTTCATTGCATTGCACGTAGCACCTGCGTTTTTCAGCCCAAAGGGCATCGTAACATAGCAAAACATGTCGTATGGTGTAGTGAACGAAGTGGACAATTGGTCCGACTTCCTCATCTTGATCTGGTGGTATCCTGAGTATGCATCGAGAAAACACAAAAGCTCTGAGCCAGCCGTCAAGTCAATGACTTAGTCAATGTGAGGCAAGGCAAACAGATCTTTGGGACATGCTTTGTTCAAGCCGGTGTAATCAACGCACATTCTTAATTCATTGGTTCCCTTTTTGAGGACAAGTACAGGATTGGCCAACCATCGGGTGTGAAGGACTTCTCGGATAAACCCAGCTTTAAGTAACCTAGCTATCTCTTTGCCAATGGCGCGTCTCTTCTCATCTCCGAGAGGTTGCAGATTTGGCCAATGGCGGATCGATGTTTCCCATGGCGGCATCTTGGAAGGCCTACCACAAGTTCCACCGGCCTTGAACGCAGGAGAGGAGTCGGAGATCTGCTTCTTCGACGCGGGCATCTCTGAGTCATCGACCTTGCTCTGGATCTCCTTGAATTCTTCACTGTAGAGGACAGCTTCTGCAATGGCTGCTTCATTAATTTCACAGTCCCTCTCCTTGGTAAAGCTGTCGGATATGATGATGACACCGTTTGGTCCGGGTATCTTGAGTTTGTTGTAGACGAAGCATGGCTTGGCCATGAACGTGTGGAATATGTCGCGGCCGAATATGACGTGGTACACGCTCTTGAAGGGGACCACCTCGAAGGTCATGCGCTCCTGGCGGTAATTGTTAACATCGCCAAAGGCAACCTGAAGTGTAATACACCTAAGGGATCGGGCCTCCCGACCAGGGACTATGCCATGGAAGATGGTGTTGGTCCGTCTTAGGTTTGCCTCCGTCAAGTTCAACTTCTGCAGTGTATCCAGGTACATGATGTTGATGCTGCTTCCACTATCCACCATACACTTAGTGAACTCCACGCCGTCAATCAAAGGGTTGATGACCATGGCGTACTGGTTCTCCGTAGGTATAAGGTCTGGGTGGTCTGTCCTGTCCCAAGTTATTGGAACCTCCGACCAGCGCAGGTAATGTGGAACTGGGGGGAGAGTGGCCATCAGGATCCTTAGAGAGGTCTTCTGTTGTCGGATGGTGGGGGTGCCAAGGAAACTGTGGTAGACTGGAGCCTTTTTCGCAAAGGCGTTCTTGCCCTTGTCGTCGCTCTTGGCGGCGTGCTTGGGGTCAACGTCTTCGCCCATGTCACTTTAATCCTTGGACTCCTCCTCATTGTTCTTCCCCTTGCCCTTGCCTCGCGGCATGTTCTTCCGACTTTGCTTGTAGACGGACTCCGGGTCTTCCTTGAGGTCGTTGATGAACTTGCAGTGTCGATTGGTATGGGTGGCTTTACCGTTGGCATCGAGGTGTACGAGGCACGGCATATCGCGGTATTCCTCATAGGTTTGGGGAACGCGGAGCGGCGCTGAGGTGGTTTCACTTCCTCGTTGCTTCCCACGACCAGCTCCTCTTCCTCGGCCACGTTGTCCGCCTTCGCCTCGTCCTGCAAAAGTCATAGCGACCATGTCGGTAGATTGCTTTTCTTCTGTAGAGGTTTTACGCTTTGTACTGCTGTTCCTCTGAGCTTGAGTTGGAACGGCTGTTGCCGTCAAGGAGCTGCGAGCATCGTCGTCGGCAGCTGCGAACTCACTAGCCAACTGAATCATCTGGTTCAAGTCCAGCTAGTGATTGTCCTGCAAGCGCTTCAGCTTATGTCGGAGGAACGTGCCTCTTTCCAATCCATCGATGAAGGTGGCCATGCCGGTCTGAGCGTGCACTCCTGCGCAGGAATTCTTCATGTCCAGCCAGCGAGAGAGGTAGGAGCGAGATGTCTCGTCTTTCTCTTGCACACACCGATGTAGTTCGCCAACAGTGCAGGGATGCTTGTATGTACCCTCAAAGTTCTTGGTGAACACTTCTTGCATGTCCAACCAGTTGTAGATAGATTTCTCCGGCAAGTCGTCGATCCATTGACGGGCTGTTCCCGCCAATATTAACGGGAGGTACTTGACGGCGACGTTGGTGTTGCCACCGGCAATCTCCACCGCGTTGCCTTAGTCCTGCAACCATGTGGCTGGCTTGGTGGTGCTGTCATAGGGCTTGATGGTCTTGTCAATCCGGAAACCTTTGGGGTAAGTTGCGGACCGTATTGCAGGTCCAAAGCAACGTGGTCCTAGGTATGGTCCTTCCCGGGCCTCGTGGATCTTATCAATCCGCGAACGTGCATCGTATGGCTCCGGGTTCTTCTTCTTGTCAACAGGGGACGGGCTGCGTGAACGATGTGGGCCCCCTCCGCCATGGTGACTGCTTGGTGGTGACGGAGGCGGAGGTGGCGGTGGGTTAGACTTCTTGCTGTTACCCTCCTGCGACTTCTCGCGCCTGTCACGGTTGCTTGTCGGACATGGAGGGTCATGGTGCGACCTGCTCCTGTGTCCTTGGTTGCGCTCTCCGTCATGTCGGGTCAGCTCCGTGTTGTCGCGGATGACGATGCCACACTGCTTTGGTGGGGGAATATCCATTTGATGGTGAGCCTTGTAATCTTTGCGTTGTCAGGGAGATCGGGGCGGTGGCGACGAGCGGCGAGGTCGGGCCTTTTCTCCGTGGTCGGAGGATATAGGGATGGCATCCTTCCCGTTGCGCGCGTCCCTCCGTCTTTGTTCTGATGAACCCGTCTGGGACCCGACATCAAGAGGAGATCTGTCCCTTGGTTTGTACTGACTAGACCGGCAAAGCGCTGGATCAGACTCGAGCCTCTGAGAGGTGGCCTTTTCCTGCTGTTTCACCGCCTTGGCCACTAGGTCATAGACCTGTTCAACTGCCTCGGGCGATCTATCCTGCTCTAGAAGGGTCTTGGCGACGGTGAGGTTAAGGAGTGGGGTGGGCATCACCTTCTTGCCTTCACTGTCAATGTATGGCTTGGCTTGTGCCGGCTTCGAGGGAGCCCATCCTAGGTTGCGCCTGCACACGTGATCGTTGATGACGCGAGCCGGAGCTTTCTTAGCCTTCTGCTGCTGCAGCAAAGTCTTGTACTCGGCCTCCATTGCTCTAGCCTTCTCTATAGATTTCTGCGCGTTGACCAGATCTCGATCTAGCTTGGCGCCTTGCTCCGCGATGGCCTGCGCTTCCTCCAGCAGCTGCTGGCATTTCTCGTCAAGTTGGACCACCTTCCGGATATGAGCAACGGTGAGTGGCTCGACGAGGAGATTGCGGTACATCACTCTATCAGCTAGAGTAACTTGGGCTGCTGCAGACGTGGATGCTGGGGGCGGCAAGTTTGCGCTGTTGTTGTTGCTCGGGTCGGTACCGAGTTCCTGCGGCTGCTGCACTGGGTTAGGTAGAGGAGGCATGACCTTTGCGCGATCATCGTCAGCAGCAATAAGTGGCCCCTTCCCCTTTGTCTAATGCTGTAGGCGGAGCTTGTCCGAGTTAATCTTCATCCATCGCCGTCCCAATGGTGACGAACACCCCTCGAGACGTGACGGCGTTGTTGTTTTGCTCGTCGCGTGAGTACTCCTCCTCCATCTCCTGCATAGCGGAGTCTAGCTCTTCTGGACTGAAGTCTATCTCCTCAGAATCTGCACTGAAGTCAGCATAAAGTACGTCAATGACAGAGCCGGAGGGTGCCAAGACTTCCTCGATGACGGGCGGTGGAGGTGCAATGGCAGCGACGATGAATGGAGGTGGTGGTGCCGCTGCGGCGATGGCGGCCGGAGGCGGTGGTAGCGGTGGCTGAATTGGAGGTTCTCCGTCGATGAGCGAGTGCTTTCTGGGCTTCCGCGTTAGCCTCCGCGTAGTTGTTGACGGTGCTCACCATCTGTTCGAGGGTAAGGCGTCCTGTTGCCTGCTGTCATCTTAGAGAATGTCGGAGGAGCATGCCACGGTCCAGTCCTTCCACGAAGTGATACAGAGAGTTATCATCGGGGTAGTGGGCCAGATCGGCTCGTATATGGAGCCACTTGGCTAGGTAATCACGGGGGTTTTCGCCTTCTCTCACGAATGGCGTGCGGATCGAAGATGGTGACCACGCCGACGAACTTGGATCTCTGCTTTCCAGACGCACGGGCGAAGCCGGCGGATTTGAAGTGATCTTCCACCTTTATATCCTGCACAGGGGTGGTTTGGGTGGGCCTTGAATTTTTTTGATCTTTGCCAGCAAACTTCGAAGAGAGATCCGACATCGATCCTTCCGCCAACGTATCCTGCCCGTAGGCGGTCCGTGCGGGCCTCGAATTTTTCCGATCTTTGCCGGCAAACTCCGAAGAGAGATCCGACATCGATCCTTCCGCGAACGTGTCCTGCCCGTAGGCGGTCCGTGCGGGCCTTGATGCTCCTCCGACTCCCAGGGAACTAGTGCCTGAGTCGGTTTCGCCGATGAAGAGGTGGATGTCTCCGATAGGAACGATCGAACACCGCGTGGGGTTTGTCTTCACCTGGATCCAGAACTCGTCGGGAGGGACGATTGGAACGTTGCCAGAGAAGAGAACGCGACCGATGGCTACGGTTTCGCCGATTCCCGCGAAGATCT
The DNA here is from genome assembly GCA_030063025.1 of Avena longiglumis. NCBI lineage: Eukaryota > Viridiplantae > Streptophyta > Magnoliopsida > Poales > Poaceae > Avena > Avena longiglumis. The sequence goes on along the minus strand of CP125978.1, from coordinate 20,929,912 downwards.
TGGTCCTCGCCCGCTAAAGAGCCTGAAGCGCCTCTTGCCCCGGTGGCGCCAACCGCCGTGGTATTGCGGCAAGCACGCCATGGAGGGGTCCTCACAGTGCGTGTTTAGAGATGCGGGGGAAGGCGGACGGTTGACGGGTACGAGGTGACACAGCTTACCCAGGTTCAGATCCCACGACGGTGGCGGAATCCTACTCCTACTATAAATCACTATAAGGGCAATACGCCGAGTTACAGGGATTAGTTCGCTGTGCGAGGGTGTGTGTAAAATGATCTCACTTGTGCCCTAAAGGCTCCCATAGGCCCGACTTATATAGTCGCCAGGTCCTAGGGTTACAGGGAAAAGTCCTAGCCGAACAGGTTACAGAGTCCTACACTGTCTATCACTAGTCTTGTGTATCTTGCACTCCAAGGCTCCGGGTACGCTGGTGACTCCATCGTAGCCTTCCTTTATCCGTCATGGGCCTTCCTTCTGGATCCATATAACTAGGTCGCCTAGCAGGCCATAGGCCATGCTACCAACTGTGGGCCACCCGGGTTAGCCGGATAAGAGACATGCTATAGGGATACCCATATAGCATATCCCCAACATGATGTTCTTCAAGGAGATAAGCTTCCTGATGTTGTGCAGCAGGTGGTCAACAGGAGCAGAAATCTTGCACATTTGCGTGTTGAGAAATCCTCATTGTGGGGTGCTAAAGTTAGAGATACAAAGACTGGAAGGAGGCATGTTGTTGACACTCAATTGCATGAATGCACATGCCTTGAGTGGCAACACACTGGGAAGCCTTGTGAGCATGCCATACTTTTCTTGGCCTCCAAACACATGATAAATATGCACCCATATTTGCCTGAGTATTATTCTGTAGCAAAATTCAAGGCTGCATATGGACACCAATTCTAGCACTTACAGACCAGTCTCAGTGGCCTGAAGTGGACATTTAGTTCTCCTTGTGTCCTCCTTTGATGAAAAGAAAGGCTGGCAGGCGCAAGCAGAGTAGATTCAAGGCTTGGTTTGATAAAGGTGGGAGCAGCAAGAAGGGAAAGAAAGATGAAAAGAAAGATGCCAAGCCAAAAAGGGCCCAAAAAGTTAACAAGAATAGATGCAAACGCTATGATGAACTTGGACACCGAGCTGGCTCTACCAAGTGCACATACACTGCTGAAAAGCCAAAGTATGTTCATCCAAAATCTATGTATTTCTTGTTGATGATTTTTCTCCCCCAACTAACTTGCTTGTTTTCAGGAGGAAGCGTGGAGAAAAAGGCCCACCTCTTGTTGTTGAAGAATGCTGGCCAGTGAAAAGGGCAAGAATCAATGGCCAAAGAAAGAAGAGAACTAAACAGATCATGTTTTGGACGGGCCTTTAGCAGCTCATCTTCCCTTCTCTCCCTGTAGCTTTGAGAGTCGTCCACGAGAGACCGGGGCTCGCCCGCGCCCTTCTCGCCGGACTAGCCGGTGAGAAGTGGTGGCGGGGGGTCGCCGGAGTAGTAGTAGGTAGTAGGGTGTTCGGCCTTGTGCCGGTTGTGGGCGTTTTGCCCAGTAGAGGTAGCGGTGCTCTAGATCTTGGCGACTGGATCCATGAGCTCCTAGGGCTTCTCCTGGTCTACCTTGTGCTTTGATGGTCGGAGTTGAGGAAGGAAGGAGGAGCAGCCGCTCCGTTGAATAAAGCTTTTGTCGCTTGCTTCCGTTCGAGAGGTGGTGACGCGAGGTGCCCTGTCCCGGCCGGCCGTGGAGGCGAGGGGGATGGGTGCATCGGTGCGGCGCGTGGCGAGGTGGATCCGCTCCTGGCCGGCCGTGGAGGCGGGGGGAGTGGGGAAGCTGGGCTGCAACCATTTCTTCGCTCGGGAGCTGGTACCTTGAGCTGGAGCTTCCATGGAGGCCGGATCTCCTTCTTCGTCAACGACATCGAGGTGGTGGAGTTTGGCTTGAAGAGGTCTACCTCCTCTGGTCCATTCCTGCTCCGTTTGAAGCTGCGACCGCTGGGGATCTTCTCCCCTCTGATGCTCATCCGCAGCGGCCCATGGGTGGCGGCGACTGCCGCGGGGCTGCTGCCTCTTCTGGTCGAAGGGCGACCTTGATGCGCTTTGCTTGCGCCTCTTCAAACCTCCAGTTCGGAGGCCCTTTTTGGAGCACCTCGCCGGAGCTCCCCCCTAAGCGACGCCAAGTGGTTCGTCCCGGTCGCCTCGGTGGCCGGCGCAAGGAGCTCGTCGACGGCTGCGGTGGAGAAGACACCATAGGACCTGATTGCTTTTTCAAATTTAGTCCTAGGGTGTTTTTCGCAATATTTTCTGTCCTGCTTTCTCTGCTCTCCTCTTTGAGGGGCCTTTGTGTAAAATGTACCCACCGCCTGATATATTAATGCAGCTTCTCGGGTCTTCGGACCCTTTTCCCGTTCAAAAAAAACAGATCATGTTTGGTGCTGCTGAGGTGCAATCTGAACTTGTTTTGGAGGATGCTGCGCAATCTGTTGAGGTGCTGTGGCATCCCGCTAAAACCACTACTAGAAAATCGCGTGGATTTTTGTGCATTGCATCATCATGACATCAGCATGCATCTAATTGATTAAAACTATTTTGCTAAAAGACCTACTTTGTTTTCTATATTAATATCCTCCCCCTTTGTTCAAACCAAAACCGTCGGTCCAGCCGGATCTTTTATTCATCTAAAACTAATTACAAAATTTATTTTAAATAAAATAAAACCCTAGACTAAAATATCTAATCCTAAAACCACCTAAATCTTTTCTACCCAGACCTATTCTACCCAGCCCTCCACCTCACCTGACCAATCCCTCTCGCCACCTCATCTCTCATCTCTCCCCCACCCAATCACACTCTGCCACCTCACCTACCCCCACCTCTCTCACCCCCACTCCCCTCCACCTCACCCGCTGGCCCCACCCACACCACTCCCTCACCCACGCCACACACGCAACACACACAGCACGCACACCACGCGGCCACCCACACCCCAACCTTGCAGCGACACGCCCCGCTCCCTGGCCCCACCTCCTGCCCCACCCGACCGTGTCCTCCCCACGCGCTGCCCCTCTCTCTCTCTCCCTCACGCGACCCCCTCGCCCCGCTGCTCGCCTCCTCTTCCCAAGCTCGCCTTCCGGTCTCTCCCAGCCTCGCTTCCGCCTCAGCATGAGCGCCTCAGCCCCGCGACCTCGCCTCCTCCCTGCCGTCTGCCCCGTCGCTCCTTCCTCGGTCTCACTAACCTCCGCCGCGGCCCGCGCTCCCGCCCTGCCTCCTCCCTCGCCCCCGCTCTCCCCGCCCCGCATCTCCGTCGCCGCCTCTCGCCTGCGCCCGCCGCCGACCCATCTTCCCCGGCACAGCTGCGGTATCGCCACTGCCTTCTCACCGTCTGCCTCGCTCGCCCGAGATCCGCAAGGCTGGGCGCTGCCCCGAAGCCTTCGCCGCCAGACGCGCCCGCCGCCTCTCCCGCCCGAAACACCGCCACGCCTCTGCCGGCGGCGCCCGACGCTTAAGCTCCTCGGCCGCCGCTTGTGTGACCGGCCTCGCTGTCTCGTCGGTATCGCCTTCTTTGCATCCGCGATCAAAGCCTCTGCCGCCAGCAGACCTCCGCCGCTGAGCTCCTTGTCCGCCGAGCCGCGCTCACTCTGGTCCGCCTGGCCTCCTCGTGTCCTCCAAGCGCGATCATCCACCGGCCGCGTCGCGCGTGAGGCCGCCTTGCGAAGGTGTTGCGATGGTGCTAGTATGGTGAGGTTAAGTTGGTTTGGTGGTTTTTGAGGCGTACATCTACCTCCCCTTCGGCGGCCGATACATCGTCACGACGACAACCTAAGATGAACCCAAAGCCACTGTACCCGATGATCTTCGACATGGAACCACGAGACCGTCCACACGGATACGATGGCCAAGCCCCCGGGTTCAAAGGTGTCAAGACCCCGATCCCGAAGACCGAACCCTGGCGTGCCAAGTTCTTTGACCCGAAGGCCACAGATGCGACAAGTACTTCTTCCCGAACGCCAAGGTCGACGACACGGATACGCCAAGTACTTCCCCGAGGACACCAAGTACTTCATCCCGAACGCCATGACCGTCGACATGAAACCGAAGGACGCCGAACGCCAAGCTCTTCATCTTGTATCCGACCTTCGGAGACCGATCCCGTCGAACCACGAACCACGAGAACCCGAACCTCGGAACCCCAAGTTCGTCGAGACCCTCTAATGTGTGACCCCTTTCTCGAGCCCTATTTTTATATATGTAATATAAACTTGTTGCATATTAAATCATTCATGCATGCATACTTGTCTGTGGTTTGGGTGCATTATGCCGATTCAGCTTATAATTAAATATGGGGCCCGTATGTGGACAAATCTAGTCTCATATTGTTTCCATTTAAATTTGTGTAGCGAACCGGTGATATAATTTTGCCTTGTTAAGACAACATTTAAATTCTGGGGTAGCTAAACAACTTGAACCTATTAATTAATTGTCGGGACCCCGGTTCCACTTAATATTGCCCAATTGCATCGCATCTTTGCCATGTCATGCATCATACATGCATCATGCCCGATCTTCTGCCGTTGTATTAAATAGTGCATATGGTGTTTATTCTAGTGTTTTGCTTCTTCGCGGATAAGGCCGTTGAGTTGATGCGAGTGTCGACCCGATCTTCGAATGAACCTTCGGCAATGTTTTCAGGCGAGCATCTCCCCCTTTCTACCTATCTTACTTTTATAGTATTTATTCCCTCATGTTGATCTATTGCTATCTGTGTTGCGATGCTCTAGTTTTCGTACCCGAGATATCCCTTGCAGCCTTATATTGCCTTGGACACATCCTATTACCTGTTGTTTGGTAGATAGTTGGACTTGCGCGTCGTAGTCGCTTGCTCAAATGCTGTTGCGTGTCGTCCAGTACCACAGTTGTTGGAGTATTGCCGCATGTTTAATGTTGGAGATGATCATAACTTAATATTTGTTTAATAACTAAAATTGAAGTAGGTAAATGCAGAGGCACCGGTGGGTGATAGATAATATTTGGTTTCCGGCCAGCTCCTTTGGTGTCCGTGGGACCCGAGTTCTTGACACTGTTCCGAGATCGAGCGCTAACCACATGTGGGATGTATGGGCACCCCATCGATTTAGTACCTGATTTCAAAATACTTGGCATCGGGGCCACAAGTAGTTTGGGGCTTTATTACTATTCTATACTTATGCCATGCTTTCGCTTAAATTAAATTGTGCGAGGTAACGCACACTATCTTTTAGGAAAGCGGAGTGTTTTCGGTGTCGACAAGCCAGCTTTTTGGGTTCCCCGTCGTTTACCACTGGCGCAAACCCCGAGTCCGTCTCGAGACCGGCGACTTCGCTATGTGTACTTAGTGGGGTGGCCTCTGCTTGCTTTGGGTGCAGGAACGCGTCATGACTTAGGCCCCGCCGACATACCGATGGGTGTATGTTAATTGATCTGACAAAAAGGGTCGAAGTGCGTGTGGATACTTTGGTGCACCCCTGCAGGGTTAAATCTTTTCTAGAAGCCGTGTCCGCGGTTATGGACGACTTGGAGCACAGGTCTCGATCATAGACAACCATAACTAAAGTTTACTGCTATAATTTGACTTGTATCCGATCTGACTAGTAATCAGCTTCACTGTAACGGAATGGCTAAATAAAAGTACCAACAACTGCTGGGTTTTAGGATATCTCATGCTAATCGTATATTTGACTAGTAAGTGTTGCAACTACAATGGAATGGTTCACTAAAACTGCCCACTGCTTATTATATCAGGATGACTCATGCTATCTATATTTGACTAGTAATTGCCGCCACTATAACGGAATGAGTAAAACTGCCAACTGTGTGAGTTCCTCGGTTGACTTCCTCGTTTGGTCTCGAGGGGGAAATACCAGGATGGGTATATTTGGTGGTAGTATCAGGTTCGTCCCGAATAGGTCTTTCTTACCCCTCTCTGATAGCCGCTAGTTGTATCGAGTCTCTATAGGTTGTTTAGTGCATCTTTGCTTTGCCTTTCGATCCACCATACCTATGTAGGCGAGGACCGCCAATTCTAGCCTCGCAGTGTCTTGGCCTCAAGATCGACCGCTCTCTCTTTTTCCTTTGCCCTTTGTCGGCACCCCTTTTGTTTAAGCAGGCTTTGAGATCGACGTCATTAGCAGGGTTACCCTTCCGGCTTGGCCTGGGCAGGGTTATGGACGCCATTGGTTATTCTTCAGGGCTCTTAGCCCTATTTGCATCTTGTCCGTAGCTGGACGCTCTATCGTTTTCAAGGTGATTTGGATCTTTGTACTGTAAATCTGTATTCTTGACTCTTTGAGTCGCCGTTGTATATATATATCTGTTCTGTGGGTCCCATCGAGGACTGTTGTGTAATGTTATTACTTCGTTTTCCACCCGCACGAAAGTGTCTGGTGGGCACCTTTGAATCGTTTCTATGCGGGTTTGGCGGGAAGCGCTGAAACTTGCATAGGGCCGATTCTGAGGGTGTTACAGGTGCAAAGTGAACCTGTTAATGCTGTTGAGGCTTTAGGGCACACCGATTCTGATTTGGAAGCTCTGGTGCAAAATGAGCATGTTGTTGAGGCTCTGGTGCAAAATGAGCATGTTGTTGAGGCTCTGGTGCAAAATGAGCATGTTGATGAGGCTATGGTGCAAAATGAGCATGCTGATGAGGCTCTGGTGCCAGCTCTTGAGTTGCAGGCTATTGCACATTCTTAACCATATTGTGTTGTTAAGGAGGTGAAGGAGACTCTTGGACGTGTTGTGGGGAGGCTAGATAATTATGGTAAGAAAAAGAAGAGCATAAACCTGTTGTGTGGTGTGAAACTTGTGAAGGAGAAAAAATCGAGGGGTAAGAAGAGCCAAAAGAAATAGACTTTGAATTTGGCACTTGTTGTTGTTGTAAACATTTGTTGTTGTAATAATTTGGCACTTGTCGTTGTTGTAAAGATTTGTTATTGTAATAATTTGGCACTTGTTGTTGTGGCCGAAATTCAAATATGATGGTAAATTTGAATTTCAACCAATGTAGCTATGTGTACTTTTCTATGGTTGTATGAGCTTCCAACGTTTTTCTCATATGTAGAGTACAACTCATCCTCACCCTGATCCCTTTTGTGAAGTACAACTCACCCTCACCCAAAATGTGGTAGAAATGGGCTCCAAAGCTAGGGTAAACCACCCCATCTCTAACCAAGTTTTTTTCGAACATTTCTAAAAACAAGTTTGATATTTTTCCTCACAACTATGTCACAAAATATGACACCATGCAAAGGTTTTGTATTTTTTTTTATTTTTTTGAATTAGTTATGCACATTTGAATGTCTGGTCAAACTTTGTGAAGGATTTTCATAAATATTCTTAGCTAGGAGCTGAGGCTCACTAAACTAGTATTGGATCTTTGATGAAATAGCATGTTGTGAACCTAAAAATGATTTTTACAAAAAATCATCAGCATGAAATCATGTACCTGTAGTTCATATCTTACCCACTTCCAGCCGATTAGGCAGGATTTGTCTTTTTCACCAAGGATGGAATAAAAGGTTGAGATACTCAAGTTGGGACATTGTACATGCAAGGTGTTGTAATATCTTTGACAAATAGTATGTTACCATTTTGAAACTTCAATTTGGTGGTTGTTTCATAAATCCCCCCCTTTCGGCACTCCGAAAATGGAAAATAGATTTTTTTGTGCGTAAAAAAGGAAAACTTCCTTGTACAACATTGTTAGTCATCCCATTATACACATGATGCACAATATGGGCACATTATCACAAACTATGCCTTGATTCTAGCCATATCATTGGTCATTTGACCTGAAAGCCAGAAAACCTCGGAGGAGAAAGGTCATTTTGTGAAGGGTTTTTTGAAATATGATCAATATACCATTTTGATATTTTTGCTCACAACTATGTCACATAACATGACATCATGCGAAGGTTTTGTATTTTTTTTTTATTTTTTTTGAATTAGTTATGCACATTTGAATGTCTGGTAAACTTTGTGAAGGATTTTCATAAATATTCTTAGCTAGGGGTTGAGGCTCACTAAACTAGCATTGGATCTCTGATGAAATAGCATGTTGTGAACCTAAAAATGATTTTTATAAAAAATCATCAGCATGAAATCATGTACCTGTAGTTCATATCTTACCCACTTCCAACCGATTCGGTAGGATTTGTCTTTTTCACCAGGGATGGAATAAAAGGTTTGAGATAGTCAAGTTGGGACGTTGTACATGCAAGGTGGTCTAGTATTTTGGAAAAATAGGATGTTACCATTTTGAAACTTCAATTTGGTGGTTGCTTCACAAATCCCCCCCCTCTTTCGGTACTCAGAAAATGGAAAATGGATTTTTTGTGCGCCGAAAAGGAAAACTTCCTTCTACAACATTGTTAGTCATCCCATTATACACATGCATGCACAATATGGGAACATTATAAAAAACTATGCCTTGATTCTAGCCATATAATTGGTCATTTGACCCGAAAGCCAGAATACCTCGGAGGAGATAGGTCATTTTGTGAAGGGTTTTTTGAAATATGATTAATATACCAAGTTTGATATTTTTCCTCACAACTATGTCACATAACATGACACCACGTGAAGGTTTTGTATTTTTTTGATTTTTTTAATTAGTTATGCATATTTGAATGTTTGGTCAAACTTGTGAAAATCCCGTTGACTGTATCCTAAACCTAGCTAACCCTAAGGCTGAATGAGGAACGTAGATCTAACCCTAGCGCGACACTGTGGCCGTCCGATCATGTCTTCTAGAAGGATTCCACGGGTGGCTCTGGGCGATCCGTGGGAGGGATTGTTCTGTACCTGATTGGTTGGCGTCTCTTATAAGGATTTCGCGGCCAGCTCTTGGCGATCCGTGGGATGGATGATTCTAAAATCTGATTGGCTCGCATCGTTTTTTTCCATGAACAGATAAGGTACACCGTGGCACACTCCATTGACCGTTGGACCGAGCGTGGCATGCGAGGGCTGGGCGGGGCGGGCTGCACTCGACGGAACCATGCATGCATACCATGCAGCTGCCTCGCGTCACAGTCTAGCTATTTTGCGTGCAGCCAACCGACGCACCAGCGTTGCAGCGTAGTTACTCCCTCCATCGCATTAAATAAGTGTATGTCTAAGTTTATCTTCAGTCAAACTTACTCCCTCCGGTTAATGCGTCATAGAAAAACATGCAATTCCAACAAATTATTCCCTAATTTATGCATTTATTGCCTCCATTCTAATAATTTTTCGAGTAGGATAACTTATGCATTTATTGCCATGATTTTGCAATTCCTTAAATAGTCAATTTTTTATGCATGCATGCGGTGTAAAAATAGTGGGACTTTCTTTTGCATGCGGTGTGAACTTGTAATTACATGCGACTAATAAAGACTAAGTGTTTCTTCTTCTCTTGTGCTACTATGCATACAGTGTGAACAAGGATGCATGCGGTGACAACTCTTAATTAAGCACCCAATCAGGAAAAGTCCATCGACAATAATTATGGTGTCTTTCTCATTTTTCTCGTCCAATAATAAATCACCTAGGTAGCAGAGAATTTTCTATGGTGCCTTGTAAACCGAACTAGAGGGAGTAATAATTTGTGTAATATATGTTAATATATTTATCTACAAGGTTGGTCAAATTTGACAAAGTTTGATTTAGACAAAACCTAGAAGTATATGATGCGGGCTGACGCGGTGCGTGGGACTTTGGACTCAGCGTGGCTTGGGCGCCCGCCTGACTTTGGACGTTTTTCTCTCTTTCCCATTAATGCATGCATGCAGGGACAATGCAAGGCAGGGTCACGTCGTATCCTAGCATTTTTTTTGCACTGACCGCATTGATCGGGCAGGCGGATACCTCCGCTGCCTACACGCAACGCAGTGCACGTGGCTGCGCAACGCAGGATTCCCACATCTTCACGCTGAGCCCCGCTGATTCATGGTTCCATCAATAAATAGTGGCAACGCCCCAGCCCCTTTGCCTCCTCATCTTCATCCTCGAGTCGGAAAAGCCCCTTTGCCTCATCCTAGACCCAAAAAAACCTCTCCGGTGATGGAGACCTCCCCCATCCGATGGCCTTCCGGCTCCGAGGTCAGCGACGAGGACAACCATCCGGAGCATAGGCAGTTCTGGGAGAAGGATCCGCCCCCGAGGCGTCGCAAGCGATACGGGCGACACACCGCCCCGAACGACCCCAGGGCCCGCGGGCACTTCGTCCACAACCCCCTCCCCCGCCACGTAGGCAACCTCCCTGACTCGGGCCCCTTTGATCCCTCCAACGAGGCCCTCAGGGCGGAGGAGAAGGAGCTGGCTGCTGCCGCGAGGGCGGCGGAGAAGGCGGACCAGCACGCTCTGAAGAAGAGGCGGGAAAGGGAGGAGCAGGAGCTCCGGGAGGCTCGTCTCTGGGCGTTGGACGAGGCCCAGAGACGGCACAAGGCGGCGGACTTGAGGGAAGTGGCTGCGGCGTTTGCCCCAGCGGCACCGCCCCCACCACCGATGGAGTAGGGCAGCCTCCCGGTGGCGAGGTTGGCCAGAAGCCCTAGACGTAGTAGCTAGGGTTAGGGTTTGGGCGCCCTTAGGGTTTATGTAATGTGGGGGCCTCTATATGTAATGTGGGTCCCTCTATGTGAAATTATATTGTACCCCTCTCTATGTTTCTTCCTTATATTATATTATATATTACCTATGTGATCGACTTGTTTTTTATTGTATTATCAAAACAACAAGTGCATAAAACAAAAGACACAACAAAAATTTCTCATATAGGACTCGTGCAATATTTATAAAATGAGTGAAATTAGAAAAGCTCAAAATTAAAAATAAGTTAACGTTATGATGGTTGATTATTTTCAAACAACACATGCAACACATGGTTCATTTTCAAACAACACATTTACATATTTACATAAGTTAAAGGGTCGCCCAAGTTAAAGTGCTCGGCTTGTAAGCAGGATGGATGTCCTTGGCCTTCATTTATATATTTACTTTTGCAACAAATAAAAGATTGCAATCTGAGCACGAGTATCTGCAGATCCACACGTCCCTAGTTAGATTGTAAAGTGAGTACTATTTTTTTCCCAATCTACAAGTAGTTACTATTTGGCCTGGATATGACCATTTTGTCCTGGCTAAGTTCTATTTGGGCCTGACCTTTTTCAAGCACTCCTCGTCGATTGTGTTTTTTTAACTTTTCAACCCTTGCCCTGCACACTGACGAACTGAAGGAACAAAATAGAGCAGCTCAAAATTTTCCTGAATTTGTGTTGTATTTTATTCAAGCCAAGGACATAGACCATTACATCCATCTCCGCAGGTTCTATGATAACAAAGAATCACGATTTTACTCGAACACTGATTGCGTTGTCTAATAACTAATGATCAGGAGATAAACAAATCCGAGAGAAATTACACAAAAATAAAAAAAACGGCCATCAGATTGTCCTTCTTCTTCAATTCGATGATTTGCCTTAGCTGCTTGTTCATCTTCTTTAGCTCGGCCTTCACTTCCGCATCCACCGTAGCTCGGCCAGATCCAAATTATTCCACCACGAACGGGTTTTCGAGCTCCTGGGATGCTACCTCCACCCCAATTCGGTCGATGTACTCATCACGCCACTCAAAATGCCCACATTTTGGCAGTTCTTGAAATCGCAGAGATGAACCCTAAATCCCAAATTCGATTAAATGCCTGAAATTTTGAAAGAAAAGCGAGAAATTGGCGCTCGGAACACTCAGATCTCACCTTCCCCGGCTCGGACTTGCTCTCACACTTCACAAATTCCCGGCCAATGTTGGCGTTCTTATCGGTGGATGTGACAAGCCGCTTCAGGGCGCGGTACGGGGGCAATCTGGGCACCTCCTCATTGGCACCGCACCATACCGAGGCCATGAGCGGAGGGAGGTTGAAGCGGAGCTCGACATCCCTCGCCGGCGTTGCCGCGCTTGCTCACCGGAGAAGAAAAAGAAAGGGGATGAGATGTTGGCACGGTGGCAGGAGGGCTCAGGTGCGGGGACGGATCGGGCTAACGGATCTCTTCTACCACAGCGTGGGTCCCACGATATTAGGTGGACATTAGGTGGGTCTCGCCGTGACGTGGACAGGTTGTGGGTCCTGCTCTGCTCAGCTGATTCGAATTCGTTGACGGTCTCGTGAGGATAAGTGGAGGTGTCGCACAAGAGCTATTTGCTGCTTCAGAAGCGTCACATGAGAACTATTATTTGCAACGATGTAGTGTTCTTTCCAATTCCGCGTAAAGACGTCGCATGGGAGCTATAAGCCCGTTTATAGGTTGTCGTTGTCGTGGACGACGGCGGCAGTGAGACTGCTGCGGTGGCGGTGTTGTTTGTCGTGGCGGCAGCGGCAGCTAGGTCATAAGAGGAGGGTGCTCTGATACCATATTAACGTTTGTGGCAGGAACGGTACATGGATCTGGTAGCGGATTCATGTTATATATAGGGTCAAAGGCCAAGTGTACATCGGTTTAGGTATTCATACACAATACGTATGATATACCAAATAATAGATCTAACACAACATACTTCTCATTTGGCTCTATAAGGTTCCTCAACAGAAGCTCCTTATAGTACTTGCTTCCTAGTTCTTCCAAGTTGTTTGAGATTCCATGAAGAAACCCTTCACTAATCCTCATTCCAATTATTTGGTTTTTGAAATGCAATGCAGTTTTAGGGAGAAGGGAGTAGTATAGAAAACATTATTTTATAGATGAAGGCAAATCTTCATAGCTTAAATATATTGCATGGTTCAACTCCTCGGGCATTTCAGACACCCACCATATAGAATCATCCAAAACCATCTCCCACTCACGGTGCGTTTTGTCCTTCTGACACAAGAGTCCCTCCCCCACATTACTTTTGTAGAATTGCGGAATATTATCTGTATTGATATTGATTGTGGTGATTACAACGTGAGCCCTTGGGCTGTTTATATAGTACTAGAAGACTTGGGGGCAATAAGACTACTAGAGATAGAATTGGATTACAATATGAAACTACCTAATATGTCCAAACCATGATATAGTCTAACACTCCCCCACAGTCGGATCGGTAGTGACGCGAACGGTCTAACTGGAGCATAATCCGAAGGCGGAGATGGGAGAGGATGTCGATGTCGATGTAGCCGGAAGTAGGGCGTTGTAGTCGTGGTCGATGGTGCCATTGGTGATGTATTCTTCGTTGATGAAGTCGATGAAGTTGATGATGTTGTTGTGTTGTGGTCGATGTCGTTGTTGAGCCGGGAGAATTCGCCGTAGTGGTTGAAGTAGACGGAGTTTGAGAAGTAGCTCGACCCGCAATGCCGAGCTTGCCAGACTCGGGAGCGTGTCGGGGACGAAGGCACGCGTCGGTGTTGCCGATACCGAACGTGCGAAGACAGGGACCATCATGAGCCATGCGTGCCAGAGCCGGATTGAGGAGCAAAGAAAATTTCCGTAAACGGTCGGTGTAGAAGTTTTCCGCCGTGTCGGAGTAGATGAAGTGGTTGCAAGAAGAAAATAAATTTAGTGCAAAATAAAAATTAGACTGCGACTCTGGCGGCGAGGTCATGGTGGACGAAGACGATAAGGTAGATGTTGATGACGATTGAATTGTTGCGGTAGTTGATTTCGGGGATTAGACCCGTATTTTCCGCTTGTATGAGCGCGGCATCGCTCGTGAAGAAGAACTTTTTGTTGGCGTTGACGTTGACCATGATTGGTGGTGGTGGCGACGATGCGACGATGTTGTTGGTGTAGATGGTTGTTGGCGATGATGACCACGGGTAATGAAGGTGCAGCCCTTTGTTGACGGCGAGGCGCGTACTTGGGGACGTGCGTCCCGATTGATGTAGGCGAAAACGGGCCGGCGTGATGACGACGTGAGGACGGAGAAGCCGACGCAGCGCGTGAAGGCGTCCCTTGGGGCGCCGCGCGGAGCCTCCTTGGCATGATCGTTGACGATGATTTGCCGGAGATGAGTCGACGCCAAGGTTGAAGTAGAGGCGCGTGATGACGACATGTGGTTGTGGACGACGCAATCCGATCTATGATCGGCGAAAGAAGAAGAAGCGCCGGTCAAGCGGCCGGCGAGAAAAATTTGGCGAAGTAGGATCTAATCTACTATTGTGCATCCCCCGGCGGAGAAGGATCTTCCCGGGGGCGGCGCGGCGGAAGCGGTGTCTAAACCCTAGGCGGAATGAACCGCTCTGATACCATGTAGAATTGCTGAATATTATCTGTATTGATATTGATTGTGGTGATTACAACGTGAGCCCTTGGGCTGTTTATATAGTACTAGAAGACTTGGGGGGCAAAAAGACTACTAGAGATAGAATTGGATTACAACATGAAACTACCTAATATGTCCAAACTGTGATATACTCTAACAACTTTGACAGCAAGTGGCAAACCATCACATTTTCCTAAAATTTGCAATCCAATACCCTTAAGCATATCAATAGGGGTTTGAGCAGCAACTATGTAGCACTTGAGGAGTAACCTAATAATCCCCAAGCAGCATCTTAGATGTAAAAAAAATCCCCCAAACCGCCCAGAACCGTTTGCACTGACGAAACCAGACCGCCTAGGACGAATCCAATATCCTTAAGCATATCTATAGGGGTTTGAGCAGCAACTATGTAACACTTGAGGAGTAACCTAGGATTTTTTTCATGAAATTAGGGTGAAGTCAAGGTTGTATGATCTGATTACCTTTCAATTCCTCTGGATCCAAGATTTTTCAGCCATAGCATACTGAACAAAATTACAGAGTTTAATGGAGATTCGAAGGGAGAGAAAGAAGAATACGTGTCCTGTAGAGGAAGAAGGGATAGGGGAGGGGCGTCATGTGGTATGGCTGGGAGTGGTTGGCTCGCGAGCGTCCTAATTCGAAGATGACTTGTTTACACTAACCAACTAGGGATTGTTGCCTACTCTCTTCGTTTCGAAATATAAGATATTTTAGATTTGTAAAAGAAGTATATCTGGACCGAATCTATATCTAAAAGAGGTCTACATATATTCTTTTCACAAACTTAAAATATCTTATATTTTAAAATGGAGGGAGTAGATGTTAAGATGGATAGATAAAGATGAGAATACTACAGTTATGATTAGTTGATGATGTGACTTCTTAGTGAGGTTGTAACAGACCATTTGATAGTGACTTTTCCATTGGCGAAGCATCACACATAGACATGATACATATAGAACAGAAACACATAATTGCAACATTCTCTTTGGGCATGCATGTAATAGGATATAGAAAGGTGCTGCTGAAGCAGATATTTGGTGTTTGGCAAGAGTACTTTTGATGGCTGATGTTAATGGTTTTATGACTGAAATGTCTAGAATATCCATTAATGCTGAAGAACTTGTAGAAATGACGATTCTAATCGAATTAGCTAATTCTGACCTTTTTAACATAACTACAAGATACTTAAGAACTGAACCACATACATACATATTCGATTGTCAGGACATGCCTGTCATCCGTGTAAAAAATCAAATAAAAAAGAGGACAGGAGCTCGATCCCGGCGAAACCACCTCGAGCCAGGGCGTTGGAGGACTTAGCGGCAGAGTAGATCTTGGCCAATTCGACGGTCATGACCTCGAGGACGGCAGCGGAGATCCTTCTCGTTGGGTCGAAGCCGACGGGGTAGGAGCTGGTGAGTAGGGCTGGAATTCGAGCCGAGCCGAGCCAACTTGGCTCGACTCGCTAAAGCTCATTCAGCTAACGAGTTAGCTCGACTCGGCTCGTTTACAGAACGAGCTCATATTTGAAACTTGGCTCGACTCGGTAAACTCACGAGTAGCTCGCGAGCAGCTCGTTTAGATTGTTGTAATTTATGAATATGAGCACATATAAGAAAAACTAGTAATTATTCTACTAATTTAACTAGAATAACAATAGTACTTTCATGATAAGACGAAGGAATATTAATAAAACATATAGTAGCTCTACACCATTACAGGTTCAAGGAACATACATAGTATGGCACTTATCTATAAAAAATTTCAAACTCTATATTTGAACGAGATTAACAAGCTAAATGAGTAGCTCGCGAGTAGCATTTAGCTTGGGTGAACAAGCAAGCTCAAATCAAAAACTTGGCACGACTCGTTAGACACCGAGTTTAAGCCGAGTCAAGGTATGTCACGAGTTACTCGTTTAGCTCGCGATTTTGAGTTATAATTCCAGCCCTACCGGTGAGGTCGGAGCTGCGGGGTCGATTCAGGGAACGGACCGAGCTGGGGGGTAGGGAACAGAGCGGGCGAGGAGAAACTGCACGGTGGCCGGCGGAAGCTGCCGTCTCCCGCTGGCGGCTGGGACGAGGCCGACTTGCCGTGGGTCGGGTGGAGGGCAGTTTCTCCAGCGACCGGCAGCGAGGAAGGGAGGCGGCAGGAAGGGCGGCGGCTGGAGTTGGGAGCGACCCGTGGATGGGCTCGGGAGTTGGGTATTTCCTGTCTTTGCAACTCGGGAAGCGGATGAGAAGCGCTGGATGGTTTCGCCGGGATTCATCTAGATACCCGTGGATGGGCTCCATCTCCCCTTTCAGCCGGCCACGCTCGCTGGTGCATTTTCTGGCCCAGATTCTCCGCGTCGCTGTTGTATTTTCGACCGTTTGTTTCGCTACCGATTATAGAGCGCAGAAGCTAACGTAAAATCTGAAACAAACAGAGCCTTAGACCTGAAATTGGCACAAGACCACGCCTTTAGTGCATCACACAAATGTACTCAAAATGCTATAATATGAAGATTCACCGGTCATTTACAAGTCTGACGCCCTCTCCTTTTTACTCCAGCTAAGCAGCGTCTCATGATTCAAATAGTGCACGGATCAACAGACTCAAATTCACAGCACTAAACTGCCGCTTCTTAGATTTTTTTCGCGACATCCCCTTTAACCAATACGTCCAGGAAACACTGTCCTCCGCCTGCAGTGCTGCTAAGAAACTTACATATTTTGGAACAACTAAGTTAACTATCTCTTCTCGCAATATATATCTGAGCGCAGGGCTAACTTTGCATGCCATCTGACTGTTACAGATATTAAGGATTTCTTCATTAAATTTATTCAGCGATGAAAGGCATGGTTTCTTCAGAGATTCACCGTCCAGATATAACAGCATAGGTGGAAGCCAGTATTCATCAAGGTAGCTCTTAGTGTATCGGTGAATCAGAGAACTTAAATTACTCACGACATCGGGAAGGAGTAATCCTGGAGGGCGTATGCTTCCCATAGCATAATGTGTGTTATTCATGATGAATATGTACCTAAGTCCTTTTTCTTCGAGGAATTTTAATTCTGCACTTTCCTGCAGCTTGCATAACCAACTATTAAGCATCTCTGAGCAAGGATCAATGTTGCAATTTCCAGATTCAAGAATTGATTGCACCATCACTCTGTTACGACTGAAAAATTCCAGGACTTGTATGAGAACGATAGTTGCTGGATCGATGGTAGATTCTCCTTTTATATCGATGTCATTTGAAGTCCCCTGCAACAGTCCTTTGAATGCAGTCAACATCTTATTAAGAATACCAGCAGCCACACAAGATCTGTTGAAACGAAAATCCTGTATATTGAAAAGGACATGAACAAGTGCATCGAATATCGTCAGCTGATGGAAAATTTGTGCAACAGACCATCCTGCATCACTGAATGAATACGCTACTTCAAGGAGCTGATCTAAACATTTTTCTCTTGCTTCTTCACATAATTCCGAGTTCTGCTCATGTAATTCTCGCTTACTTGAAATAACAAATTCGGCAGTAGTTTTCAGCTTCTTGACCCAAGACATTGTTGATTCATCAGTCAACTCACAAGGATCTGAGAACTTGTCTATGCCTGCCTTGAGGATCCATGGGTTCTCAAGCACATCGGACAGTCTGTAACATGGACAAGATTCAGACTTCAGAACGTATTACGAAGTGGATAAACTTTTCTCGAAGTTTCATACAAAAAATAAAGCATCGAAGACACTATCGTATTCTATCTTTTTTTCCAACTAGCAGCGTGGCCCTCGCAATTGCGAGGGCATCATCTTTAATGTGACAAAAGTGGCATAATGCAATTCCATAGTATGTAAACCCTATATATGTTAACTTTTTTATTCTATTAGTGTGTGTTTTAATTTGTAAATACGTTTATCTAATAATTTGCAAATGTGTTGAGCACATCAACATGTGGACAGGACTCAATTTTTGTGAAAGAAAAATACGACGTTCACTTTTGAAATTGTAAGGATTTTAACTTACTCACTTCAGTTTTGGAACATTCAATTTTTTTCTCATACAACTCAATAGTCCACCTTCTATTCTAGCTCTTCTCACCTTACTAATCTGCTAAGGTGTTGATAGGTAAGGTAACCTTGGACCAACCTCTCACTTTTATTTTAGGTATATTGGTTATTAGGACCATGCATTGGTGATAGTTGAGATGGTGTCATACCAATAAGTCAATTCAATCACTAAAGTGGCATTACCATGGTTGTTTACTGCATGGAGCCGGTGTCATATATATGCATGTATTTTTTTTCAATTTTTATTTTCTCCTCGATGATTAAGGGACAGAGTAACAATTTTCCATCTTGCTTTTTGAGGAGCGTGTCTCTAGAAAAGTTGAAAGTTGTGATAAGGATCCTAGTTTGGGTTATACTTTTTTTCAACCTGTGGTCCGCAAGGTATCATAATTGTGCCAAAAATAGAAATTCTTCATATCATTGTATTGGATGTTACATATAAACATTTTGTTTGTTTCATCTCATCCATATATATCTGACATATGCATATATGTTATCTTAGAAAATAAGTAAATTGTTATACATATATCATCCAATGATTTTGCTCTTCGGCAAGGTAATATATTGGCATTTTTATTACATGGTTCTTGACACATACACATAATTCAAATAAACAACCAAATACTGCGGAACATGCTACATTCTCAAGCGGTTAGTTTTACCTTCACTCACCACCATATCCATTGTGCCATGCGATCTCTCCTCCTCCCTCTCTATATATCAATGCACATGGTACACATTCTAACTCACACACTCTCTCGATCTCTCTCCACACACTTCATCGATGCTCTGCCAACCGTACTCTCTCGTGAATACCTTTGGTGGTGAGTGCATGATCCTTTACACCCGCAAGGTGAGTTCCGCATGGCCTCTCTTCCAGTTTGTGACAGTGCAAAGCACGAATTATTGCTATTTTTTTTTGCAAAATAAAGGTTTCAAAAAGTCATGATTAAATTTTTTTGAGTTTCTTTGTAATTTTTGGAAGTTTAGATTTTTTCTTGGAAAATCACTAAGAATTATTAAAAATTTCGTATCATGTGGAAGATTTTTCTTTGTTTTCACTATTATTTTCTAAACTTGGATCATATGATTTTCTAAGCCATCATTCTACACATCAGTTTATGAAACTTTGGTTGAACACATTTTGAGCCAGCCCTCAAATGTCTAGATTATTCCTTTCCTTGTATCATTTTAATATTCCCTAAAATGTTTATATCCACCTATATTATTTCAGTATTAGATTATTTCACTTTGCACGTTTGGCTATTGTAACATGTATGGATTTTTTTCTTTGTGAATCAACACATCGGGGCTCAGTTGGAATAAGAAACCTAGCCTATTAGATTATTTCACTTTGTAGGTTGGTTATTGTAGCATGCACGGACTCTTTCTTTTTTGCTTTGTGAATCAACACATATGGACTCACTTGGAAAAATAAAACTAGCCTATCAGTTGAAGTATTTCACTTTGAATGCTAGATATTGTAACATGTACAGACTCTTTCTTTTATTTTTGAATCAACGCATCCGGACTCATATGACTAACCCTACATATGACCATATCCATAGTTGACACGACACCATGTGATTACGTGACTTGTATTCTCTTGTAAAATCTTAGCCATACTATCTAAATAATCTTGATGATGTGGATGTAAAACCTTAGACGTATGTTTTAGAACCAACTATCTAAATTCTTGATGATGTGGATCAACCCCGTGCCTCAAAAGACCCTTATATTGCTTCACAAATGCGAGGGAACCAACTTTATTTAGTGTATCACGAATGTTTGCAAATAAGATTATCTACATCTACGATGGCGAATGCTATGGAGAATTTTAGATTTTCTCTATAATGATGACACCAAATGAAACTGCACTTGCTTTTCCATATTTTGAATGGGCCCAGCCTAGATTTTTAGCCTTGTATAGTTTCACTTCAGAAAATGATAGGGTTCTAAACATTTAGTTCCACTGAATCATTGTTTTTGTGCTTTTCATTTACCAAAAACATGGGATAGGTTGAAAAAAGTTTTACCAATCATCTTTAATTTTATGAGTACATATCTTTCGTTTACCACTACAGTACTCTCTTTGTTTCATAATAAAATTTAGAGGTTGCACATAGGAGAAAACTTGGACTAACAATAATTTTAGTAGTCCATTTTATGGGACAATCGAAAATCATATTTCTATACTTACCATGAAAATTCATTTTATCTAGAGCTCGTCAATCCTCACACGACGAATGATCTATAGGGTGTAATAGTATACCAAACACATGGAAGTACAAACCCAACGATGAATATATGTAAAATAAATAGGTACATGAAATTTGAATCTAGAGCTAGGCAATTGTTCGTTTAGTAAGAGATTAGTTTCTTAAGCATCAAGTAAACTTTATTCTTTGATTCCATTTTGTGAGTAAGCTATGCAGCACCATACAGACTGATTGTAACACACATACAGCTGTGTTTGATATTAGTGGAGAAAATGCATAACGTGCACTTTTGTACTTCTGTACAATTGTGGTCCATCTATTTGTATCAGAACACATAATATTTTAACTCCAAATGTTTCATATAAAATATGTTATTTTCCTCTTACAACATGTACTCTATCAAGCTCTCTAAACTTCTGGCCTTAGATATTGTCCATGCCTACGAAACCTCGTTTTAAAAACTATGTTCTAGTACTATTGTTGCTTCAGGTATCGATGTGCCTAGAAAAGACTATTTAAAAAGCAAATCCGCGTTATGGTATTACACGCTCTGTCACAACTACATGGCATTTTAATTTCGCATGTCCCAACTACATGTCATTTTAGTTCTGCATGTCCCAACTTTGACCATCAGTTTCACCAATAATACATAAAAACATATTTTAAGATTATACAATCAGCAATTTTATTCAAATATGAATACAATTATATAATTTATTTATCATATAATTTCAACCTACAATCAAAATAGAGGAAGTTTGACCTCACCTAGATCTACATAGCTGGCAAGTTTTACAGAGGCTCGGACAAATGAATGTAATTACTATGTGGGCATAAAATGCTAGGGATAGACGAATGGATATCATGGAAGTATGCCACAACTTACTCTTGATAGAAAATCCTTATGTTGATTTTGATTAGGTAGCAAAAGTTGTAGGAAGAGGAAAGTGGTGCATCAACATTGCTATGTGCATAGATCTACGATCAATTAATACGTACCTGATCTGGTTTCAAAATGTTGCCAAAGGATTCCATCGATTCAAATTTGGTTCTAAGTGTATGCATTCATGGTATGATGCCATGAACCCATCGAGTTGTCTATCCTTAATAGCGCGGAACCACATCTGAATTCATGTGGCCGCGCATCGATTTTGTTGACGAATAACGGTGGCTGCACATGAGTAGATCGGTTTTCTTTTCGGGTGGCCGGCCGACGAATCTTCTGTGTGTCCTGCCGCATGGTAGTAGATCGATTTTGTTGATGAATCTCTTGCGCCGCATTGTAGTCGATCCATTTTGTCAACG
Source organism: Avena longiglumis (assembly GCA_030063025.1). Lineage (NCBI taxonomy): Eukaryota > Viridiplantae > Streptophyta > Magnoliopsida > Poales > Poaceae > Avena > Avena longiglumis. Next base: position 20,908,081 of record CP125978.1, on the reverse strand, counting down.
AATCTCTAATTATAGTTCGGTGAAGTTTTCCTTTTTTAAATGGAAAATGATACAGATCCCCCGGGGGATAACGCCTCGCGATCCCCCGGGTCGCTGCCTCGCGCGTGACAACGTGGGTGGGACCCAGTCCTTCTTCTTCGTCCCAAATCCTCTTTCCAAAGCAGAACACAACCAGTCGCGCGCCGTCTGCTGCTTGCCGCACGCCGCCCGCCGCCTGCAGCCCGCGTGCCGCTGCAGCCTCGCCGCCTGCTGCTTGCGCCGCGCCGCTTGCCGCCGCCCGCTGCCCGCCGCTGCCGCCACAGCCGCCGCTGCTTGCCGCCCGCCGCAGCCCTCGCCTGCAGGTCTCCCCATATCCGCATGTGCTCCGCCATGGGCGACGGTTCTGGTCACCGATGAGCTGTACGTAGAGGTCACTACAAGTAGCGGCGAAGCTTGCTACCACTATGGCGACGCTTTGCTACAAGCTGCGGTAGGGCTTGCTACCACAGCGGCGCGGCGACATGCTTGCTACCACGACGGCGGCGGGGCTTGCTACCACAACGATGGTGCTTTGCTACAAGCAGCGCCAGCGCTTGCTACCACAGTGGCGGTGCTTTGCTACCAGCAGTGACAGCGCTTGCTACCATGTGTTAATGTCTCTGATGAAGTCTCTTTTTTGCTACATGTGTTAATTTTTTTTGCTAAATCTGTTTAATGGTTTTGCTACAATATAGTAAATTTTTTGCTACAAGTTCTCCGGCGAGATATTCCGGCGAAAGTCTCCGACGAGTCTCCGGCGACATCGGTTTTGCTACATTAGAACGAAACTTCTGCTACAAAGTCCCGGGCGAGGTCTCCGGCGAGTTCTCCGGCGAGAACGGTCTTTTTTGTTCTATTTTCTGGGCGAACCGTTTTTTGCTACAATGGAGCAAAAGCGGGACCAATGTAGCAAAAGCGGGACAAATGTAGCAAAAACGAGTAAAGGACGAAACGTGAAGATCTGGACCATCGATCTGCGCTGATCTAACGGCTGGGGACCCGGGGGATGGAAAGTTTCCATCCCCCGGGGGACGCCTAGCATTGCCCTTTTTAAATCCTATATCCTATATATACCTGGTGTCTATCCCATATACACTATCACGTGTCCCTTGAAGTTTTTTTTTGGATTTTTTTTTTTGTTGAAGGAAAGTGTCCCTTGAACTTGACTTCGTGAGCAACGTGTAGAACAAAAGAATGTTGTACCTAACTTTTCCGGTTAAAATCAATGGATTAAATCACAGCCCCATATTATGCATCTAATAGTCTAAAATAATTTAGCTGATGTGGATCAGCATGGTGCCTCGAAAAATACCCTTATATTGCTTTTAGTATATAATAATAGAATATATTTCTATTATATCTCTTTCTTTCAGACTATTTGTGATTCTAATATATAACAAATCGAGTGAAAATTTCTAAAGTTATGGTATTCATGTGATAGTTTCCAGTTTTTTTTTTATAAAAATCATTGTGCTATACTAATGACCATATGTTTAAACTAAACAAAATACAATCATCCATGGTTCTTCTCAAGGTGATCTTTTGGCTCGTAAGTATAGATGCACTCACTATGAAAAAATAAATAAAATACTTATGTCAAAAAATTACAAAAAATTAGCATGTACATATAGAAATTCTATGTTCGTATACCGAGTATTGCCAAAAAAATAACATTTTTATGACCTATTTGGAAAAGACAAAAAAAAAACTGGTGGGTAGTCATATTGGAGCATTGTCTTTGTTACATAGAATATTCGGATGCACATGCGAACATATTCAATTTTTTATATTTTTAAATATAATTTTATACAATTGAAAGTTGCAACTACACCTACGATCCAAATTGGATTCCCATTTATTTTTAGGTTGCATCTCGTATATTTTGTATGCTTAATAATGTATTTATTTTTAGATAACCTTTTTATAATTAATATTTCATATTTATACACCAACATAGTTAACTATCGTATGTCTTAATTTTTTTTATACTTTATATCCTAGCACATGTACCTTACAACCATGTTCTACCTGTGTACCTAGTTTTTCTTATTTTTGTAACGGCCCCAGCTAGCCTCTATGCAGGTATGCCTGACTCTAATGAGACAATATATATATATATATATATATATATATATATATATATATATATATATATATATATATATATAAACGGGCCCCTAAAGACAATATATGTATAGTTATACATAGACGTGACACAGACTTAATTTGTGTATGTGTAAACATAATTAAATTACGTTGTTTTATTAAATCATAACCATTGATATTAGATCCAACTATCATAAATAATTCTAATGATGTGGATCAATTTATTGCCTCGAAAAACACTCTTATATTGCTTTTAGTATATAATAATAGATGGAAATACACTGTTAACTTTCCAAGAACATAAATTTAACAAAACATTGCAAGATATACCCAGGAAACAACATAATGTCAAGAAAAAACGAACATAAACAATTAGCAGATGAATTAAAAAAAATAGCAGATCTTCACACAATTTGGACGTAAAAATTATATATTTCTTCATAAATATGTATGAGCCCAAAGTGGTAAATTAATCCTCCAAGGTAAAACCTGCACAGGCCTAAGCTCTCTCCCAGGCCATCCTCATCCTCATCCTCCGAATTCTTTTTATGGTCCGGCCCTCATGCTTCTAGAACTGCTTTGAATTTTTGTTCACGGCCAGACCTACCCGCGTGCGTTGAAAAACTTACAGCATCTCTAGCCCTTCCGCTAATACTTAACTCAAAATACCATCTCCCTAAACTTAACTCCTAAAAATGGGGTTTGGGAAACTTCCACCTAGTCCTTCCCCTAAACATAATTCCCAATAAACAATTCTTTGATACTACTCCCATCTTTTTGCATACATACAATATATTTGCACAACTAGAGATGTAAGTGGGTTATCGTTAACGGAACCTCTACCCTATTTAGTTCCAAAAAACTACTTTTCTTAAATGACGATGTTGTTTGAAAAGTTAGTTCATTTTGTGAACTAAACAGGCAGATGGTACCCTAATATCGATCTAGTTGCGTCTCTATTCTTTATAAAGGGTTTAAGTTTAATATCATGAATATACTAAGAGCATGGATTTACCCCTCCTAGGTTGGGCCCTTGGCATCATCGTAGCCGAAGATTTGTTGGAGATTCGTGTAAAGTCTGCACGGTCAAAGCCTCATGTACTTTTGCATTTTAACCCTCGAAAAATCTTGGATTTGAACCACAATCTACGCGGAGAGGATAAACTTCCAGGCTTCCAGCCGTACATAGACCACCCGTCGCTCTTATCCTCCACCTACCCCAAACACGCTTCCCTCCATCGTGTCGCCATGCCTCCTCCTCCCTGATAGCCGCCCACCGCCCACCACCTCCTCCTCCTACATGCCCCCGATGGGGAAGGCGCCATGCACTACTAGAGAAAAGGCTATAGGAGACATGCTTATGTGAGGCACATTTAGACCATATGCGCCTCCTATAAAATAGGTGAGGCACACTCCTTCTCCATGCGCCTCTAGTATAAAAATAGGCGAGGCGCATATGATAAGAATGCGCCTCCTATAATCCCTGTACGGACTAAATCTAGCAGCCCCATATTATGCGAGGCGCATTCCAGTCATATGCGCCTCCTATGTATTAGATAGGCGAGGCGCATATGGGCAGAATGCGCCTCGCATAATCTGTCTGGCCCGCGTGTTGGTAGGTGCACGAATATGCGAGGCGTATATGGTTATATGCGCCACCTATATTTGATAATATGCGAGGCGCATATGGTCATATGCGCCTCAAGTAAATCCTGCGGGCCCGGGCGGAGGTAGGTGGCCGCATATGCGAGGCGCATATAGCATATTGCTTTATGCGCCTCCTATAGTTTGAATTATAGGAGGTGCATATTGTGCAATATGCGCCTCGCATAACCTGGCACCACTTTTTTCCAGCTTTTTGCACATGGAGCCAACTACCACCCCACTCACTTGTGTCACTTCTTCCTCCTCCACCAAGACAAATCTGGTCGCCCCCCTCCTCCTCCCCACCTCATTTCCCCCATTGATTCACCATAGAAGCTTGCTCAACATCCATTGGTTGACACCCATATGTAAGTGAAGTCTCTTGCTCCTCTAGATCTACAACATGTCCATTTACTTCTCCTCCGGCTCTCTTGCGCAAGTCGTTGTTGGAGGAAGCGTAAAGGCGTTGCTTGCATGTATGCGCTTTGTCGGAGACACCGACTATATGATTGTGTTGTGGTGCTACTTTTTGTGTAGGGATTTCATTTGAGATGCCAATGTTTCACCGGAATGTCGATTTATTTCTTTTCCGGCGAATTTATGGCACTCGCGGATGTCCTCTTTTTAGGGGAGGTCATGCCGAATTTTTCCGGCGATCCACGTCCATATATGCTCTAATTATTCTCTTGCTCTTTGTACCACGCAGGCGGCCATGGTCCGACCACTGATCAACAAAGCCCGCGTGGATAGGTGGATGACATGCGCGAGGGCCGACATGGAACGTGCAAACAAGATAGAGATAAGATGTTCATGTCGGGACTGCAAGCTGATGTATCTGATAAGGCATGATTCCGGAATGCTGGAGTCGCACCTGCTTCAACGTAGTTTCATGGATGGCTACACTCGATGGATACGTGATGACGAATATGATGATGAGGATGTCAATAATGGTGAAGATCAAGATGCCAGTGATGATCACGAAGATCAAGACGCCAGTCACAATCACGAAGATCAGGGTGGCACTGGACATGGACACTAAGATGATCAAGGTGGCGTCGGGCATGGACACGAAGATGATCAAGGTGGCGCCGGTCATGAACACGAAGATCAAGGTGCCGACCATGATTCGAGCTGGTTGCGAGACCCTCATGTCCAAGATCTGCTTCTCAAGGAGACGAGTAACGCCAGAGCGCCAGAGAGAAGCTAAACTGGAGCAAATGGAGAAATACGCGTCACTCCATTGTTTGACGGATGCAACGACGGGATACCTGTCTAAATGTAACGCTTAGGGCTCACGGAGATGAAGGCGAAACACAAAATGACCGAATGTTTCGGCGGCAACATTGTATTCTCGCACGATATTCTTCCCAAGAAGGGAACACATGTCCGACTAGTATCGCTGAGGCGAAGAAAGTCGTGTGCCCTCTCAATCTACCGCACGTGAAATACCACGTCGCATAAATGATTGCATCATCTACGGGCGGAGGCGGAGAAGACCACGTGTCCGGTGTGCAAGACCTCTCGATACAAGAGAGGGACCAAAAAGCTCCTAGGAAGGTGGTGTGGTACTTTCCTCTAACTCCTCATTTGCAGCGGTATTTCATGAGACCCTAAGGAAGCAGCTCTCATGCGCACGCTGAAAGAAAGAGGCGGAAGACGATGATCCGGAGAAGGAGGAAATGTTGAGGCACCCTTCGGATGCTTGACAGTGGAAGGCGTTGGACCTCCAATATTACCAACATTTTGGGAAAGAGTCAAGGAACCTCAGGCTGGGCGTGAGCACTGACGGACTCAATCCGTTTGGAACCCAGAGAAGCACACACAGCACCTGGCCCGTGTTTGTATGGATCTACAATCTCCCCCCTGGTTGTGCATGAAGAAGAAGTACGTAACCATGAGTATGCTCGTTCAAGGGACAAAACAACCTGGTACAGACATCAATCTGTATCTCACATTGTTGAAAGAGGAGTTGGCCACGTTATGGGAAGAAGGAGCCCGTACATGGGACGCCTCGAGACAAGACTACTTTGACATGAGAGCGGCGGTGATCACGACGGTGCAAGACTATCACGGTTATGGATACTTCTCGGGGCAGGTGGTCCAAGGATTCTATGGGTGCGTTAGGTGCAAGGATAATACAACGCATCGCCACTCTGAAAGATCCCGGGTCCGGGAAAACCGTGTTCCTTGGGGCTCGGAGGTGGCTTCCCAAGAATCACGCCTGGAGAAAGCTAGGACATCTGTTCGATGGGACGATCGAGCTCCGAGGAATCCCACACCAGAAGAGTGGTGCGGAAATCTACAAGCTGTTGAATAACTGGAAGGAGTGCCCTGCGCCAGAAAGACCTGAAGAAACGAGCCGTTCTTTGAAGGTATGGAAGGCGGGTCTGCTTGCAGGACTTGCCATCTTGAAGATCCTCCGCGCCTCATAGCCTTGATCTCATGCATATCACGAAGAACGTGGGCGAGTCGCTTGCCACCCTCCTTAACACCGACAAGACCAAAGATGGGCCGAAGGCAAGGAACGACTTGAAGCATATGGGCATCAGGGATGAACTTCAACCACCACCTAGCGATGATGAGGAGGAGGACGAGGTGGAGAAGACAGAAACACAAAATAGCCGTCGTCGCAAGGGGAAAAAGGTTAAGAAGGGAGAGGTCAAGCTCAAGGCCACATGCTTCACTCTGAGTAAGAAGGAGGCCATACAGTTTATGAAGTGCCTCTTCGGAGTCAAATTTCTGAATGGCTACGCGGGGAAGATAAGCAGATGGCTAGACGAGGCGAAGCAGCGCTTCAGCGGGATGAAGTCTCACGACGTCGCCGTGTTAATGACGCAGGTACTCCCGGTCGCGATCCGAGGTATAATGGACAAGCACATCCATGAAACACTGTTTGGCCTCTGCAACTTTTTTGACGTCATCTCTCGGAAGTCGATAGGCATTAAGCAGCTCACGAGGCTACAGGACGACATCGTGGTGATAATGTGCGAGCTCGGGATCTATTTCCCCCCGCTTTCTTCGACATCATGCTTCATCTGCTTCTCCATGTCGTGGAGGATATCGTCGAGCTCGGTCCTGCGTTTCTGCGAAGCATGATGCCGTTCGAAAGGCTCAATGGACACATCAAGGGATACGTTAAGAACAAGTCCCGTCCAGATGGAAGCATAGCAAACGGCTTCCTGGCCGAAGAGTGCATCTCTTTCTGCTCGAACTTTCTACAAACCGAGACCCCTCTTGGTATGCCATTCAACAAGCACCTAGGGAGGCTCGCTGGATGGGGTCACCGTGAGGGTCGACGTGCAAAGCATGTCGACATGGAGGGAAGAACCAAGGACTTTGAAAGAGCAAACCTGGTCGCGCTGCAACACCTGCAGGTGGTTGATCCATACATACATGTGCACAAAGAGTTTATCAAGAAGAATTACGATGATCGGGGGCGCCAGGTCCCGAGGGAGGAATATGTTATCAAGGAGCACAACTCCGGTTTCACGCGGTGGTTCAGGGAGAAGGTCATAGCTAATCCACCGCAGGGCGAGTACTCGGAGGAAGATAAACTCATATTCTCATTGTCACAGGGCACCTCGCACAACCTCATGACCTATCAGTCTTACGATATCAACGGATACACGTTCTACACAGAGGAAAAAGACAATAACTGCGATTACCAAAACTCAGGGGTAACGGGGATATTCTACACCGGCGACATCCCGGAAAGATACTACGGAAGGATCGAGGAGATTTGGGAGCTCGACTATGTTACGGAGAAGGTGTCGATGTTCCGTGTCAGGTGGGCCAAGAGCGTCGAGAAATAAGACCGGTATTTCACCACCATGGTTATACCATCAAAGACCACCAGCGCGAACGCACCCGCAAGAAAATGAGCCTTGGGTTTTGGCTAGCAATGTCGACCAATGCTGGTACATCAAAGACCCGTCAAAGCCTAGCCGGGTTATCGTCAGGAGAGGCAAAAGGAACATTATCGGAATGGACGGAGTCGCCAACGAGCAAGACTTTGACCAGAACGGCGACCCGAAGATAGAAGACGGGTATGGCAACCAAACACCATACACCACAACCCTACCTAAGAAAGGACTTCCGTTCAAGAGAAGTAGTGAAGACGTCCCGGACCCAACATATGCAACCGTGACAAAGAAGGGCAAGAAGACGTCCATTGTCAAGAAACGCTAGCGCGCTCCGACCATTGTCAAGAACCGTCGTGTGTGTGGCCTACTATTATGTATCAAAACATTCTTAATTTTCATTATGTGTGTGTTATAATAATATTGCATTGAGAATATTATGTATCGACAAGACACATTCATTGAGAATACTCACTTTTGTTGTTTTAGCAATATTTGAATATTTAAAATATTTGTAGTATATTTTATAGTTCATATTGTGTTTGGACAATGCTTTTACATGAAAAATGGCCTTTAAAAAAATTCCAAAAAATTGTTAACCTTATACCTGGGTGGCCAGTGAAATAGGACAAGGCATGTTACCACTAGGCTGCTGTGTGTTTGTTGACAGAAACTTGTTCACTGCCCTATTTGTCTAGGATTGCATATTATACGAGGCGCATTTAGCCCAGATGCGCCTCGCGTAATATTATACGAGGCGCACTTTGCGATATGCGCCTCGCATAATCCAGCACACATCAAGTCACACAGCTAGTACCACACGACCTTTCTTCACATATCTCACGCACGCGCGCCGTCTCACATCTCAGCTAGATCGGCCGTCCGCGCCCGGAGCAGCCCGCCGTCCGCACCCGGAGCAGCCCGCCCGCCGGACCTGCAACCTCACCTCCGTCCTCGCCCGCCGGACCTGCAACCTCACCTCCGTCCTCACGAAAAGGTGAGCGCCACCAAAGGATACGGCAGGCAGACCAGGAGCACCGCTCCCCCTTCTCCCATTCCCCTCTCCCTCCCCTTCCCCTACCCCTCTTCCCTCTCCCTGATACTTCGGCGACCACCTACAGGAGGAGCACACCTGCTCCACCCACGCCCCGTGGAGGAGGAGCAGCGCCACCGTCCCGTGAAGGAGGAGCTCGCCCATGAAGCAACGCTCAAGCCTCATGGCGAGTAAGCATAAAGACCCATATCCATGGCTGCTCTTTGTTCTACACAAGATTCGGTGTTGTGGCCAATCTTCTTCAATGCGTGAGCTCTTTGTTCTGTTTGGTCCTTTGCTACTTTGGGGACTTTGTATCTTGTTTGCTCGTGGAATGGACGCACCGCTTGTGCTTGTGAAGTGACACTAGTTTTCAGAGTTTTGCTTGTTCCTAGAAGTTTGGAGTGTCCAGCGATGCTTGCAGATCAGTACCTAGGATGTTATTATACTGGGAAGATGCAGAGTGTTCTTGTCCTTTGTGTGCTCAGATGTATTTCTGGGTGAATTTTCTTCTTTTTAGCATCGACAAACTGGGAAGATCTCAGATGTACTTGCCCATGTTTCCCTCATCTGTTCATGTGCGCGCACGTCTCTACTATTGCTTTGCGGACCTCTGACTAAGATTTGATCCAGAGACTGGCATGATCTCCACTCTCTGCCTACCTATGAATTGTGATGACCTTTGCCTTGCATGTTTATCTGTTGCGGGTTGATGCACTCCTTATGAAGTGATGTTATCAGTTTTCTATGTTTATCTTTTGGGTTTTTTTCTTCTTCTGAAAGTTTGGAGTGTCTAGTCTTCATCCTGTTACAGTTCTGAACCATCTGTGAACAACAATTGTGCACTGGATGTGCAGCGGTCTCGATGCGAAAGTTTGGTTTGCTTGTGGGTATCTCCGTTGAGATTATGCACAGAGTTGGATATCCCTGTTGTGTGATCCGAGGGGAGGGAGGTCGATTCTCCTTTCTCAGCGGCACTTGCAGATTAGTAGTACTATCATGTTGGGGTTTTGGGATGCTGTTTTCCAGTTTACCCTTTTATTTGTGCGTTGTATGTCTACACTTTGTCATTCATAATGCAAAATGAGTACTGCTTCGCTCACTGAACTTCTGATACCAAGCTTTGATTTCAGAATGACTTCAATGCACATTATTTTAATGAGTATCTTGCTGTGTGTTGTATCTTGGCAGAAACTTGATGTTCTTGGTGTTTGTGTATCTTTGGCAGCAAAATGGCTGTTTTTATTTCTATTTAGGATTTTTTGTGTAGGTTTTTCTTTTTGAGTTGCCAATGTTTCGCCGGAATGTTGATTCATTTCCGTTCCGGCGAATTTCTGGCACTCCTAGACAAAGAAAATTAGCAAAGTTCATGCCAAAATTTTCTGTGAATTTTTGTGCTTATTAGTTTCATTTATTTGTGTGTATAGAAATGTCGGAGCCGGGTCCTTCTAGCAAGAAGCCCTTTTGGGAGCAGCAGGCGGAGATGGAATCCCTAGAGGACCCGGAATTTGTTCCGCGGGACGACGAGATGGAGGAGGAAGAGGATACCTCGTCGGGCAATGAGGAGATGGGGGACGTCGATGGCGACGCCACTACCACTGATGGCGGCGGTGAAGCTACTATAGACGGTGGTAGCGCATCGAAGAAGTCTCGGAAGGATCGGACCCTGATCGTGATCGACCTCAAAAGGTCCATAATCACAAGCGTGATCCCTAAAGGTGCGCCTTTGGAGCCAGAAGATTTTGTTGGGGGTTACTCTAACCAGCTCGCGGCAATCCTCCGGAACACCGTCACGATCAACATGGAGAACACGAACAAGAGAACAAGGGTTTCCTCATCCAGCTTTTCCGAAGCCGCAAGATCTGGCGTTCGGGTGATGAGGAAAACAAGTATAATAATGACAATCTCAAAGGAAATCCGGTGAACAAGTATGCCCTCGGGAGGATGACCAAGGCCTTGTCAAATTGGAAGGCTCGGGTGAAGAATCTGATTTTCGAGGAGAAGCTAAGTTATTCAGATCTCGTCAAGAAGGAGCCTCTGGTCAAGGAAGAAGATTACAATGTGTTCAAGGCGGATGTAACTCCTTGGGCAAGGCTAGGGCCGAGAAGGGCAAGGATATGAGATCCCGAAACATTGGTACCACCATCTCGGCTCCGGTTATAGAGCATGAGGCCCAAATGGGATAAGGAGGATGACGCTCGTGCAAAGGGGTTGACCGTCCCTTTGACGACATAAAGGAGGAGCAGCAAAGAACTTTATCAGGCTGCTTTGCCAAGCGAAGGAGTTCGATTATTCTTGAACTCGCCGCCCCTTTTGTGGCATCCCGCAAAACCACTACTAGAAAATCGCGTTGAATTTGTGCATTGCATCGTCATCATCATGCATTGTTTGCCAAAACTATTTTCGCAACGCCCGATTTGTTTTCCAAACGCCTCATCTTAATTCAACTATCAAAACCGGGTCCCCGGAATATTTTGTTTTGGCCGCTATCGGTTTGTACACGGCCCGTTTAAATCAAATAAAATTTATATTGTTTTTAGTTGGGGCAGTCGAACGGGCCAGATCGACCCGAACGACCGCCCCAGAAAATAAAATCGGACCAACCCAACCTGCCCCTCTAATTCCTAAACCTACCCAAATTCCTACCCAACCTACCCTCCACCTCACTCCCTCCTATCCCTGCACGCCACCTCAGCACACCCTCCCCCATCCACCAATCCCACCATGCCACTTGGCCCAGACCCACCCCCTCTCTCTCTCTCTCCCTCACAGCCCAACCCTCCCAGGCACACACTCACCTCACGCGCCCCAGCCCTTCCACCTCGCTGCCGCGTGGGCCCCCCTTCTCCCCGGGCCCACCTGTCAGCTCCCTTTTCCCCACCTACCGGCTTCCCCAGCTCCCACCTCTCCGCGTGGACCCCGCCAGCCTGACCCACCCCGTGGCCCCGCTTGCCCCACCTCTCTCTCCTTCCTCCTTGGTTCCTCTCCCACCGCCCGCGTGCCCGCACCTTCTTCCCTGAACCGCCTGCCTCGCCCGCACTTGCCGCTTCCCCTCGCCTCTCCCGCTGCTGCTTCCCGCTGCCTCGACGCACCAAGCAGCCGCCCAAGGCCCCCAGCACCTCCGCCCGCCACCTATCACCCCGCGCGGCTACCCCGCAGGCTGCCGCTTCCTCCTGCCCCTGAGCGAGCAGCCCGGCCGCCGCCTGAGCCGCTCCCGCCGCGTCTGCCAAGCCTCTCCGTGCAGATCCTCCTGCCTCCGCCAGCGCCCGCCGCTGCCTCCTCATGCCGCCGCCCGCGGCCAGCTCTACGCACCGCCTCTTCGCCGCCAGCCCGCTGCCTCGCCGCTTCAGCCAGGCCACCCCGCCCGCGCGCTGGGCGCCGCCTCTCCCTACGGCGCCGCCCGACCGCGTCAGCCTCCCTCCAGCGTGGCGCCAGGCCGACCCCGGTCCTCCCGTCCGGACCCGCCTCGCCTGCAGCGCCTGGCCGTGGCGACCTCCGTCTGCCAGTCCCCGCCAACCTCCGCCAGCCGGTCTCCGTCGCGGAGCCGCCTCACGGCGAAGGCGTCGCCGAGCCCGCTGCGTGTCCTCGGCCCTGCAGCAGCCGTGAGGCCCACCGCCGCCGTTCCTCAACCGCCTGCCGCTTCTCCGCGCCGCCACCATCCCGCCGTGCCTCTCGCCCAAGACCGGGCCGCTGCTAGAGGACCCCGGGTTCCGAAGTGCCACGCCCCGCAGTACCTTCCTGCCGTAGCCGCCGAGGCCGCTCTCCGTGTCGCCAAGATCTCCCTAGTGCGGATCGACGCCAAGTCCGCCCGATCTTGAACCCCGAGACCGACCCGTGAGCGATCGACCCCAAGAACCTCGACGCCGCACCCGAGCTCGACACCGACCACCGAAACCCCAGTACCGGCCATGAAACTAGGGATGATGACGCCAAGATCCACCTTCCAAAGCGGCGACCCTTGGACACCAAGAGCTACGGCTGACCAAGACCGACCCCGATGACCATGAGCTCCACTACAACAGGAACCCGCAAGATCTCCGACGTTGGGGTACACGAAGACGACCGAAAAAGAAACCAACGACAAGTGCTACCTCATGGAAGCGAGAACTTCATCGCCATCCGTAGGGAGACCGTGCCGTCGGACGCCAAGATCCGCCACGCGATAAAGGTCGCGGAACGCCAAGCTCTTCCGCAGAACCCCGATGCCCCGACGCCAGGCCAAGTACTCCTTCATGGAACGTCGAGACTCCCGAACCCGGAGGCGATCCCGTACCCGAAGGCCGTCAAGATCGCCACCAAACGCGAAGTCCTTCTCCCCGGAACTCAAGATCTGCCCCATGACCGAGAACGCTTCCGCCGAACCCCGTACCCCAGCTCCGTCGAACCCTGTCGAACCCCGAACCCCGGAACCCAAGATCGTCGAGACCCCTCAACGTGTGAACCTCTTCCCGAAACCCTAATTTCATAACATAATATAATTGTTGCACATCAAATCATTCATCTCGCATGCATATCACATGGTTTGGGGGCCTTATGCCGATTCACCTAATAATTAAATATGGGGCCCATATGCGGTCAAATCCAACCTTATATTGGCCTCATTTAAACATGTGTAGCGAACCGGCTCCATCTGTTGACTTGCTAAACCACATTTAATATGCGGGGGTTTAAATAACTTGAACCATTCAACTAAGTGCCGGAACCCCGGTTCCGCTTAATCTTGACCTAATCGCATCGCACTTTGCCATGCCATCCATCATACATGCATCATGCCGATCTTCTGCCGTGTATTAAATATTGCATCCGGTGTTTCTTCTAGTGTTTTGCTTCTTCGCGGATAAGGCCGTTGAGTTGATGTGAGCCTTGCCCCGATCTTCGGTGGAACCTTTCGACAATGTTTTCAGGCGAGCATCTCCCTCTTTCTACCTATCTTACTTTGCTAGTATTTACTTCCCTCCTGTTGATCTTTGCTATCTGTGTTGCGATGCTCTAGTTTCCGAACCCGTGATATCCCTTGCAGCCATATATAGCCATGGACACATCCTATTCCCTGTTGTTTGGTAGATAGATGGACCCGCGTATCGTAGTCGCTTGCTCTAGTGTGTCGCTTGTCGTCAAGTAACACCTTTGTTGAAGAATTGCCGCATGTTGACGTTGGAGATGATCAAGGCTTAATTATTGTTCACTTTAATTCCTGTTTAACAACTAAAATTGCTAAGCAGAGGCATCGGTGGGTGATAGGTAAGATTTGGTTTCCGAACGCCCACTTGTGTCCCGTAGGACCCGAGTTCTTGACACCTGTTCCGAGATCGAGCGCGCTAACCACAGGTGGGGAGATATGGGCCCCCCATTGATAATTACCTGATTTCAAAGTATTGTACTGGGGGCCACAACCTAGTTTGGGGTTTTATTACTATCCTGTACTTATGCCATGCTTTACCGCTTTATTTACGACAGCGAGGTCTGCACATCTTTTTTAGGACTTGTGACCCGTTCGTGGTATCGGCCCCCGCTTGGGGGCATACCGTTACATCCGCCCCACAAACCCTAAGTCCGTCTCGGAGACCGCCGACTTGCTATGGGTGTACTTAGTGGGTGGCCCCGATTTGCTTTTGTCTGGGAACGCCGTGACTTAGGCCCCGCCGACATACCGATGGGTGTATGTTAACGATCCGCAAAAGGGTCAAGTGCTGTGGATACTTTGCACCCTGCAGGTTTAATCTTTTCGAGAAGCCGTGTCCGCGTTATGGACGACTTGGAGCACGATGTGCGATCATAGACAACTATAACTAAAGTTCTTGTTATAAATTTGACTTATAATGACTAGTAATCAGCTTCACTATAATGGAATGGCTAATTAATACGCCCACCATTGTTTGGTTGTCGCTTGCGACAATTGTATCTGACTAGTAATTATTGCAACTACAACGGAATGGCTGAATAATAGTACCAACAACTGCTGGGTTTTGGGATTATATCATGCTATCTGTATTTGATTAGTAATTGTTGCAACTATCACGGAATGGTTAACTAAAAGTGCCCACTGCTTACTTTATCAGAACGATTATCTACACCTGACTAGTAACTGTTGCAACGATAACCGGATAAATAAAATTGCCAACGGTGTGAGTTCCTCGGTTGACTTCCTCGTTTGGTCTCGAGGGGGAAACACCAGGATGGGTTTGTTTGGTGATAGCTTCAGGTTGGATCCGGTTAGGCCATTCTCACCCCTCTCTGATCACCGCCAGTTGTATCGAGTCTCTATAGGTTGTTTAGTGCATGCTGCCGCTGCCGCTTCAGTCCACCATACCTATGTAGGCGAGGACCGCCGAATTCTAGCCTCGCTGCAATGGCCTCGATCGACGCTCTTTCTTTGTTTTACCTTTGCCCTTTGTCGGCACCCCTTTGTTAAGCAGGTTTTTGAGATCGACGCCGTTAGCGGTGGTTACCCTTCCGCTTGGCACGGGCAGGTTATGGACGCCATTGGTTATTCTTCAGGCTCTTAGCCCCATTTGCATCTTGTCCGTAGTCGGACGCCCATCGCTTTCAAGGTGATTTGGATCTTTATACCGATATCTGTATTCTTGACTCTTTGAGTCGTTGTTTATATATCTGCTCTGTGGGTCCCATCGAGGACTGTGTAATGTTATTACTTTGTTTTTCCACCCGCGAAAGTGCTGGTGGCACCTTCAATCGCTTCTATGCGGGTTTGGCGAATTTTGCTAAACTTGCATAGGGTCGATTCTCGAGGTGTTACTGAGTGGTATCGAGCACGTTAGTTGCGATACACGAGTCCAAATCAGAGGATGACCTAGCTAACGGCCGAAGTAGAGTGTCAAAACTATGTTTGAAAATCGGTTGGATAGTTCTGATTAGGTCTGATTTTACTCCTTAACCTCTGCTGTTCCCCTCTTATCCCTACGTGTTTTGAATCCGCTCTCGTCTCTTTCTTCGAGTCCAGGAATTCTCGTGGTTGGGTTTCCGTCGTACCTTTAGGGTTTCGCTTCCTCCTTTGGTAACGGTGTTCTGCCATCCGGTGTTCAAGCTGCCAGATGAATCCATCTACGGTGTTACCATTCTTTGTTCCTTGTTTGAGCCTTCCGGTGTTTTCCGACGCGACGACATCCTCCACGTCAGCTCCGATGCATGGTCTGCATCGCTCCTTTGATCCGAACCTCGCTTGTCGAGATCTTCAGTCTGAATCCGAGGGTTGATTGCATAATCTGTCTATTCGTGTACAGAGTAATGCTTTGAGTGCGGGATGGAGTCGCGACCATACCACTACTCTTATCATTCGCTTATGTACATTGAATGGTGGACCGATGCAATTTTACTCCTTCCATGGAAGTTAGAGGAGACCTTACCTTTAACTTCGCCCGTTGTTTATCCGGAGTGCTCTCTTGACGTACAGGGACCGCGACCTCTTGTTAGTGGTGTCGCGAAGATCTACCCGAAGCGAGAAGACGCAGGTCGCCGACCTTCCTTCCGGTAACATGAGGCGGATCTCGAGGGCGAGATCCCTTGTTAGTGGTGTCGAATTGTGGCATCCCGCAAAACCACTACTAGAAAATCGCGTTGAATTTGTGCATTGCATCGTCATCATCATGCATTGTTTGCCAAAACTATTTTCGCAACGCCCGATTTGTTTTCCAAACGCCTCATCTTAATTCAACTATCAAAACCGGGTCCCCGGAATATTTTGTTTTGGCCGCTATCGGTTTGTACACGGCCCGTTTAAATCAAATAAAATTTATATTGTTTTTAGTTGGGGCAGTCGAACGGGCCAGATCGACCGATCGCCCTGAGAAAATAAAATCGGACCAACCCAACCTGCCCCTCTAATTCCTAAACCTACCCAAATTCCTACCCACCCCACCCTGGCCACCTCACTCCCTCCTATCCCTGCACGCCACCTCAGCACACCCTCCCCCATCCACCAATCCCACCATGCCACTTGGCCCAGACCCACCCCCTCTCTCTCTCTCTCTCTCCCTCACAGCCCAACCCTCCCAGGCACACTCACCTCACGCGCCCCAGCCTTCCACCTCACAGGCCCCCTTCCCGGCCCACCTGTCAGCTCCCTTTCCCCACCTACCGGCTTCCCCAGCTCCCACCTCTCCGCGTGGACCCCGCCAGCCTGACCCACCCCGTGGCCCCGCTTGCCCCACCTCTCTCTCCTTCCTCCCTGGTTCCTCTCCCACCGCCCGCGTGCCCGCACCTTCTTCCCCTGCAACCGCCCGGCTTTCGCCTGGCTCGCTCCGCCGCTGCTGCTCCTCCCGCATACCGACGCCTCGCCGGGCCAAGGCCCCTCAAAGACCTCCGCCGCCCACCTATCACCTCGCCCAGCTGGCCATGCCGCTGCCTCCCTCCTTGCGGCCCCAGCAGCCGGCCCGCCGCCCTGCCCGCCCGAGCGCTGCGTCTCCGTCAGGCGGCAAGTCTGGCCCGCCCAGCCTCTCCGTGCTGATCCTCCTGCCGCTTCGCCAAGCTGGCCACGGCCCCGACTCCGCCCCAAGGCCAGCGCCACCGACCGCCTCTGAGCCCGCCGCCTGCCCATAGCGGCGCTCGCCAGCCTTTTCGCCCTGCCCGCCGGGCGCTTCGTCTCCTCTGCCAGCGCGGCCCGACCGTCGGCCTCCCTCCAGCGTGAGCGCCGGCCGACCAGGTCCTCCTGCCGCCTGACCCGCCCACCTGTCGCAGCGCCCGCTGCCGCCGCCGCGACTCCCTGCCCGCTCACAGTCCCCGCCACCTCCGCCCGCCGGTCTCCGTCTCCGGAGCCGCCTCACCGGCGGCGAAGGCCGCCTTCGCTGTCTCGCCCCTGCAGCCGTGAGGCCCACCTCCGCCTGCTCCTTCAACTCGCTGCGACCGCTTCTCCGGGCGCCACCATCCCCGCCGTCGTGCTCCTCGCCCCCAAGACCGGCCAGCTGCTAGAGGACCCGGTTCGAAAAGTGCCACTGGCCCCGCAGTACCTTCCTGCCGTAGCACCTGCCGAGGCCGCTCTCCCGGTGTCGCCAAGATCTCCCTAGTGCGGATCGACGCCAAGTCCCGCCCCGATCTTCGAACCCCGAGACCGACCCCGTGACGAGCGCATCGACCCCCACCAAGAACCCTCGACGCCGCACCCGAGCTCGACACCGACCACGAAGGAACCCGAGTTCGCCGCGAAACTAGGGATGATGACGCCAAGATCCACCTTCCAGCGACGACCCTTGGACACCAAGAGCTACCGCGACGACCAAGACCGACCCGATGACCATGAGCTCCACTACAAGGGAACCCAAGATCTCCGACGTTAGTACACCGGAAGACGACCGAAAAGAAACCAACGACAAGTGCTACCTCATGGAAGCGAGAACTTCATCGCCATCCGGTAGGAGACCGTGCCGGACGCCAAGATCGCCACGCGAGTTAAAGGTCGCGAACGCCAAGCTCTTCCGCGAACCCGATGCCCCGACGCCGCCAAGTACTCCTTCATGGAACGCCGAGACTCAACCCGAGGCGATCCTGCACCGGCGTCAAGATCGCCACCAAACGCGAAGTCCTTCTCCCCGGAACTCAAGATCTGCCCAGTGACCGAGAACGCTTCATAACCCCTGCAACCTCAGACCACAACTCGAACCTCAACCCCGGAACCCAAGATCGTCGAGACCCCTCAACGTGTGAACCTCTTCCCGAAACCCTAATTTCATAACATAATATAATTGTTGCACATCAAATCATTCATCTCGCATGCATATCACATGGTTTGGGGGCCTTATGCCGATTCACCTAATAATTAAATATGGGGCCCATATGCGGTCAAATCCAACCTTATATTGGCCTCATTTAAACATGTGTAGCGAACCGGCTCCATCTGTTGACTTGCTAAACCACATTTAATATGCGGGGGTTTAAATAACTTGAACCATTCAACTAAGTGCCGGGACCCCGGTTCCGCTTAATCTTGACCTAATCGCATCGCACTTTGCCATGCCATCCATCATACATGCATCATGCCGATCTTCTGCCGTGTATTAAATATTGCATCCGGTGTTTCTTCTAGTGTTTTGCTTCTTCGCGGATAAGGCCGTTGAGTTGATGTGAGCCTTGCCCGATCTTCGGTGGAACCTTTCGACAATGTTTTCAGGCGAGCATCTCCCTCTTTCTACCTATCTTACTTTGCTAGTATTTACTTCCCTCCTGTTGATCTTTGCTATCTGTGTTGCGATGCTCTAGTTTCCGAACCCGTGATATCCCTTGCAGCCATATATAGCCATGGACACATCCTATTCCCTGTTGTTTGGTAGATAGATGGACCCGCGTATCGTAGTCGCTTGCTCTAGTGTGTCGCTTGTCGTCAAGTAACACCTTTGTTGAAGAATTGCCGCATGTTGACGTTGGAGATGATCAAGGCTTAATTATTGTTCACTTTAATTCCTGTTTAACAACTAAAATTGCTAAGCAGAGGCATCGGTGGGTGATAGGTAAGATTTGGTTTCCGAACGCCCACTTGTGTCCCAGAGGGACCCGAGTTCTTGACACCTGTTCCGAGATCGAGCGCGCTAACCACAGGTGGGGAGATATGGGCCCCCCATTGATAATTACCTGATTTCAAAGTATTGTACTGGGGGCCACAACCTAGTTTGGGGTTTTATTACTATCCTGTACTTATGCCATGCTTTACCGCTTTATTTACGATTGCGAGGTACCTTAATCTTGCTTAGGACTTGTGACCCGCTTACGTGGTATCGGCGTCCCCGCTTGGGGGCATACTGTCATCACCGCCCACAAACCCTAAGTCCGTCTCGAGACCGCCGACTTCGCTATGGTGTACTTAGTGGGTGGCCTCAAGATTGCTTTTGGTCCGGGAACGCCGTGACTTAGGCCCACCGACATACCGATGGGTGTATGTTAACCGATCCGCAAAAGGGTCAAGTGCGTGGATACTTTGGTGCACCCCTGCAGGGTTTAATCTTTTCGAGAAGCCGTGTCCGCGGTTATGGACGACTTGGAGCACAGTGTCTGATCATAGACAACTATAACTAAAGTTTACTGTTATAAATTTGACTTATAATGACTAGTAATCAGCTTCACTATAATGGAATGGCTAATTAATACTGCCCACCATTGCTTGTTTGGTTGTCGCTTGCGACAATTGTATCTGACTAGTAATTATTGCAACTACAACGGAATGGCTGAATAATAGTACCAACAACTGCTGGGTTTTGGGATTATATCATGCTATCTGTATTTGATTAGTAATTGTTGCAACTATCACGGAATGGTTAACTAAAAGTGCCCACTGCTTACTTTATCAGAACGATTATCTACACCTGACTAGTAACTGTTGCAACGATAACCGGATAAATAAAATTGCCAACGGTGTGAGTTCCTCGGTTGACTTCCTCGTTTGGTCTCGAGGGGGAAACACCAGGATGGGTTTGTTTGGTGATAGCTCGAGGTTGGATCCGTAGGCCATTCTCACCCTCTCCGATCACCGCCATTGTATCGAGTCTCTATAGGTTGTTTAGTGCATGCCGCCGCGCCGTCACCCACCATACCTATGTAGGCGAGGACCGCCGAATTCTAGCCTCGCTGCAATCGCCTCGATCGACGCTCTTTCTTTTTCTGCTTTGCCCTTTGTCGGCACCCCTTTGTTAAGCAGGTTTTGAGATCGACGCCGTTAGCGAGGTTACCTTCCGCTTGGCCCGGGTGGTTATGGACGCCATTGGTTATTCTTCGTGGCTCTTAGCCCCATTTGCATCTTGTCCGTAGTCGGACGCCCATCGCTTTTCAAGGTGATTTGGATCTTTATACCGATATCTCGTATTCTTGACTCTTTGAGTCGTTGTTGTATATATCTGCTACAGGGTCCCATCGAGGACTGTTGTGTAATGTTATTACTTTGTTTTTCCACCCGCACGAAAGTGCCTGGTGGGCACCTTCGAATCGTTTCTATGCGGGTTTGGCGAATTTTGCTAAACTTGCATAGGGTCGATTCTGAGGGTGTTACACCTTTGCTCCGAGAGTGAAGGACTTCATGCAAAAATATATAAGTAGTTTGCATGCAAGTCGATTAATTGCATTCATGATTAATCAATGAAGTCCAGTTTTCTGATCAAATGCTTCGCGTTCCTTGTGCGCAGGACAAGGAGTGTAGGAGCTCCTCATCCCAGGGGTCAGCGCCACCGCCTGTCGCCAAGTGGGACACCACTTTTAATAGGGCGTTGAACCGTACCAAGAGTGTCGATCTGGCCCCCTGGCTCGGTCGTGGTGGTCGGCTTTGGCGGCATACCATGGTCCGAGTACTATGGCACCCCGGAGCGGAAGGGCAAGAAGGCCGAAAGCGCTGAGGTAAAACTCCTAAGGGAACAGGTGGAAGCTTTTCCAAATATAGTCCAAGATGTCGTGAACAAGGCTGTGTCGGCTGCCGAGACAAAGATCCAAGAACAAGTCCAGACACAAGTCCAGTCACAAGTCCATTCACAAGTGAAAGAGAAGCTCAACACCATCCTTCCCGTCTACATGGAAAAGTACAACAAGTGGCACAAGGGTGGTAAACGGGGGCCGCCACCGGTTCCCAACCTCAATAGCGCCCAATCAGACAATATGGCGCGGCCGGAGGCGTTGGTGACTCCTCCAGCAGGGCCGGTGGTGGTGGAGACTCCTCTAGCTCCGGAGCTTAACTTGCCCACTGCGGCGAAGGCGGCGGCCCGCACCACCGTGCCATCAGGCAACCACTCCGCCACTTGCGTGGTCAAGCCTGTCGGCGTCGGTGCCTCGACATTGGCCGAGTTTGACGCCCTCAAGGTAACTAACTAATTAAAGCGAGAGTTGGGAGGCTCAACCACACCGATGACTTGATCTGTTTTCTAACGCCGCCTACATGTTGATCTTTCGCAGGAGACACTCCTTGCACTCTAATGCACCGGGTGGGCGGCTTGATGGATGTTGCCAAGGGTACTATTGTTCAACCAGAGAACCGCAAATGCACAATGTCACAATGCCACGACATGATGAGGGTCAAATAAGATGGTGCCCGGCCACGAGCAAGTGGAACCTCACTCTCAACCTCAAGGATGGGATGATGAGGACACGGTGGTCCTCAATACCGGCTTGCCATTGTACCTATGGTCAAGAGCCAGATCCGTTTGGGGACAGAGGACCAGCTCAACATCACCCTAGAGGCAAGACAACCAAAGACATGATGAAGACTTCGAGATGGGAGACTTGGACAACATGGCACAGAATCCCGATGATGATGAAGAAATTGACCCGAACTTCGGTGACCAGTTTGTTAACACAAGGTTTTCTGATTGGTATGAGCCGGGACCATCAGGCACACATCAAGTTGCCGAGACCCAACCAGCACCAGCGAAACCCCCTTGCAAGGTGTGTCTCTTCCCAACTAGTCAGGAGACGCCGCCACCTGTCCCCTTCACCGAGCCTCCAAGGCTAGTAGTTCCTTTGATCAGCCCGGGCACCCTCCATAAGACGGTCTGTGAGGTGAACGCAGTGGCCGAAGCCGTAAAGAGAAAGAAGGGTCGCAAAAGGAAGCCTAAGGGTGATCGGGTCCAGGATCCAAATCCTCTTTTCCGACGGCGCGTGGGGCGAGAATCAAAGACGTGGCAGGTGTACGATGATGTGTAAATCGATGCTCGAGGTCGCAGCTCGCATATGCGCAGATTCATTATGGTTGTCTCACAATTGAGCAGGCCGCATTCTGACAACGATCAGTACCTCGCTTTCAAGGCTAAGGTGCCTTCTCATATGCCGTGCTTCACCACCGCATTCTCGGGATATCTTCTACGTGGCATACCGACTGTTTGACATGTTGAACGGGTTTCGACAGACAATACCCGGGTCCCCGTTTCTCCTCAATATGGCCATGGAGATCACCAGACAAGATCCCGCATCCAGATAGTGGATCCCTACTTCATGCGTGACGCCGTCACGAAGATGCCGAGGCCATAGATCCGCGACCGACTACCTCTCAAACTTCCCGCAAACATACCGGACAAGGATGTGATTCTCCTTCCTACCATCCCATCACGGAGGATGATCGGACAGTGTGGTGCTCATAAGCTTGAATTTGAAACACTCAACAGCCTTGTACCGACTCAAACAAAGGCGATCCAAAAAACTACACCAATATCAAGAAAATTCTTGATGGCGCTCTCACCGCTACGTCGCAGGGAGGCGCCAAACCGCAAGGCCACATGTAAAGTTCACAAGCGCACGTGTTCCGCCACACGACGAAGTTTGCCTGCGTTAAGCAGCCGCCTGGCAGTGGGAAGGATGCCTTCTACGCCCTTTACCACATGAAGGAGTTCTTCAATGACATGGAGACCAAAACGCTGCCATCTGACCTCGTGAGTTGGGCTGAAAAGCTTGCATGCATACAGGCTCGCAATCTTAGGCAACACTTCTTCAACATCGAGGAGGAGATCGCGACAATCATGTACCAGGGAGTCATAAAAACCGGAGGCACCTTCTACAGCGGCTATACACCGTCCAACAGGGAGATAGACGAACGCTTAGCGCAGCAGGGTGACGGCAGGATGTTCATGCAAATGGCGAAAACTCGGTCAGGCTTCATCAATGCCCCCCCAAAGCCGACTCAAGAGCCGAAGAAGACTTCATGATTGCATTGCCTGGGTACCTAGCTGTTAGTTCCGAACTCGTGTTGTAACCTCTTATCACTATGTTAAACTTGCCTAGCAAAACCTCTAGAATATGTTTCGTCAACCGTTGAACTTGATTGTGAGAGACACTAGCTAGTTATTTGTGTTACGAACTATTTTAAGTGCTTGTTGCTTTTCATTTGTCATTGCTTCCCTACTTTTTGTGGTTTGGTTTCTTTGTCTTTCTTCGAAATGTCGATGATTAGAACATGTTATGGCGGATCTGGTGTGCCAAGTACACTAGTAATTTGGGCATATATATTCTACTTGACGCACAAGATCGAACAACGAGCATTATTATTTCCGTGCCCAACCTAAGTATGAGGTACTAATCCAAGTCATTCTTGGTTTGCTTTTTTTTGGTCTTTCTTCGAAATGCCGATGATTAGAACGTGATTTCTTACATTTTATTGCACCTATATATATATATATATATATATATATATATATGCATGATTCTATCTTGTGAACTGCTAGCTATTGCTTTCCACTGACATAAGTAATATCATCTTTATTAAGTGTAGGAGATGGCGAGGTGTTATGTCGTGTACGTCGGTCGGGTTCCAGGTGTGTACGAGGAGTGGAAAGACTGCCAGAAGCAAGTGAACAACTTCTCGGGCAACAGCTACCAAGGCTATGAGAGTAGAGAGGTGGCGAAAGAGAAGTAGAGGAGGCATGAAAGGAAGAAGTGGAGGAACTTCCTCGTGATCACCACCTTGTTGCTCTTCATGGTAGGTTATGTGTTCTACTTCATCTAGGTAGAGCTACGTCGTTGGAGTTGTAATGTGATTGTGAACTTGTACTCGGAGGTGTAATGTGATTGTGAACTTGTACCCGGAGGTGTGAACTTGTGGCACAAACACTTGATGTATGAACTTGTATGTCATGATTGATGTGTAATGTATTGTATTCATGTTAGTTCTATTATGCTTTGGCAAATTGCAAGTTTCTGAAAAATTCTGTGCTCTTTATACTGTATTCTGGACTATATTGTATATTTGAATATCTGTATATTATTATTTATAGTGGTCTGTAATACTTGAATTTCGAAAATATTACCGGAGGCGCATATATGACACTATAGGAGGCGCATATACTATAAATATACGAGGCGCATTGTGAAACATATGCGAGACGCATATATGCGCCTCCTATACTTCACATATGCGAGGCGGCGCATATCGATATGCGCCTCGCATATGTGAAGTATAGGAGGCGCATATCATATGCGCCTCGCATAAAAAATAGCCGAGGCTCGCATAAGCTTTTAGGTGCGCCTCGCATAAGCTTTTCTCTAGTAGTGATGGAGCAGCAACGCTGCCTACAAGCGCGGAGGATTGCCAGCTCCGGCCAGATCTGGAGGATTGGAGGTCTCTTCTTTTTCTTTATTTGTTCTTTTATTTTTGCTCCTTTTCCTTTTTTTTCTTCATGCTTTTGTATTTTTTGTTTGGATCCAGTTCTAAGATTAACGTTGACCAATCGTCCATCGAAGCCCACCGTGCCCACAACGCGAGGAGAAGTTCCCCACGATGTCCAGCCGCTTCTCTCGCCTCCCCAGAGTGCAAAGTACACAGATCGCCTCTCGCCCTCGTCGCTGTAGCATCGCCTTGTAGCACCGTCGTCACAGCACCACTGTCTTAGCACGCACAACCGCGTGAAGCCGCTCCTACCTAAACCACGCCCGTGGTTGGTGCCCTTCGAGCTCGCGCCCTCGCTTGCGGCTTCTTTCATGGCCACCGGAGCAGTGGCAGCCGACGTATGTAGGAGAGGCGGACGCCATTTCCTGCGAGCAGGCAGCGGCGGAGAACCCTTGTAGCAGAGACGGTCGGTGTGTGTAGCAGCTTCCGCTGACGTTTGCAGCGAGACGGCCGGCGGCGGCGAACCCTTGTAACAGCCTCGGTCGGCATTTCTAGCAACCTTGGCCAGCGTTTGCAGCAAGACGACAGGTGGCGGCGAACCCTTGTAGCAGCCCCGGTCGGCGTTTCTAACAACCTTGGCCGACGTTTGCAACAAGACGGATGTCCGCGGCAAACCCTTGTAGCAGCCCCGGTCGGCATTTCTAGCAACCATGGCCGGCGTTTGAAGCAAGATGTCCGGCAGCGGCAAACCCTTCTAGCAGCCTCGGCTAGCGTTTCTAGCAACCTTGGACGGCGTTTGCAACAAGACGGTCGTTGTCGGCGGTGGCTAACCCTTGTAGCAGCCTCGGCCAGCGTTTGCAGCAAGACGGCCGTCTTCGGCAGCAGACTCTTGTAGCAGAGATGGACGACGTTTCTAGCAGCTTCGGCCAGCGTTTGCAGCAATTGTCGGTGGAGTTTGCCAGCAAGAGCGGCGACAAACCCTTGTAGCACCAGCAACCAAGAATTTCAGCTGAGGCGGGCTAGGTACATAGCAAAAGCGGAGGGTGTTAGCAGCAACCGCCGCACACCCTCTCATGGGCGTCCTCCTCTACCTCCTCTTGGCCCCTTGTAGCAACACGGGCCTGTCTTGGAAGCACGAATGAAGTCCAAGAAGAAGATACCGAGTATGTGGAGGAGAAAAACCCGCACGAGATAAGCCTTTCGTGTGGTGGCCCCCACCCCTTCGCTGCCTCCCACGCGGAGGGACGCGTGGCGCGCGTACAAGGCGGAGGATGCGAGCGCAAAATCCCCCAAGAGGATTGAAGCGCCATCATTTAGTGTGTCCATATGCGATTGATAGTAAAATACACAAATGAAGGAAAATAATACATTTTAGTCACCATATATGTTAAATAGATATCATTTTATGCCCATAAGCTCTCGTTCCGCTCTACTATGTGTGTTTTCCTCGGGTATAGTCTCATGCATAAAGGGTACAAGTGTCTGGATCGCTCCACGGGTTGGATTTATATCTCTCGTGATGTCATCTTCGATGAGTCTGCTTTTCCTTATGCTTCTCCTGGTGTCACGGTTGATGTTTCTACTCTCGCGGATGCGCTCTCCTATCCTTCCGATGAACCGGGTTTGAGTACCACTATGCGAAAATATGACCTGTCTTATTTGTCTACTGATATGCCTATTCCAGGCAATTCCTCTTATGTACAGGACTCCGCCGCGGCTGCCGCTCCTCCGTTGCCTGCGATCGACGTGCATGGCGCCCCGGTGATCGACGTGCATGCGGGGGTACGCGACCCGAGGTCGCCTGCCGCGCCTTCCCCGTCTGCACGTGGGCCGCCTGCTGCGGCGCGCGTCTCTGTGCCGGTCTCGCCTGGGCCGATTTCTTTGTCACCGCCCACGGATGGATGCTCCGGGTCGGCCTCTACGCCTCGACGCCTTGCCGGCGATCTTCGCCGCAGCCTTCAACAGCTCGGTCACGCCGATCACCGTGTTGCCTGTCGACGAAGGAGTTTCTGTCCCTTCGACCGCGACGCTTGTGGCCGATCCCGGACATGCTATGGTCACGCGTACGCGGGATCAAACGCTCCGTGAGAAGAAATAAACCAATGGCACGGTGCGATATGACACCAGTCGACGCGCCTTCTTCGCGACGCCCGTGTCTCATCACGATGCTCTTCGCGACACCACATGGCGCGCTGCCATGTCTGATGAGGTCGCTGCTGTTCATCATACCAAGACTTGGGTCTTGGTCCCTCGCCCACCTTGTGTTAATATCGTCGGCAACGAGTGGATCTACAAGACTAAATATCGCCCTGACAGTTCTATTGATAAGCATAAGGCTCGTCTCGTTGCTCGTGGATTTACGCAGCAGCACGGCATCGACTACGGCGACATGTTCAGTCCTGTTGTCAAACCAGCTACAGTTCGGTTGGTCCTCTCACTTGCAGTGTCTCGTGGGTGGAGTCTTCATCAGGTTGATGTCAGTAACGCCTTCCTTCACGGTTTTCTCTCAGAGGATGTGTATATGCAGCAGCCCCCTGGCTTTGAGGATGAGCGGTACCCCTCTCATGTGTGCAAGCTGCAGCGAGCCCTCTATGGTCTGAAACAGTCTCCCCGTGCTTGGTATGCTTGGCTCAGTGCTCTCTTGGCTGATCTCGGTTTTGTTCCTTCCAAGGCCGACACGTCCTTATTCACTTTCTCTCGGGATGGTGTTCAGATATATATGCTGGTATATGTCGATGACATTGTTATTGCTGGGTCTACTCCTGAAGCGGTTGATGGTCTCGTTCGCTCCTTGTCTGTCAGTTTTCCCATTAAGGATATTTGCAAGTTGGAGTATTTTCTGGGTCTTGAGGCGTCCTACAATTCAGGGGGGATGACTGTCACTCAAAGGAAGTATGCATTGGACCTTTTGCACCGTGTGAGTATGGAGAATTGTAGTCCTACCTCTACACCGCTGGCTGCCACATAGCATCTTGCTCGTGAGTCTGGCACTCCTCTTAGTACCGATGATTCTTTCCGGTATCGCAGCATTGTTGGAGGCCTTCAGTATTTGACACTTACTCGCCCAAACATTTCTTTCGCGGTGAATAAAGTATGCCAGTTCCTATCCCAGCCGACTGATGTTCATTGGCAATTAGTCAAGTGCATCTTGCGATATGTGAAGGGGACACTGAACACAGGGTTGAGTTTCCGCAAGTCTGCCTCCACCAATATTAGTATTTTCACTGATGCAGATTAGGCAGGATGTGTAGATGATCGCCGATCCACGGGAGGTTTTGCTGTCTTTGTTGGACTGAACCTCATCTCCTGGAGCTCGAAGAAACAGCCTACTGTATCAAGATCAAGTACCGAGGCAGAGTATAAGACGCTTGCAAATGGATCTGTTAAAGCCATATGGATAGAGTCCCTACTCACGGAGTTAGGAGTAACCCAGCAGCGTACCACCATACTATGGTGTGATAATTTAGAAGCTACATACCTGACCGCCAACCCGGTTTTCCATACACGTACTAAGCACATTGAGATCGATTTCCATTTTGTGCGAGAGCGCGTGGCTTCTAGAGCTCTTCAGGTTAGGTTTATCTCTTCTGATGATCGGCTGGCTGGTGTCTTCACTAAACCAGCCACTCGAACAGATGCTAGACCGTTTTAGAACCAATCTAAACTTTATACATGGTAGAAGTTCAGATTGAGAGGGAGTGTTAAAATAGATTTAGCTGCATATTTCCTGTCATGTATTTGTACACATATTGTACATATGTAACTATGCTGATCATTATATATAGAAGAGACGTGGTGAGACTTTGCCCCACGAAAAAACCCTAAACACTTCTTTTAACTATGCTTATACGTCGCCATCCGTATGCGTATACATGGATATACTCCGTATAGATAGGGGTTTGGATATGTACGTAGACGGTCTTCTACGAGTTTAGGAGAGAGGGGATGTACTTGAGCAACCCCTATCAATAACTAACAGACCCTGAGTTTTTACCTTGAAAATCACGACTTAGTAGTCAGAGGCACCGACAAAGAAGTTTGTAACCCATTCCCAAATTTTGGAAGACAGACAGGCTCGCAGACATTAGTAGTAGGTAGGAAATGCTTACCTCGTCGAAATATTTTCTGCCGTCTTCTCTGGGTCGGTGAAGCCCGATAAGCGGTCCCTGTGGGCTTCACGCGGAGTACCTTCCAGCTCGGCCAACCAGGCGGTAATAAGCGGTCCCTGTGGGCTTTTCACCATTGAGAACGCGCCCAGCACCAGGCTCAGTAAGGCATCGCGCCAACCTCGGAAGGAGCCACCGTCATATGCCTCACCTCCGCCCAGCTGAGTCAGCCCTCCTCCATCACCTGAGTGCCTGCCGCCTCCTGCATGTGCACGACCAGGCCCGATGCTGCCACTTAATTGTTTCCCGTCCATCACTACCTGCGTAACCAAACACAACGTTGAATGACTAAAATGTTCCACACTTCATTAGTTCCAATAATATTCTTCTCTCTTTTGGCTTAAAAAAAATGCATCCCTTTCCACTGTTTCATACTTCATTATCTGGCTTACCTGACCAATGTGCAAATCTGTGCATTCAGATTCATTCGGAATGCTGCTTATTTCCGATACGGAAGGTTGATCATCCGGTTCTACTTCCCTATGGCATGCTGCAATTTCAATTCAGAGGTATAAAGAAATACAATGGAGAATTAGACAAGTATGCATCAAACTTTTGATAGATCTCGCAAATTGGTTCTCAGACAGCGTTAGAAGGAATGAAGTGCGGAAAACCGAATATAAATACCAGGAACAGGTAGACGAGAGGATTCCGGCTGCATATGATTATGAACCCTGATGACAATAATCATTAAAAAGGGGGGTCAAAATTTGTCCATCTTCTTTTCCTTTTAGCTTTGTTATTTTTCCTCAAACTTCAATATTCTTTGCTATTTGGTAGCAAACTTTAACTGATGCAATGCAGGGGACGAGCTAATCTCCTTTTCTAAATAAAAAATTGGGCTCTTTCAACCCCTCATATTATCATATTTGGAACATATAAACCTTTCTCCAAATTTTGGAAGGAGACAATCCGAGCTTTTCCTTTAATACGAAAACGCTCATACATGTGGGTCGTGGTGTGAAGTATGTACATGTAAATACTGATTTAGGAATATGAACATCTCAACTGTTTTTTTTTCTTTGTGAAGCAATTGTGTGCAAATTAAAGGAGAAGAGATGCAAGATTTGGTTTTTTTAAGGTACATTTATACCTCATATCAGCTTCGCTGTTCTCATCTTCCCCTGAGCCTTCATGTGTCTCAATTCCTCTACCATAATAAATTGAACCCATAAATTGCACCTTAGGATTTCCTGTGTCGTTTTTAATGGCTTCCTGCACGGCAGAGACAGAACATGCATCAACGCCTGCACAACCGATTATTGCAGAGATCTCTTTAAGGCATAACAAACGCTCGATGATGATTGATGAAGTCCCTTTTTCATTCACTATTGGGGCATTGAAACAAAGCTTGAGCTTCTCGAGATTAGTCATTGCAGATGCTTCAATTTTCAGCAAAGGCACAGTGCATGTGAACTTGAAGTATCTGAGAACCGAGAAACCTCCCATGCCAAAGACAATCATTTCTGCAGCCGTTGTCTGCAAATGCAATGAGAGAGTAGTGAGGGCAGGTAGTCCTTTCAGGACATCAATATCATCCCTAGACAGTTCCATAACTGCAATCTTAAGAATGCAGAGTTCTTGAAGTTTCCCAATCCACTCAGGGAGTCTGGAGAAGATGCAACAATGACGCGACAACTCGAGTCTCTGAAGATGGGCTGGGGCAGAGGACACGATGCACAAGCTGTCACAGGAGATGCACAATGTTGAAGGGTTGGCAGGTAGTTCATTTACGCTACATGATCCTGAAGCAGGGACGAGAGCTAGACATCTGAGGCTGTTGACTTTCTCCAGAATTGAGTGCAGGAACTTCATGTGTTCTTTCAGATTTTCAACATTGGAACAGGTGAGATGAAGATCCAGGAGACTGGTTAGATCCCCAAGGTCCCTTACATCAGTCATGCTTGGACATCGGAGGTGCATTAGTTTCTTCAGAAGACCAATATCAGATGGAATAGCAATTACTTCTGCATGTAATTCTAGTGTACTCAAGTGTTGCAACCTTTGAATCTTCAATGGAAGTCTGACGGTGACATTAGATTCAATCCTCAGATGTATCAAATGACATAGATTACCAATGCTAGTGAGATCAAAAATCTTGTCTTCATCAGCCCAAATATGAAGATTCAGAACTTGAAGAAGCCCATAATCCGCAATAGGGGGCACACATTCGAGGAATCCATAGAATGCAAGTGACCGAACTTGGGATAATATGATGCTTTCGGGTATGCTTGCAACTTTTTCACATCCAAACTGGACAGAGAGTCGACGAACAATGTCAGAGTGTCCAAGAGTTGATTCAAGATTGTCCACAACAACAATGAAATTTTCCTCCTTGCATTTGTACCTAATAAGATCCAATACCATATGGTGAACTGTACATGACAGTACCTCGCCTTTATGATTTCTGTCTACAGGTTGAATCATTCCTCTAGCAACAAGCTCATCAAAATAACCATGTGCTAGTTTTTCTGTTTCTTTCTGATATATCTCTAAGGCTTCCTCTGACTGATCTTGAGAAACCTGTGCAATTTCCTCTCTTTCACCTTGGGAAACCTCAGCAATATCCTCTGTTTTAATTTGAGAAACCTCGGAAATTTCCTTTATGCGGTGCCTTTCTAGTGCAGCGATGAAACCTTCACCAACCCATCGTTTTGCTAAATCATCCTTCGTGATCGTGCTACCCTCTGGATACATACTGAAGTAGAGCAAGCATGTCTTCAAATGAAGCGGAAGATTATTATATCTAATGTTTAGAACTGTGCTCTTCTCTTTGGTACTAGTATGCGTGCAACAATCATCAGTAGCGCCCATCTTAAAGATAGCAGACTTCAATTTATAGCCAGAATACGCCGCTTCTACCTGCTCACTCTGTGTGGTCACTATCATTCTGCTGCGAAAATCACCACCGGGAAAAGCATGGCTAATAATGTCCCAAACAGACGGGCTCCGTACATCATCAATTACAATGAAGTACCTGCAAAAAATTGTGTTCTTAGTAAATATATTTTGCCAAGTAGACATGAAGATAACCAGAGAGAAAGGCCTATCTGTCCGTATATATAATAAACAAAGTAAAATTTAGAGATACCGATAGACAGATGCCGCTGCAGATTTCGGCCGCCACCGCGCCGAAATACCACCAGATCTGGCCGCCCACATCCCCGTTGTGCCGTTACCCCTTCGAATCGCCACCGATTTCGACCGAACGCCCGCTGCCCGACTGCGCCGCGTTGGAACGGCACTGCCCCACCGGCTTCCGTGGTGTGTGGATGTGGGACTCCGGCCGCTACGCGGTGGACATCACTATCGACTGCAAGCAGATTTTCTCAAAACGTTCAGCACGCCAAAGCTCGTCGCACACGCTCGTATGATGCCGCCGCATGGAGGTTTGGCCGGCCACAACATGTGGTAAACTTCCCAGAATGTGAGAGCCCTCAGGAGGTGGAGCTCCTAGCTCCCAAGGTGCGGCTTGTGTTTCGTGGAGCGGAGAGGCAACACCACCTCGCCATGCAGCAGCTTGCTACCCACGAGGCGAATGAGAAGGCCATTCCGAGTCACAAGACGGCAGTTTTACCCACGAAGACGGGTACCCACGGGTAATTACCCGCTAAGAACCGGGGATGGGGGGGCAAATCCCCCCATGGGAACGGCGGGGCAGGTACCTGTGAGCTTAACAGGGTGGGGACCGGTATAAAAATCCCCCCATGGAGTCTCCACGGGGATCCGGGACCCCACATGTTAGTGTATCAAACTGTCTAGTGTACACCCACGCATCCAACCTTCATCCCCAGCCGCAAACTCATCTCGATCTATTCCCTAGCTAGTTGCTCCCACCCCCGAGCCGCCAGGAGTCAACGGCTCAACGCACACCTCGCTCTGACACTCCCTCCCTCAGAGGCTCAGACCCCACCCGAAATCGTCGCCAGTTGACCGCCCTTGCTTGCTCATCCGCGTCGGCAAACAGGACGGCGTCAGCGAGAGAAGGACCTCGTACACGTCGGCAAGCAGGACCTCATCCTCGTCGGCAAGGAGGGGCTCGTCGCACGGACCTTCCCACCGCTTCGTCCTACAACGGCATCAGCCTCGTCGCCGAGTCGTCCTCCATTTGCCCGTACCGGCGTCGAGGTCCCCGTGGATACCCGACGGGTGGCGGGTATCCGCTGTTGGCGGGGACGGGGGGAATTTCCCACCCGATAGGCTGGCGGTGATTTGCGGGGGTCGGGGTGGGAACGGTGGAGTCATCCCCGGTCATCCCTGTCCCCATTGCCATCTTGAATTCCGAGGTACAAGGAGGGTTATCTCGAAGTGTAAGGATATTTTACCCTTAACCATTATTTTGATTAATGTTGATATCGGAGCTAAAGTATGGAATAATGTTACCTTCAAGTGTTTACGCAAGTTTTTGTTCATAAGTGATGGTGAAAGGTGGTGAGAGACCTCCCCATTCGCTATTCAATAGAACTGGTGTTGTCAATATATTTCTCCCTTTTTATGTTTGAGTCAAATAGGAAACACCGCACTATTAAGAGGGGCGGTCTCAATGAGCTCTTTTGGGATGCCAATAACCTATACACATCCTAACACCAAATAGCCATCACACCTACCCGAGGAGAGCCTAGGACATAGGATAAAATGTGCATTTTTTTAGAGTTCAACAAAACCAGCGGGCAAACCGGCACCACTGGATCTACCGCCGGTTTGAACTGGATTTTCCGAACAGCTATACCGACGAGTAGTTCGGCGGGGCACCATTCAGTCGGCATGCCACCGGTTTGGTCTGCCATGTGATCTGGCTCTAAGGGAAAGGTACTAGGGTATGGCAAGGTGGTGGTCTCAAAAAACTTGTCTCTTGAGACCGGCATGCTTGTTGAAACCCTTAGTTACAATTTACTTCCGATCTATCATCTTGCGGATGCCGGTTATGATTCATATTTTTATAAGACTGATGTGAAAGTATTTAGGAGTGATAACCTTAATTTGGTCCTTGTTGGGCATGTGGAAGACATCCTTTATATGGTTTATCTCTCAAAAGAGAGTTCTTATCTTCCCACATGCCTAATGGCCAGGTTTGACGAAGGATGGATTTGGCATCGTCACCTAGGCCACGTCAACATGAGAAATCTTAAACTACTCCTAAAGGGTGAGCATATTTTTGGACTAACCTATGTTTCTTTTAAAAAAGATCATGTGTGTAGTGCATGTGTAGCCAGGAAGCAACTTGGGAATAGACATACCTCCAAGAGCATAATGTCTACATCAAGGCCTTTGGAGCTCCTTCATCTGGATCTCTTTGGGCCATCTCATTATGATACTCTCGGTGGAAGAAAATCCGGGCTCCTCATTCATGGTGATTATACAAGATATACATGGGTGTTCCTCCTTAAGTCTAAGGATGAAACCTACAAGAACTTCATCGCCTTTGCCAAGCAAGCTCAATGCACCTATGAAGAGGAGATCAATACGATTAGGACCGACAATGGCACCAAATTCAAGAAATCCACTATGGAAGAGTTTGCTGAAAATGGGGGGGGATCAAGCATGAATTCACAACTCCCTATACCCCTCAACGAAACGGTATTGTTGAAAGGAATAACTGGACAATCATTGAGATGGCAAGGACAATGTTGATTGAGTTAGAGTCACCCGTAAATTCTAGGGAGAAGCCATCTCTACCGCGGTTCAGTACTCAAACCGGCTCTTCCATCGCATTTTGCACAACAAAACACCATACGAGCTTCTCAAGGAAAACAAGTCCAACATCAAGTACTTTCTCGTCTTCGGGTGCAAGTGCCTCGTCAAAAACAAGAAAGGGAATCTCGGTAAATTCAAAACAAGAACTATAGAGGGTATTGGTTATGCGGATGACTCATCACGCCTATAATTACTACAATTAATCCAATGGATGTATTGAAATATCTTGTGAATGTGGAGTTCTTGGAGAATAACGGCTCCCAAGCGGCGCAAGTTGTTCCACGTTATGTAGATGATGGTAATTCTTCAAAAGTCATCAAGATTATGGGAGTTGGGCATGTCTTGCCCATAGAGACTCATGATCATGATCAAGTCAATGATGAAGAAGAATCAAGATCAAGCCAAGAGGATCCTAGATCCACTCAAGTTAAACCATCAAGCACATCACAAGAGGAACCATTCACTCAAGAGGAGCTGCATACCAAAGAACAAGAACCAAGCCCTCAAGCCCTTTTGCAAGAACAAGAAGGAGAACAATAATCTTCCAAACCTCAAGGTAAAGCTCAAGATGTTGTCCATGATCATGGGCCATCAAAATGATAAATTAGTTGATCATGAAGGCACAATCCTAAAGATCAATGCCACCTTAATGGAAAGTGGGATCCAATTCAATAATATACTTGGAAGTATATCAAGAGGGATCGATACTCGCAACAAGAAGAAGAATCTTGCAACCTTTTGTGAGCACCATTCCTTTGTGTCTAACTTTGAGCCACTCAAGGTATATGAGGCCTTGCAAGATCTAGATTGGGTGGTTCCGATGCAAGAACTCGTGTGCTTCACCTGCAATAAAGTATGGTCTCTTGTTGATAAGCCTAAAGATCGTCGCATCAATGTCACTGGGACCAAGTGGATAATCAGGAACAAGCAAGATGTGAATCAAGTCGTCACGAGAATCAAAGCAAGGTTAGTGGTGCAAGGGTTTTCCCAAATATAAGGTATGGATTATGAGGACACCTTTGCACCCATGACACACCTTGAAGCTATTCATCTCTTGATTGTGTATGCATATTTTCATATCTTCAAGCTTTATCAAATGGATGTGAAAAGTGCATTTCGCAATGGTCTCTTGAAAGAGGAGGCTTATGTGGCTCAACCCCCAAGTTTCGAAGAATCGCGCTATCCCAACCATGTGTATTTACTCCATAAGACACTCTACAGACTAAAGCAAGCTCCATGTTCTTGGTATGACTACCTTAGGGATTTCTTACTCAAGGACGGGTTTAGCATGGGGAAGGTCAATTCTACCCTTTTCACCAAACGGGTTAAAGGGGGTGGCTTGTTCATATGCGAAATCTTTGTTGATGATTTTATTTTTGGTCAAGCTAACGAATTGCATAACAAAGCTTTTTCCGAGTTAATGACTAGGAAATTTAAGATGTTCATGATGGGGGAGTTGAAGTATAGTTTCTAGGCTTCATTGTAAAGAAACTTGCTCATGGAACATTCATCTCCCAAGAAAAGTGTGTAAAGGATATGCTTAAGGAATTTGAAATGGCCAATGCCCATCCCGCGAAGACACCCATGCCAATCAATGTGCAACTAGGCCTTTGAGAAGGGGAGAAGGGTGTGTATCAAAAGGTATATCATTCTATGATTGGTTCCTTGCTCTACATTTGTTCTTCTAGGCCGGATATCATGGTAAGTGTTGGAATGTGAGCTCATTTTCATTCCGCTCCTAAGGAGTGTCATTTGACGGCGGTGAAACAGATTTTAAGATATCTTGTTCTTACTCCTACTCTCGGACATTGGTATCCAACGGGGTCAATCTTTGAATGCCGGAAATCAACCTCCGGGGCTTGCCAATTCCTTGGCAGGTCATTGGTGAGTTGTCATCTAAGAAACAAAACTCCACCGCCCTATCCACCGCCGAAACCGAATACATTTCCATGACACCTTGTTGGGCTTAGTTGTTATGTATGTGGCAAACCTTGAAAGACTACGGTGTGTCTCTTGGTAGTGCCTTCCTATCATTGCACCTTGCATTCAAAAGAAAATTCAACAAAGTGCATACTTTATGGGGAGCTTGCTTATTAACTTTCATGGAAGCATTGTTATAAGCTCATCATAATATCTTGTTGTGATTCTAGCTTGGTTTGTCATCGTTAACCAAAAAAGGGCAGATTGTAAGGGTATTTTATGCATAACTTTTGGTTATTGTTACACCGAAGCTAAAGTATGGACCAATGTTACCTTAAAGTGTTTACATAGGTTTTACTTCACAAGTGATGATGGAAGGTGGTGAGAGACCCCACATTCTCTATTCAAGGGAAGAGCCAGTGTTTTCGATATATTTCTCTCTTTTTATGTTTGAGTCAAATAGGAAACACCACGGTACTAAGAGGGGCGGTCTTGATGAGCTCTTTGAGGATGCCAATAACCTATACACATCGTAACACAAAATTTCCTTCATACCTACCTGAGAAGAGCATAGGACATAGGAGAAAATGTGCATGTTTTTAGGGTTCATCGAACCCGTGGGGAAACCGGTACCGCCGGTTTGAACCGAACTTGCCGAACAGCTGTACCGATGAATAGTTTGGCGGGGCACCGACTCAATCAGCATGCTGCCGGTTTGTCTGGCACACTGTTCTAAACTCACCGACAGTTTTCTACGGAACTCATAAAAATGACTAGTTTATCCCATGTACTATAAATATTGCTTCTTTCTCAAAGAGGAGGTAAGACCAACCACTGACTTGTCATTTTCTTGAGAGCTCTCTCTCTCTCTCTCTCACTCCATTGTTGAAACACCAAGTATTTTGGATCTCCCATTCTACCCCTAAAAAAGAAAAATCCCTTTGGTAGAAAGTAAGAGGAGGTCCTAATCTATGTTTCCACCAAGCGATATTTCATCCCCCCTTGAGTTTATAGAATTTTCTTGGTACCCTTGGGTCATTGGGATACCTAGGTGGCTAGTGTCGCCTAGAGCATTCAGCTTGTGATTTGCCCCGTGGAAAGTTTGTGAGTGTTTGGAGACTGTCTTAAAGTATACCACGAGTAAGTTAGCTATTCTTTGTGGGATAGGCTTGGAGAAGAAGGTGAACCTTGGTGTTGGGGAATCCTTCATGGAACCTAACTCCTCTCCAACGTGACGTATCTCCCCCCAAAAGGAAGGGAACACAGAAATACACCTTCGTCTCTTAGCTTGTGTTGTTACTTTTGTGATAGTCTTCATGCTTGATATATTTTGCATCATCATATAGGTTGCCTCACCTAGTTTGCATTTAGACACACTTATATTCCGCAAATCCTAAAATTTGCAAAAGAAGTTTAAAAAATTTGTAGAACCTATTCACCCCTTCTAGGTTAACCATCTATATCCTTTTAGGAGGCCGTACAATGGGTGAGTTCTAGGCTGCAAGGGATGCGGCGTACAAGAAGAAGGTTGAGGATAAGAAAAAGGAAGATGAGGTTGGACCCTCGACAGTGATCATGGTGGACTCTGGCGACGAGTTTTGGTTAGACGTGTTTACTAGCAGTGACGTGGAGTAGCATAGTGTAGTGTAGATGTTTAGTGTATGTTGCCAAAATCTAGTTTGAATGTGTTGTAAGTATCCAACTATGGTCGAAATATGTTAAACTTTCGAAGCCAAAGCCCTATTTTGCATCATTTGAAATGTGTGCCCTAGATTTTTTGCCCCCAAACCTAAAATTGCGTGCCCTAAACCAAAAAGTGGTGTCCTCTTTTAGAGCATCTGTTGGACATACTCTTATAAGCTATAAACAATGCATAAGGTGTACTACTCTACAAACCCGTGTATAAATATATGAGGAGGCGAAGGAAAACAAAGTGTACTGAAAATAGATTATCCCATGTGCAAAACAAATTATAGACGATGCTTGAACATTTAGCAAAATAATGGATCACACAGTAAGATAATAGAATGAAGCCAAGAATAAAGGCTTAGCAAAAGAACGGCATAGTAGGATAGTAAAAATAACATAATCACTATCCACGTATACATACAAGAGGGGCTATCATTTTTTTACGAGAACAAATCTATTCCATATATAGTATATATTCCAACACTGTAAGGCAATGAATCGACCAGAAAGGTGACTGCGATACTCCACGAGTCGCTCCTGGTGACTCTGGTCTAGATCTTGAAGTAGGCTTTGCCCGGAATAGAGGAAGAATCTTCGAGTAACTAGACCGAGAGGGAGGTCATGACTCGCGGTGGGCGGCGGCTCACCCTTGCACCAGGGGCGATGGGGTCACCTGCAGCTGCCTCTTCGCCGGCTGTGGGTTCAGGCTCTAGGTTTCGATGCATGGGCTCGGACTCCGGCTCTGATGGCGAGGAATCCATGGGGGCGCGGGTGGCGTTAGATGCGCTAGAGGATCCTTCTGGCGAGTTGGGATGGACCACTGTCTGTCGCCGTCGGAGGAAGTCTGATGAGGAGATCAAGCTAGCGTTCTGGGAGGATATTGACTACCCGACGCCGGCGTCTCGGTTCTGGGAGTGAGGCTCCCCTACGTCGCCGCAGTAGAGTTCATCTCTTCCCGGCCGATCTGCCTCTCCTCCGGCGGGTCGAGGTGGGTCGGTGGCGTCGCCCGTGGGGCTGCTTCTGCGTCGGGCACCTCGGGTTCGACCTTGGAAGGGGCCCCTTCCATCGAGGAGAGCTTCGGTGCCGCCAATGCTAGGGATCTTCCTGGATGCCGCTGTCGATAGCGCATGCTAGGATCGTCAGGATCCGTTTTTGCCGCGCTTGGACGAGTCCGTTTCGGTGGGCGAGACGGTGGGTCCGACAGAAGGTCCCACCAGGGATGGGTCGGATTTGGAGTTGATTCCGCATTTCTTTTGGACAGGCATCGCTAATAGACTCAAGCGGGCCTGGCGTCGGGAATTCCTTCTGTCTTCTACCGAGCCGCCGCCTCCTTCGCCCCGCTACTCCGCCTCAGATCGTCCGGCTTCGCCGTCGCCGCCTCTTGGCTCTCTGCGTTCGCCCGGAGTCTCCTTTGCCGCGGTCGTCTGCTCTACTGCGATGGCGGGGTAGGGTCTGGGTGCTAACCCTAAGGGTCCAGCCTCTACTCTTGGGCCGCACGGGGCTCCTGACTTCCGCCGGGGCTATTCCTCCTGTCGCTATGAGGCCTCCCGTGTCGACGTTAGCCTCTTCGGCACAGGCTGCAGCGCCCGGGCATGGTTCGATGCATGCCCCTGCCATGTCGAACGTGTACCAGCCAGCGTCGGGTCCCCCGCACTTTCCGCTGGGGGTTCAGTTCAGACCACCCGTGGCCTACTTCAATGCGCTCCATGTTGTTCCTATTGGAGATATGCCCTAGAGGCAATAATAAAAGTGGTTATTATTATATCTTTGTGTTTATGATAAATGTTTACATTCATGCTATAATAGTATTAACCGAAAACATTAATACTTGTGTGATTTGTAAACTAAATTAGAGTCCCTGGTAAAGCCTCTTTATAATACTAGCTTGTTGGTAATGGATGATCGTGGTTTCTCGATCATGAACATTGAGATTTTATTAACAACAAGATCATATCATTAGAAGAATGGCATGATGGACATACTCCTATAGATAAGCATAGCATAAAGATCAAGTCATTTCAATAGTTCGTTTGCTATAAGCTTTCTGATATATAGTAACCTAATTCCTTCGACCATGAGATCATGCTAATCACCATCACCGGAAGGATGCTTTGATGACATCAAACACCGCACCATAACTAGGTGGCTATAAAGGTGGCATTGAGTGTTCGGAAAGTATGTGTTGAAGCACATGGATCAAGAGTGGGATTTGTTCATCCATATGACGGATAGATATACTCTGGGCCCTCTCGGTGGAATGTCATCCAATTAGCTTGCAAGCATGTGACTGGCTCACAAGGGATCACATATCACGGGAACGAGAAAAGAGTACTTATCGGTAACGAGGTTGAACTAGATATGCAGAGATACCGACGATCAAACCTCGGATAAGTAAACTATCGCGAGACAAAGGGAAATTGGTATTGTATGTAAGTGGTTCATTCGATCGCAAAGTAATCGTAGAAATATGTGGGAGCCATATGAATTTCTAGATTCCTCTATTGGTTATTGATCGGAGAAGTGTCTCGGTCATGTCCACATAATTCACGAACCGTAGGGAGACACACTTAAGGATTCGATGTTGTTTAGTAGATATGGAATGTAAGTAGGGAGACTGAATGTTGTTCGGAGTCTTGGATGGGATCCAGGATATCACGAGGAGATCCGGAATGGTCCGAAGAATAAGATTCATATAAGGAAAGTCTAATTCCGGAGTTCGGGAATGATTTCGATGTTTTCATCGGAGAGGTTCTAGAAGGGTCTAGAAGGTTCACCGGACCGGAAGGGGAATGGTCCATGAATGTGTCATGGTTAATTTGAATGATTGGATCATGTCCTACGTCACTTTGGTTGGGCATTTGCGAGAGATAAATAAATCTCTAAATTAAAAGTCAAAAGGGAGGTTTGAAAAGTCAAACTGGAACAATAGTTTCCTAGTGGAAGAAGAAAAGAGTCCTTCCTTCTATCCAACTTGGGTTTGGGTATGGATTCAAACTCCCCCCTCCCAATATTCCCTCCCTCTCATAAATAGAGGGGGAGGGTGCCCCAAAGCACACAACACCAGCCCTTCCCACCTGCGGCGCTGTCAGCCGCCAAGACGCCGCCATCGCCATTGCCGCCGTCGGCCGTCGTCGCCCTAGCCGCCGACACCTCCTCCTCCTCCGCCTTCTAAACCTAGATCGGAAACCCTAGATCCACCATAACTCGCACCGCTTAGGGAAGCTCACGGGATCTTCCTCTACTTCCGACACCACGCCATCGTACCCGCGGAATCGCGAGGAGAACTACAACCTCCGGCCGCCGGAACAAGGGAGAGCAAGGTCTTCATCGAAAATTTAACGATGTGACCGATCGTGGAAGCGGCCAAATGTGACGTGAAGGATCGTCTATGCGATCTTGAGATCGGCAAGTGTACGACTACATCACCCACGAGAATCTGCTCTCGTTAACCGCTTTGGAATCTTATAGGGTGAGTACTCTAATCAACTCATTTTTTCAATCTAGTAGATAGATCTTGTCTTTCTTGTATGCATGCGGTAGAATTTTTTTGTTTTCCATGCTACGAACCCCTACAGTTGTATCAGATCCGTGTCTATATGTAAATCTGTTGCACGAGTAGAACATAATGGTCATTGTGGGCGTTGATGCTTTTGTTGTCGATTGCTTCTTGTGTACTTTGCATCTTGCGGGATGGTGGGATGAAGCAGCCCGGGCTAACCTTACATGGCATCGTTCATGAGACTTGCTCCACGCTTGACATGCAACTTGTATTGCATAAGTGGCTTTGCGGGTGCTTGTTTCTCCCAACATAATGAAGATTCAATTTACAACGGGTAATTGACAATACTAGTAACAACGTTGTGGTTCTTGTTCGTAAGTTAGAACGACACTTATTGAAAGCCCCAAACCACGTAAAATATGCAAAGAAAATTAGAGGCGTCTAACTTTGTTTTGCAGGGGTGTGCTTAGATTGTGATTATATGTGATGTATGCAATGCTCCTTATTGTAAGTCGGCAACCGGCAGGAGCCATATGGTTGTCTTTTAATTCCGTTAAGACATGCGTGTCTATTATTCAAAGTAGTTGTAATAGCCGATGCTGGTGGACGACAACCATGAAGTGGCGCCTTTGATCTTGACGCCATGCCGGTGATGATGCAGATCATGTTCGTGCTTGAAGATGGAGATCGGAAGCACAAGAAGAAAGGCCATATCATATCACATATTTTGAATTACATGTGATGTTAATCCTTTTATGCATCTTGTATTGCTTAGTTCGCGGCGGTAGCATTATAAGATGATCCCTCTCACAAAATTTCAAGTTATAAAGTATTCATCCTTAGTAAGCACCGTTGCTTCAAAGCACCACGTGATGATCGGGTGTGTTAGATTCTGCGAGTGTATACACGGGAGCAAGCCAGATTTTCTCATGCGAAAGCTAAGGTTTGATCTTGACGAGCCTAGCATGTACAGATATGGTCTCGGAACACGGATCACCAAAAGGTAAAGCATGAGTCATATAGTAGATATGATGAACATGTTGATTATTCGCCATTGAAGCTACATCAACTCTCCTGATGATCGGTTTTGATGTGGTGGATTTGGTTCGTGTGATCACTAAAACAATGTGAGGGATATTTTGAGTGGGAGTTCACCTAGATTAATTTAACTATTAATTATAACTCAATTTGTCATAAACATAGTCTAAACTATTGCAAATATGTTGTAGATCAATGGCAGCCCCTACCATCAATTTTAATGCGTTCCTAGAGAAAGAAAAGTTGAAAAACAATGGAAGCAACTTCGCGGATTGGTTCCGCAACTTGAGGATTGTCCTCAATGCTGGTAATTTGACATATGTCCTGGATGCACCGTTGGGTGACCCACCTGCAGCTGATGCTACCGATGAGGTAAAGAATGTTTTCCTCGCTCGGAAGAATCAGTACTCCACAGTTCAGTGTGCTATCTTGTATGGTTTGGAATCGGAGCTTCAGAAAAGGTTTGAGAACCATGACCCACATGATATTGTCCGTGAACTCAAAATGATATTTGAGGCTCATGCGGTAGTTGAGAGTTATCAGACTTCTAAAAAGTTCTTTAACTGCAAGATGGAAGAGGGCAGCTCCATCAGTGAGCACGTGCTTAAGATGTTTGGGCACGCAAGCAAGCTTCAAAGCTTGGGTATAGTGATTCCTAATGCTTTGGGGATTCATCGTGTCCTCCAATCTGATGGATAAGTCTCTATACTGTTGGTATTTGTGGGGTTGTAACACACATGGTCCTTGTAGCAAGTACTGGCAGTTAGGAGCAGCAAGGACCAAGCATCCTTGACTGCTTTAGCAGCATCAGTTAGGAGTAGCAAGGACCAAGCATCCTTGACTGCTTTTAGGCAGCATCTTAGACTAGCATCTTGGACTAGCATTTAGCATATTCTTGGCTGGCTAGCAGCCTATAAGTATGTATCCCCAACCCCTGTGGTTGGCATGGCATTTGTGTGTGAGTTTGTGC
Organism: Avena longiglumis; assembly: GCA_030063025.1. NCBI lineage: Eukaryota > Viridiplantae > Streptophyta > Magnoliopsida > Poales > Poaceae > Avena > Avena longiglumis. The sequence goes on along the minus strand of CP125978.1, from coordinate 20,864,429 downwards.
AAGAAATAAAACTAGAAAATTGCCCCAACTCTTAGTGTCATCCTCTTCTTTAATGAGAGTAAATCTAGAGATCCTATCAAGTGGTATCAGAGCGAGGTTGTCTTGTAGGCTGAGTGTTTCCTGCTCATTCTCTTCACTGGTGTGCAAAGAGCCTGGCAAGTGCAAGCCTACACTGTCCCTCGGTGGCCTCTCTCCTTCCAGCAATGAAAGCAAAGGCTTCGTTAGCAAGCTCCCTCCACGCAACAGCCTCAAATGCCAGCCATGTCCTGTTGCTCAAGACTCGGCTACCTCGGCGTGCAAGGGCGGCGAGGAGGCCGAGCTCTCGCAAAGGAGCGTGAGCGGCGGCAGCAGCCGCCGGCGGCAGTGGGCATCAAGGCCGGCGGTGGAACCGGCAATTTAGAGCGAAGGAAGAAGCGGCGAAGCGGTGGAGGCATCACGTGCAGCGGCAGAGGTCCGTGCTGCGTGGCAAAGATCGCCGCTCCATTTCGACGACAACGGCCGACGGCGTATCCCACCAGCGGACGGCGCGGTGGGCAGCCGAGCATGCCCAAGCACACAGCGGTGTCGCTCCCGGAGGAGGCGCGAATGGCGGTGGTGCTCCCGGAGGAGGCGCGCACGGCAGTGGCGCTCCAGGAGGAGGCGCGCACGGTGGCGGCGGCCGAAACGACCAAGACCGTGGCCTCTATGAGGTTCGGGCTATGGTCAGGGACGTTGGTCCCGGTGCTGGGTGGCCTACCCTCACCAAAACCAACTACGTCGAGTGGGCCGCGGTCATGAAGGTCCGGCTCCAGGTGTGGCACATGTGGGAGCGATCCAGATGCCAACGCCGACCATCATGACGATCGACGGGCGGGACGCCTTGCCGCAGATCCAGCCGAGATGCGCTTCTTCCAACAAGCGATCGCCAAGGAGGCCTAGGATATCGCGTCGCGCATCGGCAGCGACCGTCCCCGCAAGTCCACTCTGCAGGCACTCCGCAGGGAGTGGGATGACCTGGCCTTCAAGCCAGGTAAGGACGTCGATGAATTTTCTCTCCGTCTCAACACTTTACTGCAGAAGATGGAGCGGTTCGACGACGCCACCTATAATGAGGAAAGAGCTGTCGAGAAGCTCTTTCGCTGCGTCCCCACGAAGTACAAGCAGATGGCTCGCTCGATTGAATCCCTGCTGGACCTTAGCACGATGTCGATCGAGGACGCAATCAGTCGCCTCAAGGTCGTCGACTTCGACGAGCCACAACTTCTCACTCGGGAAGTTGCTCCTCACTCGGGAGCAGTGGGACGCCGGCCACGGCGACAGGAAGAAGGGGGAGTCCTCTTCCGCGACAGGCGGCCGCAGGCGCGGCAAGCCGTGCAAGGGGCGCAAAGACGGCCAGGGCAGGGCGCAAGGTGATGCCCGCGGAGGCGCCCGGGGAGGCGCCGCCGGTAGGCCCAAGCTGGCCCAAGATGACGCCTGCCACAACTGTGGCCGGCTTGGCCATTGGGCCAAGGAGTGTCGACAGCCACGACGCGGCCAGGCCCACGTCGCACAGGCAGGGGAGGAGGAGCCGGCTTTGTTCATGGCTCATGCGAGCATCGAGCTACGCCCTGCGGCACCGACTGCAGCGGCTCCCCTCCACCTCGACGAGCCAAAGGCACACGCCCTTCTCGGCGACGGCTCCGGCACCGACAAGACTGGCGGGTGGTGCCTTGACACCGGCGCCACCCACCACATGACTGGTCGACGGGGGCTCTTCGCCGAGCTCGACCACGCGGCGAGGCTACGCTAAGTTTGGAGATGCCTCCGGTGGAGATTCAGGTGTGTCGGCCATCTTCATCGCCAAGACCGGAGAGCACCGGATGCTCACCGTGTCTACTACATCCTCGCTACCGAGGAACTCCATCATCATCTTGGGACACCGGATGAGAGCGGCTCGCGGCGGCCGATCGAGCACGGGATCCCGCGATCCGGGATCGCCATCGCCGCCTTCTTGCCAAGGTACCTAGAGCAAATCGGCTCTATGTCCTTGATGTGCGTGGCACAGCCTCGCCCGCCGTCGACGACGAGGCGTGCGGCACGAGCGCCGCACCTTCACTTCGAGGCCCTGAAGCGGCTCAGCATCAAGGAGATGGTGTGAGGCATGCCGTGCCTCGAACACGTGTAGCAGTTCTGCGATGTCTGCGTGGTGACGAAGCAGAGGCGACTCCCCTCCCCCAGTAGGCGAGCTTCAGAGCTAAGAAGAAGCTCGAGCTCGTGCACGGGGACTTGTGTGGACCGGTGACTCCGGCCACACCGGGAGGACGACGCTACTTCCTGCTGCCCGTCGATGACTTCTCCCGCTACATGAGGGTGGTGCTTCCCAGCAGCAAGGGAGAAGCAGCGGACACCATCAGGCGTGCGCAGGTTGCTACAGAGGCGGAGCGGCCGCAGCCGCGTACGCGCACCGACAACGGCGGCGAATTCACAGCAACTGAATTCGCGTTGTACTGCGCTGATGAGGGCATTCAGCGCCACTACTTCGCCCCTTACAGCCCGCAGCAGAACGGCGTTGTCGAGCGGCACAACCAGACGGTTGTGGGGATGGCCCGGGCCCTCCTCAAGCAGAGAGGGATGCCGGCTGTCAGGGATGCCGGCTGTCTTCTGGGGGGAGGCGGTGTTGACAACCGTCTACATCCTCAACCGCTCACCTACGAAGGCACTCGACGGCAAGACGCCATATGAGGCTTAGCATGGGCGCAAGCCGGCGGTCTCCCACTTACGGGTCTTCGGCTGCCTCGCGTTCACCAAGGAGCTCGGCCACATCGGCAAGCTCGACGACAGGAGCACTCCAGGAGTGTTCATTGGCTACGCGGAGGGCTCGAAGGCCTACCGCATCCTCGACCTGAAGACATAACGTGTGCGCACGACGCGAGATGTTGTGTTCAACGAAGGGCAAGGGTGGGCGTGGGACAAGGCGGTGGATGACGGCTCGACTCCGACGTATGACGACTTCATTGTCGAGTACGTCCACTTCAAGGGAGCCGGGGGAGCAGGCAGCTCCTCCTCGCCGAGCACATCTACCTCATTTCCCAAGTCTCCATCAGTCCCGGTGGCTGCCACACCGACGGCACCACAGCCGCCGACGCCACCGACACCACGTGCTCCAGCACCAGCAGTCACACCTCCGGGCACGTCTACACCAGCACCAGCTCGTGTCGAGCGCAGCCCGGTGGAGTTCGCTTCCCCGCTCGCTCATGACGAGGAGCGCATCAACGTGTATTACGACGGAGAGCCGTTGCGGTACCGTACGATGGAGATATTGGACTTCTAGTATTGTGTAGGTGGGGTTAGGTCTACTGCTACAAGAAATTGATCGCTATAACAGGACTTTTTTGCAATTCTTTTTTCTAAGCTATGTACATCCATATGGACACTAGGTCAATGTGTTGTTGCAGAGGCTGTGTGTATTTGATATCTCTGTGATATTAACATATACTCCTCATACAAAATATAAAAGAAGAATTATATACAATACTATGGCGAAGCAACAAGTTCGAATTACTGTTCTAATCGTTTTCTAACAATTAAATACGATAAATAAAAAGTTAAGCTAAAAAACATGGAAGGCATGGTAGTTCAAATTCAAGGTACAGCAAAACCGTGAGGATGACAGATTACTCACGTATAGACATATATCCGTGCAGAAACCGGAAGGAAATACTAAAGGGTCTCGGTAGTATGTACCTTTTGCTTTGGAGATGATCACTGATACTGCAAATAAGGCCTTGCACATCACAAAGGCCATGTGGCGTTGGTGCCTTAATTTGGGAGAGAATGCTAGCGAGAAGGCTCCTGAAATCTGGATTTCGAGAAACCCGTACAAAGGCTGAAAACCGGAATTTCCTTTTACACTTGACATACAAGGTTCTGGCAAGTGTTGTCTTTCCAGAACCTTCAAATCCAGAGATAGCTACCAACTTGAGCTGTGTCTGCTTGTCGTCCTCAAAAGCCAGCATATGGACGAGGTTGTCTGTGAGGGTCTCAATGTCAGTTTTGTTCTCTTTCTCGAGGGAAATGTCAGACTTTATTTCTGTCTCGAGGGAAATGGCGGCCTTGATTTCTATTTTTTCGCCTGTTTTCTTCAGAATTTCTGCACGAGCCATGAATCTGGAGAGCCTGGTGCGCAACTTGAGCTTGGTGTGAATCCAACTGATAAAGATTCTAGCAATTCTTCCAAGTGTTCTGTGGACACCGGCACTGGATTGTACCAAGTAGTCCTCGGTGTCATAACAAAGTTCCCGAACCTCCTTCATCCACCACTTGGCCCTGAAGCTAGTCTCCCCCATGCCCGATAGATTCAGCAGTGGCTTGCGAAATTCTTGGAGATGCTCTCTGAGCTTCCCGATTTGATCCAGACGAATCCCCATTGGAAGAGTGTGTTTGGACCCTTCCAGTGATTTGAGCCGGCATATGAGGCGATCTATGGGGCCGAGCGAAGCAGTAATAGGAGGATCCTCCATGTTCGCCTGAAGAGAAGCATCAGTAGGAGGATCTGACACCTCCATCATCTTCACCTGAGCCAAGGCTGCACCTTCCCCAACAACAATTTCAACCTGAAACAAAGAAGCAAAAAAAAAAGATGAGAAAGAAAACACAAGAGTGTTGCCTTGATTTCTCCATTGTTATCTGTAAGGTTGTATTTTTTTTTTCCATGGAGCTTTCGTACCTTGTACCTAGGTGGGAATTATTCTGCTAATACAAAATGAAAATCATATAGATGTGTTAGGGAAGAAGAAAGATGTAGTAGCTACTCACGCGTGGATCAGAAAGAAAGAACGAACAACTGAAAAGTGCTACGATGGTTGGAGGACTATACCGGGAGAACATCTAATTTCCGAAGACTCTCGACGAGCTGCAAGTCTTGGTTTTCTTTCTTGGCAACAGCGACATTTCGGCCTGTATCTTCGGGGTGCCTCGGAGATAAGCACGAACCGAAGTTACACATTAGCACTCCAACTTTGAAGGAATTAAGATGTACCAAACCGCAAAATTACACCCTTATTTATGCAAATTACAGTATGGCCCAAGTCGTTGCAAGCTCAGATTAAGCACCCACTAATTTTCAGCTTTCACTTGGTTGTTGAGAAGTTGTGTGGAAATTTCCACGAAACAAAACATAGGAAGGGACAAAGGCCGGCCGGGAGCAGGTATGGTCGTCGTCATCTTCCCCACCCCCCCCCCCTCTCTCTCTCTCTCTCTAGATGAATCTCCCTTTTGATTTCCATCCAATCAATAGCAGTCCCCCAAGTATGCAGTTCTAGTGTGTATATCCAGTTCCAGTCCACAAAGAAATGAAATAGAGATGGCCGTTGCCATCGCTGCGGCCACACTCAGATCGTTCATCACCTTGGGCCTGCCGATTCTTAGAAATGCGGTGGGCAGGGATCTGCGGGATGATGTTGAGTCCATAAGTACACACTTGGACTATATCCGTGCATCCTTTCTGGATCATTTCGGATCTACCGTTGCTGCTACTAGTAGAAGTAACGTGGAGGATCAATGGCTTAAAGATATGAACCTCCTGGCGTACGCCATGGAAGACCTCATAGACTGTTTCATGACCAAAACGCCTCTAGACATCGTAGACAGTGAAGCTGCGGGATTCCTCTCTCCTGCCTGGCGCTTTGCCAAGAGGATGGTGAAACCCAGAAGCGTACAGATAGGCAAAAAGATTCGTCAGCTCAAGCAGAGATCGGAAGACGCGCGTGCGAGCATTGACCATTTTGTGGTGAAGCAGAAGGGATCACAAGACGCACCAGCTGCTTCCACAGAAGACGAAGCTGCTGCTACCCACGTCACCAAGGAGCATGAGCTTCTTCAGCATCTTCTCCGCACGCCGAGCGAATCGGAGAAGAAGCTGGCCGTGATCTCCATCGTTGGATACGGCGCACTAGGTAACGCTCTTCTCGTCAACAACGTTTACAATACAAATCAAGTGCAAAATCGGTTCTCCCGGAGAACTAGATACAATGCTGCGGGCAAGGAAGCTGGGATGGTTATCAAAGAGATCAGCGCTCAAGTAACTCCCAATCGGAATCATGCGGGTACCGCCGCCGGCGCCGTCCCGGAGGAGATTGAGGCAAAAGCCGCAGTGAAACATCACAAGACTGGGAGTACCCCTGTCAAAGATCTCAAGGGAAAGGGCGTCATGGAAGATCAGGAGACGGAGAATACCTCCATCGCCGTATATTCTGGATCAAGCCAGACAGATGAAAGGTGATCAGTTTTTCCTCCTTGCTTTTATTTTTTATTTTTACCATTGTGAAATAGCTAATGATTTTTTGTAGCACGTATGTAGAATACATATATTTTGGGAGAGGGGGGACACCGAAGAAAAAGCAATACATGTATACCTAGAAGAAAATTACATTTTTCTGAAATCAAAATATAGGGCTACCTGGCACCCAGGAGAAAAATGGCCGTTCCTGCTGTTTTTATTTTCAGGGTATATGTAGTATATAGTTGTTGCAGCCTATTAACTTTTCCCTTGTCAATTTCTATCTTACAGGTATTTGCTTGTAATTGATAATGTGGACATGGACAAATTACTGGCAATAATCAACAACTTTGATAATGTGGAGGGCGGCATAATCATCATTGTGACGACTGACTATACTGAAGCAATACACTGCAAGTGTACACCACTTGATCTGGACAAAGGAGATGATCAAAAGTACATAAGGATAAATGATCTGACAAACACAATATGTAAAGAAGAGTCCATTTTCAGAGAAGAGACCAGGGCACATAAACAAAAGTTGAAGGAGTTGCTTGTCCGTAACTACAAGAAGAGTCTATCTAGCCTTGATCTCGAGCATTGTTTGCTATACTTTTGCATGTTCCCACGTCATCATCTTGTGAGCTGGAATCTTTTGATAAGGAGATATAGGGCTGAAGGAATTGACATTGGTGAAAGAGATGGTGACTTACATAGGTCCCTGGAGATCTTCATCGACCATCATGCCGTTCAATTAAGCGAAAACGGAGAGGTGAAGAGATGCCAATTTCCTGTTATGATGCTCAACCACATTTCCTGCGAGTCCAACTCCAATAACTTCTTGACATCCTCGTGTGGTTCCATAGAGATACCCACAAGTGGTTTGGGTAATCCTGTCCGCAGGCTTTCTCTCCATCAAATCGTTGGTGAAGATGACACATTGAGGTTGCCTGATGCAAGTGTTTACCATCGTCTCCGGACTCTGGCGGTTTTTCATACTGGTAGTATTGCCAATATTTCTAAGCTTTCGGAATATAAGCTTTTACGAGTGTTGGATATGAAAGAATGTCCAGTTTTTCTGACCAAGAATCAGCTGAAGAAAATATGTAACCTGTTGCTGCTGAAATATCTAAGCCTCGGGGACAATGTTGATCAGGTTCCAAGGGAAATAGCAAAGCTGCAATTGTTACAGACACTCGCCATGACGAAAACCAAAACAGTGTCTGTGCCGGTGGAAGTCATGGAGCTCCCCGTGTTAAAACACCTGCTTGGGAAGTTTCAGCTATATAAACGTGACATCACAAAGAAGAAGCTCAAACAGTTATTGGCAACAGAAAGCCAATTGCTAAGTCTTTCAGGGTTTGTCGTCAGTGACGGCAAAGAGTTTGGACAAGTGATGAGTCGTATGAAGAAGTTAAAGAAAGTTAAAATATGGTGTCATGCTGGAAAATTGACTGGCAATGTCACAGATGCGGTCAACAAGTTCACTAAGGAAGTGCCTTCAGACACACGCTCTCTGTCTATTGAATGCAATGAATATCCATGTGAAATTGTCAAATGTCTACGGCAAGACGGTTTTCTGACCTCCCTCAAATTGCGTGGCAATCTGAAAGCACATTTGGATCTCCAGGTCGATCGTCCTATTATAGGGCTGCAAGCTCTAGGGCTGAAGGGTATTAACGTTCTGTGCCTTTCAGGGACTAATCTCAGCGGGGATGAAATTGTGCGCCTCGTTACACTTTTCCTATCATTAGAATATCTGAAGCTGGTTGAAGATAAACTATGGGAGCTCAAGATACCAGCTGGTTGTTTGTACAGCCTGAAGCGGTTGTGCCTGGTGGCCGGCAGCAATCTGGACCGTATAATAATCAGCGAAGATACCGTTCTGTGTTCTCTTGTCTCGCTTCATATGCTCGTCAATACTGAATGTAATCTATCGGGCATTGACATCGACAAACTCAAAAACCTGGATGAGATCACACTGTATTCTGATGTCGCCGACAAAAGAGAGTGGCAAAGAGAGGCAAGTATTGATACAAACAATCCCAAGGTTCTTTTCATTCCAAGGCCAAATGCAAGTGCAGCGTGAGGGTCGTTCCATGAAGCAGCATCACGGTGAGTTTTGTCGAAGTCCCACTGTTTCCTCATTATCATTTTTAATCACTTGTAAATTCCTAAAACTCTTTGAATTGTTTTTTCTGCAGCGCAAACCGTCGAACTCCTTAATGGGGACTGTCTTGCTGCACAGATCCTTGTTTTTACCCAATAAAGTTCACCATGCATTGTTCAGTTTGCCTTTTTTTTTTCCCTACCAATATGAAAACATAAGTTATATCTGATACTTTTGATCTGAGTTGTATAAACTTTCTCATCCGACTTTATTATTATCTATCTAGTGATTGTGATACCTCCCATGATTAATTGCTCTTATCTTAATAGTCTCTTCATTGTACTTAACGTCTATTGCTTACTTCATATTCTGCATACACGGTATAAGCATATTTAGATTTTTTGCCAGGTGCTTCCAATATGTTTTATTCTATATTACTAGATTTTCTTCAAACGTATGCATAATTACATTTTAATAGTTTTCTTACACGTCCACCGTATCCAAGCAAAAATTCTTAAATTGGACTTTGGGAATGCCTTTGATAGAGTCGTTGATCTCATGAATCCTCAAGAGAAAAGGCATTGGGGACAAATGGTATCTTTGGATCTCACAACTCTTTAACATTGCTTGTTCCTATATGGTATTCTCAATGGAGTGTCTGGCAACACTTTTAAATACTGACCATGAGTAAGAAAAGATGATCCATAGCACCACTATTTTTTGTCTTAGCTGCTGACTTCCTTCGATCTATCATCAGTTTAGAAATGAAATCTACCTCCCTTCGGAGGCCCTTTCCGTTGACCTCTTGCTCTTACTTTCGCAATGCCATGTATGTTGATGATTCCTTATCTCATGCCTGCATGTGTCCATGGATTCCAACATCTGAAATACATCATCTTAGACATATTTGCATCATGCTCTGGTTTTCAAGTAAACTTCCACTAGTAGAACATAATACAATATTGTTGACAAACACTTTTACCTATTTTGTGATCGGTTTTATGCCTGCCGGAGTGTGTTGGTTATGTTAAGAAGATAAATAGATAGCCTAGCCATTTCCATCAGTTCGGACTTTTTTCAGATGACTAGTGCACCAATTTAATATGGTATCAGAGATAAGAAGTCTCAAGTTTAAAACCTTGCTCACGCAGTTTAAAAAAATATTTTGCGTCCTATACCAAACCCATGCTAAGGACTAAAACAACCTAGACGTGAGGGAGAGTGTTAATAATATAAATAGATAGCCTAGTCCTTTTCATTAGGTCAGACTTTTGGTTTAAATGGCTAGTGCATCAGTTCGGTACTATGGATTTGTTGGAAGGTGTTGTAACCGATAGGAGCACACCGTGCATGTTAAATAGGAGGTTTAACAGCTATAGATAGACGAATCTTCTGTGACGTATATGTCATGCCATGCGCCATAGAAAAAACAACAGTGGCGCATCACACCAAATGCGTCATAGAGCCTTCACACTTCTGTGGCGCATTCCGCAGAACGGTGAGCCACAGAAATATGGTGGAAACCGCCACCAGGGTTGGGCTCCCTCACTTTCTGTGGCGCATATGGTCATATGCGCCACACAAAGTGAGGAGGGCCCCACCAGAGAATTCAGTTGACCAACATTTTGTGGCGCATATGTCTATATGCGTCACAAAAAGTGATGTTTCTATGGCGCATATAGATGTATGCGCCATAGAATGTGGAAAAGCATAGCCCCCTCCCGCGTGGATCGTCTTTTAACCTTTGTAAAAAATTAAACGAAAATGATAAAAACTTTTAAAAAATAATTCCTTTGAGATGTAGTTATATTTTGTGGTATAGTTGTAGGAAAAATTGAAAAACATGAATTTTAATGTATTTTGCAAAAAAAGTCATGACACGGTAAAACGGCCATAACTTTTGCATACGATATTAGAAAAAATGTTTTACCCATCAAAATGATGGTCTCGAAATTTCCTACTCGAATTCACAAATTCCAAAATCCCCAAAATTTCAATGTATTTTTCCAAAGGCCGTTCTGGAATTTACAAATTCCCCAAATTCGAAAAGAGTAAAAAGTTATGGCACAAAGAAGATTTTTTCCTGAAAAAATAAAAAAAGGAGGACAAACTTCTCTGACGCATTTCTCCCATATGCGCCACAGAAGTCTTGGAATCCCGCCGCCCTTTTCCCTCTCTTTTCTCCTCTTCCTCTCCTCCCTCCACTTCTTCTCTCCTTCTCCTTCCCTTCTTCCTCACCTTATCCTCCTCCTCCCTCCTCCTCCTCCTCCTCCACCACCACCTCGTGAGCTCCTCCTCCGGCGACCTCCTCCTTCTCCACCCCGTTGACCTCCTACTACTACTCCGATGACGACGACCTCCTTCTCCGGCGAGCACCTCCTCCATTGGCGAACTCCTCCTACTCCGATGACCTCCTCCTCTGGCGAGCCCCTCCTCCAACGGCGGCCTCCTCCTCTTCTCCACCGGCGGCCTCCTCCTCTCCTCCACCGGCGAACTCCTCCTCTTTCGGCCACCATCGACCTCCTTCTCCTCCTCTTCCCTCCTCCTCCACCCACCTCCGGCGACCCCCACCTCTGGCTAGATGTGGCCCATTTTTTAAAATTTGAAAAAAAAATCTGTGACGATTATTGACAATATGCACCATAGAAGTTTTTGAGACTCAATATGCGCTAGAGAATTACAATTTAAAGGCGTGATTTCAGTGGCGCATTCCCATATGCGCCACAGAAATCCAAAACCAATGCGCGACAGATAGTTGTTTTCCTAGTAGTGAACCAACAGCCTGAAATGAATTTACATGAAACTTGTTACATCACAACTCTAGAGATAGTCTAGCTGATCCGCCAACAACCTTATCAGTATGGTTGTCACCTACATGATCAACACGCACACATAATGTTACAGGACCTGACATGCCTATCTAATTGTTAACACACGCCCTCAATCACAACTTATCTAAGTTGATATTGTTTCTAAAGGCTTCGAGTTGGCGTATTGTAAGAGGTTTAGTAAACTCATCTACAACTGGATCTCCTATTGGAATGAATTTAATATCTAAAAGTTTTTGAGCTAATCTTTCTCGAACAAAATGATAATCAACTTATATGTGTTTAGTTCTTGCATGCAAGACTGGATTGGATGAGAGGTAGATTGCACTCATGTTGTCACACCATAGCTGAGCTGCTGGAGAATGAGAAATTCGCAATTCATCAAGAAGGGTTTGAACCCACATAACTTTTGTTGTGACATTAGCGAGAGACTTGTATTCTGCCTCTGCATTTGATCTTGATACAGTGACTTGCTTTCTTGCACTCTAGGAAATTATATTTGAGCCAATACCAGAGCCCGTGTAGATCTTCTGTCATCTAGGCATACTGCCAAGTATGCATCTGAAAAGTCACTTAAAAGCATAGAAGGATACTTTCTATAACCCAAGGCTAGAAGTATCCTTTAGATATTCCGGAGTCCTTTTTACAGAAATCCAATGCAGGGTAGTTGGTGCATGTAGAAATTGACATGATTTATTAATAGAAAAAGGGGAGATATTTGGCCTGGTGAGTGTCAAATATTATAATGCACCAATAATTATTGTATACCTTGTGGCATCCTCTACTTCAAGAGGATCTCCTTCTTGTGCAGACAATTTTTCACTAGTTGACATGGATGTATCTATAGGCTTACAATGTAGCATACCTACTCTCTTTAGTATATCTCTAGTGTACTTATCTTGTGTCAAGAGTAATCCATCTTCCATATGATTTACCTCTATGCCAAGGAAGTAGTGAACATCTCCAAGATCCTTCAAGAAAAACTCCATTTGAAGATCTCGAAGAAGAGCTATAGTTGCATTGTGACATGAACTAGTAACAATTATATCATCAACATAAATAAGCACAAAGATAAAAATATTCTTCTTAGAGTAAAATAATAATGATGTGCCAGCTTTGGAAGGAGAAACACCAATATCTTGCAACTTTGTGCTCAATTTTGAGAACCATTCTCATGGGGCCTGCTTTAAAACATACAAGGCCTTATCAAGTTTGCAGATGTATTGGGATCTCCCTTTTTATTCATATCCAGGTGGTTGCCTCGTGTAGACATTCTCCTCAAGTACACCATGGAGAAACGTGTTCTTCACATCTAGTTGTCGAAGACTCCACCCCCGGATACTGCAATAGACAACACAAGACGAATCGTAGCTTCCTTGACTACGGGACTAAAGGTGTCCTCGTAGTCAATGCCATATCTTTAGCAACTATGCGTGATTTGTATCTATCTATACTACCATCAGCTTTGCGCTTAATTTTATACACCCATTTGTAGTATATAACGTTTTTCTTGCTTAGATTGGCGGAACTATATGTTTGGGTTCTGATGTATATAACAAAAAAAAACTACGTCGGATCGCCCTCACTGCCCAATATTTATCTACCAGTAATGCAGTAAAGGCTGAAGGTTCGGATACATACCTGATGACTGCAAGTGCACAGTACATAGTTTCGAAGTAAAGATATCAGATCCGCCTTATGAACCAGCACATGGCTAGGTCCAAGCCAGTCAGACCCGTGTCAACGATCCACTCGATCCACCTTAGGGCGTGGGAGGCTTCGTTGTCGGAGGAAAGGGTGGCTTGGGACCTCCAGGTGGTGGCTTCGGCGGCGGCGCCATCGATGAAGTCCGAGTACGAGCTTTCTTGGCCGGCCAGAGGGATATCTGGGCCGCAGAAATAGCTATGCTGCCAGTTCTTGCAGGACTCATGTCCTACGATATCGGGGAACCGTCGGCCAGGACAAATCTTGAATCTAATTGTTCCACAATTCCTAAGCTCCTCCTTGTTCACTCCAGCTTCCCTCTTGAAGGTGAAGAAGTAGATAAACATATCTAACCTAGGCCTAATCCCTAGGTATCAATCGCACAAATCCGCGTAGTTGCTAAGTGCTAGGATGCTGTTGGGGGAGAGGTTCTGAGGTTGAACCCGGAAGTGCTAGAGGACTTGGATGCAGAAGTCAGAGATCGGCAGGGATACGCCACGCACTAGCTAGGCTTTGAGGTATGCCTTTTATCCGACTTGGGGAGAAGGGACGACCTTGCCGGCCGGCGCCGCCCGCCAGGCCAGACCCTCTGTCACCGGAAGGTACCCCTCGGATATCATCTCCTTGATGTTGCCATCAAAGATGTACAAGCTACGCAACTCTCCCTTGTGGGAATCCGCCTCAGGCGCCGCCATGGAAGGATTGTTGCTGCTGCTCGCCATTGATAAAGGAGAGGTGGACTGGAAGCTGAGAAGGGGATAGAGTTTTCCCTGTGTGCGAGAAGCTCGAGGAGGATTTTGGCTATAGGAAGAAGATGATGCAGGTGCGAAGGAGGGTAAAAATAAAATGGCCCACGCAGTTAAAAATATATAGCCCTAACATCAAGATTCTTGCAAGATAATCCAACGATCGACGCGTGGACAACACGTGCGTGGAGATTTTGCCACGTTCCCGCCTCCGCCGCTCGATGTTTCGGATTTATCGCGCAGGAAAATTGCTATCATTAAGTTTTACTATATATGTGAGTTTCGAGGATACGCTAGCTACATTCTACGTCACCTCACTGACAATTGCAGGCAAATAGTCCCATCTGAAGATTCCGGCAAGGACGAATCCTGTACGGCTACGAGAAAAGTAAGATGGAAGACTCAGTGATTCTCCGACTTACGTATTGAAGACGAAGAATATTGCAGGGTTCTTTGGAGAACTACAAGATATTTATTGACGAATTGTCGACGTCATCTAGACGAAGCACTCAATTTGAAGAGGCAAGACGGCGCAAGATATCGAAGTTCTCCGGCGACTATTGTTGGGGATATGTTAAATGGGTATCACCATTGCATGTCTCTAATCCAGCTAACCCGGGTGGCCCACAGTTGGTAGCAAGTCCCATGGCCTGCTGGGCGGCCTAGTTAAACGGATCCAGAAGGGAGGCACATGCCAGATGAAGGAAGGCTACTATGAAGTCACCGACATACTCAGAGCCTTGGAGTGTAAGACACGAAGACTAGTTAGTACTAGTGTAGGACTCTGTGACCTGTCCGGCTAAGAATCTTCCCTGTAACCCTACGTTATGGCGCCTTTAAAAGCCGGACCTTTGGGAGCCTTTAGGGAAACGATTCGGTACATCAATTTACACACCTCGCAAAGCGAATCTATCTCTATACTCGGTGTATTGCCATTATAGTGATTTATAGTAGGAGTATGATTCCACCACCATTGTGTGATCGGAACCTAGGTAAGTTGAGTTACCTCGTACCCGCCAACTTGCCGCCTTACCCCACATCTCTAAACATACACTATGAGGACCCCTCCATGGCTTACTCGTTGGCAATACCACGACAGGAACCGCTAGCCAGGCCGGATCTTAAAGCTAATGGTTCCACAGTTCCTAAGCTCGTCCTTAGAATCTCTAGATTCTCTCTTCACGGTGAAAAAATAGATGAACGGATCTAACCTAGGTATAATCCCTAGGAATCCTTTGCACAAAGCTACGAAATTGCTAAGTGCGAGAATGCTATTGGGAGAGTGATTGTGAGGAAGAACCCGGAAATTCTTGAGGACTTCGAGGAAGAAGTCAAAGACTGGGAGGACGACGCCACGCACCAGTTGCGCCTTAAGATAGAACTTCTCTCTGGCTTGGTGAGAAGGGACCACCTCGCCGGCTGGCGCCAGCTGCCAGACCAGGCCCTCCATCGAGGGAAGGTATCCCTCGGTGAGCATATCCTTCAGGTCCACGGTGGAGAGATCAGATCCTCTCTAGACTCCCTTGTGAGAGTCAGATTCATCTTCCAGCGCTTTGAACACCGCCAGTTTCTGGTCGCCGGCGATGGTTTCCATCATGGCAGAGACTGGCACCGCTAGTCCATCTAGCGGGACGTGCACCTCTGATGTTGGTTTCTTGGAGGCCTCGGAGGCTTCCGCCATGGATGGGGTGCTGCTGTTGCTGGCCATTGAGTGTAAAGGGGAGAGGGGAGGTGGATCGATCACTAGGGTTTCTCGCATGGAGCTAATGGAGTCGCTTGTCGAGAGGGAGAAGAAGGCGCGGGGAGAATGCAGGTAACATATTATTGCCTGCCATAGTAATTATTTATAACCCCTGGCACCAAGATTCATGCGTAAAGGATCTAACAGCGGATGCGTCGACAACGTGTGTGCGCGCGTGCGCGGAAAATTCTCCACGTCCCCCATTGTCGCTTTCCGTTTCAGATTTAACACGCGGGAAAATCTCTATGATTAACTGATGTGACATGTGAGTTTCAAGAAAGCATAGGCTGTAGCCTACATCATCCTACTGACAACAGCAGTGGAATAGTCACGTCTGAAGATTCCATCGTGGGCTGGTCCTATCCGACTATGGGAGAAGTAAGACAGAAGACTTGATGATTCTTCGACTTACACGTTGAAGATGGAAGAGATTGTAGGGTTCTTTTGGAGGACTTCAAGATATTGCTTGACGAATTGCCGACGTCACCTAGACGGAGCATTCAAGACTAAATGGTAAGACTGCACAAGGTCTCAAAGTTCTCCGCGGGCTAATGTTGGGCATATGTCTAAATGGGTATCACCATAGCATCGTCTCTAATATGGCTAACCCGGGTGGCCCACAGTTGATAGAAAGACTTATGGCCTGTTGGGCGACCCAGTTAGACGGATCCATAAGAGAGGCCCATGCCGAATAAAGAAAAGTTACGGTACATCCAAAGACCAACCCAGAGCCTTAGAGTGTAAGACACGAAGACTAGTTTTTTTTGCGGGTACACGAAGACTAGTTAGGATTAGTGTAGGACTCTGTGACCTGTCCGGCAAGGATTTCTCCCTGTAACCCTAGGTTCTGGCGCCTTTATAAGCCGGACCTCTAGGAGCCTTTAGGGCAACGATTCATTCAACTTCACACAACTTGTATAGCGAACCAATCCCCGTAACTCGATGTATTACCATTATAGTGATTTATAGCTGCCACCGTCGTGGGATCTGAACCTGGGTAAGTTGTGTTACATTGTACCTGCCAACTCACCGTCTTCTCCCCACCTCTCTAAACATGCTCTATGAGGACCCCCTCCATAGAGTACTCGTTGGCAATACCACGAAAGATGACGTCAACACCGAAGGATGCTCGAAAGAATCATTACAAGAATCTAAATTCTTCAATGAAGTCTACATACATCAATTGAAGTGAAGACGAAGTTCGTGATTAGATAGGAGTTTAAATCTCTAGCCATAGAACCTACTTGTGTAGAGTATTGCTATAGCAACAACCACAAGCCTTAGATATATTAATAGTATTATTATTTATAGATTGAGCTTTGAGTTATTATTTCTGGTTTTCTTATGTTTAATATTTCCTCACTATTCCGAAGTTCTCTGGATCTTTTATAAAGAGTTGTATTGTAATCTATAGTCATGTCTTGGACCCATGATGTTTCTATTGTACCATTTTGAAGGATGTAATACTAGTGAAACAATGTTTCATTGGTGTTATGTCAACGACTATAGTATACTACATAGTGGTATGCTGGGTCTCCGCATAGTCCTAAGGTTTCCCCTAGTACTCGGTCGGGAGTGGAGAGGGGTACCTCGGACGCCCTTCAGAAAGGAAAGGCCGCACCCTAGGGCTTCACTGCGTTGGTGCCAGATGACTGACAGGGAATTCTCCTGACCCCCAGCCACAAACTCCGAACGATCCATCGCCCACCACAAAGCTTGTGGCCCACCATCCCGTGCCACGCCATGGTCTTGAAGTCGTCATTGTCTGTTGTGGCAATCAATGTGTTGCATGCAAGACAGGGGAGGAAGGTAAATCTTGAATCGGGAAGCCGCAGCACCGCAGCCACGCGGGAGGGAACAACCTCCACCATCATAGGTGGTAGCCGACAGTACGCGACAGACCAGGCCTAAAGGGCACGACCAGACCCAAATTGGGCCCACGAAGTCACCACCGCCATGTTGCAGCAAGCCGGCTGCTATCACTTCTACTTCCCTGCACGAGCCACACCCCGCCACCATCTGTAGAACCGTTCGACCCGCCCCGACCAGATGGGGCCTAAAGGGCCTAGATCTAGGGCGAGAGGGCATATACAGCGCCGCAACACAGTGGCATGCCACCTAATGCTTGCGTCGTCCCGCTGCACCATGGATGTCGATGTGCCACCACCACCCGACAAGTAGCCGGAGCGCTGCCTACCTACACGCACCACCGCCGAGAGGTGGGGAGTGGGGGGAGAGGGGGGAGACCCTGACCTCACCTCCACGCGAGGGAAAAAGCGGGCCGCAGCCTCCGGCGACACCCGGGCTTCGTCCGTCCAGCGATCCCTACCAACGGCGATGACATGGGAAGGAGGAGAGGGGGGCTTGTGGCCGGAGGAGAGGGGCGAGAGGAGTGCGGGTCACTCTCTCTAGTCTCAAAGAAAAGACAACGAAGGCAGAAGGGGATCGAGCTAGCTTGGAGACCAAACACCCCATTTTGCCTTTTTCTCGTGCAATCCTTTTAAATCCACGAACTAATACGAAGTAGTACAAAAAGATTCATTGAAAATCCAAAATAACAAGGCATATGCAAACACATTGGTGTATCAATCAAAAATAAATACTCTCAGGCGTAAAAGGCATGCACTCAACCGGGGGGAACACGACGACCTCACGGCCCGGCGGCGCTACCTGCAGTCTGAGTGGGCAGCTGAGGTGCATCCGCCTGAGTTTTTTGTGCGCCAGGAACTTGATCTCCCCAGAGAGGCGCATCTCCAAGTCGAACACGCCGGTTGCGCTCTCCTTCTGGAGCTCCTCCAGCGCTGCGGTGTCGAGCACGTGCAACGGCACCTCCCAAGCAGCGTGGAGGAGGTGCAGGCGTGTCCTGAACCGCCGCTGCCTCTGCCCCTCCTCCACAAAGGTGACATTGTGCAGACGCCGCTGGAAGAATACGAAGGCTGCGACGAGAGGCTTGGTGTACTCCATGCTCATAGCCCAGTTGGGGTTGCGAACGGCGACGGCGACGGAGATGTTGCCGGCAAAGAAGCCTGTACTGTGGTTGGTGGTGGAGACGGCAAAGGTGTCGAGACGGGCGTCCTCGACGTTGGCCTTGATGTCGTGGATGACGGCCAAGGCCTCGCCGACGACCACAGCCGCTGCGACAAAGGCTACGGCGATTACAACGACACAGGCTGTGAACCATAGCCAATTGTCCTGTATAGTGCTGAAGTATAAGGTGCGATTGCGGCGGGGGCTTGCCATTCGTGCGGTGGTTGCTAATTGCTATTCAGTTCTCCGCTATCGAGTTCTGCTATTCAGATTTCTAGATCCGGCGCCCCCTCGATCTTATTTCCCTCGAGGTGATGACGGAGCGCGAGGACCGCTCGTGTGCTCGACAAAGTCAGGTGATGACAAGACCGCCATCATGTCTCAAAGGGTTGCATTGTGCGCATATGGTAGTATATGTCACCTGACTTTGAACAATTTATTTTACTACTAATGTTGGTAAAGTAGTAAAATACCATATGCGACAACGCATATATACCATACCAAAAATTCGGAAGTGGATGGGCGGCTACTTGTCAACTCGGTCCGTAAGACTAATCCGTGAGAAAACAGCATGTACTGGTAGCATTTCTTTTATTTTACTACTCTTGAGAAAATGACAACTGCAAGAATTATCTGGGGTTATGGTATGCGATGGCGCTCGGGTTCTTGTGCGGTTGTGTGGCGATAAGTTTTACGATACCAATATTTCCTTATCGATTTAAAAAAAATTATAAGTTGCATAATGATCTAGAGGGGTCTTTATGTAAATCGAGTGCTTGTTCAACTCTTTGTTCTACTCATATTTTTCCATTCCTGCCACTATATGAATGAATACGAATAATTTAGCCACTTGTCACAATGGCAATGTACATCTATCTGTGGAGTAGGATACAAAACGTTAACTAGACATAATTAAACACCGACTGTACGGATGATTTAAATTTCATGTACACGACAGCTTTATATAGTGAAAATGACAAAACGACAATACTTGATTGCATCGTCGAGGCCTTGGCTGTCATCCAGGACATCAAGGCCAACGTCGAGGACTCCCGTCTCGACACCTTTGCCGTCTCCAATTATATAAAAAATGAGCCGGGGCACCAAGACTTTGTATACCTTTTCCAGAATCATTAATATATAGAGCAACTTGCCTGTTAGTTGGCTAGAATAATACAAAGGCTGCATCGTCGCACAACAACATAAAATATGACGTGGCCATAATTGTTTGAAAACCTGGTCTGCTACGTTATACGATGCTTTTGTTATGGTATTTTGTGGAGTAGAGTAACATCAGCAGATCCACTAGTATTATTTGGAAAAGCGCCCCTCAATTGGTTTTATTTGGAAAATGATCTCTAAAAGTGCCCCCTTCGCCTGCACCAGCAATGCCCCGTTCGACGCATTCCTCTTCACATGTTGTTCCCCCTTTGCTCCCTGCGGGCTGTCACCCGGATTGGCTCAGACCACACTCCGCTCCTCCTCTCCTCAGGTGGGGGGCTTCCGCCTAGGCTGAACCGTTTCCATTTTGAATCCTTCTGGCTGCAGAGTCGAGGATTCGTGGAGGCTGTTCGATCTAGGTGGCTCGAGGCCGCCACATCCCTCCCCCGTGTATTCTCGGCAGTTGATATTTGGCACCACTGCGCCAAGGTCTCCCGCCAGTTTATGCGTGGTTGGGGTGCAAACCTGGGGGCGGAACTCCGGGCCCGGAAGGGATCAATCCTGCAGGAGATTCAGGCGTTAGATCGAGAGGCTGACACTAATGGCCTCTTGGAGGATGCCTGGTCTCATAGATATTCACTGGAGGCCTCCCTTATGGAGATTTTTAGGGGCGATGAGGCGTTTGAAGGGTTTCGCGGCATAGTAAATCAAAATTTTCGACGGAGCGAACAGAGGGAAAGCCAAGATCTAATCTAGGAGATGCAAACAACGAGAGAGATTGGATTAGATCTTCATACCCTTGAAGATTCAAGACAGCGAACGCTCGTCGAACGTGGGTGATGTAGTCGTACTCGCTTCTCCTCCTCGTGATCCGATCCGATCTAGCACCACAAGTGGCGGTGCCTCCGTGAGATGCACACGCAGCACCTCGACGCCTCCTCCTTCCTCGGACCAGCAGTATGGTGGAGAGATAGATTGGATCTACAACACGATGGCGTGGTGTATATGGTGGAGAATTCTCGCAGGCTTCGCCTACAAACAATGGGAGGGAGAGAAAGGTAGCAAGGCAGCTAGGGCTTGGAGGAAGGTGTGTAGTAGGGGGGAGGGGGCGCACCACCCCTCTATATATAGAGGGGGCGGCTAGCCCTTGCCCCTCCTCCAAGTCTATCTCTAGTTTAAACAATTTAAACTCTCCCTTATCTAGAAATCCTATCTCTATTTTAAACGAGTTTAAACTTATCTAGGATCGGCTGGGCCCTATGGGGCCTTGTGCCCCTAGCCCAATGCTGCCAGGACACTCCCTCATAGGCCCATGCCCCCTCCCGGAAGGTGGGGCCACGTTGGTCCCCTTCCGGAAGGTTCTAGAAGCTTCCGGTACAATACCGATTAACCTTAACAATTCGAACTCCAAAACTGCCTTTATATGAATCTTATTCTCGACCATTCGAACCTCTCGTGATATCCCGGATCCCATCCGAGACTCGAACAAAAATTCATAAAACAATTATCCAATCTATCCTAGCGTCGAGATCGTTAAGTGTGTGACCTGCGGGTTCGAGAATATGCATACATGATCTTCTATCAATAATCAACCGGGTGCAGGCACCCATATTGACTCCCACACATTCATCGATGATCATATCGGATGAACCACGATGCCAGGATTCAATCAATCCCATATATATATTCCCTTCGTCTCGATATTTTACTTGCCGAGATTCGATCGTGAATGCAGTCATACCTAGTTCAATCTCGTTCACAGCAAGTACTTTACTCGTTCCGTAATCCGATATCACTTTGTGATTAACTCCTTAACCACATGCTTGCAAGCGGTGTTGATATCGATTACCGAGTGGGCCCGAAGTATATCTCTCCGACTTGGGAGGGACAAATTCCATCTCGATACATACAACCCAACAGATACTTTCCGATCACCTGAGAGACACCTTTATGATCACCCTCTCATAGGATGACGTTTGATGACCTCAAAGCTTTCTTCTGGTACCAGGGAGTTGCATTATCTCATGGTCTAAGGAATACAATATTTGACATAGGAAAAGCTTCGCAAAGATGAACACGATGAAACGATCTAATTGCTTCGCTTAGTTTGGTCCATCCATCATATCATTCTCCCAATGATATGATCTCATTATCAATTGACAACTCATGTCTATGGTTAGGAAACCTTAACCATCATTGATCAATGAGCTAGTCCATAGAGGCGCATTTAGGGACAAGGTGTTATTTACAAACCACACAAGTATTAAAGTTTCCGCTTAATACAATTCTAGCATGGAACATAAACTTTATCATGAACAAGAATTATAATAATAACATCTTTATTATTGCCTCTAGGGCATAATTCCAACAGTCTCCCACTTGCACTAGAGTCAATAATCTAGTTTACATCTGGCAACAATCTCACACCCATGGCACTGAGGTGTTGATCATGTTTTACACGTGGAAGAGGTTTAGTCAGTGGATCTGCGACATTCAGATCCGTATGTACTTTGCTAATCTTGATCTCCATCCGCTATATAATCTCGGATTATATGAAACTTGCGATTGATATGCTTGGTCTTTGGATGATATCTTGGTTCCTTAGCGAGTGCTATGGCGCCCGTGTTGTCACACAATATCTCGATGGGTCCAATGCACTTGAACCACGCCAAGCTCAGTGATGAAGTTTCGATCCAAACTCCTTCACTTGACGCTCGCAGCGACCATGTATTCGCTTCTCGTAGATCCCGCGATCACGCTTTGCTTGCAGCTTCTCCACCACGGCCTCCTCCATTCAAAATATACACGTATCACATTCTGCGATTTAGAATCATCCTTGGATTGTCGAAACTAGCCGACGTAACCTTTACGACAAGTTGTTCATCACCCCATAGACTAAGAACATTTATTTAGTTCTATTTAGGTACTTTAGGATGTTCTTCACGGCTGCCCGTGTTCCACTCGGATCACTTTGATATCGCCGTCAAACTAAGAGCATTGGACACATCCGTCTAGTACCAAGATGGCATACATGATGGAACCTATGGCCGAGGCATAAGGCACTTTGCTCATAGCTTCCCTATCATTTACAGACCGTGGACACGAGCCTTGCTCAATATCTTACACGACAACATAGGCACCGAACCTTTCTTTGCCTTATCCATTCTCGAACCTTTTGAACTTTGTTTAGGTATGTACTGTCTTAAAGCTATCAGCGTCTTTGTCTATCTCTATAGATTTTGATGCCCAATATATAAGCAGCTTCACCTAGGTCTTTCATTGAAAACACTTGATCAAATAACTCTTCACATCGTTAAGCATGTTGATGTCATTTCCAATAATCAATATGTCATCCACATATAGTACGAGAAGCGTCACCGAGCTCCCACTCACTTTTGTAGATACAAGCTTCAGAGCAATTTGGAACAAATCCAAAGCTCTTGATCACTTGATCAAAACGAAGGTTCCAACTCCGAGATGCTTGCTTCGGTCCATAAATGGAACGTTGAAGTTTGCATACTTTACTAGCATCCTTAGGATCGAAAACCTTCGGGTTGCATCATATACAACTCTTCATCAATGTTCCCATTGAGGAAAGCGATCTTGACATCCATCCGCCATATTTCGTAATCATGAAACGCAGCAATTGCTAATAAAATCCGAATGGACTTAAACATCGCTACGGGAGAGAAAGTCTCATCGTAGTCAACACCTTGAACTTGTCGAAAACCTTTTGCGACAAGCCGTGCTTTATAGACGGTAACATTACCATCCACGTCCGTTTTCTTCTTGAAGATCCATTTGCACTCAACGGCCTTTCGGTCGCTAGGAGGATCCACCAAAGTCCATACTTGGTTTCGCTCATGGATCCCAATTCGGATTTCATGGCTTCCAGCCATTTCTCAGAGTCTGGCTCATCATCGCTTCCTCATAGTTCGTAGGTTCACTGTCTTCTACTAACAAGACAACAAGACAGGTTGTCGTACCACTCGGGAGGGGCACGTGACCTTGTCGACATGCGACGTTCGATGTGACATCGTCCAAGCTTCATGATCCTTGTCATTAGCTTCCTCTATTGTTGGTGCAGGCCTTGGAACAATTTCAGGTCGCGCTACTCTCCAATTCAAGAGAAGGTTCAATAACCTCGTCTAGCTCTACTTTCCTCCCACTCACTTCTTTCGAGAGAAACTCCTTCTCAAGAAAGGAACCGTTCTTGCACAAACACTTTGCCTTCGGTTACGTGATAGAAGGTATACCCAATAGTTTCCTTAGGGTATCCTATGAAGACGCATTCGCTTTGGGTTCGAGCTTGTCGGCATCAACTTCTTGGCGTAAGCTTCGCATCCCCAAACTTTAAGAAACGACAACTTAGGTTTAGCACCAAACCACGCTCATACGGTGTCGTCTCAACGGATTTAGATGGAGCCCTATTTAAAGTGAATGCACCGTTTCTAATGCATAACCCCAAAATGATAACGGCAAATCAAGAAGAGACATCATTGATCGGACCATATCTAATAGGGTTCGATTCGGAGTTCGAACACACCATTCTTGCCGTGGTGTTCCGGTATGGAGTTGTGAAAGCGATTCCACTTGCTTTAAGATGCGTGAGAAAATCATATCTCAAATATTCACCTCCACGATCGGATCGTAGAAACTTAATCTTTACATTACGATGGTTCTCCACTTCATTCTGAAATTCTTTGAACTTTTCAAGCGTTTGATTTATGTTTCATTAAATAGATATACCCATATCTACTTAAGTCATCGGTAAAAGTGAGAAAATAGCGATATCCACCGCGCGACGAAACACTCATCGGTCCATACATCGGTATGTATGATTTCCAACAAGTCCGTTGCTCGCTCCATCATACCGGAGAACGTGGTTTTGATCATCTTGCCCATGAGGCATGGTTCGCATGTGTCAAATGATTCAAAATCAAGAGACTCCAAAAGTCCATCAGAATGGAGTTTCTTCATGCGCTTTACACCAATATGACCTAGACGACAGTGCCACAAATAAGTAGTATTATCACTATCTACTTTGCATCTCTTAGCCTCAATGTTATGGATGTGTGTTTCATCCCTTTCGAGATTTAGAAGAAATAAACCATTTACAAGAGGTGCATGACCATAAAAGATGTTACTCATATAAATAGAACAACCATTATTCTCCGATTTAAATGAATAACCGTCTTGCAATAAACATGATCCGGAAATAATGTTCATGCTCAACGCAGGCACATATAACATTTATTAAGGTTTAAAACTAATCCGAAGGTAAAACTAAGGAGAGTGTGCCGACGGCCATCACATCAACTCTTGATCCGTTGCCAACGCGCATCGTCACCTCATCCCTCGTAAGCCGCCGTCTATTTCGTAGCTCCTGTTTCGAGTTACAAATATTAGCAACTGAACCGGTATCAAATACCCAGGCACTACAACGAGGGCTAGTAAGGAAAACATCAATAACATGTATATCAAATATACCTTTGATGGTGCCAGCCTTCTTGTCCGCTAAGTACTTGGACAGCGCCCAAAGGACCCTTGTCCTGCAATAGAAGCACCTGTCCCGGCTTAGGACCAGACCGAGCTTCTTCTCGTGAGAGCATTGCGTTTGCCGCCCTTCTTGAAGGGCTTCTTGCTCCTTACCTTTCTTAAAGGAGGGCTTGTTGACCATCAACACATGATTATCCTTCTTGATGTCCACCTCCGCAGCCTTGACTTTGCGAAGAGCTCGGTGATCGTATCGATGGAGCCAATATGATTATGAGTCACTACAAAACTTTTGTAGCTGAGGGAGTGATTGCAGAACCTGTCAATCTTGAGCTCCTCTGGAATCGCATTCCAGGTTGCTCAAGCGTTGAGTGTAGCCCGTCATCTTTATGGCGTGCTCACTAACTGAACTCCTTCCTCCATCTTGCGGTTAAAGAACTTCTGAGATCTCATATCTCTCGAGCGGGCTTGAGTCTGAAACATGGTTTTCGGCTCCTCGAGAATCTCAAAGGGCCGGGATACTCTTCAAAGCGATTTTGAAGTTCGGTTCCATAGCAAACAACATGGTACTCTTAATCACACCATAATCATCTTTGCGCCGATAGGCAGCTTTCTCATCAACAAGCGCAGCTTGCGGGGGTCACCTAACGCTTTCCAAGTACATAGTCCTTTGTCCGCAGAGAATGATTCTTAGATTGCGGAACCAGTTGGTGAAGTTAGACCCATTGTTTCTAAGCTTTTCTTTCTCAAAGAAAAAGCGTTGAAGTTGAAGTTGGACTTGGCCATTGGATCTCAAAGATTTGCAAGTACAATTTAGACTATGTTCATGATAAATAGTTCAACTTAATCAAATTACTAGATGAACTCCCACTAAATTCAACATCCCTCAAGTTGTTTAGTGAACACGATCCAAATTCACCACACCTAATCCGATCATCACGAGAAGAGATGTGGTTTCAATGGTGGACAACGAAGTGTCGATCATATCATCCATATGACTCATGCTTAACCTTTCGGTTCTTGTGTTCCGAGGCCATGTCTGTACATGCTAGGCTCGTCAAGTTAGACCCAAGTATTTCGGCGTGCAAAACTGGCTTGCACCTGTATGTGAGCGAGAGTCTATAGCACCCGATCATCACGTGATGCTTGGACACGACAAACTTCGCAACGGTGCATACTTGGGGAGAACACAGTTTTATCTTGATCTTTAAGTGAGGAATCATCTTATAATGCTACCGTCGCGATCTAAGCATAATAAGATACATAAAGGATAAACATCACATGCATATAACTTTATGTGACATGGTATAGCCAATCTTCGCAAGAATGATTTCCATCTTGTGCGTTAGGCATGATCTCCATCACTCCACCATGATTGCCTCCACCACGAATAGCAACTACAACTATTGCTAACTACTTAGCGATAAAGTAAAGCTATTACATGGCGATAAGAAGTTGACTCAGGTCATACACAATTATAAAGACAACCATATGGCTCGCCGGTTGTGTACTCATCGACATGCAAGTCGTGAAACATTACAAAACATGATCATCGCATACATTATACACATCACATCTTGGGCCATACCATATCACGAAAACACTCCTGCAAGAACAAGTTAGACGCCTCTACTTTGTTGTTGCATGTTTTACGTGGCTTATGGGAGTAGATGCTAAGAACGATTCTTACCTACGAAAGCCACAACGGTGATATTATGGTTGCCAAACTCGGTGTTAATCCCATGACAACTATAGTGAGAGAACCGACATCCACCACCGCATGTGGTACAAGCCACACGTCGGTCTTGAGCGGTCTCATGAAACGACGTCGGCGTAAGGTTGGCTGGACCGCTTCAATCTCACTATCCCGTCATAAGAAGAACACAAACAAGAGGCTTGCAACAGAAAACATCAACGCCCGCAACAACCATGTTGCGTTCTACTCGTGAAACACATCTACGCATAGATCTAGCTCGATACCCTTTGAAGGGTTTCGCGGCATAGTAAATCAAAATTTTCTACGGAGCGAACAGGGAAAGCCAAGATCTAATCTAGGAGATGCAAACAACGAGATATTGGATTAGATCTTCATACCCTTGAAGATTCGCTGTGAGCAAATGAACGCTCGAGCGTGGGTGATGTAGTCGTACTCGCTTCTCCTCCTCGCGATCCGATCCGATCTAGCACCACAAGTGGCGGTGCCTCCGTGAGATGCACACGCAGCACCTCGGCGTCTCCTCCTTCCTCGGACCAGCGGTATGGTGGAGAGATAGATTGGATCTACAACACGGCGTGGTGTATATGGTGGAGAATTTACTGCTGCGGGCCGCCTACAAGCAGTCGGGAGGGAGAGGAAGGTAGCAAGGCAGCTAGGGCTTGGAGGAAGGTGTGTAGTAGGGGAGGCGCACCACCCTCTATATATAGAGGCGGCCACTTGCCCTCCTCCAAGCCTATCTCTAGTTTAAACAATTTAAACTCGCCTTATCTAGAAATCCTATCTCTAGTTTAAACGAGTTTAAACTTATCCAGGATCGGCTGGGCCCTATGGGGCCTTGTGCCCCTGGCCCAATGCGACCAGGACACTCCCTCATAGGCCCATGCCCCTCCCAGAAGGTGGGGCCACGTTGGTCCCCTTCCGGTACAATACCGATTAACCCGGAACAATTCCGAACTCCAAAAACTGCACTGCCTTATATGAATCTTATTCTCCGGACCATTAGGAACCTCTCGTGATATCCGGATCCCATCCGAGACTCGAACAAAAATTCATAAAACAATTATCCAATCTATCCTAAGCGTCGAGATCGTTAAGTGTGTGACCCTGCGGGTTCGAGAATATGCGGACATGATCTTCTATCAATAATCAGCGAAGTGCAGGCACCCATATTGACTCCACACATTCATCGATGATCATATCGGATGAACCACGATGCCAGTTCAATCAATCCCATATATATATTCCTTCGTCGCGATATTTTACTTGCGAGATTCGATCGTCGGTACCGTCATACCTAGTTCAATCTCGTTCACAAGTACTTTTACTCGTTCCGTAATCCGATATCACTTTGTGATTAACTCCTTAACCACATGCTTGCAAGCGGTGTTGATATCGATTACGAGTGGGCCGAAGTATATCTCTCCGACTTGGGAGGACAAATTCCATCTCGATACATACAACCCAGAGATACTTTCCGATCACGAGAGACACCTTTATGATCACCCTCTCATAGGATGACGTTTGATGACCTCAAAGCTTTCTTTCGGTACCGGAGTTGCATTATCTCATGGTCTAAGGAATACAATATTTGACATAGGAAAAGCCGCAAAGATGAACACGATGAAGATCTAATTGCTTCGCTTAGTTTAGATGCATCCATCATATCATTCTCCCAATGATATGATCTCATTATCAATTGACAACTCATGTCTATGGTTAGAAAACCTTAACCATCATTGATCAATGAGCTAGTCCATAGAGGCGTACTAGGGACACGGTGTTATTTACAAACCACACAAGTATTAAAGTTTCCGCTTAATACAATTCTAGCATGGAACATAAACTTTATCATGAACAAGAATTATAATAATAACATCTTTATTATTGCCTCTAGGGCTGTTACCTGCCAAAACCCACCGGCGAGCAGCGACTGACAACACGAAGAGCCGGGAGGCTCCCAGGACTGCTGGTGGGCCCTGGTCCTCGAGCGGTGACCCGCAAAAAGCTCCGACTGCGTCACGGCTTGGTTCGGCGTGCCACGACCTATACGGTCGGGGAAGGTGAGATTGCTCGATTGATTTCTGCATGATAAACAAGTATCGTAAAATTGAGCCGTGTCGGCTCCGGGTTTCCTAAATCGGCTCTTAAAGCCGATTGCCCCATGGTTCGTTAGATTTATGATAACATGGGGTTTTGCTTGATCACTACAAGTTAAATCGATCTCGATAGTTTAACGTTTTCACCACGTATTTGGGCGTCCACGGCGTAATTGAGCCTAATGCGTAAAAGATGAAGAATATCAACCCTAGAGGAGGCCTAATAACCAACATAAAGCCAATTCGGAACATCCTCTAGACGAATAAGCCACATCCTTATGCATTACCGGATCGTTCAACCCGTTTCTAAGGCCTGATTACGTAGATATTAAACTAAACCTTGACGAACAAGGCACAACTATAACAGATCGAATCGACTAAATAAAGATCAAGCAAGGTGCTACCCTTGCACTTTGGGACACGGTGCAAGGGTAGCGAGATAGCTAGAGGTAGCATAACCCGGCGATAATAATGGCGGTCGATGCTAGCCTCAAACAATCTATGATAATGGTATTACCGCCATCAACAACGCTTGATGCAGGTAAACCGGTGACGAAATAAGTAGATACTTCCTAGATCGCAAGATGCGATCTAGCGACATAACACTTACGAAAGAACCCTAAGAACAAGGGGTGGCGATCTTGGCGAGATTGTGTTGTATTGAGCGTGGTTGTTGTTTTCTTTCAATAACCCTAGGTACATATTTATAGTCGAGACTCTACTTTTGAATAACTCTACAACTCTATCTTTACCTAAACATAAACGGAACCTAAACAAACACGAATCCTACTATGATACAAGATACACGGGCAATTTAGCCCAAATCCACGCACTAGGCCGATCCAACAACTCGTTGAATATACATAACTTCCAAGCCCATCTTGATCACGGCCCATCTCGTCTTTAGCCAAAATCTGGTAACACATGCCCCTGGTTTTGCAATGATAATTCCAAAACCACTACGTGTTTTTCCTCTTCTTCTCTCTTTTTTTTTTATCGGGCTGTCGACAGAATGCGTGGCGAGAACAGCAAATCACGCTACCCCTTCATCATTATACTGTCTTCTCAACTCCTGCCTTAGCGTGATTTGACGATTTTGGCGGTGCTGAAAACCGCCATGGCATTGAACCGTCATCACTATTCCCTTATTTAAATCAGCACGCAGTTCGCGTCCCCATCTTCCTCCGGTTGCGAAAACCCTCTCCCATGTCGAAAAACCCTCTTTCGCCATGGCCTCCTCTGCTTCCTCCGATGTGTCCTCCCGCCTCCAACTCGATTAGCGGCGAAAGCCAGCGCGGAGCATCCACCTCTGCGATGTCTACTTTCGCCCACGATGGTGGGACGAAAGGCTGATTTCCGTCAGTCGGAAGGCGATCGTCCACGGCCCGGCGGCGAAGAAAACTGCGATTCCTCGTCGGCGAGGCTGGGCGGCGGCAACGACAAGCCCGTCGTGGGGCGGCGTCGACTCTTCCGCCGAGAGGAGGAATCGAGAGGACACCTCCTCCGAGTATCCGCCGGCAAGCGCTTCCGCGGGTCCGCCGAAGATCTTGAAGATGACAGCGACGAAGAGGTCCCGTTGGTTTCTTCGGCAGCGGCGGGGCGATCTTTGGAGCAAGCGCCGAACAGCGAAGAGGGCGGCGGTGTGGCATCCCGCAAAACCACTACTAGAAAATCGCGTTGAATTTGCGCATTGCATCGTCATCGTCATGCATTGTTTGCCAAAATTATGTTTGCAAAGCCCGTGTTGTTTTCTAACGCCCTCTCTATTCAACATCAAAACCGGGTCCGGAATATTTTGTTTTGTCCGCTGCCGCTTTGCAAACGGCCCAATTAAATTAAATAAAAATTATAATTATTTTGGGTGGGGCGATCGAGCGGTCGAACCGAACGACCGCCCTAAAACCAATCGGTCCAACCTGCACCTCTAATTCCTACTGCTACCCACTATCCTACCCAACCCATCCCTCCACCTCACTCCCCCAATCAACTCACCACCTCACCTCCTCCCTCCCCTCAACCCTC
This sequence comes from Avena longiglumis, assembly GCA_030063025.1. Taxonomy (NCBI): domain Eukaryota; kingdom Viridiplantae; phylum Streptophyta; class Magnoliopsida; order Poales; family Poaceae; genus Avena; species Avena longiglumis. The sequence continues at coordinate 20,833,546 of CP125978.1, read as the reverse complement.
ACCAGTGCCACGTCCTCCCTCTCTCCTAACCTCTCTCTCCTCTCAAAGGCCTGCCCTTGACCCAGCCGCACACCACGCCCACGGCGCCCCTGGGCCCCACGCGCCCACAAACTCCCTCACTCACACCCACCCTTTGGGCCCTGCCCTGTCCCGTGGCCCCCACCCCACTCAACCACCCTCCGCGCGTCCTGTGCATCTCCTTCCTCCATCCCCGCGCGACCCCACCCTCGCCTCCACCACCTTTAAGCGTGCTCCCTCGCCACCCATCCCGACCCAGCGCCCCCGCCCCCCCTTCAACCTTGGCTCCACCCCCCTTGCCGCCCTCCACCTCTCCTCCTGCCGCCGCCGCCCGCTGCCCCTTGCCGCCCCCGGCCGCCTCCTCCCAGGCGCCGCCCGTCGCCTCCGACCTCGGCCCGCGCCCTCCGAGCTTCGCCCGCTCGGCTGCGCCCGGCCCGCTCCCGCCGAGCCCGTCCCCGGCGTTCCCGTCCTGCGCCACCGCGCGGCTCGGCCAACGGCCCGCTCGGTCGAACCACTCCGCTGCCTCGCCACCGTCCGCTGCGGCGGCCTCCACCGCCCGCCGCCCGCGACCCGCCCGGTACCTGCAGAGCCCGCGCCCCCGTCGCCCGGCGACGCGTCACCCGATACCGCTCCGCCAGCGCCGGCTTCCTCAGCAGCGTTCGCCGGGCTCGCCGCCGCCGCAGAGACGCCCGTCCTCATGCATCCGCCCCGCCCGGCCGCCGTCGCCCGCCGCCAAGCGGTCCCTCTCGCAGCGCCTCCACCTCTGTTGGCTGCGGCCCGCTGAGCTCGCGGTAGCCATCTCGTGTGGACCTCGCGCTAGTGCACCAGCGTTGACAAACACGAGCCACCAAGTCTGCGTCTCCAAGATCTCCGTGATTTACAAGTTGACCATCGAAGATAAGTCGGCCCGAGAGCTACGTCCACGCCAAGTTAAGCAAGACCTCGACACCACGAACAGAAGAACCGACAAGTACCAAGATCCGCTTGAACACTGCCCGAAGCGAATCAAGATCTCCCGGACACGTCAAGCTCCCCTTGGAGCCGGGTCTCCAAGCGGTCGCGAACACGAAAACCGTCGACAAGTACTCCTTCCCGGACGCGATCCGTGCCCGATCGCCAAGGCCTTCGACACGGAACCACGAACCCCGAACCCGGCGCCTAATGCGCCTCGATGGCTGAGTGCTTCACCCGAACGCAAACCGGTGCGACAAGTGCTTCATCGAATGCGGGACCGACAACATGACCCCAAAGTTCCCCACCGGATCGTCAAGACCTACCCGATGCGAAGCGGAACTCCGAACCACGAGACCGACCGGACCCGAACCGGAACCCTGACAAGATCGTCGAGCCCCCTAATGTGTGAACCCCTTTCCTCAAACCCTATTTTATAACATAATACAACTTGTTGCACATTAAATTATCATTCCCGCATGCATAGCATTGGGTTGGGGGCCTTATGTCGATTCACCTAATAATTAAATATGGGGCCCATATGCGGGCAAACCTAGCCTTATATTGGCCTCATTTAAACATGTGTAGCGAACCGGTTCCATCTGTTGCATTGCTAAACAACATATAATTGCGGGGGTTCTAAACAACTTGAACCACTTGATTAAATTGTCGGGACCCCGGTTCCGCTTAATCTTGACCTAATTGCATCGCACCTTGCCATGTCATGCATTATACATGCATCATGCCGATCTTCCGCCGTTGTATTAAATATTGCATCCGGTGTTTCTTCTAGTGTTTTGGTTCTTCGCGGATAAGGCCGTTGAGTTGATGTGAGCTTCGCCCGATCTTCGGATAAAACCTTCGACAATGTTTTCAGGCGAGCATCTCCCCCTTTCTACCTATCTTACTTTTATAGTATTTACTTCCCTCCTGTTGATCTATTGCTATCTGTGTTGCGATGCTTTAGATTCCGTACCCGTGATATACCGTGCAGCCCTATATTGCCTTGGACACATCCTATTACCTGTTGTTTGGTAGATAGTTGGACTTGCGCGTCGTAGTTGCTTGCTCAAGTGCTGGTGTGTGTCGTCATATGCCACGATTCTTTGATGGTGCCACATGTTGATGTTGGAGATGATTCTAGTTTTACTTATCGTCACTTTAAATTCTGTTTAACAACTAAAATTGAATAAGCGAGGCATCGGTGGGTGATAGATAATATTTGGTTTCGAGCCCACTTGTGTCCCGTAAGACCAGAGTACTTGATTCCTGTTCCTTGTTTTTGCGCTATCCACATCCGGGAGGTATATGGGACCCCACGGGAGCTTGATTCAGTCTTATTTCTTGGGGCCACAAACTAGTTTGAGGTTTTATTTACGATCTGTACTTATGCCATGCTTTCGCTTTATTCTGATTGTGCGATAGCACCTTGTCTTTGTTAGGATCGGGACACGATTCCGCGGTGTCGACAAGCCCGTTTGGGGTTCCCGATCGTTCTGACCGTCCCACCCAAGACCTTGAGGCCGTCTCGAGCTTGTCTCCGTTGCGGATTCTACTTAAGGGTGGCCCCAAATATTTCTGAATCTGTGATTGTTCGATCGTGAAAGCCTCGTTGGGTTTTGATTTGGTTTCGAGGGTTGATCGGCGTGTGTTGCTATTGGTGCACCCGGCGGGTAAAACTTTCGGAAAGCCGTGTCGCGGATATGGGCGACTTGGAGCCTGAGTTTCTTGATCATAGACAAGCATAACTAAAGTTTACTGCTATAAATTTGACTTATAATGACTAGTAATCAGCTTCACTATAATGGAATGGCTAATTAATACTGCCCACAATTGCTTGTTTGGTTGTCGCTTGCGACAATTGTATCTGACTAGTAAGTATTGCAACTACAACGAATTGGCTGAATAAAAGTACCACAACTGCTGGGTTTTGGGATTGTATCATGCTATCTGTATTTGATTAGTAATTGTTGCAACTATCACGGAATGGTTAACTAAAAGTGCCCACTGTTTATTTTATCAGGACGATTATCTAAACTTGATTAGTAAAGTGCCGCAACTATAACTGAATAAATAAAACTGCCAACTGTGTGAGTTCCTCGGTTGACTTCCTCGTTTGGTCTCGAGGGGGAAACACCAGGATGGGTTTGTTTGGTGATAGCTTCAGGTTGGATCCGGTTAGGTTATTCTTATCCCTCTCGATTGTCGCGGTTGTATCGAGTCTCTATAGGTTGTTTAGTGCATCTGCGCTGCGCTTCCGTCCACCATACCTATGTGGCGAGGACGCCAATTCTAGCCTCGCCGTGTCTTGGCCTCGATCGGCGCTCCCTCTTTGTTTTGCTTTGCCTTTGTGGCACCCTTTTGTTAGCAGGTTTGAGATCGGCGCCGTTAGCGGGGTTACCCTTCCGGCTTGGCACAGGCGGTTATGGGCGTCATTGGTTATTCTTGAGGCTCTTAGCCCCATTTGCATCTTGTCCGTAGGACGCTATATCGTTCAAGGTGATTTGGATCTCGTATATTATCTCGTATTCTTGGCTCTTTGAGTCGTATATATATCATTACGTGGGTCCCATCGAGGCTGTTGTGTAATGTTATTACTTCGTTTTCCACCGCCGCGAAAGTGCTGGTGAGCACCTTTGAATCGTTTCTATCTTGGTTTGGTGAATTTGCCCAACTTGCATAGGTCCGATTCTCGAGGTGTTCTGATGGTATCGAGCTTTCGGCGGTTGCGATACCCCACAAGTCCACTGTGGATAACCTAGCTAACGGTAGAGTGTCAAAACTATTTTTGAAAATCGGTTGGATAGTTACGAATAGGTGGTTTTACTCCTTACCCCTCTCTTTGTTCTCCTCTTACCTCTACGTGTTTTGAATCCGCTCTCTTCTCTTTCTTGAGTCGAGGATTTCTCGTGGTCGGGTTTTAATCGCACCTTCAGAGGCTTCTTTCTCCCTTTTATAACGGAGGTGCTCACGATCATCTGCAACTTATACATTGTACCCTTCCTCCAATCTCTTGTTCTTGAGCTCTTTATCCATATGTGTTCCTTGCCGGATATCCGTGTCGTTGAAAAACATAGGAGAAGGACGAGCTTTGGTGAAGTTGGGGTTAACCTTGAGCATGTGTTGTTCATGCCAATCAAACCATCGCGAAACCTAATCATTGTGTCTTTCATACGATTTGTGCTGGCATCATTCCTTGTTTCAGATACCGCCTACGAAGGTCTGCAGTCTAAATCTCGAGAGTTGAGTTGCCTGATTCTCCTAACCATGTATAGAGTTGACAGTTGGGTCCGGATGGGTGATCACCTACCGACTCTTCTGTTAGCTGTACATCGATCGTGGATCAATGTAATTTTTCCTCTTCTAACGGAAGTTAGGGTGGCTTTATTTGTGATACCTCTACCTTCGACCTTTTGTTCCAGTGCTCTCTCGGCGATCGGGAACGACCCTTTGTTGGTGGTGTCGCCAATTTCAAGATGGAGGATGAACCCTTGTTAGTGGTGTCGAAGGATCTACAGCGCGAAGGATCGCATCGACCTTCCTTCCGGTACCATGAGGCGGATCTCGAGGCGAGATCCATCGTTGAATTAATAAGATTGTGGCATCCAAAACCACTACTAGAAAATCGCGTTGAATTTGCGCATTGCATACATCGTCATGCATTGTTTGCCAAAATTATGTTTGCAAAGCCCGTGTTGTTTTCTAAACCTCTCTATTCAAACATCAAAACCGGGTCCCCGAATATTTTATTTTGTCACGCTTGGTTTGCAAGCGCCCAATTAAATTAAATAAAAATTATAATTATTTGGGTGGGGCATAGGCGGTCGAACCGTCGAACCGAGCAAAACCAATCGTCCAACCTGCACCCCCTCTAATTCTCTACCCACTATCCTACCCAACCCATCCCTCCACCTCACTCCCCCCAATCCACTCCTGCCCCCTCACCTCCTCCCTCCCTCAACCACTCACACGATTGCCACGTCCACTCCCTCTCTAACCTCTCTCTCCTCTCGGCCTGCTGCCCCACCGCACACCGCACCACGCACGCCATTCACCTGGCACAGGCCCTGGCCCCACGCCCACAAACTCCCTCCCAACCACACCCGACTGGCCCCTGCCTGTCGCGTGGCCCCGGCCCCACCGCCCCACCAACGTGCGTCTCGCCCCGTATGTGCATCCTTCCTCCATCCCGCTCGCCTCCCTGCCCCACGTCCTCCTCGCCACCGTCCCATCCCGACCCGTAGCGCCCCGCGCCCCTTCACAACTCCTTGGGCGCCGCCCGATCCTCTCCTCCTACGCCGCGCGCACCGCATACCGCCTTGGGCCGCCCTTCTCCTCCAGCGACGCCCGTCGCCTCCGACCTCGGCGCCCGCGCGCCTCCGAAATACTTCGCCCGGCTGCCAGCCTTGCGCTACAGCCGCTCCCGCCGAGCCCGTCCCGGCGTTCCCGTCCTGCGCCCATGGCAGCCCAGCGCCGCCCGCTCGATCGACCCTCCGCCCTCGCCACCGTCCCGCTCGCGGCCTCCAGCGCGCCCGCCCCGGCGACCCGCGGTACCTGCAGGCCGCCCCTTCTGCCGTCGCGGCGTCACCACCAGTACCGCTCCGCCACGCCGGCTTCCTCCTCGCGTTCCTTCGCCGCTCGCCGCCCGACGAGACCGCGTCCTCGCGCATCCCGCCCGCCCGGCAGGCCCGCCGCCCACCGGCGGTCCCTCTCGCGGCGCCTCACCTCTGGGCGGCGAACGCTGCAGGCTCGCCGTAGCCATCTCGTGTGGACCTGCGGCGCTAGTGCACCAGCGTTGACAAACTGGAGCCACCAAGTCTGCGTCTCCAAGATCTCCGGCGGTTACAAGTTGACCATCGAAGATAAGTCGGCAGAGAAACTACGTCCCGCGCCAAGTTAAACAAGACCTCGACACCTGAACCCGAAGAACCGCGACAGTACCAAGATCCGCTTCCGAACACTTCGCCAAGCCGAATCAAGATCTCCCGGACACGTCAGCTCCCCTTCGTGGAAACGCCCGGGTCTCAAGCGGCCGCGAACACGAAAACCGTCGACAAGTACTCCTTTCCCGGACGCCGATCCTGCCCGATCGCCAAGGCCTTGACACGGAACCACGAACCCGGCGAACCCCCCCCCGGGCGCCTAGTACGCCTCGATGACGCCGAGTGCTTCACCCCGGGCACCGAGACCCCGGTGCGACAAGTGCTTCATCCCGAACGCCAGGACCGACAACATGACCCCAAGTTCCCCACCCGGATGCGTCAAGACCTACCCCGATACCCGAGAACGGAACCGTCGAACCCTGAGACCGACCCCGGACCCCGAACCCCGGAACCCTGACAAGATCGTCGAGCCCCCTAATGTGTGAACCCCTTTCCTCAAACCCTATTTTATAACATAATACAACTTGTTGCACATTAAATTATCATTCCCGCATGCATAGCATTGGGTTGGGGGCCTTATGTCGATTCACCTAATAATTAAATATGGGGCCCATATGCGGGCAAACCTAGCCTTATATTGGCCTCATTTAAACATGTGTGAACGGTTCCATCTTGCATTGCTAAACAACATATAATTGCGGGGGTTCTAAACAACTTGAACCACTTGATTAAATTGTCGGGACCCCGGTTCCGCTTAATCTTGACCTAATTGCATCGCACCTTGCCATGTCATGCATTATACATGCATCATGCCGATCTTCGCCGTTGTATTAAATATTGCATCCGGTGTTTCTTCTAGTGTTTGGGTTCTTGGCGGATAAGGTCGTTGAGTTGATGTGAGCTTCGCCCGATCTTGGATAAAACCTTCCGACAATGTTTTTTGAGAGCATCTCCCTTTCTACCTATCTTACTTTTATAGTATTTACTTCCCTCTGTTGATCTATTGCTATACGTATTGCGATGCTTTAGATTCCGTGCGTGATATACCGTGCAGCCTATATTGCCTTGGACACATCCTATTACTGTTGTTTGGTAGATAGTTGGACTTGCGCGTCAGAGTTGCTTGCTCAAGTCTTTGGTGTGTCGTCATATGCCACGATTCTTGATGAATTGCCACATGTTGATGTTGGAGATGATTCTAGTTTTACTTATCGTCACTTTAAATTCTGTTTAACAACTAAAATTGAATAAGCGAGGCATCGTGGGTGATAGATAATATTTGGTTTCGAACGCCCACTTGTGTCCTAAGACCAGTACTTGATTCCTGTTCCTTGTTTTTTGCGCTATCCACATCAAGGTATATGGGACCCCCGGACCAGAGCTTGATTCCGTCTTATTTCTTGGGGCCATGAATTAGTTTGAGGTTTTATTTACGATCTGTACTTATGCCATGCTTCTTTGCTTTATTTACGATTGTGCGACGAGATAGCACCTTTGTCTTGTTAGGATCGGGACGATTCATTCCGGTGTCGACAAGCCCGTTTGGGGTTCGATCGTTCTGCTACACCGTCCACCCGGCACCTTGAGGCGTCTCGAGCTTGTCTACTCGTTGGATTCTACTTAGGTGGCCCCACGATATTCTACGAATCTGTGATTGTTCGATCGTGAAAGCCTCGTTGGGTTTTGATTTGGTTTTTCAGGTTGATCGAGCGTGTGTTGCTATTGGTGCACCGCCGGTAAAACTTTCAAAAGCCGTGTCGCGGATATGGGCGACTTGGAGCCAGTTCTTGATCATAGACAAGCATAACTAAAGTTCTTGCTATAAATTTGACTTATAATGACTAGTAATGTCCGACACTATAATGGAATGGCTAATTAATACTGCCCACAATTGCTTGTTTGGTTGTCGCTTGCGACAATTGTATCTGACTAGTAAGTATTGCAACTTCTAGCGAATTGGCTGAATAAAAGTACCACAAGCTCTGGGTTTTGGGATTGTATCATGCTATACATATTTGATTAGTAATTGTTGCAACTATCACGGAATGGTTAACTAAAAGTGCTTTGTTTATTTTATCGGGCGATTATCTAAACTTGATTAGTAAGTGCATAACTATAACTGAATAAATAAAGCCCTGTGTGAGTTCCTCGGTTGACTTCCTCGTTTGGTCTCGGGGAAACACGATGGGTTTGTTTGGTGATAACTTGAGTTGGATCGGTTAGGTTATTCTTATCCTCTCTCGATTGCCGGTTGTATCGAGTCTCTATAGGTTGTTTAGTGCATCTTGCTGCCGCTTCGTCCATACCTATGGCGAGGACCGCGAATTCTAGCCTCGCCTTGTCTTGGCCTCGATCTTGGCCTTCCTCTTTGTTTTCCTTTGCCCTTTGTCGGCACCCTTTTGTTAAGCAGGTTTGAGATCGGCTAAGGTTAGCGGGGGTTACCCTTCCGCTTGCTTTGGGCAGGGTTATGGGCGTCATTGGTTATTCTTGGGGCTCTTAGCCCCATTTGCATCTTGTAGTAGCTGGGCTATATCGTTCAAGGTGATTTGGATCGTGTATTATATCGTATTCTTGACTCTTTGAGTCGCTGCTATATATTCTGTGCATGGGTCCCATCGAGGACTGTTGTGTAATGTTATTACTTCGTTTTCCACCCGCGAAAGTGCTGGTGAGCACCTTTGAATCGTTTCTATGCGGGTTTGGTGAATTTGCCCAAACTTGCATAGTCCGTCTGAGGGTGATACGGACGGCGACCTCGGCTTAGATTAGGAATCGATAGTAATAGCCATAGCGATAGTAGGCCTTTGTAATGATCATCACATAGCAATGATCTTTTGAATGAATGAAAATCTGATTCCCAAATATTGTTTCTCTTTGCTTCAATTTTGCGATAACAAATAGGTTGATGCTTGATCGATGACACCGTATCGGCTTTCATCATCTACTGCGTATACGGTCAAACAAGTCAAATCGCCGCAGCGATGACTACCCATCGGCTTCTCCCGGCGTTAGCGGGTCAACCTTGATCGCATCCATAGACACATCACAGCGGCCATTTCTTGGTTTCAAATGACGACACGACCTTCCTCAACACGGTGGATTCAAACACAAACGACCCAAATCTCTAATTGCCCACGAAAATGTGCCTTGCAGACGACTAGTGACAAGCAAAGATGAAGATAGCGATTTTGAGACCAGGTGGCCCTTTTGTAACATGTGAACCTCTAGCATCGATGACCGTGCATCGGCTACATATATGTATATATTTTTTTACTCGGCCGATTTTCAGCATATTTATTTACTGTCCATCGCTTCTCGTGTCTTTACCTAGCGATTTCATGTAACGGCTCCTCTAGTTTCTTGTCCAACATCCCATGCTTGGGAAATATTTCTTGAGATGTTGTCCATTGGCCATCGAACTTTACTCCATCCAACTGCTTTCGAGCATGTATGCGTTTCCTCTTAAAACTTAGTCGACCACCGGACCGTGCCAATTTGGAGACCATTTACCATATGTTGCATCCTTAGTCCCCAAAGGGCAACCTGACTTCCCCATACCGGATCACCAGCGTGGAACTCCGTTGGCTTCACTTTCTTGTTGTATGCACGAGCTACCTTGGCCTTGTTTTCTTTGATTTTCTCGGTGACCATAACTGAGCTCGATTAACTCCTCTACTTTGTCACTCATCAGGCTGCATATTCTTGATCGTTAGATCGTCACGAAAAGTGACGTCTTGATCCAGCCGTAATTTCCGGTAGGGCGGCTTCTTGTCCATATACTAGATGATATGGTGAGGTTTTATTGCTCCATGGCATGACATACGATAAGCCCATAACGCCTCGACAAAACCTCGTACTTAACGCCTTGGGTGCTCATCGACTTTTCTCTTGATCAACTTGATGAGACTACGATTGGGCCTTGAATTGCCCATTTGCTTGAGCATAGTATGGAGATGATCTAATCAGCTTAATCCCCATGTCCTCACAAAATTTTCTAAATTCTCGAGAAATAAAGGCCGAACCTCCATCGGTCGTGATAGTTTGGAATCCGATCGATGGATGACATGTTCCTTCACAAATTGATAACATCCTTGAGTTTTGACTTCATCGGGACAGCCTCTACCCATTTAGTGAAGTAGTCGGTGATAGCGAGAATCCACATGTGGCCTTTGCTTGATGGAGGATTGATCTTGCGATCATGTCCATGCCCCAACCTCGGAATGGCCAAGGCTTGATGATGGGGTTCATTCTTTGTGTGGTACCATCTGGATTTTTCCAAATTTCGACATGCTTGACACCCTTTATAGTAGTTGAAACAGTCCTCAAGCATGGTGGGCCAATAAAACCACGATCGCTTTGATCAACCATTTCATCTTATGAGCCGATTGGTGAGTTCCACAGGCGCCTTATTGTACCCTCGTGTAGGAGCTGATTGGCCTCTGCGTCTGAAGCACTTGAGCAATAGCCCTTCCAGTCCTGTAAAACATGTCATCCCCAATAAGCACGTACTTCATGGCTTTGTACCTTATCCGTTTAGGTGCCCCGAAAGAATCTTTCAAGTAATTGAAGATCTCGGCTCGATCGTCTTCTAGGAGCCATGCACGAACATCGGCTCCTTCTACCACATCCTTGCACAAGCTATCTGCGCCAGATCGTTCGCCTCGGTGATACCGTTCGTGGGATCCAAGTGAAGTTGACGTCTGCGAATTGCGTCATCATCGCGGCGATGCAGCCATAATGGGAAGAGGGACTCGCTCTCGCACTTGTAGTCCTCCGTGGTGAAATCACCAACTTGGAGGCTCAAAAATTTCCTGCTTGGCTCCGGCCGAGGAGTAACTCCATCCTTGCGTGTGCCTCGTACTCGGCTACATTGTTAGTGCGAGGTAGACAATCGATGGAGAAGGAAAATGTTGCCCCAGGCGACGAGTAAAATCGATGCCGCGACCATCGTCACAACCGATCCGTCGAAAAACATAGCCCACGCTTTTATGGATAGTGCGGCTATGTTAGTGTTGATCCTTTCAGCGATAAGATCAGCGGTACGTCCCTTAACGCTTCGCGGGTTGATACGGATGTCAAACTCGACAATGCAAACATCCATTTGCCCGGCCTCTTAACATAGGAGCCAAGCGGCATGTGCTTTATGACGTCGATTTGCATATGATGATTTTTAGCGATAGCAAATGTGTCGCAACTTAGTGCCGGTGAAAAGCAGCGAGAGCACAACTTATCGATATCGGGTACCTTGTCTCGTCCGGCATCCTCACCTTATGTAAAACGACCGCTCCGGCCCATCATAAACTTGCACCACTACCGGCGATGGGCGTGTCACCACTCGACAAGTAAATGTAGAATGGCTGTCGGTGAGGTGGAACTAACAACAGTGGCTTTGTCGGTACTCTTTGATCTCGTCAAAGGCTCGTTGTTGCTCGCCCCAAATGGAATTCCTCGTCGATTTGATTTTAACTAGTCCCATGAGCGGCTCAATCCTTCACGATAGATTGGAGATAGATAAATCGTCATGAAGTTGATCTTGCCGATAAGACTGGTTCTTTCTTTGTGGGTGGCTTCACCGTTAGCCTTTGCCTCCCACGACTTTTCGGGCCGATCTCAATTCAGCGTTCATGGACCAAAACCCAAGGACGGCCGTCACTCCGGCGCGCTTCTTTGGATTCATCCGTAGGCGAATTTTCTTGTTCGGTCCGGGGCGCTGGATCGTCCAAGTGTCCGTCGTTGAAGCAGACTTGACCACCACGTCATCGATGTAGATTTCCACCGGTTTGCCGATCGGATCATGGAAGATATAATTCATGGCCCGTTGGTGCGTGGCGCGGCATTTTCGGTCAAACGTCATGACCATATTCAAATAACCCCACGGACCACAGGACTCTGAATGCAGTCTTGTGTATGTCTTACGGAGCCATGAAGATCTGGTTGTACCGGCATTGCCGTCCATGAAGCTCAAAATTTATGACATTCTGCATTGATTAATGTTTACGCCACGGCATCGGATACTCATCCTTTGGGGTAGCTCTGTTGAGATCTCGAAAATCTATAGCAACCGCCATTGGCCACCCTTCTTCTCTAAAGGTACGATACTAGAAATCCACTCGACGCCCGCATGGTCGATCAAATTGGCCGTCAACATTTTTTCGACCTCTTTCTTGACTTCTTCGAATTTGGCCTTCATTTGTCGTGCTCGGCTCTTTAAGGCGAAATCCTTTTTGAGCGGAGGCGATGCTCGATGATGCTCTGTCCAATCGAGCATCTGTGTAGTCCCGAAGCAATCGGATATTGTTTCAGCAGGCTATCATCGGGCCCATGAGACTTAGCTCTAACTTTTGGCGATAAATGTTGGTAAGTGGCTTATCCCGGGACCAATGTCGATCTCTTCTAGCTCATCGGCGGATGTAAACCGTACCCTAGCTTTCCGTCACACATCAAATCGGCTAAACACAGGGCACACGGTGGGTGAGACCACAAAAATAATTTGGGCGATCGCTTTGAATCGGCCCCCCTTTGCATCATCAGGGCGGTTTACACCTTATTATTTTACGATGGCGGCATCTCCTTTCTGACTACATTCTTATGAACCGTCGATGATCGCTTTTTATTTTTGTAGCGATCGCGGGGGTCGGCCGTACCACGGATGATCGTGGGCTTTTCTACTCTGTAAGGCGATGGATAAGACCAGCCTCACCCGTTTTGTAGCTTCAATACGCTCGCAGCCGTCTAGATTGATTCGAGATCGGCTCTTGGTCTTACGCTTCCCGTTCATACCAGCTATGGAGATCTCGATGGAATCGCGATGGATGACCTCCACGCCGTCCCATCCCTTTGGATCGAGCGATGCATTGTTATGCGGATGCAACAATTAGCGTGAATCAATCCTTCCTAGCAAGGCCCGGTGTAAGTGCTCTTGCTGTCCTGACAAGAATGGCGTGTGCGGTTTTCCTGCCCACCGCTGTCAAGTCACGTTCGACACCTTGTGTTCCCGAAGTGACCGTTGAAGTCGCTCAACGTGGCGTTGGTTTTTGATTAGATCTGCGTGGGCGTCCCAGCGTCGTAGCATGGGTATGGCATGATATTGTTGCCCGCTCGGTGTCCACCAACATCTTCTTGACGGGTTGCCCATTGATGTAACCTCGCAGTGCAGGGCTTTCGGATGTTTGTAACCCTTCTCCGTGGCTTCGAAGATAACGACGCGGGCGCGATCAAGCGCCACGGGTAGCTCGGTTCTTGATGCGCCAGAATTACGGAATCCCCGAACACCATGTTTGTGCAGGCCGATGTCTTTGCATCGGCTTTTATCGGTTTGGGCGCCACTCTTTCTGGTGGGCGGCCTTCCGTTTCAACAACCTGCCTTACTTTGGCGGCGGATCGGTGCTTTCTTCAGCGTGGAATCTGCGCTTGACTTCCTCTAAGTTACGCTGTGGCTCCTGCGCTCACGGGTGTATACGAGTCCGTCGGGCACCACCTTGGGCGGTGACACTGTCTTCGCCTTGCTATCCTTTGGCTCCTCGAGGTCTTACGCTCGGCGGACTCCCTGTGACGGCCGTTGAAATTTGAAGAGGCCCTAGACATTTGAATCACGACCGGCCTCGTGTCTTCCTTTGCCGACCGCATTACAGGCGCGTTGTCGATTGTAGGCAATCGCTCATTCCCGCCCGGCAATACACGAAAGGACAATCCCAATGCACTCTGCCCTCCTTCTCTTTCGGTCCCTAGCAAAGGTGCTCATGTCTTCCAGTAAATCATGTCATGGGCGGCGGCGTTGGTTATCTTGGCGCTCATACTTGTTAAGGAGATCGTAGAATGTGGCTTCGATATCGCACTTTCCTCACTTGTTCCTCTGAAGTACACTTTCATTGTGGTGGGCGGTCGCATGGACTAGCCTCCTTTCTTTCCTTGCCCGGGAGCGACCACCGTTCTCTTTATGCGTGTCATGGTGGTGCCCAGACCACCATATTAGCGCGAGCGAGAAATCCAGCTTCGCCTCGCAGGCATGAGTTCTACCATGTTGACGCCGGAAATGGGTTTGTGTCCACTTTCATGGCCGCCCAAGGATCGACCTTGTTCTATCGCCATTTGGATTTGGCGGTGAAGCTCCTTGCACTCGTTGGTGGTGTGAGTGAGCGAATGATGCCACTTGCGGTATGGTCTCCCGTTCATCTCTGAGCCGTAGGGATTTTGTGGCCTTGGGCAACCTCATTGCTTCTCCTTCAGCGATGATCGAATATCTGCTCAGCTTTGCTCACATCGGTCGAACCCTTCGCGGGCCCTTCTGTTTCACCCATTTGCAGCCACAGGATCGCCCCGAGCCCATTAACGGCCACCTCGGTCTGCGTAGGATCTTCCTCTTACGCATCGACCGGGCTTATTGGGCGTTTAAATTTATCTTGGTACAACTCAGGGTGGCCTGCTCATACGTCGGTTTACGGGCCATGTGCGCCAATTGGTTGTACTCTACCGGAGCCGGATCCTTGATGGTGAAGACTAACCGCCATTTCATCGCTTCCTTCTCGATTAAGCCGAGTAACATCGGTTCTTGACAGTCTGAGCGCTGGATGTACTCGGCTGATTTCTCACCTCGCCGCTGCGCCAGTTGCGCAATGCCGCCTCGGTAGCCTCCTCGAATGGTCTTGGATGTGGTGCTCTTCCAGTTGCTTCAGGTATGAATTGAATCGGTGGCGGTGAGGTGTACCACCCAAAGGCGGTCTGTCGGAGATTGCGAAAGAATCTTACAGCGCCGATCCGATGCGAAATCATGCCTAGTTGTGCTAGGTATCGCATTATGCTCGATCGAGCTTGACCCTTGACCCGAATCTTGAGAACTCGGGAGCTTGTACTTGGGTGGCGGCGGGATCGGATCAAACTTCGTTAAGTGCGGCTTTGAATAGCCGATTGTCCTTCTCTTGACGAAGCTTGGATCCTCGGGATGGTACGATTTGCTCCTTTGTTTGGGCAGAGGGGCTAGATTCTCATGACTTGCTCGATTGGCATATTTGGCTAGCACGCTTTGTTTGTCGGCGTCCATCCCATCGCTGCTCGGGACACGCGCCCGGAAGATCCTGGCCAAGGGTTCTGGCGAAACACTGCGGTTCGCAATCTTTGGTCGTGTCGGAGTAATTGCGGTCAAGCGCGTGGCGCATATATCCGTGTGGGATCTCCTTAGGTGGCTCGAACAGGAATTGGCAATCGCTGGGTCGCCTCCAGCCTTGTAGCGGCAGCGCTGCCCCGGTGGTTACGGGCGGCAAGTCTGAGCGGGATCTGCGGCCTGTCGGAGCGGTCTTTCCCCTGGTGAGTCCCTAAAGTAGGTCTACGAGAATCTTGATGCTTCATGATCTCACGGACTACGCGGACGCGACCGCTCGGCGTTCACGAGGCTCTCGGAATGGTGGTGCAAGAATGAGCCACCATGTAGTTGACTTCTGTCGTAGAGCCACAGTGCGCTCCTCGAAGAGCAGACAGATCCACCTCATTAAGGCGCCCTCGGGAGACCCTTTCCACGATGCCATGCGTCACGGGTCCTCTCAAAAGAGCTGATGAGGTCTTCCTCGAAGAGGGCCTTGATCTCGTCGTGCTTGGCCTTGTGCTCGCCCGAGGCGGATCGTCGTAAGTGGTGATGCATTCTCCATCGCGTCGGGTGTTGATGTAGGCGTTGTTGAATGTCACAGGCGTGCGAGAATGTTTGCCAAAACCCGCGACGGCGGCAACACGACGGGGCTCCAGGACTGCTGGTGGGCCCTGGTCCCTCGAGCGACAGCCATAAAAGCTCGGCACCGTCACGGCTTGGTTCGAGGGCGTGCCACCTGACCTATACCTGGTCGGGAAGGTGAAGGATTGCTCCGATTGATTTCCTGCATGATAAACAAGTATCACGTAAAATTCGAGCCGTAATCGGCTCCGAGGTTTCCACAAAATCGGCTCTTAAAGCCGATTGCCCCATGATTACTGCGTTAGATTTATGATAACATGGGGTTTTGCTTGATCACTACAAGTTAAATCGATCTCGATAGTTTAACGTTTTCTGCATGCTGGAGCGTCCTACAGCGTAATTGAGCCTAATGCGTACAAAAGATGAAGAATATCAACCCTAGAGGAGGCCTAATAACCAACATAAAGCCAGTGCGGAACATCCTCTCTAGTGAATAAGCCCACATCCTTATGCATTGGATCGTTCAACCCGTTTGTAAGGCCTGATTACGTAGATATTAAACTAAACCTTGACGAACAGGCACAACTATAACAGATCAATCGACTAAATAAAGATCAAGCAAGGTGCTACCCTTGCACTTTGGGACTACGGTGCAAGGGTGGCGAGATAGCTAAGGTAGCATAACCCGGCGATAATAATGAAGCAGTGCGATGCTGGCCTCAAACAATCTATGATAATGGTATTACTGCCATCAACAGCGCTTCGATGAGTAAAACCGGGTAGCGAAATAAGTGAATCTTGCCTAGATCGCAAGATGCGATCTGGCGATATACTACGAAAGAAACCCTAAGAACAAGGGGTGGCGATCTTGAGATTGTGTTTGTCGTGAGCGTGGTTGTTGTTTTATTTCAATAACCCTAGGTACATATTTATAGTCCGGAGACTCTCTACTTTTGGAATAACTCTACAACTCTATCTTTACCTAAACATAAGCGGAACCTAAACAAACCACGAATCCTACTATGATACAAGATACACGCAATTTAGCCCAAATCCACGCTAGGACGATCCAACAACTCGTTGAATATACATAACTTCCAAGCCCATCTTGATCACGGCCCATCTCGTCTTTAGCCAAAATACGGTAGTAACAAGGGCATAATTCAACAGCGTTGGCGTCGTGAGCGCCGAGCCGGGCAGTTCGAAGTCGAATACGGCCTACTTCCATGCCATTGCGAATGGTCGTAGGAGGAAGTGTTCGATTCCCTGCCTTTGGGAGGGTGAATCCCTGCTGGAATCCCCACAGGCGCTCTCTGCCCACATTTATAGCTTCTACAGGTCCCTCTTCTCGGCCGTGGAGCCCTCGGGCATCTCTCTCGCCCCGGACTTACGGCCGGCAGGCGGGTCTCCCCTGAGCATGGACCTCACTCGCCCGTTTCTCGCAGAGGAGATTTCTGCAGCCTTGAAGTCCATGAAGCCGGGGTCGGCCCCGGGTCCTGATGGTCTGCCAGTGATTTTCCTGCAGTCCTTCTGGGAGCAGTTGAGACCGATGATCTTGCTGATGTTCCAGGAGTTCTACACGGGGACCCTGGTGATGGCTCGTCTAAACTTTGGTGTGATAACTCTGATCCCCAAAGTAGTTGGGGCCACTGATATCCGCCAGTTCCGTCCCATCACAGTTATTAATGTGGTCGGCGGCTCTTTGAAGAAAATCTGTGCTCTCCGTTTGGCCCCGGTCTGGGCGCCTCACGCACCCCTCGATTTGCTTTCCTTAAGGGTCGCCTCATTCATGATGATGTCCTTTCTCTTCATGAGATTATTCATGAGGTCAAGTCACGTCAT